>CM037589.1:127497887-128198531 GCA_021018995.1 Chloranthus sessilifolius | reverse complement strand
GGTTTCAACTAGAGCATTAAAACCACTACAGATGCTGCAATTTCTAGGTCACAGACACAAGAAATTATAGGGATATCATATCTAGGGAGATCAGATGGTATCCAAGAGGTCTACCAGTTAAGTGGGTGAGCTGATCAACAGACTCCTCTACACAAATCCGATCGAGCACCAAATGAAACCAAAGGAACTATAAATCTAATTAAATCAATAGAAACAACATTTACATTGTAATAAAACTCGCTCTACAATGAAATGCTCTAAGATCTGTAGCCTGTGCAATAATTAACCCACAATAACACTCTCAACCTTACCCAATTACAGATCTAACCTCTCTCTTCACTGTTCCTAGAGAATTAGCCAACCACGGTTGAGCTAAAAGAGGGAAAATGGAATTTTGCTGCAAGCTCTGATCTTCAAAATTTGATCTAAATCTCGATCCCCCCAAATTGCAATTGGGGATCTCAACATATAGCTTTCTCTCTTGTTTTTCCTGCAAATCTTCCCTTCTAGAAGGTCCTCAGAGTTTGTTAGAGTTCTGTTAGAGCACGTGGGATGGTTAGGATTTCCTAGGGCATCTTTTGGATCATCATGCCAGTCACCAATGTGCCTCGATGCAAATGCTGAAGTCACCAAGTTGCAACCTTTGTGAATCGCCTATTTTCCGAGAAGTTCTTCACACGATTTTGAGTTGAGGAAGTTTTGACAGTTCAAATGGAGCTTTTTGGTTCTTTCGCTAGGTTCTCAGATCTCTTCAATAGGTTCCGATAAGATGAGCCTTCTCTCAAAGCCTTAGCATTCTTAGCTCTTTGCCTAGTGCAATCGACATGTTGGGGAAGCTTTTCGACAGGGTGGAGGACCATTTTGATAGGTTCCTCTGCATGCCATCATTTCGATAGGATTGCTCTCACTCCTATCTAAAGGCTCAAGCACCCTTCAGTAGGTTCTGTTCCAGCGTCTCCATCTCGATAGGCTCAGGAGACCATTCGATAGGTTCCCCTTACACCTCAGGCAGGCTTTCGATAGGATGGTTTCTTCCTTTCTTTCAGCTGCTCGATAGGTTCTTGGATCCTATTGAACTCCTCAATCCACACTAATCCATCCTTCCTCTGCCTTCAGATCCTATCGAAACCTTTCCAATTGCACGAATTCCTCCTTTCTTTGCTTTCAACTCCCAAGTCTTCAAATGACCTCTCAATAGGATGTTTTCACTATATTCACTTCTTTTGCCTTGCCCTCATCAGAGCCACGCACTCCAAGGGCCTAATGGTGTGCAGCCCTCTTGTGTTCCATTCTTTGGGTTTGCACTATCTTTGAGAGATGAACTTCTTTGTGGCATTCTTGAGTGGTTTTCTATATTTTTCCAATCTTTTATTGCTATCTATAAAGCAGACTCACAGAGGTTTATTAATGTGCTCACAGTCCTGCAAAGGTCGAGTTAAGGGTGAAACTGCATTTCTCACTACTTAACACCCCAAACCTAAGCTTTGCTAGTCCCTAAGCAAAGGAAAATAAAAGAAAAATAAAAATGCCACTTTCGTAGGGATCACAGATGCATTTAGCATATGCATCAAGCCTTTTAAACCCCTAGGTGATCCCTAGTGGAGGAGTGAAGTCTCCTGAGGGTTTTCAGTGAAGGTACCCACAAACTTTTCCAATAAAGTTAGTTAATAGTAGTGCATCATGCTAAAAGCAGTTTAAGTAAATAGAATAAATTCACACCATGTCCATTCAATTCATTAGTGGAATTTCAACAGAAAAAAGCATCAGTTCAAAACTTGAAGGTCTGCTGTAATCCTTCCCCATCACTCAGCTCATGTCAAGGCATTTCTCCTAAAAATTAATGCATGGCTCACCATCAATTCCAGAATTCTTGCTCTGATATTACCCCCAACAAATTGGATTTCAGACCCAAGTCTCACTAGGGTTGTTCACTCACAATGAAAAAAATGAAGGGTCTAGAATTTCACATAGCTCAACAGCAGTTATAGCCCTCAAATAGGATTACAAGCATGAGCATAGGCATTGCTCTAATTCTTGAAATTTTCTACTCTTTTTACCATAGATTACATAAATCCTCATCTCCACATAACAGCCCAATCAAATTTCATATCAGTAAGGACTTTTTATTGGGTTGTAATCTGGCTTATGGGTGAAGTTAATAAAGAATAAAGGGGTAAAATGGATTCAAATTTGAGAAGTCAGTAAAGGTAAGGAAGTGATTTACCACTCGACCTTCTTCATTTCAGCACCTCTTCACTGTCTTTTTGAATTTTCAGACTTGAAGTGATAAGCTTCGTCAGCTTCTTATCTTCTTGTAGATTTTCAAATGAAGTGACTTCTATTTCTCATCCTTTTGCTTTGTTTTTTTTTTATTTCTTTTTATTTTTTATTTTTTTATTATTATTATGGGTCGGAATGCCACAACACCACCAAATGGGTTTTCCTCTTTCTGAACCAAAAATCACACCAGCTCTACCTTCTTGCATTTCTTCACCTTTACCTTCTGGATTCTCAGAGTGAGGGTCAGGCTGCATTAGGTAAAGGGTTTTGTGGGTTTGAATTCTCTGGTTTCCATCAAAGAAACTGGGATCTTTAAGGCTCAAAGTGAGTGTATCAAGGGTAGTTCAAAGGGTAGGATCTTTAAGCTCAAACTGTCTAAGGGATGGCCTTACTTCATGTCCTCCATGTCATGAATGCTGTCAAGCTGTTTCAACTTGGATTTGCCTAACTTCTAGTGAGCAGAAGAATTTGCCAAGACACTCTTCAAAGAAAAATTATCACGCCCAAATCTCACTGGATATGGCCTTCCATCAAATTTTCTGGGGTGTATCTTCACCATCTTCTCTCATTCCAGGTTTACTACATATCAAAAAAATTTTCAAAAATTCTTGACATTTGCTTCATGACAAATGTTGAACTATAGCTTATTTCAATTTCAAACAGTTTTTTAATTTCCTCTTTTAAAAAAAAATCAAGTGAGAACTTACTCTATTTCCAAACACTCCTTTTTAGCCTAGCTGCACTATCATTAACTCATTACATTGGCGTACCTGCTATACCCCCAAACCTAAACTAACAAAGGTCCTCACCGTTGGGGAGCATGGTAGTAAGGAACAGTAAGACATAATATTAGAAAAGAAAGAGAAAGAAATGGAAAGTATACAAGTAAAGATAACATTAAAAGATATTTTATTGAAAATAACACATTACAAATCTATTGTCACTTAAAATTCCTCGTCCCACAGGCGTAGGGATATCCTCATCACCTTATCGTGGAAGAGGCGCAAGCAGATGGGATGGGAGGAAAGAAAAGGAAAAAGAAGAACAACAATTATGGATGAGAGCGCACGGGGTGGGGTAGTGGGGGAGGATGGAGGTGGGGATGCCAGAGGCTCGGTCTTCTGTCTCTTCTTCTCCCTCTTGTTCTTTTTCCTTTCATCCTTGGCCAGGATTCTCTGTACCTCTTCGTATTCATCCCAGAGAAATTGGAGAGGATCAGGCTCGACTGGTGGTGGCGGTGGTGGCCAGACTAGGTAAAACTTGGTCGGCAAGTCTTGAGGTTTGTCGTCCGCCATGAGTGTGGGATGGAAGGATTGCACAGGTCAAGGGGAGATGGATGTGGAAGGGCTGGACGAGGTTGATATTTAAAGTGCATGGGCGTTGGAATATGAATCGGTACAATAAATTGTTGCATTCTTCCAGGCTGAAAATGAAAGTAGGAATAAATGGAGCGGTGGTTGCTTTGTGGGAAATAGAGCACGGACTGCATGATGGGCTATTTTTAGGAGTGGTGGTTAAGTCAAGGAAGTATGCACAATGAATGCTGAGACACCAACTTGTGGATAAGGATGAACATGTGCGCTGACAGTAAGAAGGGCAAATGAGGAAAAAGGGAGCTAGGGTTTCGTGAGGTGTCGAATGGAAGAGACCTGTCTAACGAAAGGGGTTATAGAGGATGAAAAATGATATCGATAGGATGAGATGAGTGATTCCGATAGGTCAAGGCATCCTGTCGAAATCATAGCGAATAAAACTTTCAAATGGAATGATTTGATAAGATTTCGATAGGTGGAATCATCCTTTCGATAGGTATATATGGTGGGTGATTCATCAGTTCGATAGGTTCAAGATAGGTATCCAGAACCTATCGAAACCTTCTTTTTGTCCGTCTTGATCCTATCGAAGAGTTGATTTTAGCTATCGACCAGTATCAGTTCCTATCAAAAATCTTAAAGAACCTATCGAAATCATCGACTGACCTCACGAAGGGTGCAATTAACCTATCTAAAGGTCTCAAAAACTCAATAACTTTGTGTTTCAGTGCAGTGCTCTGCCTCAGCACCCAACAAACTCCTACTGCTATGCTATAATTTATTTATTGACCTTATAAACATACTCCCATGATCTTTGAACTGCAAGCACTATCAAGATTACAGCCTACCCCTAGCATGGCAATGTACATGAACAAACTATCATGACAAAAAGAAATATGATATATATAATACACAATGAAATCAGGTATTAAACTGGAGGGCCCTAAAGATCAATGGTCTCCTGAGGCTCAAGAATGTTTTCAACACATATTTTTAGCCTTTGACCATTGACTTTCATGGTCCTACCATCTCTAGGGTTCATGATTTCTCTGACCCCAGATGGGGAAACATGTACAACTGTGAAAGGCCCCTCCCATCTGGACTGCAACTTTCCTGGAAAGAAATTAAATCTAGAGTTGAACATCCATACCTTGTCATTTGTCTTGAATTCTTTCCGTAGCAAGTGTCTGTCATGGAAGGCTTTGGTCTTCTCCTTGTAAATCCGGGCATTTGCATAAGCTTCTAATCGCAACTCATCCTTAGATTTTAGTTTCGGAGTTTCTGTGTATACCTGGAATTTATTGCTCTAATAGCCCAGTATACTTTGTGTTCCAACTCAACAGGCAAGTGACATGCCTTGCCATAAACTAGTCTGAATGGGGACATACCTATAGGGGTTTTATAGGCAGTCCTATAAGCCCATAAGGCATCTGTCAATTTTATGGACTAGTCCCTCCTGTCAGTTCTCACAGTCTTCTCTAGAATGTGTTTGATTTTCGTATTGGAAATCTCTACTTGCCCACTAGTTTGTGGGTGGTAGGGAGTGGCTAATCTGTGAGTCACAAAGTATTTTTCCATCAGTTTATCGAAAGGTTTTTTACAAAAGTGGCTTCCCCCATCACTAATAATAGCTTTGGGGATGCCAAACCTTGAGAAGATGTTGTCTTTTAAAAATTTAATGACAACCTTGTGGTCATTTGTTCTTGTAGCTATGGCCTCAACCCATTTGGACACGTAGTCCACAACTACAAGGATGACATTATATCCATAGGAGGGTGGGAAAGGTCCCATAAAATCGATTCCCCAAATGTCAAACAATTCAACAACAAGTATAGGTTGCAAAGGCATGGAGTTTCTCTTTCTAATGCTTCCCATTTGCTGGCATCGAGGGCAAGCTTTACAATGCTGCTGGGCATCTTTGAACAGAGTAGGCCAATAGAAACCACTTTGAAGACCTTCGCCACAGTCATGTTACCGCTGAAGTGGCCCCCACAAGCCTGTTCATGGCACATGGTTAGAATATTTTTGAACTCGGTCTCAGGTGCACAACGTCTTATCACCTGATCTATGCAATGCTTAAAGAGGCAAGGATCCTCCCACATGTAATATCGAATCTGTAAGAAGAACAGACTTCTATCATCCTTATTCCAATGTGGAGGGATCCTTCTCACAGTAAAGTAGTTTACTATATTGGCAAGCCAGGGCATACTTTTTTGTACAGTAAAAAGCTGCTCATCTGGAAAAGAATCATTGATGGGCCAGCTCTCTGTTCCAGCCTCTGGGATCCTTGACAGATGGTTAGCAACCACATTCTCAACTCCCTTCTTGTCTTTAATCTCCAAGTTGAATTCCTGCAAAAGAAGAATCCATCTGATTAGTCTTGCTTTTGCTTCCTTCTTGGACAAGAGGTATTTCAAGGTTGCATGGTCAGTAAACACAGTGATTTTTTATCCCAGCACATAAGACCTGAATTTTTCCAATGCAAATACAATGGCTAACAGCTTCTTCAAAGTCGTGGTGTAATTCAATTGAGTATCAACCATTGATTTACTAGCATATGCTACCACACATGGTGCCTTGTGTCTTTTTTGCCCCAAAAATGCACCAATGGCAAAGTTTGATGCATCACACATTAGCTCAAATGGCAGAGAAAAATCAGGGGCTTGCAAGATAGGAGTTGTAGTCAAACAAATCTTTAACAGTTCAAAAGCAGCAAGGCATTCATCATTGAACTCAAAGGGAACCTCCTGGCACAACAGGTGGCAAAGTGGCTTGGAAATTTTGCTGAAGTCCTTGATGAACCACCTATATAGAACCCAACATGGCCCACAAGAATGACCTGACTTGTTTGACAGTTTTGGAAAGGGGCAAATGTGCAATTAAGTCAATCTTAGCCTGATCAACCTCTATTCCTTTATTGGAGACAACATGTCCTAGGACAGTGCCTTGAGTCACCATGAAGTGACTCTTTTCCCAACTCAGAACTAGGTTGGTCTCCTCACACCTTTCTTGACCTGTGTAGGCATTAGCTAAAATTATCTCCATAAATGGAGAAATCATCCATGAAGATCTCCAAAAACTTGTCAATCATGTCAGAGAAGATGGCATACATACATCTTAGGAAAGTCGCAGGTGCATTACACAACCAAAATGGCATCTTTCTGTATGCAAAGGTTCCAAATGGGCAAGTGAATGTGGTTTTTTTTTTGGTCTTGGGGGTAGACAAGGATCTGATTGTACCCTGAATATCCATCCAGAAAATAGTAATAGGCCTTGCCTACCAACTTGTCCAAGATCTAATCTATGAAGGGCAATGGGAAGTGATCCTTACTGGTTTTCTCATTGAGCTTTTGATAATCTATTCATACCCTCCAACCAGTGGTCTGTCTGGTTGGAATCAGCTCACCCGAGTCTGCTTCCATTACTGTGATCCCGAATTTCTTGGATACTACCTGGGTAGGTGCCACCCATTGAGAATTCGAGATAGGGTAGATTATCCCAGCATCGAGGAGTTTGAATACCTCTTTCATCACCACTTCCTGCATGTGTGGGTTGAGTTTCCTTTGCATCTCTCTAGAAGGTTTAGAGCCTTCCTCAAGATGGATTTTATACATGCACACTGTAGGATTGATCCGCCCTAAGTCTGGAATGGTCCATCCTATTGCCCTCTTATGCCTTTTTAGCACACAAAGTAGTTCTTTTTCCTGCTCAAGGGGGAGGGAAGAAGAAATTATCACTGGCAATTTATTATTGTCTCCTAAAAAGGCATATTTTAAATATTTTGGGAGCTATTTTAACTCCACATCTGGGGGACTAATGAGGGAGGGCAATAGGGGTGTCTTAGAGGGTGGTGGAAGAGGTAACAAAGCAGGCCTCCATGGGTGATGCTGTGTTGTCTTTTCTTCAGAGGATACAATTTTCACATGTTCAATCTCAAAGGTGGAGGCCTTCTCTTCCTTTGTTTCCTTCCATACTTTGTCAAAAATATTAGACCACTCATTACCATGCAACAGCATATCAAAATTTTCTTGCACAACCTCATCTATCACATCTATGGAAAAATAGTCCTCATCGAGATGGGGTTGATTGGCTGAGTTGTACACATTCAATTTAACTTTCATGTTCCCAAAGGATACTTCCATGACTCCTAACCTGCATTGTATACAAGCATTAGCTGTGGCCAAAAAGGGCCTTCCTAATATTACAGGTATGAAAGTAACACACTTGGTTCCATGTCCAACACTAGAAAATCAGTAGGGCAAAAGAATTTGTCAACCCCAACCAAAACATCTTCAATGATCCCCACAGGCTTCCTTTCAGATCTATCAGCTAGTTGTAAGACGACATGTGTGGGCTTCAACTCTCCTAATCCCATCTTCTCATATACTGAATATGGAAGCAAGTTCACATTAGCTCCCAGATCTAACAAAGCCTTTTCAATGGTATGATCCCCAATGATGCGGGGGATAGTGGGGACTCCAGGGTCTTGGAGTTTGGTTGGGGTGGCTATAGTCAATATCTGCTTTGCCTTTCCTGCCGAAAAGACCTTCTTGGATAAATATATCCTAGACTGTCTTTTATGGGTGCACAGGTCTTTCAAGAACTTGGCATAGGCTAGAATTTGCTTGATTGCATCAAGTAAAGGAAAGTTGATCTTCACTTGCCTAAAAGTTTCAATCATTTTCTCTATTTTACCTTGCCCTTTGTCGAACGGGGAAGGTGCTTGCAATGCCTTGGGAAATGGAAAATGTGGGACTACTCCCTCATTTGCAGCCTTAGCCAACTGGTCATCTACCATGTCTCTGCTTTTCGAATCAATCCCTTGATAAAAACTTTGAACCAATTGCCATTTAGGGATTTGATGGTGGGGGCATTTCCTTAGGAGTTCCTTGAATCTCTCCCAAGCTTGGTGAAAATCCTCAGTTAGATCTTGGGTAAATGAGATGATGCCCTTCCTCAACTGGCTTGTTTTGGACATGGGGAAGAATTTGGCCAAAAACTGACATTGAAGGTCACTCCAGGACTGAATGATGTTGGGTGGAAGCATTGGCAACCAGGTCTTGGCTCTATCCTTCAATGAAAAAGGAAAGAGTCTCATCCTGGTTGCCTCCTCCCCTAAACCTGTTATGTTGAAAGTGGTGCATAGTCCTAAGAATTCATCAATGTGCTTATAAGGATCCTCTTTGGTCAGGCCATGAAATGAGGGTAGCATCTGGATTATGGAAGACTTTATTTAATTTCCTTGAGCAGTTGGGAACTGAATGCAAAAGGGGGAATTGTAAACCCCTGATGCATTAAATTCCTTGAGAGTTCTAGGCTGTTGTTGCTCACCAATTTCGAGAAATTCAGCTGCAACAGATGTGAGTGAAGTTTGCCTAGATCTGAGAAGTCTTTCAACCTCTAGATTTAAAGGGACAATTTGAGGTTGGAGAGTTCTTCTCCCAAAAATACACCACTCAAGATCTAATTTAAAACAAATCTTCAAACACAACAAGCCAGAACAAAAATAAATGACTACTGAATCTAAAAATTAACAGATCTGACAAATAAAGGGGAGTAGAGGGATGCAAACTCAAAAGCAGCTTCCCTCACAATGCTCCTCTTTCGCAGCAGCTTCAGATCTGATGAAATACAAAAAAAATACTAGAAAACAATAAAACTTACAAACAGAGTTAGTGAAAAATCAAACAAACTACTGCAGATCTAAGGTCTAAACTAAATCAAACTTAGATCTACCAATTTCAAAAATACCTCCCCGGCAGCGGCGCCAAAAACTTGTTGGGTGATTTCAGTGTGTTGATTTATTGTGTAATGATAAAGACAAAATAAAATCAGAGTAAAATAGGGGATGGATTCAGCACAACAAAAATATCCTAGACCGGTAAGATACAGGGTCCTTTGTAGCAAGTTTTAATAAGTAA
This sequence comes from Chloranthus sessilifolius, assembly GCA_021018995.1. Taxonomy (NCBI): domain Eukaryota; kingdom Viridiplantae; phylum Streptophyta; class Magnoliopsida; order Chloranthales; family Chloranthaceae; genus Chloranthus; species Chloranthus sessilifolius. Next base: position 128,189,017 of record CM037589.1, on the reverse strand, counting down.
GGGAATGTCCATAAGGAGGTGAGTTCAAAATATGGTAAATCTCCCGATCTGTAGGTGATCTGGCGCCCTAACTAATGCTAAGTCAGCTAAAAGAAAGGAGAGAGGTTAAGAAGGGTTGTCACTTGAACTAAATTACACTTGAAATTTAAACTAACTGAGATCAAGTCCAGAGATCTAGATCTTACAAATGGAAGGGTTTAAAAATAGAAAATGGACAAGAGCAACTTGGAGATTGGTCTTACTACAATCTGGTTGAGCTGAGCATGTTATAGGGGTTTCAAAGCACACAAATCCCTCAGCTGCCTACAAGCACAATTGCAGGGTAGAAGGCTCCACTCTAAACCAAAGGATTTAACTGATCTTAAGGCTATGGTCTATTCACTTTAATGGTCACAGACCATCCTATAGACTTCATCTGATCCAAAGGTTTATGGTAGAAGAATCTAATTGAAACCAGAGATTGGACTGCTCTTAAGGCTATGATCTGTCCACTTTAATGGTCACAGATTATCCTAGGGAATTCCTCCAAACCAAAGGTTTCAACCAGAGCATTAAAACCACTACAGATGCTTCAATTTCTAGGTCACAGACATAAGAAATTATAGGGATATCGGATTTAGGGAGATCAGATGGTATCCAAGAGGTCTACCAGTTAAGTGGGTGAGCTAATCAATAGACTCCTCTACACATCAGATCGAGCACCAAATGAAACCAAAGGAACTATAAATCTAATTAAATCAATAAAAATAACATTTACATTACAATAAAACTTGCTCTACAATGAAATGCTCTCAGATTTGTAGTCTGTGCAGCAATTAACCCACAATAACACTCTCAACCTTACCCAATTATAGATCTAACCTCCCTCTTTGCTGCTCCCAAGGAATTAGCCAAGCATGGTTGAGCTAAAAGAGGGAAAATAGAATTTTACTGTAAGCTCTGATCTTCAGAATTTGATCTAAATCTCAATCCCCCCAAATTGCAATTGGGGATCTCAATATATAGCTTTCTCTCTTATTTTTCCTGCCAATCTTCCCTTCTAGAAGGTCCTCAGAGTTTGTTAGAGTTCTGTTAGAGCATGTGGGTTGGTTAGGATTTCCTAGGGAATCTTTTGGATCGTCGTGCCGGTCACCAATGTGCCTCAGTTTGCGTGCAACAGGTCACCAAGTTACAGCGTGTGAATCGCCTATTTTCTGAGAAGTGCTTCACACGATTTTAACAGGTTAAGGAAGCTATTAAGACCTGAAAAGTACCACTTTTCACCCTTTAACTTAATCTCTGTTAGACCCTTAATTATTTAATAAATGTGTTTTAAGTCTATCATAAGCAGCAGCTGCAAATAAGCCCCTAACCATGCTAAGAAGCCTACTGTTGCCCCAGAAGTTCCTCAGAAGAAAGAAGGTTGAACCCAGACAGAGAATTAGCTATAGCATAGGCACAACAAAGCAGAAACAAGTCAAGAAGAATGCCTCACACAAATGTCGTAGGGTTCAATTGAACCAGGAAGAATGCTTCGCGCAGTTGTCGTTGGCTTCTGAAGGCACCACACCAATTGGTCACACTGTTCGCGCACAGATGGATGTCAGCAAGGAGTAAAAAGCATACTTCACGCAGTTCTCGTGAGTCTTAGTCATAAGCGCTCGCGCAGTCTTGCGCAGCTCAAGAAATGAGTCTTCAACCTTTGCGCGATTCACTAAAGAGAGAGAGCTCCAGGCATTCTGCGCTGCCACGCAGCGGTACGGATACAAACTTTCAAGGAATCGCCACGATCCGTGCCCATGCACATTGTTTCTTCATGATGATCGCCATGGGTTTCATCAAGGAATGAGCCGCGTGCGTAATTCCTGTGCCATTCAAATGGAAAGAGCATCCCCGCGATGGCCAAAGTACCAATCCCGCGACGGCAAGAGCTTCAAGTCAAATCAACCCTGCGACACAAATTCTATCACGCGATATGACCTGGAAAGCCTTTCTACCTAGCGAGGTTTGGGTTCTTAAGTTCTCCCCACTTCTGTAGGGGCAATTTGGGAACTTCCAGTAACTACGGCACGCACTCCAATGCTCTAATCTCCGTGAACATGCCTCGAGGCATCCAAGGAATATAAATGGGCCACGATAGCATTGATAAATTAGGGTTTCCCTAACCCTAATTTGGAGGAGAGTTGACTGTTATATAAGCCTAAGCCTAGTTTAGTTTTAGGGGAACTGGTCTTCTGTACCCCTTCTTCTTGGAACCAATTGTAGAATTGCAGTAGGCTAAGGTTAGGGTTTAGGCAGTTTTCTTTTTTCCTTTTTCTTCTCTCCATAGTCCAGCACTTGCTAGCTATGTCTTTGTATGTCTATTTGGAATAGAATTAATGGAGTTTTATAATAGGAGTTTATGCATGTATGGGATTGGTGTTTTGTGAGTTATTCTGTACAAGGTTGCCGCCTTGAGATCCTCCATTGCTAAGTTGTATTGTAAGCAATGGAGGATTGCTTCTAAGGTTTTATTTAGATCCAAGTGACCTGTGTGTCCAGGTTAGGCACATTGCAAGCCTAGCCCCACCACAGGATCCACTAAATCTGAATCCCCATGGGAGCCTGAACTGGTAGCCCTGTGAACATGGTGGTGGCAACAATGTTCTTGTTCTGTCTTAGACCTCTGTGAGGAGGATAGCCTCTGTGGATAGTCTGTGACCATTTAAGTGGACAAATTATAGCCCTAGGATGAGGCCAATCCGTAGATCTAAGTCAAATCCTTCTTCTCTGCACTTGTGCTTGTAGCCTTGTGAGAGATTGTGCAGAGACAGACTCCCCTGTATTTGTATAGACCCACCATCAGATGGAAGATCTGATCTGGCTGTAGAGATTGTAGGCTTGTGACTGGATCACAGCTATTTTTCTATGCAGTGAATAGCTAAGCTTAAAAGCTAGTACTCAAACTCTTGCTAGTTCTGTGTGTCCAGGCTAGTGCACATTGCAGGCCTAGCCCCACACACAGAACTTTAGAGGTTGAGGTTCCTATGGATTCTTGAGCTGGTAGTCTGGATGAAGTAGTGCCTACAATGATAAATTTGTTCTGACCCATCTTTGGATTGTGGTTCCCCTATTGGATAGTCTGTGACCATTTAAGTGGACAGGTTGTAGTCATAAGGGATTAGATCATGGCACAGGGGTGAGTTGGATCCTTTCTCCTCTTTGGTGATAATGTAGCCATTGGACAGTATTTCTATAGCAGCAGATCTGAGTCTGAGTTATAAGACCCATCAGATCTATACCTAATAGCTTACTTCTCACCCTTTTTATTTATTTTCTCACACTCCATCATTCTTCTCAACCCTTTTCAGTTTAGGCATTAGGATACCTTAGGATTTAGATAATAGTGACCTTAAATCCCCTTCCATTTAGGATTGCCAGATCTGTAGCAAGATCTAGAGGGCCTACTAAAGATAGCTCCCTCGGAGCTTTAGATCAACTTTCCCTGTGGGACAAACTCTTACTTATTAAAACTTGCTACAAAAGGCCCTGTGATCTTGCGGAATTTGTATATTTTAAACTTCGATCGTAGTTTTCAATCCACCTTTGATTCATTTTCACTAACCCCATTCTTATCACTGTCTCTAATAAAGTCAGTAGCAAGCACTTAAAATATCCCAACATAAGCATTCGACAGGTTAAAATGGAGCTTTTTAGTCCTTTCACTAGGTTCTTAGATCTCTTCGATAGGTTCTGATAGGATGAGCCTTCTCTTAAAGCTTCAGCATTCTCAACCCTTTACCTGGAGCATTCGACAGGTTGGGGAAGCTTTTCGACAGGTTGGAGGACCATTTCGATAGGTTCCGCTCTACATGCCATCATTTCGATAGGATTGCTCTCACTCCTATCGAAAGGCTCAAGCACCCTTCGATAGGTTCTGTTCCAACATCTCCAACTCGATAGGTTCAAGAGACCATTCGATAGGTTTCCCTTACACCTCAAGCAGGTTTTCGATAGGATGGTTTCTTCCTTTCTTTCAGCTGCTCGATAGGTTCTTCGATCCTATCGAACTCCTCAATCCACACGAATCCATCCTTCCTCTACCTTCAGATCTTATCAAAACCTTTCCAACTGCACGAATTCCTCCTTTCTTTACTTTAAGCTCCGATCGAAGTCTTCAGATGACCTCTCGATAGAATGTTTTCGACTGTTCTCACTTCTTTCGCTTTGCCCCTTTGTAACGCTCTAATGGCCCAATGGTGTGCAGCCCTCTTGGTGTGCATTCTTTGAGTGCCTTGTCTTTGAAGATGGACTTCTTTGTGTAGCATTCTTGAGTGGTTTTCTGTATTTTTCCTATATTTTATTGCTATCTACAAAACATACTCAACAGAGGTTTATTAATGTACTCACAGTCCCGCAAAAGGTCGAGTTAATCGTGAAAATTGACATTTTTCACTATTTAACATATTGCCCAAAGGTTTGTGCAGCATTGCCTTGCTCCATAACAAAATCAAGAAATTGATTGGCAGATAGACAATCATGAGTAGAATGTGTGGGAGATTGGCATATTAGACATTCCTCCTCCACCTGTGTAATAATTCGGGGCTGTATCACATTCATCAATTTGTCAAACTTCAAGCTCACGTTGTCCACCTTTCTCTCCAAATCACTTTACACCTTTAGTTCATATATTCCACCTTTAGGGGTAGCCTCTTTCACCATTTTAGCTAAAATTTGCCTGTCATTGCTTGACAGAGATTCCCGCTGCATGGAATTTTCCCCTATTATGTCAAACAGCTCCCAAGCTTCCTCAGCTGTCTTGTGGAGGTAGCTACCACCACAGGAAGCATCAACCATATCCCTACTATTGGCATTAATTCCTTGATAAAACACTTGGACAAGTTGCCACATTGAGATTTGGTGGTGAGGGCATTGTTTTAATATTTCCTAGAATCTTTCCCAAGCTTTATTAAAGTTCTCAGTTGAGGACTGAGTGAATGACCAAATTTTTTTCCTCATCTGGCTTGTTTTGTTCATAGAGAAAATTTGGCCAGGAACTTGGTTTGAAGGTCACTCCATGACTATATGTTGTTGGCAGGGAGATTTGATAGCTATGTGCTGGCTTTGTCCTTTAGTGAAAAAGGAAAGAGCCTCAATTTAGTGGCCTCAGGCCCCAAGCAGCAATATTGAAGGTAGTGTAAAGTGCTAAAAACTGGTCAATATGCTTGTAAGGATCTTCTTTACTCAGCCAATGAAATGAAGGTAGCATACTGATAGTGGAGGATTTAATTTCATATTTCCCCTCAACAGAGGGAAACTGAATGCAGAAGGGAGAGGTGTACTCCCCAGGTGCATTGTATTCTTTTAATGTCCTTTGCCTCTCAGCCATGGGTCTGCTTAAGTCTTAATAACAGGGCTCAGTGTGGTGTGTCTAGGTCTAAGGATCCTTTCCACCTTCGGATTTGGGGGTTCCAAGTCAGGGTTTAAGGACCTTCCAGTTACGTATTGCTCACCAATAGTAATGAAAATGCTTACAGGCACATAAAAAGAATTTCACACAACAAAAATAATAGCTACACAAATTTACACTAAACAAGATAACAGGGGATTCAACATATATGGCATGAGATTTAGGAGAAAGAAAGTACAAACAGAGCAAGTTACTCTCCACTTCTAGCTCTAGCTTTTCGCTGCTTCTGCTATCCATTTCTGCAAAATTCTACAAAGAATCAGTAGTACATTTATTCTAGATTAAACATAGCTACAAAGAATTTGCTAGTCTAAATTACAGTACAACTCAGGTCTACTAAAAAGATCAAAAGTATCCAGATTTTGAGTTTCATTTCTAACCTCCCATTTCCCATCCAGATACATTTGTCGTAATTTTATATAGCTTCACTTTGACTAGCAATTGAGAGCTGTGAGATATTTCTGTCATTCAAAAGAGAGTGGTATTCAAGACTGCAAATCCGAGGGCTGTTAAGCCGTGCTCTGTAATTGTAACGGTGGATTTTAAACGGTTGCTATAAACTATGCATTCTCCATTGGACTCATGTCAAGGGTTCCCTCTGATCTCCTCAGTACATTAGACTCCTTTAGATTCATTGTTTTGCATGCAATTCCCCTTGATTCATTAGTCCTGTAAGAATTAGTGTTGGTAACCTAGTCTCTTACAGCATTTGTAGTGATGTTTCTTGTTCTGAATCGAGGATTTGGATTAAAAACTATTGGATGGTTTGGGGCCATTAAAGTGGACAGATCATAGCCATAAGTGTAAGCCTAATCCTTGAATTAGATTTATCTCTCTTACATCTGTGCTTGTAGCCAGATGAAGATTGGATCACCTCTGCTGAGCTTCAGTTTTTCTCATTAGATTTCAAGGACCAAATCAAAGTTAGATATTACTTCCCATCTTATGTGCTTTGTAGATAGGATCAGAGGCCAGATCTGGTAGCTCAAATCTGGAGATTTATCTTAAATTTTAAATCAATTCCCTATGGACGATCTTTTACTCACATTTAAAACTTGCTACAATTGGCCCTGATCTTGCAGGCTAATTCACTTCTATCTGTGCTGATATTTCTTTACTCTTTTTAATATTCTAGATTCATTATAACTTAGATTTGCAAACTGTTTTCAAAACACAAATAAATCAAGCACACTAAGAAGCAACATCAAGTTTTTACGCCTGGGAATAGATTTTAAATTTGGTAGACTTAAGTTTTTCTATTTTGTAGATTTGATTTTTATTTTTGATTTAAACCTGCACTTTGCATTCCAAGTGCTTGATTAAATGTCTCTGACTTTGTATAGAAAACCTGTTTCTTTAGTAGAATTTTTTATTTTTCTGAGTGTTCATTCTTTGACTTCTAGTTATTTGAATAAATGTTGCTGCCACTCTTTTGTGTCTCTGTCAAATTTGGGCGTGCTTTGAGTTTTTCTTTTATTTTTGTCAATACTTGAATAAGGTACTGCTGCAGTTTTTTTGGATTTTTGCAAATCTAGAGCAACCGTCCAACAAGGAGCATCTGGACAAAAGCTGTAGCAGATCTGCTTGAGTTTGCATCCCCTTCTCCTTTGCATTCATTTTCGGTTCTTGAGAACCAGCAGTTCTGCTGTGTTTAATGTTTGTTTTGATTATAACTTCTGCTGTCTTTTAGGCATGCTGATTTTTTTTACAAAACCAAATATAAAATAAAAGAAGATGAAAACACAAATAGAAAATCTCTGAGTTGTTTCTCATTATTTTCTCAGATCTGAGTTGGGGAAACGTTTGAGGTAAACTTATACAAAGAATGGAGAAGTAATATCTAACTTTGATTTGGCCCTTGAAATCTAATGAGAATAACTGCAGCTCAACAGAGATGATCCAATCTTCATCTGGCTACAAGCACAGATGTAAGAGTGATAAATCTAATTCAAGGATTAGGCTTACACTTATGACTATGGTCTGTCCACTTTAATGGCCCCAAACCATCCAATAGTCTTTAATCCAAATCCTCCATTCAGAACAGGAAACATCACTACAAATGCTGTAAGAGACTAGGTTACCAACACTAATTCTTACAGGATTAATGAATCAAGGGAAATTGCATGCAAAACAATGAATCTAAAGGAGTCTAATGTACTAAGGAGATCAGAGAGAACCCTTGACATGAGTCTAATGGAGAATGCATAGTTTACAGCAACCTTTTAAAATCCACCGTTACATTTACAGAGCACGGCTTAACAGCCCTCGGATTTGCAGTCTTGAATACAACTCTCTTTTGAATTACAGAAATATCTCACAGCTCTCAATTGCTAGTCAAAGTGAAGCTATTACAGGGATTACAGGCAAACTATCTGGTTTGGAAATGGGGGAATAGGAATGAAACTCAAAATCTGGATACCCAAATTGGGCAAATGGGTCGTGTATTTATAGGTTTGCCGAAGGCAGCGCATATGTGTAACAACGAATCAGAATTGGATAGATCTGTATCAACCAATAGGAGTCGAGCACGGGATCCGATCTGTTACGGCCAATCGAAATGCTTGATCTGGTTGACCAATCGAAGCAGAGGCATCAATTACATTATGTAATTCAAAAATCTGTTTGAGCTTCTAGAAGTTCCCACCAAGTAATTTCATCTTTGGGTGTTCACATGGGGTGGAATATGCCTTTGGTTCTGCTCTCGTAATCTTCCTAATGTCCTTGGGTTTTAAAATGCATTGGGACGCGTGCAATAGATTCTTGAATTGCCCTTGTTAAAGAATAGAATCTCGAATACCTTTTCATGAGCTTAAGGGTCTTTTAAATGAAGTCTTGTGACTTGAAGCTCTTTTCACACAGTTGGAGACCTTTTTGAAAAGAAGCTGTAACCGGAGATCTATTACAAAGCTTGGGGACCTTTCAAAGTTCAATCTTCTCTTGAGGAGTTCGGATGCACTTGAAAGCTATGCACGGAGTTTTAGTCCTTTTGCGAGTTCAAGGTTCTTTCACGAAAGTCACGGGTTCTTTCGAAAGAACTCTGTAGTGCATTTCTCTGTTGAATTGTTCCTGCTTAGCCTCTGGTCTTTGCCTCTTTACTTTAGACCTTTCAACGGTGATGAGGTTGTTTCTTCACTTCCTTCCTTTGGTGACATGGATTGTCATCTTTTGGCACTTTTAAGTCGCTTTTATGGTTAAGCCCGTCTTTATTGTTAGCAACATAGGCACTTAAAACACTTATATAGTTCTCTCAAGGGTCTATCAAGGCCCAGTTAAGGGGTGAAAATGGTATTTTCTAGTTCTCAACACACCCCAAACCTAAGCTTTGCTAGTCCCACGAGCAAAGACAAAATTTAAAAATAGAATGAAAAGCCATTTTTGTAGGGAGCAGTTGCATTTAGCATATGCAACAAGCCTTTTAAACCCTAGGTGATCCCTAGTGGAGGAGTGAAGTCTCCTGAGGGTTTTCGTGAAGGTACTAAACTTCTCCAATAAATCGATTAAGATCAATGCATTACATTAAAGCAAACTTTCATCCAATCAGTTATTCACACTGCATCGGTCGGGTTGTAAGAAGATTTTCAAGAAAACATCGTTCAAAACTAAATTCTGTCAGAATTCCTTTACCATTCACTCAGTTGGTGTCAAAAAGTTTTTACAAGAAAAATTAACGAAAAGCTTGCCTTCTATTTGAAAATTCAGTTTTGATGTTATCCCACATAATTTGATTTCAAACTCAACTCTCACCAAGGTTTTCACTCACCATGCAAATATGAGGGTTGCACTATTTCACTGACTCAAAGAGCAATTACATCCTCAAATAGGAATATAAGCGAGCATAGGCATTGCTTTTAGGTACTGAATTTACTACTTTTTTCACCATAGATTACACAAATCCTTATCTCCATGTGACTCAATCCATCATTGATCGATGGGACTTTAACTTGGGTTGTAATGTGGCTAATGGGTGAAATTTATCAAGAATAAAAGGGTGGAATGGAGTTCAAAATTGAGAAGTCAGTCAAGGTAAGGAGGTGATAGACACACCTTCTTCAATTCAGCACAATTTCATCTTCTTCTTTGAATTTTCAGAGCCAAAGTGGCCATCTTTTTCTCTTTTTCAAACTTCCAATGAAATGCCTTCTCCTTTTTTTTTTTTTTTTTTTTCAAATCAACATTGACTGGAATGCCACATTTCTTACGATACATCATTGCCTTCAATTATTTTTCTTTTCTTTTACCAAACTGTTACCCAACTCACCTTTCTTGACTTTCTTTCCTTTACCTTGAATTCTCGAGTGAGGGTTAGGCTAAATGAGGTTGATGAGGTTTCAAAGAAATCTTGGATTTATAAAGCTCAATTGGTGTGTATCAAGGCGTTTCAAAAGGTTGGGCTTTTGAAGTTCAAACCGCCCGAAGGAGGCCTTACATCATGTCTTTAATATCATGATTCTTTGTCAAGATATTTTAACTTGGATATGTGTAACTTCTAGTGAAAACAAGCCGGTTCAAAAAAATTCCTAGAGCGTAAAAAATCGCCAATTCATACCTCCAAAGAATACATTTCAAAGAGCCCAAATCTCACTGGGTGTGGTTTTCTATCAAATTCTTGAGGTATATCATCAATTTCTCTCTTTTTAGGTTTACTAAAACATCAATTTTATTTTGAAATTTTAACATTCACTTCATGAAAGTATTAGAATTACACTAGAAATTAATTTTAAAAAATTTTAACTTCCTCATTTTTCAAAAAAACAGGTGTGAGATTACTTCATTTTCAAAAATTCTGCTGATCATAAGCTACATCAAGCATTAACTTATTTTATTGGCATACTGCGTACCCCAAACCTAAGATGAACATTGTCCTCAATGTTCTAGACAATGAGAGACTAGGGGCTGAGGTAAAAGAAGAAAGAAAAACTAAGAACAAAAAAATCTAAACTATATGCAATAATAAAAATGTAAAACTGAAGATATGAGCAAGGAAATGGAAAACATGATATACAAATGCAAGAAAAATCAACAAACCAACGCTAGAACTGCTAAATAAAATCTAAAAAATAGAAGGATTACTATGCAAATGGAAGGAAACTAATGCTAATAACAGAGAAACAGTAAAAACAAGGTAAGGGACTGAATATAAAGTTAAAAAAAATAGAAAAGTGTTGATACAAAAACAGAATTTGTGAATGCAAAATAGGAAAACAAAGTTAGAAACTTACTATACTCACAGAAAAATGATGAAAATTAGTAAAACTAGGACACATTAACCTAAGAAAGAAAAAAAATCAGCGATCTAAAAACAGAATTTGAAACTAAAATTCCTAAAACAGAAAATCTAATGCCAAATGATACATCCTAAGCCCAACGAAAAAAAAAACAAAAGCCTGAGATACTTATGAATCTAAGTGATTATAAAAATGATTAGCAGGAATACAGTGAAAAGCAAGATTCATAAGACTGACCCCTTTGTTGATGATGTGTATGAAAAAAAAAATAATGAAGCATGGGAGCACATATTAAAAGCAGAGGTTCACACAATTTGAGACCCATTTATGATGAAGAAATCTCGAAGGAAAATAAAATCGATTGGGTCCATTGAATATTCAAACCAGCCTATGATTCACTACTCATTATGCTACATGATTTCTAAAAGAGAAAAAATGATCGCAGCAGGTCCGGATGGGAAAAGTGGATGCAAATGGAGAAAAAACATTCATCCTAAGATATCTATATATATATATATTATTTTTTTTGTTTTATAATTTTCTATTTTTTATTTTTTTACTTATTTTGATCAGCGCTCAACAAGAGCCCTTATTTACTCTTGCTAAAAATAATGAGAAACAACTCGGAGATTTTCTATTTGTGTTTTCATCTTCTTTTATTTTATATTTGGTTTTGTAAAAAATCAGATGCCTAAAAGGCAGGTTATAATCAAAACAAACATTAAACACAGAGAATCGTGTTGGTTCTCAAGAATGTAAAATGAATGCAAAGGAGAAGGGATGCAAACTCAAGCGGATCTGCACATGCCTTTTGTCCAGATGCTCCTTGTTGGACTGATTGCTCTAGATTTGCAAAAATCCAAAAACTGCAGCAGATTCTTATTCAAGTATTGACAAAATAAAAAAAAAACTCAAAGCACGCCCAAATTTGACAAAAAAACAAAAGAGTGACAGTAGCATTTATTCAAATAACTAGAAGGCAAAGAATAAAAACTCAAAAAAATAAAAAATTATGTCATAAAACATGTTTTCTATACAAAACTGCTGTAGACATTTAATCAAGCACTTGGAATGCAAAGTGCAGGTTTAAATCAAAAATAAAAATCAAATCTACAAAATAGAAAAACTTAAGTCTATCAAATTTAAAATCTATTCCCCGGCAGCGGCGCCAAAAACTTGTTGTTGCTTCTTAGTGTGCTTGATTTATTTGTGTTTTGAAAACAGGTTTGCAACTGCTAAGTTATAATGAATCTAGAATATTAAAAAGAGTAAAGAAATATCAGCACAGATAGAAGTGAATTAGCCTGCAAGATCAGGGCCAATTGTAGCAAGTTTTAAATGTAAGTGAGTAAAAGATCGTCCACAGGGAATTGATTTAAAATTTAAGATAAACCTCCAGATCTGAGCTACCAGATCTGGCCTCTGATCCTATCTACAAAGCACATAAGATGGGAGGTTGAATTTGTCACATTAACTAAATGATAAATGTAAAAATTAAACTAAGTGATCCAGATCTGAGTTGGGGGAAAGCGTTTGAGGTAAACTTATACAAAAAATGGAGAAGTAATATCTAACTTTGGTTTGGTCCTTGAAATCTAATGAGAAAAACTGAAGCTCAACAAAGGTGATCCAATCCTCATCTGGCTACAAGCACAGATGTAAGAGAGATAAATCTAATTCAAGGATTAGGCTTACACTTATGGCTATGGTCTGTCCACTTTAATGGCCCCAAACCACCCAATAGTTTTAATCCAAATCCTTGATTCGACAAGAAACATCACTACAAATCTGTCAGAAGAGACTAGGTTACCAACACTAATTCTTACGATTAATGAATCAAGGAAATTGCATGCAAAAAATGAATCTAAAGGAGTCTAATGTCGAGGAGATCGAGGAACCCTTGACATGAGTCTAATGGAGAATGCATAGTTCTGACAACCTTTTAAAATCCACGTTACAATTACGAGCACGGCTTAACTTCTCGGTTCAGTCTTGAATACAACTCTCTTTTGAATTACAGAAATATCTCACAGCTCTCAATTGCTTGTCAAAGTGAAGCTATTACAAAAATTACAGACAAGCTGTCTGGCTGGGAAATGGGAGGTTAGAAATGAAACTCAAAATCTGGATACCCAAATTGGGCAAATGGTTCGTCTATTTATAGTTTTCCCTAAGCCAACTCAGATGTGTATCAACCAATCAGAATTGGATAGATCTGTATCAACCAATAGGAGTCGAGCACCAGGATCCAGATCTGTTCTGGCCAATTAGAAATGCTTGATCTGGTTCAGCCAATCGGGAAATAGAGGCATCAATTCTATTATGTAATTCAAAAATATGTTTGAGCTTCTAGAAGTTCCCGCCAAGTAATTTCATTTTTGGGTGTTCACATGGGGTGGAATATGCCTTTGGCTCATGCTCAGAATCTTTCGAAATGTCCTTGGGTTTTAAAACGCATTGGGATGCGTGCAATAGATTACTGAATTGCCCTTGTTAAAGAATAGAATCTCCAGAATACCTTTTCACAGAGCTTAAGGGTCTTTTCGCAAAGTGCTGTGACTTCTGAAGCTCTTTTCGCACAGATTGGAGACCTTTTCGAAAAGAATTGTAACTTCTGGAGATCTATTCGCAAAGCTTGGGGACCTTTTCGCAAAGTTCAATCTTCTCTTGAGGAGTTCGGATGCTCTTGAAATCTATGCAGAGTTTTAGTCCTTTTCGCGAGTTCAAGGTTCTTTACTGAAAAGTCAGTTCTTTCTTGAAAAGAACTCTGTAGTGCATTTCTCTGTTCGAATTGTTCCCTGCTTCGCCTACAGGTCTTTGCCTCTTTACTTTAGATCTTTCAACAGCTGATGAGGTTGTTTCTTCACTTACTTTCTTTGGACTGACATGGATTGTCATCTTTTTGGCACCTTTAAGCTGCTTTTATGGTTAAGCCTGTCTTTATTGTTAGCTGCAACATAGGCACTTAAAACACTTATTTAGTTCTCTCAAGGGTCTATCAAGGCCCAGATTAAGGGGTGAAAAATGGTATTTTCCAGTTCTCAACACTCAGGTCTACTAAAAAGATCAAAATTCTCCGACAACAGCGCCAAAAACTTGTTGCTTTGGGCTACTTGGTCTGAAAGTGTGCTTATATTATTGTGTGGTGGAAATCAATTGAAAACAAAGTAATAAAAGAATGGATCCAGCACAACCAAAGTAATCCTAGACCTGCAGGGTCTATTGTAGCAAATTTTGATGAGTAAGAGTTTGTCCCATAGAGAAAATGATCAAGAGCCCAAAGTGGGCACTAATAGTAGGCCTCCAAATCTGACTACAGATCTGACAATCCTAAGAGAAGGGAGTTGGGTGTCACGACTACACTAAATTTACACAAAAGGGGAAAATAAAGTGCAGGCCTATCCTAAAGAAAGGGTTGAGAAGAAGATAGTGGTAGTGTGTGTCAAAATAAAATACAAAAATTATGAAAAGTAAAAAGGTTAAGCTAGAGTTAATGATACAGTAATGTAACTCAGATTTAGTCTGTCTCTGCAGTGCTCCTTGCTGAGACGCTATTAATAGCCTCAACAAGGTATAAGCTCCCAGTTTAACCCATGTCATTTGGGGTGCTCTTAGGGCTATAGTTTGTCCACTATAATAGTCATAGGGTATCCGATAGAGTTTGTCAAATCCCATTAGTTAAACTAGAAATTCACTAGTCTAATCTAGAAGAGTGGACTGATCATTTCCACAGCCACTAGACCAGCTCTAGCCATAAATACTATTGCAGCACTATGTAATGCCAGTGCTACAAGCTCCCCATATCTGCTCATAGACCTAGCTGACATCCATAAGTATTCCAACCCATAAGATCCTAAGTGCTTTGCTAAGACATACTGCTCACTAGTGCTCGCAAAAAGGATCATGCAACAGGTTGAATAAGGCCTTTAGCTCAGTTGGTAATTGCTATAAATATCCTGTAATGACTCAGCCTCAAGCTGCAATTACTACAAGAGATCAGATCTAACATCTGATATTGATTAGAGGGGAGCCAGCTACTGTACAAACCTCCTCACAAGGCTCTAGAAGCTCATGTGCAGGGGAGAAGAATCCTTCTCAAACATGTGGATGGACACAACCTTAGGGCTATACTCTGTCCACTTGAGTGGTCACAGGGTATCCCATTGGTCTGTCCATCCCACAAAAGCCTGAGAAAGAACATGAAAACTGCTACAACCACCATGGTCTGCAGGCCTCTGAGCTCCCTAGATCTCACTACAGATCCAACATTGCTTTCCATGTGTCTATTAAACCAAGGGAAATCAGATGGTAAATAAAAGACCTACTAGAAACTAAATGGGCTAGTCCCAAATACATGGATCCTATAGACACCTAAAGAAATCGTAAGATCTATAGATTTGATTAATCATTGATAACAGCAAAACTTACAATGAACTGTCTCCTGGCTACAGCCTATACACAGCTGCTTGTCCAAGATCCCAATGTATACAAAAATCTATTAAAAAACTAAAACAAAACTAAACCTAGCTGCTTACAGGGGGATTAGCCAGCAAGTGCTGAGCTAAGAGAGAAGAAAAAATAGGAAAATAAAGGTGAACAAACCCTAACCCTATCCTGCTAGAGCTCTCAACCCATGAGGATGAATGAAAGATGGAAATAATAAACTCTAAGTACAGCTTATATACTCTATAAAAATGGCCTTGGCTCTTAAGAGGTTTACCCTAATTTTTTTAGCAAATGTAGCACTGTCACAATCCTTGAATGCCTCGAGACGTGTGCCTCAAAATCTATGCCTCGAGAAGTGTGCCCTAGCCTTAGGAAATTCTCAAAAGGTCCTTGAATAAAACTGAGAAGTTGAGAGCTCGTGCTTCACGGGGCTAGGATTGGCTTTTAGCTCATTTGCGTAGCTGCTTTGCCTTCGCGGAGTTGGCTTTGGCTGATGGGAAGGGCTCATTCGCACAGTAGAACTTTTAATGAATCGTGCAGTTGCTTTGCATCGCAATGCTGTCATGGATTTAATTTGGAGCGCCAGGATTTCTCGCAGAGATCTTGAGCTCTTTCTCGCTAAGTACTCATGCAAGTGAGCTCTTGCGCTCGTAGTAACTTGTAAAGCTCGAGGTGTATGAGATCTACGTGAGATGAATTTTTGGCATCTCTCTCATCCAGGGCCACACGAGAACTCCGTGAGGTGACCTTTGGTTCTTTGTGCATATGAGCTCGCAGTGTTCTGTGCGTAACTGCTTTGGTGCTCGATCTTTGCGAGGGCAGATTCTCAGAGTTTTAATCCACGAGATCTTCATGATGGCTTTACAACTCGCCTCTTGATTGCACACCTTATCTCCACAAGGGTCTCTTCCACTGCATCTTTATCTTCGTGAGGAATCTCCTCAACTCTTCGAAGTCCATCTTTTACTTCTATAGTGCATTGCACTTGTTGCTGTCACAGTCTCCTCCCTTCTTAGCTAAGCTTCATTCATCTGCTCGATTGGTCAATGATGATTAGCAATAGTGAGTCACCATGGTGAGTACTACCAAGGTGTTCCATAAGGCTTTGGCTCAGCTGTCGTCTTTGCTTGTATTCTCTCTCTCTCTTTTGGGCTAAAAAGCAAGGATTTTACATTAAGCTGCACATTTTATTACCAACTGCAAAACATACTTAACACATATTTATTAGTGGGCTTCAAGGTTCATCAAAGGCTAGGTTAAGAGGTGAAAAGTGGTACTTTTTAGTGAATAACACCCGTCTTGGTCACAATCCTCCTGTCTCATCACGTAGCCTCACAGGCTGTTCTGGCTGAAAGAGGGAGAGACACTCACCCTTCTCCCATCATGTAGCCCTCGAGAAACATTGATCGCCCTTGGTCCCATTCAAGGCATACCTCCCTTATGGTGGCGTTACTTTCCCTCATTCGATCATGATCCCAGGAGAGGAGAACCCCATCGCATGCCCCATTGCGACGAGATGCACACACACGATACCACCTAAATCAACCATGTCGTCACACATCCTCTCCTGAGAAGTCAAAGACGAAGCTAATCATGGTGTAACCACAACGTGATCTCATATGACCCATGATCAGCCAAAGAAAGAAATACGATGCACCTATCACACAAATATCCCATCAATGTCCCATCGTAAACATCACCACCCGACACATCCAGACACAACCCCACCACACATTCATGAACATGTCCCTCATGAGACTACAACTTGTTCTCACCACGAACATGCCCCATCGTGACACAATAACAACATCTTGTCTTATAGCTCTGACATCAATCACACCTCCCCGAAACCCTCATCATGAAACATTGCATAGAGTTAAACCTTCTAAAAGTCCCATTGCTAACTATGCTCCACCAGTATCCCATCACAGAAGCAGAGGGACTCCTCCCACGTCCCACGTCGCATTGCAAAAATAAAAAAAAGCCACCATGATCCCAAGGCCCCCATCAGGCCTACAACCAGTAATCCCCTAGATCTTAATGCAGACCCCCAATGTCCCATCACGTCTATGATTCGCTACGACGGGAAGAAAGAGAAACTTCTTTCTGCACCTCATCGAACTTGCAACTACTGGGACTCACCCCAACACACAACCAAAGAAAGAAAAAGTCACCGATGTCCCATTGCGACATCACCTCCTTAAGACACTACATCATATTGGCGACTGCCAATCCCTGCCACAACGAACATGAAGAAAATAGAAGAAATCTCCAAAGTCTCATCGCGATATCACTGCAGTAACTCGCCGCAAGCCACGCAATTCAGGTAAGTAGTACCCCCTTCTCTTTTACTCAATATTTCTTATAATTATAGTTAGATATGAGTAAGTCAAAATATTTTCAAAACCCATCTCTCTCGACTCGAGAATCACTATAGTCCTCTCATAAGAGACAATCATCAATGTTCGCCGAGAAGGTTAGACGGAGTATCCAGCATGCCAAGTGTCATCTTGACAACCACACAAACGGTCGGGCCCACAAATCACACAAATTGGATCGGATCTGCCACATTTTCCGTTGATTTACCACCGAATGGATCTTAAGTTAAAAACCCCCCAAAATTTCAAAACCCCTTACTTCCGAAACCAAAAATGTCTTACTTCCAAAACAAAAAAACAACAAAAAAAGAAATCAAATAAAAATAAACAAAGAGACTTTACCCATAAAAATTTACCTCAATCACCAGCCCAAACCGGCCATTCTCGTACGACATCGAGCAATGAATATATTTAATCTAAGAACTTACAAACGCCCATTAGAAAAAGAACGCCTGACACGCATTGAAGTCAGCAATGACGCACTCAGCCTAACATGACTTGCGAATGCCTTCGATATTATATTGCATTTCATTATCAGTCCCTAGACCTTATTTATGGACGTTTGTATGATGCCCCCAGATACCTCGACTACATCATATCCCTTGGTTTGACTGCCCCTTGCAGCAGGTCATGACATACGACGGGATGCCCTTGCACCCACAGATTAAGATATGGTGATTCTCCTTCCCGTTTGACTGTCACTCGCAGCAGGTCGCGCCATGCGACGGGATGCCCCTTGACTGTGGGTCGCGATGATAGTGGGTCGCGATAAATGACAGGATCACCCCTAGGCATCCACGGTATGGAATACGCCTTTCGATAACTATCACTAGGCTCCCGAATGCTCCATTTAAGCTTACGCTGATAGATAAGAAAGCCAACCATGTCATGTCAGCATCCCTAATTCACATTTGTGATTTCCCAAGAGAAACGAGAAGACAGCTCGAATGAGGGGTGTCTACTTCTTCGATGCGTTCTTACTTTGCAAGAGTGCACCAAAGAGGGACATCTATAGACACCCCCATTTTGCCCTCTCAGAATATACAAATATGTTCAGTCAACCTTTGACCTCGCCTGTGAATTTTTGAAAAGGACTTACCTTCTCTGGAAGTTTTACAATCCTAATGTGGGACCATATACTGAAACAATAGTATATGGTTGGACACAGGCTGAAACAATAGTTCTATGGCTCAGGCCCCATGACCCTTAACCCTAACATAGGGACCATGCATTGAAACATTAGTATATGGCTGAATATAGGTTGAAACAATAGCTCTGTGGCTCAGATCTCGACATAGAGAGACTATATACTGAAAAAATAGTTTATAGTCGGAATGCAGAGTAAAATAATAGTCTGGTATTTTAGACCCTTAACCTTAAATTGGGAACCATGCACTGAAACAATAGTACATGGCTGAACACAGGCTAAAATAATAGCTCTGTGGCTCAAATCCCGACACAGGGAGACCATATACTGAAATAATAGTATATAGTCAAAATGCAGATTGAAATAATAGTCTAGCATTTCAGACTCCCCTAACCCTAAATTGAGAACCATGCACTGAAATAATAGTACATGGCTGAACACAAGCTGAAACAATAGCTCTGTGGCTCAGATCCCAACGTAGGGAGACAATATACTGAAATAATAGTATATAGTCGAAATAAAGACTGAAATAATAATCTTGCATTTCAGACCCGACTCAGACCTGAACAACCGCGAATTATATGCCTAAAACCAAGCGCGTAATTCGATTACACGCAAACCCAGAAACATGTAATCAGTCCCTCTCAGACTAGACTTCCTTTCCCCAGACGACCTTGAGACTCGATTACGCACCCCACATGGCACGCGCAAATTGCTTGAGCACCCCACCATCGGCCAGCAATTGGCCTACGCCCGACCTAGCCTCACAGTCCTACACCCCTAAGATTCCATGATAAAGCGCTTAGAACGAAAAACTTAATTGGATTGCGCACTCCACACCAGGCACACAATTAATCCTAACATGCTTAGAACTAGGGAACTCCGCTGAGCCAGTCAGCCGATCACTCACTAAGTTGGTGACCAACTCAAAGCGATTAAGCACCGGGGCAACGATCGTAATTGATTCGCCTGAAAGCAGGCGTTTAATTAGGAAAAACCTATAAAGACCTTTTAATTCACCCGGAGGGGAATTTGGGAGAAGTTTGGGATTTCGAGGCTAGAGAATTTTGAGAACGAACACAGAGAGAAACAGAGACATGACTTCGAGATTCAAGTTTTAAATTTTGAGATTCCTCTCTGCATCCCCGGCCTTAGGTAAAAATATAGTCTTTCGTTCCCGACCTTAATTTTTTTAGTTCTTAAATTTAGGTTTTTCTTAATTTTAATTATTAATATTAAATTTTCAGTCTTAGACCATAGCACCCTTTTTTTAGACTGTAATTTTGATCCCTGGTTCTAGTCCTCAGTTTCTAGAACCAGTCATTAATCTGACGGCCTAATCACCGACCTTAGACTTTAATTTTATTCTGAAATCTTAATCGCCAGTCCTATCATTAATCTCTGATTCTAGTTCTTAGTTTCTAGAATGAGTCCTTAATCATACGGTCTGATTTCAAACCCAAATTCAGTCCTTAGATTTTAAATTCTAGTTTTAATTCTATAATTCAATATTTCTAGAATCCCAATTCTTAATTTAGTTTTCTAAAATTCTAGTTTCATAATTTAATTCATAATTATAATCTAAAATAAACTCTAAAAAATCTAAAATACCGTCTTATAATTCAAAATCCAATTTGCTTTAATCTTAGTCACCCGATTTGCCCAAAGGAGCTTACAGAGGCTACTCCAGAATGAGGCCAATCCTCCTTAGCATAGCGACCCCAAAACCCCTTTTCTAAGAATTTTAGTAGAACTAATTCATCGCTTTTAATTAGAATTAGTAAAATCAGTTCTTTTATTTTTCTAGAAGTCAAGTAAAATTAATTCATTGATTTAATTAGCTTTATAGTATAATTAATTAATTGCTTTAATTAGAATTTTAATTAGATTCTGAGTATAATTGCTTTGATCAAAATTCTAGTAAAATTAATCCGT
Source organism: Chloranthus sessilifolius (assembly GCA_021018995.1). Lineage (NCBI taxonomy): Eukaryota > Viridiplantae > Streptophyta > Magnoliopsida > Chloranthales > Chloranthaceae > Chloranthus > Chloranthus sessilifolius. The sequence goes on along the minus strand of CM037589.1, from coordinate 128,168,458 downwards.
TACTTTAATTAGAATTTTAGTGTAATTAGTTTATTTGCTTTAATTAGAATTTTAATAAAATTAGTTCATTTGCCTTAATTTGAGTTTTAGTAAAATTAGTCCTCTATTTCAAGTAGAATTTCAGTCAAATTAATATATTTGTTTTGCTTAGAATTTCAGTACAATTAGCATGCTTGATTTAATTAGAGTTTCACTAGAATTAACATATTTGCATTCCTAGTATGATTAGGAGACTAATTAATTAGATTTCTAGTAGCATCAGGAAACTAAATTAATTAGACTTTTAATAAGTGTAAAATAGTAAAATTAATTAGACTTCTAGTAGGATTAGGAGACTTAATTAATTAGACTACTAATAAGATTAGAACACTTAAACCAAGTAGACTTATACTAGGATTAGGACACTAAGATTAATCCACCACAATAAGTCCACACAATTAGACTCATCTTAGAATTAGGAAATTTAAACCAATTAGAATTATAACAATCATAAGGAAAGGAAAGAAAAACTAAACTATCTAAAGTATAAAGAAGAGTTAGAGCTGTTGACGTTCGCTGGCAGACGATTCAGTAAAGAAGTAACCCCCACCCGCTCTAAAGCGTGATCATGACGTGTTGCAGTGTCATTAAATATCTGCAGCAAGCGATCGCAAACAACTAGAAATCTTCCTAGAATCCCTTTTTCTTTATTTTTTTTCAACATTCCAAACACCGCATTGCTAGAGTCCACTTTGATAGAATTGGGCCACTTATTCACCGGGGATCGAGAGGAACCCAAAAAAAGTGCGCACCAACACAAACTTCCTCATCAGTTTTGCTGAGGTAAGTGCCACCACATGATGCATGAATCATGGATCTACTTTTAGCATCTATCCCCTAGTAGAATCTTTACACAAGCTGCCAATTGGGGATCTGGTGGTGTGGGCACTGCCTCAACAATTCTTTAAATCTACCCCAAGCTTCATGAAAGTTTTTAGTTGGGAACTGAGCAAAAGTGATAATGCTCTTTATCAACTGACTGGTTTTACTAATTGAGAAAATTTTAGCTAAGAACTGACATTGTAGTACATTCCAAAATGTAATGTTGTTGGTTGGGAGTATGGTAAGCCAAGTTCTTAGTTTGTCCTTTAATGAAAAAGGAAAAAGCCTTATTTTTGTGGCTTCATCTCCCAAGCCAGCAATTTTAAATGTGTTGCATAAGGATAAAAACTCATCAATGTGCTTATAAGGATCCTCTTTACCTAACCCATGAAAAAATGGTAACATTTGAATGGTTTGAGCCTTAATCTCATAATTACCCTCAGTTGTAGGGAACTGAATGCAAAAGGGGGATAAATATGCTCCTGGTGCATAGTGGTCCCTAAGGGGTCTAGGTTGCTCTCCCATCTCAAATGTTTCTAGATTTTCAGTAGGGGTGGGTGATGTGTGCCTAGGTCTAAGGACTCTTTCTATTTCAGGATTTAATGTTTCAAGCTCAAGATGAAAGGACCTTCTACCCAACATACAACACACAACAAGTAAAAAGCTAACTTACAACACACTAAAAAAAATACTAAAACACTACAACACACTATTGTCGGCTACCTTGTGCTTCAAAAGGATAGCCTTGTGCTTCAAAAAGGTTAAAATAAAAAAATTAAAGGTCTATGGACTGCACACCAAGGTAAGCCTACACAAAGCCTGCAAGTAAACAGGGCTATTGTAGCAAGTTTTAAAGAGTAAGTAAGGGTATGTCCTTAGTGAAATGAGTGTTAAAATTCAGTAAATCTCCAGATCTGGTACAAATCTGGCACTCTACCTTATACTACTCTAAACAAAAACAGCAAAAGGAAGAGGAGAGGTTTTGAAGGGTTGTCACTTTAAGCTAAACTATAAAAACCAAATAAAACTAATTGCAGAAATAAATTGGGATTAACCAAAGAGTTCAGATCTAGCAAATAAAGGGAAATGTGGTAAAAATAAACAAAAAAATGGAGAAGAGCAGCTCTGGATCTGGTCTCACTGCTACTTGGGTGATTTGACAACATTATATGGGTTTAATGTGCAGCAATCCCCCATCTGGCTACACGCACAACTGCAAGGTAGAAGAATCTGATTTCAGCCATAGAATTTGATTGCTCTTAAGGCTATGATCTATCCACTTTAATGGTCACAGGCCATCCAATAGAGTCCCTCCTTTCTAAGACCTCCCTCAGAACATGATAATCACTACCAATGCTGTGAATGTCAGGCCATAGGCACAAGCACCCACAGGAGTATCAGATCTAGGAAGTTCAAATGGTATTCAAGAGATCTAGTTAAGTGGGTGTGGCCCATCTATACAAATCCGATCGAGAATCAAGTGAAACAAGATGATCTATAGATCTAACTAAGCAATAAAATTAATAATTCATTGAAGGAAAATAAGAAGTACAATGAAGTGTTCTTAGATTTGTAGTCTGTCCAATAATTCACCCACAATAATCCTCTCAAGTTTCCCAAGTTACAGATCAACCTCACCCTCACTACTCAAAAGAGTTTAGCCACTCATGATTGGCTAAAGAGAGAATGGAAGAAGAAGGATGAATCTGAGCTTTGGTTTCTCTTATTTTCGTCTATGGAATCCCTCTAGAAAGAACTTCCCATTTCTAGATTGTTCTTCTCTTTTTATAATTTCCTCCTCTGTCTCACATCCGTTTCAGTCATTCAGAGCCCAAGAGAATAATTATGTTATTCTTGGCTGCTGATGTGTCCGATTTCTCTTCTGGAAGCTCTTCTCCCATTAGTCCACGATTAGCAAATGGACGTGAGGCCGTTAGGGTTTCCAATCGTATGCAGTTGAATACTAAAAATATCCCCAAGAGTCGTTGACGTGCTTTGGAACTCATGCACAAGATTCTGGAATTGGCAGTTGCTGAAGGAAGAACATTGAAAAGGTGCTAAAACGAGTGTCGAGAGGTTCAAGGAACCTCTCGATAGGTGCTTGATCTGCTTTATGTTCACATCAACAGGTTGCATTGGCTTTCGATAGCTTCTGTATGCTTCTTGACAGGATTGTAGTAGTGCTCGACGAGATTGGAGACTCCTCGAGAGGTTTAGTTTGCACCAGTCGATAGGATTAGAAACCATTCTTCTCCTTCTGTGCAGTTCTTCATTCATCCTATCGACAGGTTATAATCAACTTGTCGACTTGTTACACATTCTCCAGTGAAGTGCTTGACAGGTTTGCTCAATCCTCGTGAGAATGATAGCTGCTTCAGGTATGTTGTCGACGGGTTATCTAGCACTGCTCAACAGGTTCCGTTGAACCTCACGATAGGTATCTAGAACCTCTCGACTTCATCTGTACCTTGAAGAATCCTCTCGACAGGATCCACATCTGTACTTCCAACCTCTCGATGGGTGCTGAAATCTCTCGAGATCTTCATCTTTTCAACTCAGTACCTCTCGATAGCTTCTTATACACATATTTAACCTCTCGAATGCTTCATTTCTTGCTCTCAGAACCTTTCGACAGTTGGATTTAACCTCTCAATAGGTTTTACCTATTGAGAGGTCATATGTTGGGTGTGTTGTTCTTCATTTGGTCAACATCCAGCAACCTCTTGGCGGATTCAACCTTCATTCTCTGCAACTGCACTTAGCCTCAAGCATTGCCAGTTAAGCTTAAAATAAGCTCATGAACTTCTGAGGCTCTTGTGGATTGCTTTATTGGCTGGCCTTTGGTCTGTAAGGTCATATGTTGAGTAGCAATTTGCTTCTTGGGCTCTTTTAAATGGATATCTACATTAAACTTATAATTTGTTGCTTATCTACAAAATGTACATAGAACACATTATTAGTCAACTCAAAAGTCTATCAAAGGTCAGATTAGGAGGTGAAAAATTGTATTTTTCACTACTTAACACACCCCCAAACCTAAGCTTTGCTAGTCTCTGAGCAAAGGAGGAAGTAAAAACAATTATAAACATGCCACTTTTGTAGGGAACACATATGCATCAAGCTTTTTACACTCCTAGGTGATCCCTAGTGGAGGATTGAAGTCTCCTGAGGGTTTACAGTGAAGTTTCCAACAAACTTCTCCAATGACTCAGTTAATATCAGTGTAGCATGTTAACACAGAGTTCAAGCAGTATAAAGTTCATTCCACACCTTGTCTAATCAGTTTTAGAGGATTCTCAGCAAAAACATGACAATTTAGAAACTATAATCCTACTGTAATTCTTCACAATCAATCAGCTCATGTCAAAGTATTTTGTATGAAAATTATTACAAAGCTTACCCTCAAATTGAGAATCCCGTTCTGATAATGCCCCCATCAACCCTAATTTCAAACCCAAAGCTCACCAAGGCTGTTATTCTCAACAAAAATAGAAGGGTGTATCAATTCACACAGCTCAAGAGCAGTTACAGCCCTCAAGTAGGACTGCAAGCATGAGCATAGGCATTGCTCCAATTTATGAAATTTTCTAACTCTTTTCACTATAGATCAAACAAATCCTTGTCCCACATGACAGCTTAATCAATTTTAGATCAGTAAGGACTTTTTATTGGGTTGTAGTGTGGCTTATGGGTGAAATTTATAAAGAATGAAAGGGTGGAATAGGATTCAAAATTGAGAAATTAACAAGGTAAGGAGGTGATTTGTAACTTCACAACCTTCATTTCAACATAGTTTCATCTACTTCTTGAATTTTCAGATTTTAAGTGGCTAGTTTCTAATCTTCACTTCAATTTTTCAATGAAATGACTTCTCATTCTCCCTCGTTTGTTTTGCCTTTCTATTTTTCTTTTCTTTTTTTTTTGTAGGCTTTTTGTATTTTTCTACATTTTTCTTTTTATGGGCAGGCATGCCACAATTACACATGACACTTGCCTTCACATGTATTTTCTTCTTCTTTTACCAAATTATCAAACCTTGCTCTTCTAACCTCACTTCTCCTCCTATTTCCTGATTTCTCAGATTGAGGGTGAACTGAAACAGGTCAAGAGGTTTTGGGTTCAAATTTTCTGGTTTTTATCGAAGAAAATTGAGATTTTCAAGGCTCAAATAGTGTGTATCAAGGGCATTGAAAGGTGGGAAATTTTAAGCTCAAACTGTCCAAGGAATGGCCTTACTTCATGTCCTCAGTGTCATGAATGTTGTCAAGCTATTTCAACTTGGATTTTCCTAACTTCTAGTGAGCAAAGGTAGGTTCAATCAGTCCTTAGAGCAGAAGAAATTGCCAAACATTCTTCAAAGAAAAAATTTTCAGGCCCAAATCTCACTGGGTATGGTCTTCCATAAGATTTCTGGGGCATATCCTCACAATTTTCTCTCTTTTCAAGTTCACTAAGCACTAATTTATAAAAAATTCCTGATATTTGCTTAATGAACATGTTGGAGCTATAGGATATTTCAATTTTTAAAAGTTTTTAATTTCCTCTATATATAAAATATCAGGTGTGGAATTATTTAATTGTTTTATTATTTTTATTTATTTTATTATATTATTATTATTACTATTACTATTATTATTTATTATTATTATTATTATTATTATTTTTTTTTTTTGTTAAAACCTTGCTACTCTACCATTACCTATCCATTGGCAAGCCTTGCCACACCCCCAAACCTATGAGGAGCAGTGTCCTCACTGCTTGAATGATCAAGAGATGTGCTGAACAAAACCATACACAAAATAAAGGAAGTGGAAGTACGAAAGAAAATGCATGCAAACAGTTAAAACAAGCAAACTAGCGGTGAGCAGAAAATAAAACAAACAAAATGTAACAAAAAAAGGAAATTTCATTATTGCAGCAAAAATATTTTTTTTTTTATTGACATTGTTCGGAAAAAAGGAAAAAAATAAAAAGAAACATCCTAACAAACTGCCATCATTTGGTGGCGCAGTCTTGGCTATGGGGCTTTTGCCTTTTTCTGGAGTGGTAGCAGGGGGGAGAGTAGGGGGTGGATGGAGTGAAGGGGAAGAAGATGCAGAAGGTGCTATCTTCTGCTTCTTTTTCTTTCTCCAATCCTTTTTCTTTTCCTTCTTGGCCAAAATCCTTTGTACTTCCTCGTACTCATCCCACAGGAATTGTAGTGGGTTAGGTTCCTTTGGTGGTGGTGGGTCCTCCCAAACTGGATCGAATTTGATTGGCAGATCAATGGGTTTGTCGTCCGCCATAGTTGTGGGTTAGGACGAGTTGATGAGGTCAAAAGAGAATGAATGCGATGGAGGTGAAGGGGCCTTGTATTTAAAATGCATGGGTGTTAGAATATGCAATGTCATATTAAATTTTCTCCTTCTTTCAAGGTTAATTGTGAAAATGATATTAAAGAAGGTTAGTTCGCAACAAATACATCGGCTGGGACAAACATAAGACGTTGCGTGATTTATTATGGTGGGACCAATGCCAAGGTGTGTGGAATAGCAACCAGCAAAGTAGAGGAAGAACAAGGGAATGGCTGAATGGAGGTGTTGCTAGGTTTAAAAGGAGGGAAATCACGTTTCAATAGGATTAGGGGAAAGGTGCCGACAGGTTGATGCAACCTGTCGAAGAGTAAAAGGCGACTGATCCTCTCGAGAGGTTCAATCCATCCTGTCCGCAGGTCCAAGAAGACAGAATCAATCATTTCGAGAGGTTCACAGAACCTCTCGAAGGGTTCCTTGAATTCTTCATATACTCCTCTCGACAGGTTCCAGTTTCCATCGAAAATTAGTTCGAGAGGCTCACAGAACCTCTCAACAGGTACACTGAACTTATCGAAAATTTTAACCACAACTTTCAGAACCTATCAAAACCTTCACAGATCCTCTCGATAATCAACTTTACAGCTTCAGAACCTATCAAGAATTAATTTACACCTCTCGACAGCTTCTAGATCTTGTCGAAAGGCAGATTGGGATCTCCGAGAACTTGTCGAGATGTTCATAGAACCTATCGGCAGGTTGTATTTCAGTTGAAAGAGGCTTGTAATCGGTTCAGTTCATTCCCCAATAGATTTGACGCGTTCCAACTCTGTTCACTTCACGTCTTTGACTCATTTTCCTACTTGAGGTTCTAACACATGAAAAATTTATGTACAATGCCACAGGCTGAAACAAAATAGGAAAAATTAGCAAAAATAAATAACCAAAGACATAAGTTATTATACATAGTAAACATTTGTTGAAACTTAGTCATGTCATGGAGGTTCATGATAGCGAATGGTCAGTACAGGCTCCACCACATTTTAAACAATATCACCAAAATCGTCACAAAGAACATTACAATGCAGTAGCTTAGGCAAAGCCTCTTTCACAAGCTCATCAAAAACATCAATTAAAAAATAATCCTCATTATTCAAGTGAGGTGGATGGGCTGCATCATACACATTCAACTTGACTTTCATATTGCCATAAGTTACCTCCATTTCTCCTGATCTACATTTTATACATGCATTTGCAGTAGCCAAAAATGGCCTACCCAAGATCATGGGGATGGAGGTTGCACACTTGCTTGGTTCCATATCTAGCACCAGAAAATCAGCTGGGTAAATGAATTTATCAATTCCAACTAACACATCCTCTATAATTTCCAATGGCTTCCTCTCAAACCTGTTAGCTAATTGCAAGACCACATGTGTGGGCTTCAACTCTCCTAGGCCCAACTTCTCATAAACTGAGTATGGAAGCAAATTCACAGTAGCTCCCAGGTCTAGTAAAGTTTTTTTAATAGTGTGATCCCCAATTATGCAGGGGATTGTAGGGACTCCAGGGTCTTAAAGCTTGGTTGGAGTTGCAATAGATAACACTTGGTTCACTTTCTCTGCACAAAAGACCTTCTTGGATAAATGTATCCTATACTGTCTTTTGTGGGTGCACAATTCTTTCAAAATTTTACATAGGCTGGAACTTGCTTGATGGCATCAAGTAAAGGCAAGTTGATCTTTACTTGTTTGAAAGTTTCCATCATTTCCTCAATCTTAGCATTCCCCTTGTCAGAAGGAGAAGCTGCTTTCAATGCGTTAGGAAATGGCAAATGGGGAACTATCCTCCCATTTGCAGCCTTAGTAAGTTCATCAGATTTTTCTTTATTTTTGTTTTCAATTTTTTCAATTTTCTGTTGGGGTACATCACCCCCCTTATTTTTTATATGCTGCTCTTGCTACATATTTTCATGGGTTATTTATTCATTTTCTGCACTTGACTCATCAGGCTCAATACCAACCTGGTTATCCACCAGCTTCCCACTCCTCAAGGTGGTGACAGATTTGACTTCTTCATGGGAAGGAGTCTCACCAACCATGTATTGCCCCTTTGGATTGTTCATGGGCTGACTGGGCAGTCTCCCCTCTTCTCTCCTAGCCAAAGAATTAGATAGTTGAGCAAGGTGGTCCTCTATCTTCTTGATGCTTTGACTGTGGGAGTTAACAGTTTGAGATAAAGGATCCAAATTCTGCAATGAAGCCAGAACTTGCTCTTCAAATGTGAGGGACCTAGAGGGTGCTGGGGCTGGTGCACTTTGATGCATAGGCTGAATCATTGGTTGGGCCATAGGCTGTTGGTATTGGAGCCTTGGAAAATAATTCGATTGGTATGGTTGGGCATTCCCATAGGGCATGGACTATAGTGGCTGCTGTTGTTGTTGGTTTTGAAAATTATCTTACCTCCACCTCAAGTTGGGGTGGTTTCTCCAATGATAGCCAGCAGTAGGTAGTAGTCCATGGGACTAAGTAGCACTGACATGTTCCATCACAAAATCTAGAAATTGAGCAGCCGAGGGACATTCCTCAAGGGAGTGAGTGGGGGACTGGCATATGACACATGCCTCCACTTTAGCAGCCATTGGAGATTGCATTGCTCCCATGAGCTTATTGAGTCAGGCTGTCCCCTTTCCTCTCCAAATCATTATGTCCACTCACATTACACATTTTCCCTCTGGTAGTATTTTCTCTCACCAATCTAGGGGTGTCAACATCTCTTGCCCAGGTCTCCCTTTGCATGGAGTTTTCACTGATGATATCAAATAACTCCCAAGCCTCATCTGTTGTCTTGTGGAGGTATGTACCATCACAAGAAGCACAACCATATCCCTGCTTCTAGGATCAATTCCTTGATAGAAACTTTGGTCAAGTTGCCATTCAGGAATTTGATGATGGGGACATTACTTCAGGAGTTCTTTAAATCTCTCCTAGGCTTAATGAAAATCTTTAGTTGGGGCTTAAACAAATGAGATAATGCTCTTCCTCAACTGACTTGTTTTGGACATGGGGAAAAACTTGGCCAAAAATTGACATTGAAGATCATTCTAGGACTGAGTACTATTGGGTGGGAGCATTGACAACCAAGACCTAGCTCTATCCTTTAGTAAAAAAGGAAAGAGTCTCAACCTGGTTGCTTCCTCCCCCAAACCTAAAATATTGAAGGTTACTTAGTCTCAAAAATTCATCAATATGCTTATATGGGTCTTCTTTGCTCAAGCCATGGTATAAGGATAATATTTGTAGGATAGAAGACTTGATGTCATAGTTTTCTTGAATAGTAGGGAATTGAATACAGAAGGGGGAATTGTACACCCCTAGTGCATTGAATTCTTCATTCTAGGTTGTTCACCCATTGCAAGATTATCGACCACAAGAGTTTGTACAGATGCTTAGGTGCAGAAGTCTTTCTGACTTCAAATTCATAGGAGCAATCTCTGGATGAAGAGATCTCCTCCAAGCATACACACCATAGAAATCAAGTACAACACTAAAAATCACAGTACAAAGATCAATAAAATAATCACAAGACAGACAACTACAAAACTACAGATCTACTCAACTACAAATCTAGGAATATAAACAGAGTTAAGAGATGCAAATGTAAGCAATGCTTGTTCTTCCAAGTGATACAGAGCTCCTCTTAGCTCCACAGATCAAAATCTGAAACAGAGTGAAACTACAACAAAAACTAAAGCAGTAATTAATCAAACACTTAACAGTCAATGAAAAATCTGAATCTAAAAATGAGAAAACTTAGATCTACCACTTTTATGTATACAGATCCCCGGTAGCAGTGCCAAAAACTTATTGTCAGGCTACCTTGTGCTTCAAAAAGGGGTTAAAATAAGGAAATTAAAGGTCTATGGACTGCACACCAAGGTAAGCCTACACAAAGCCTCTAAGTAAACAGGGCTATTGTAGCAAGTTTTAAAGAGTAAGTAAGGGTATGTCCACTAGAAAATGTGTGCTAAAATTTAGTAAATCTCTGGATCTGAGACAGATCTAACACTCTACCTTATACTATCTAAACAAAAATAGTAAAAGGAACCAGAGAGGTTTTAAAGGGTTGTCACTTTAAGCTAAACTATAAAAACCAAATAAAAGTAATTACAGAAATAAATTGGGATTAACCAAAGAGTTCAGATCTAGCAAATGAAGGGAAATGTGTTGAAAATACAATAGAAAAATGGAGAAGAGCAGCTCAGGATTTGGTCTCACTGCTACTTCGGTGATTTGATAGCATTATAAGGGTTCAATATGCAGCAATCCCCCATCTGGCGACAAGCACAGCTGCAGGGTAGAAGAATCTGATTTTAGCCAGAGAATTAGATTACTCTTAAGGCTATGATTTGTCCACTTTAATGATCACCGACCATCTAATAGAGTCCCTCCCTTCTAAGACCTCCCTCAGAATATGATAATCACTACAAATGCTGTGAATGTCAGGCTACAGGCACAAGCACCCACAGGAGTATCAGATCTAGGAAGATCAAATGGTATTCAAGAGATCTATCAGTTAAGTGGGTGGGCTGGTTCCATCTACATAAATCCGATCGAGAATCAAGTGAAACAAGTTGATCTATAAATCTAATCTACAATAAAAATTAACAATTCATTAAAGGCAAACAAGTAGTACAATGAAGTGCTCTCAAATTCATAGTTTGTGCAACAATTGACCCACAATAATGCTCTCAAGTTCCCCAAGTTACAGATCAACCTTTACCCTCACTACTCAAAAGAGTATAGCCACTCATGATTGGCTAAAGAGAGAATGGAAGAAGAAGAAGGATGAAGCTGAGCTCTGGTTTTCCCTTATTTTTATCTATGGAATCCCTTCGGAAAGAACTCCTCATTTCTGGATTATTCTTCTCTTTTTATACCTTCCTCCTCTATCTCAGATCCGTTTCAGCCAATCAGAGCCCATAAGAATAATTATATTATTCTGAGCTGCTGATGTGGCCGATTTCTCTTCTAGAAGCTCTTCTCTTATTGGTCCATGATTAGCAAATGCATGTGAGGCCGTTAGGGTTTCCAATCGTGTACAGTTGAATACTAAAAATACCCTCAAGAGTCGCTGACATGCATTGGAACTCATGCACAAGATTCTAGAATTGGCAGTTGCTGAAGGAAGAATATTGAGAAGTTTCCAAAACGAGTGTCGAGAGGTTCAGGGAACCTCTTAATAGGTTCTGGATCTGTTTTATCTTCACATCGATAGGTTGCATTAGCTTTCGACAGCTTCTGTATGCTTCTCGATAGGATTGTAGCAGCTCTCGACGGGTTTGGAGATTACTCGAGAGGTTTAGCTTACACCAGTCAATAGGATTGGAAACCATTCTTCTCCTTCTATGCAGTTCTTCATTCATCATGTCGATATGTTATAATCAACCTGTCGACTTATTATACATTATCCAGTGAAGTGTTCGATAGGTTGGCTCAATCCTTACAAGAATGAGCGTTACTTATTACCTCGTGATAAGTATCTGGAACCTCTCGACTTCATCTGTACCTTAAAGTATCCTCTCGACAGGATCCACGACTGTACTTCCAACCTCTCGGTGGGTGCTGGAACCTCTCGAGATCTTCATCTTTTAAACTCAGTACCTGTCGACAGCTTCTTATACACATGTTCAACCTCTCGACTACTTCATTTCTTGCTCTCAGAACCTCTAAATAGCTGGATTTAACCTCTCGATTGGTTCTGCCTTGTGCTTCCACAGTTGGCACACATCTTGGGTGTGCTGCTCTTCATTTGTTTAACATCCCGCAACCTCTTGGCAGATTCAACCTTCATTCTCTGCAACTGCACTTAGCCTCAAGTCTTCCCAGTTGATGAGGTTTATTGAGGGAGATTTCAAAGGAATCATAGATTTATTTAGCTCAAATGGTGTGTATCAAGGGCAGTTTCAAAAGGTGGGGCTTTGTAAGGTTCAAACTGTCCAACAGGAGGCCTTACATCATGTCTTTAATATCATGAGTGCTATCAAATTATTTCGATTTGGATATGTGTAACTTCTAGTGTAAGTAAGCAGATTCACATAGTCCCAAAAGCAGAAAAGATTGCCAAAGCATACCTCCAAAGAATACATTTCAGGCCCAAACAGATATATCAACTTCTTGAGGTATATCTTCACTGTTTTCCTTCATTTTAGGTTTACTAAAACATCAATTTTCTTTTGAAAATTTCCTGACATTCACTTCATGAAAGTATTAGAATTACACTAGAAATTAATTTTAAAAAGTTTGAACTTCCTCATTTTTTCAAAAAAATAGGTGTGAGATTAGTTCATTTTCAAAATTTCACGATCATAAGCTGCACCAAGCATTAACTTATTTTATTGGCATACCTGCCATACCCCCAAACCTAAGATGAACATTGTCCTCAATGTTCTAGACACTGAGAAACGAGGGGCAGCAGGATAAAAGAAGAAAGGAAAACTAAGCAGAAAAAAAATTTGCAGCTATGTGCAGCAGAAAATAAAGAAAATAACACTGAATATATGAGCAGGAAAAGGGAAAAAAAATGTTATATAAATATAGGAAATTACTGATAAAACAGAAAAATAACAAAACTAAGCTAGAACTGCTACAAAATAAAATCTAAAAACTGAATATATGATCAGAAAAATAAAAGAACTGCAAAGCAAATGGAAGGAAACTAATGCTAATAACAGAGAAACAGTAAAAGCAAGGTATGGGACTAAATACAAAGTTAAAAAAGAAAAAAGAAAAGTGTTGATACAAAAACAGAATTTGTGAATGCAAAATAGGAAAACAAAGTTAGAAACTAACTATACTCACAGAAAAATGACGAAAATTAGTAAAACGAGGACACATTAACCTAAGAAAGAAAAAAATCAGCGATCTAAAAACAAAATCAGCGATCTAATGCCAAATGATACATCCTAAGCCCAAAGAAAAAAAATACCAAAAGCCTGAGATACTTATGAATCTAAGTGATTATAAAAATGATTAGCAGGAATACAGTGAAAAGCAAGATTCATAAGACTGACCCCTTTGTTGATGATGTGTATGAATAAAAAAAGAATAATGAAGCATGGGAGCACATATTAAAAACAGGGTTCACACACAGCTGAGACCCATTTATGATGAAGAAATCTCGAAGGAAAATAAAATCAGTGTGTCCATTGAATATTCAAAACAGCCTATGATTCACTACTCATTATCCTACATGATTCCTAAAAAAGAAAAAATGATCTCAGCAGGTCCAGATGGGAAAAGTGGATGCAAATGGAGAAAAACAGCCCATCCGGAAGATATCTATATATATATATATATATATATATATTTTTTTTTTTTAATTTTCAATTTTTTTTTTTTTTTTACTTGTTTTAGATCAGCCCGGGCTCAACAAGAGCCCTTATTTACTACTGCTGAAAATAATGAGAAACAACTCAGAGAATGTAGAAATTAAAAATAGAAAATGAATGCAAAGGAGAAGGGGATGCAAACTCAAGCAGATCTGCTCCAGCTTTAGTCTAGATGCTCCTTGTTGGACGGCTGCTCCAGATCTGTAAAAATCCAAAAACTGCAGCAGTACCTTATTCAAGTATATTGACAAAAATAAAAAGAAAAACTCAGGCTACTACCCAAATTTGACAAAAAGACATAAGAGTGGTAGCAGCATTTATTCAAATAACTATAAGGCAAAGAATAAAAACTCAGAAAAATAAAAAAAATTCTGCTGCAGTAAAACAGGTTTTCTATACAAAACTGCAGTAGACATTTAATCAAGCACTTGGAATGCAAAGTGCAGTTTTAAAGCAAAAATTAAAATGAAAATCAAATCTACAAAATTGAAAAACTTAGGTCTACCAATTTTAAAATCTATTCCCCGGCAACGGTGCCAAAAACTTGTTATTGTTCTAAGTGTGCATGATTTATTTGTGTTTTGAAAACATACTTGCAAATGATGCATTGTACTGAATATTAAAAAGAATAAGAAAATATCAGCACAGAGAGAACATAATTAGCCTGCAAGATCAGGGCCAATTGTAGCAAGTTTTAAATGTAAGTGAGTAAAAGATCGTCCACAGGGAATTGATTTTAAATTTAAGATAAACCTCTAGATCTGAGCTACCAGATCTGACCTCTGATCCTATCTATAAAGCACATAAGATGGGAGGTTGAATTTGTCACATTAACTAAATGATAAAAGTAAAAATTAAACTAAGTGATCCAGATCTGAGTTGGGGAAACGTTTGAGGTAAACTTATACAAAAAATGGAGAAGTAATATCTAACTATGATTTGGTCCTTGAAAACTAATGAGAATGACTCAATGAGAGATGATCAATCTTCATCTGGCTACAAGCGCAGATGTAAGAGAAATAAATCTAATTTAAGGATTAGGTTTAGCTTATGGCTATGGTCTATCCACTTTAATGGCCACAAACCATCCAATAGTCTTTAATCCAAAGCCTTAGTTTAGAACAAGAAGCATCACTACAAATGCCGTGAGAGATTAGGTTACCAACACTAATTCTCACAGGATTAATGAATCAAGGGAAATTGCATGCAAAACAATGAATCTAAAGGAGTCTAATGTACTGAGGAGATCAGAGGGAACCCTTGACATGAGTCCAATGGAGAATGCATAGTTTACAGTAACCTTTTAAAATTCATCCTTACAATTTACAGAGCACGGCTTAATAGCTCTCGGATTTGCAGTCTTGGATGCAAACTCTCCTTTGAGTTACAGCAGTATCTCACAACTCTCAAATGCAAGTACAAAGTAGGCTATTACAAGGATTGCAGACAAGCTATCTGGCTGGGAAATGGGGGATTAGAAATGAAACTCAAAATCTGGATGCCCAAATTGTGCAAATGGTTCGTCTATTTATAGTTTTCCCCAAGTCCAGCTCATATGTGTATCAACCAATCAGAGGTACTCAGATCTGTATTGACCAATGGTGATCGAGCACAAGGATTCAGATCTATTCTGGCCAATCAGAATTCCTCGATCTGGTTCAGCCAATCAGGTGAAAAAGGCATCAATTCTGTTATGCATTTTGAAAGTTTGTTAGAGTTTCTAGAAGTTCCTGCCAAGTCATTCCCTCTCTAAGTGCTCACGTGGGGTAGAATATTCCTTCGCTTCATGCTTAAAACCCTCTGGAATGTCCCTAGGTTTTAAAATGCATTGAGACACGTGCAACAGATTACTAAATTGCCCTTGTTAAAGCTGCGAATCTCCAGAATGCCTCTTCGCACAGCTTAGGGGCCTTTTCGCAAAGTGTTGTGACTCCTGAAGCTCTTTTCACAATGTTCTGGTTCTGTTCGAATTGTGTTTTCTTCTTTTCGCAAAGTTCAATCCTCTCTTCGAACAGTTCAGATGCTCTTCGAATGCTACGCCTGGAGTTTTTATTCCTTTTCACAGAGTTTCAGGTTCTTTGCGAAAAGTACAGGTTCTTTGCTAAAAGGACTCTGTAGTGCATTTTTCTGTTCGAATTATTCCATACTTCTCTTCCAGGTCTTTGCTTCTTCTATTCAGACCTTTCAACAGCTGATGAGGTTGTTTCTTCACTTTCTTCCTTTGGATTGACATGGATTGTCATCTTATTGGCACTTTTAAGCTGCTTTTATGGTTAAGCCTGTCTTTGTTGTTAGCTGCAACATAAGCACTTAAAACACTTATTTAGTTCTCTCAAGGGTCTATCAAGGCCCAGATTAAGGGGTGAAAAATGGTATTTTCCAGTTCTCAACACCAGTTAAGCTTAAAACAAGCTCATGAACTTCTGAGGCTCTTGTGGATTGCATGATTGGCTGGCCTTTTGTCTGTAAGGTCACATGTTGAGCAGCAATTTGCTTCTTGGGCTCTTTTAAGTTGATACCTGCATTAAACTTACAATTTGTTACTTATCTATAAAATGCACTCAGAACACATTATTAGTAAGCTCAAAAGTCTATCAAAGGTCAGGTTAGGAGGTGAAAAATTATATTTTTCACTACTTAACACCTCTTGCTGAAATTAAAGAATGTAGAAATAAAACTACAATAGGGGAGAGAGAGATGCAAACTAAGGCAGAGTTTTCTCTAGCTGCATCTGTTGTCTCCCCTAATTACTACTACTCCAGATCTGTAAAAATTTAAAACTACAATAGGAATTTATTCAAACATAAAATAGACAATAGAAGGTCTAAAACAGAAAATAAAGAAAAAAAGTAAAAATCAAACAAAAACTACAGCTGTAATTTATTCAAGCACTACAACTACAATTAATCTAAATAAAAACTTAGATTTACTACTTGGATCAAAACTCGCTGGCAGCGACGCCAAAAACTTGTTGATTTATTTTTGTTTGTTTTGCTGTGATTCCTTTCATTAATAAGATGGTTAAGATAGAGTGGAAATAAAGAAAGGCAAAAACAAATAAAAAAGGGGCCTAAAATAGACTGAACACACAGCATAAAACAACCACATAATCCTGCAAGATCCGGTTTTGATCGGAGTTTGTCCCACAAGGAGTGATGATCTAAACACAATAGTGGAATAGTAAACCTCCAGATCTGCTACAAATCTAGCAACTCTAAACCTAAACTAGAAAGCAAGGTAAAGAGAGGGTATTTTTGGGGTGTCACAAACTATACTAAAAATAGAAATAAAAAGATAACTAAAAGAAAGGAGGTAAAGAAGAATGAAGGTGGTCTGGAAAAATAAACAAAAACTGTGGGGAAGTAGCAGCTATAGGGTAATCTTCACTGCAACGCAGATCAAGAGTTGGATCTACAGTTGTCCTTCACTTGGCTATAAGCACAAATGCAAGGTAGAAGAATCCAACCTAACCCTGAGACATGAACTGATCTTAGGGCTATATTCAGCCCACTTAAATTGCCACAAAATATTTTAGGGACTTTATCTAATCAAGGGGTTAAAGTTGAAATAGGAAAAGCATTGCAGACACTATGTTTACAAGGCTACAAACTCAAGCATCCATAGGAGCAAACAATCCATGAAAATCTAGTGAAAACCATAAGAACTTACAGATTGAAAGAAGCTTTAAAATTAGCTAGTCATTGTTACAAAGAGACATTTGGATCAACTAAGTAGAGAGAGATTAGGAGAGAAAAAAAAACCAGAACTCACAACTAAGAAGCCACCAAGATTAGGTAACCCCAGAATTCATTTTCTTCACAATAGGACCACCCTTCAGCGACTTGTCAACTGAAACCTTATATTTTTTCAACTCAAGTTCAAATGCTTTAAACTTGGTGTTTATATTGCTAATAAAAGTTTTGCTCTGCAGGGGATATCCCTTTACAACCAAGAGATGCTAATGTGTCCTTGTTGGGCAAGCTTATGGTGCAACCAATGCATGGGCCTCTATTGTGAGCACAAATTTCAACTATGGCATTAGACCTCTATTGTGAGGAGATGAAACTCATTGATTGGGATATACCTAAGTTGGCATCTGGCCAACAAGAAATGAAAGATGAGCCACAAGTATGTTATGAAATTTACCATATTTTTTGCATTAGTGTAGGCATTCATATGCTTAGATCAAATCAAATCTACACATTCATGCAGTGGGGGGATTTATGTAAGGCTATTTCGAAAGACCCTAAGTTTCCACTTAGATATCCAAAGAGATTATTGGAAGGACTATTGGCGCTAGAAGTTTTTTTTTTCTTGAGAACTTGTTAGCTAGAAGTTTACGCATATTGAGGTCAAGTCACTACGGATAAAATAATGTCTACATATTAAGGTCCATCAAAACTATCTCAAGCTGTCCCACTAATCACTATTTTTTTTTAAACCCTTGCATAATAATCTTTCCACTCTTTTAAAATCTATTTTTTTCTAATTTGATGAAGCCCTTTCACTTGTGGCCCTTTGGTTTTTTTTTCCAGGGTAGAAAAATGTCTCATTCAATGCTTGCTTACTTGCTGGTGAACCATGGTAAGCTTCTATGCATTGGTTGACTCATTTAAGCATAATTATGCCTTTTATGGGATTTTTGGCTCATTTAAGCATAAGTATGCCTTTTATATTTTATGCATGACATTTTCCTTCAAAACTGGCAAAAGCATTAGGCTGGTGTTGCTATTGTTGCCAAACTTGTGTGAAGTTTTGTACCATATATGCTTAGTCATGAAGCTGACTATTTTTCTTTTGCAGGCAGATCACATTGTTCATATGATTCGTGGTATCACTATTTCCTAGACTCGAAGTTAATGGGTTAGGTGGCAAATGGAGAACCTAGTTTATTTGGATCCAAATTACCGGAGTTTGAATAGGTGCAACAACAACTAACTCAAACCCCAACATGATGAGGAAGATAATGAACATGCCTGTTGTATAGAATTTCATGAACAATCTTGATCTAATGTGCAACTTGATCATGAGCAATCCTCAAATGCACACATTCATGCTTAGTTTTTTTGATAAAAGATCACAAACTTGTATAGCATATGCTTAGTTAAATTTGTTGGTTTTGCCATTGTAGGGAATTTTGTAGCTTACTTACTATGTCAATGTTGCTTAGATTTCCATATCTAGTTTTATTATTATTAGACTGTCATTCCAATCATATGTTCACCACTGATCCTCCATCTTCCACGATCTATGCCAGACACATTGCATCGTTGTCTAATTTCGTGTCCAAGTGACATCAGTATTTTATAGCTTAACTGTAGACACCCAAATTTGGCCCAAGGCTCAATCGAGACATACTTCGAGAGAGGTGAGCTTTCGATATCATTCCCTGAACCATTAGGAATCGCCCTAGATCCTTTAGAGCCCTCCCCAAGTTATTAGAAACCAATCAAGACACTTAGAACCCTGCTCGAACCCATAGTTAACCTTCCCGGGCAATGGTTAGAGAGAGATGAACTAGAGTTGAATCATATACCATTGAAAAGTAGAAGTTTCCATCTTTTCAACGAGCTAAGAATTGCCTCAATCTGAGTTATACGCCAAAAGTTACGGTGATTCGAAGGTTGGGCGCAGAGTAGGCATCTTTGGAACATCGCGAGACCTGCATGGAACCACGCGAGAACCTCTCGAGAAAGTATGTGTACTTGGCTCATGTAATACTTGTGCCAAGCCATTTCTCTCCAAAAATGGCCTGGCGCATGTATTAGTTGCGCCAAATAGTGGTGGCTCCCGCTGCGAGCTTTGAACTTCTAGGTACTGTATTTTTGCCTGGCGCATCTAATAGATGCACTAGGCTTAGCTACAGTAGCTATGGATTTTTTGTTCGAATTTCACTTTTGGGGTTTGACTTTTTGACCATATGATAGTGTAGGGTGAGTTTCATTAGGACTGTTGCACCCATGCTTACCCTATTTGCAACCCTCCAGTCATTTGAAACCTCACCCTATCGTCTACCATTGAACCTAATTCACACCTTTCTAAGCCTTTAAAACCCTAGGAAACCTTAGTTGCTAGGATTATGTAATTGCTAACCCTAATTAGCCTCTAAGAACCCCCCTAACCCTCCCTTTTCCTATAAAAAGAGAGGCACCCCCCCTTGCAAATGGCTTGAAAAAATTTCTTAAGAAATAAAAGATTAAGAGAGAAGCCTTTCTCCCTTTGGTGCCCCATTGCTCAGACAAATTCCAAAATTCAAAAAGTCCCCTTAGACCCCATCTTCCTCCGAAAACCCTTACATTTAGGAGTGAGCTATCCCCTAACCTTCTTCCTCTATCCCTTAGCTATCAAGATTTAGAGGTCAGAACCCACTTTTCCACCATTTGAGTTATCGAAAGCTCGTCAAGTGCACCTGCGCGAAGGTCCACACGTGTGCTACAAGGGTATGAGAGCTCCGATTCTCCCCTCTATTCCTCAACCATCTTAGCTTTTGCTCTATCCTCAAACTTGAATCTCGGTAGGAACGAAGGGGCACAAATAGGATCAAAGTGCCTTCGGGAAAGAGGAAGTGCTCTTTTCCTTTTTATTTCTCTTTTATTTTTTTCCATAAGTAGAGACCACTTATGAGCAGGTTGATCGGGTGCCTAACAGCTTCCCGATCGATAACCGAAGCCCCTACCCAAGAGCCTTTGGCGTAGACCGATGAATCAGAGTCATATTTAGCACTTCGGTGCATTCAATATTGATTTGAGGTTTCCCGGGACACCAAAAGCTCCGAGTGGCGACTCAATATTTTTTTAGAGGGTGTGCATTGCTGCGATGGGTTCAACCCGAATCCACGGTTGCACAAATGGTGACTCTGATGGGGAGTAGCTAGTAGAGCTTCCCCTTGAAATTTGGCCTTTTTTTTTTTTACTAACATTTAGCTATTTTTTGTCATTTTATTCACCCCTACGATTTCGTCAATTTTTCTCACCCCTACTTTTCCGTCATTTATGTGCCTTAGCCAATCGGCGGGCCTACTTGCGCATCATCTTTGCATTTCATTTACTTTTCCGTCATTTACGTGCCTTAGCCGATTGGCAGGCCTACTTGCACATCGTCGTTACATTTCTTTACTTTTTTGTCATTTACACACCTTAGCCACTTGGCAGGCCTACGTGAGCATTTAATTTTCGCAATCATATCCTACTAGTGGACGCTGGCCTGTAGAGGTGGCATGGGATCACCGTCACCCGTTTTTAGACTTAAAAGAAAACTCCCTTAAAAATCTGAAATTAAAATTGAACCAACAAGGGGGACTTAATTGAATTTTTTATGGGGGTAGATTTTCAAGGGTTGGGAATTTTAGGCAATGATACAAACACCCGGTTCTTAGTACGGTGGCAGTCCCTAGTGGTGATGATCCGGAAAAGTACCAACCCCATCCAGTATCTGAGAAGGCACTTACAAAGGAGGTATATAGGTTGGGGAACCTATCTTGTTACGAAGCTTAAAACCCTTGGGGGAGAGCGTTAGTAGTCCCGAATCGACCTTGTATTCCTAGGATTTGGTGAGGAGAGACCCGTTGCAATTAAGAGATCAGTCCCCGGAAGAATTGCTTCTAGAAAACCAAAAAATGGACTGAATTCGGGCTTGCTATTCTGCTATCAAGAAAATTGACCCCATTGCAGTGCCTGGCGCAACTAATACATGCGCCAAGCATTTTTTTTCTAGATTTGCTTTGGCGCAACTAATAAATGCGGCAAGCATAAAATGGACCAAGGTTGGCCTGGCGCATGTAATACATGCGCCAAGTATTGGTCGCTCCCATCTCAGCTGTGCAATAAAAAATTAGAGGCCTTTTTCACATCCCCGAATTCCCCACTTAGCGGTTTAGCACCTCTGATTAGGTCCCGCACTATCCAACACAAAATACACCTCCGCCGATCAAAAGAGGGTAACTTCTTATCGACTCGCTCAGGGGGATTGGGTTGTTTGTGTTAATTCTCGTGCCTTCAATAGATCAAAAGGTTCCCCTTTAATTCTTTCGAAGCACGTTGGGGTCTTGCCGCAGGATTTATTTAGGGTACAAAAGCCACCCGAAATAAGAATTCAAAGGCCTTGGAGTTCATCATAAAAATCTATTTACAAAACTTCAAAAAAATTAAATAAACCAAAAACCAAAAAAGAGTAGATTTGTGGTGCTGGCACAACGACATCGCCTTACCCTCCGTCATCTCGTAGGGGAAGAAGGAGAAAGCTTTACGAGCCCCATCCGAGGCACTCGTACCCAACCTGCCGCCAAGCCATGTCGTGGGTAGTGAATCCAGTATACGCCGATCCTGACTCATCCCCGCCACATTCCTCGACTCATTCCCATACGGAAGAGATGTTCACATCCATCCCCCTCACCAAATCTCCCTTTTCCATCACCGGCCCTTCGGTGCACCAATTTTTCCATCCACCACCTCTCAAAACACCCAAATTCCAACACCCCATTCCCCATCATTCTCCCAAACCATGCCTATGTCTCCCCCCATGTCCATGCCCAATCCATCACACATTCCACTCACATCCATCCAAAACCCAATTCAATTTCCCACCTTCACCAACATTCCCCATTTTTTATCCTCCCAACATATATCCGATCCACCCACATTTACCCATGCTATACCCAGTTTCTCCGATCCCCCCTCCCATATCCCCCCATTTACCTAGGTCATGCCCAATTTTACTAGGGTCATGCCCAATTTTTCCAACACATCTACATCATCCACACCCCAAATACCCTCAAATGAACCACCTCCATCCAATCCCTCTCCAATGGCCATGATGGACAAAATGGTCTGGGCTTACACTAGTTGGAAATCCTCCCAACCCTCATTCTCACCACACATCTTTAAACCCATCACACACTTGCCAGGCCTCCATGCTTCATTACCTCAAACCCACCAAGGCCCAATGGCCCAAACCCCCATCATCCACACCCACCAAGGCCCCATGGGCTAGACCCACCAAGGCCCATGGGCCAAACCCATCAAGGTCTAATGAGCCAAACCCATCAAAGCACATATACCCCAGGCCCACAAACCCAATCCCAAGCCAAGGCTCATATGCCTCAGGCCCGCAAGCCCAGGCCCCAATGGCCCAAACTCAACAAAGGCCAATGGGCCAAATTTTCCAAAGCCTCCTGGCCCAAAACCCTCCAAGTTCCTTACCCTATACCCAAGCCTAGCAGGGCCCAAACCTTGGGTCCTCATGCCCATACCTTCCATAATTCCCTCATTATCACCCATACACACAAACCTCCCACCTGACCCAAGGTGGGAGCTTAGTGTTGGGAAACTGCCTTGCCTTCAAAAAGGGGGTTAAATTCACTCAATTCAAGGCAGATCACACACACAAACCTGCAAGTATTCAGGGCCTGTTGTAGTAAGTTTTAAAAGAGTAAGGGAATATCCACAAGGAGGTGCATTCCAAATATGGTAAATCTCCAGATTTGGAAGAGATCTGGTGCCTTAACTAATGCTAAGTCAGCCAAAAGAAAGGGGAGAGGTTAAAAGGGTTGTCACTTGAACTAAACTACACTTGAAATTTAAATTAACTGAGATCGAGTCCAGAGATCTAGATCTTGCAGGTGGAAGGGTTTAAAAATAGAAAATGTAGAAGAGCAGCTTGGAGATTGGTCTCACTGCAATCAGGTTGAGTTGGTCATGTTACAGGTGTTCAGAGCACACAAATCCCTCAACTGGCTACAAGCACAGCTGCAGGGTAGAAGGCTCCACTCTAACCCAAAGGATCTAACTGATCTTAAGGCTATGGTCTGTCCACTTCAATGGTCACAAACCATCCTATAGACTTCATCTGATCCAAAGGTTTATGGTAGAAGAATCCAATTGAAACCAGAGATTGGGCTACTCTTAAGGCTATGATCTGTCCACTTTAATGGTCACAGATCATCCTAGGGAAATCCTCCAAACCAAAGGTTTCAACCAGAGCATTATAACCACTACAAATATTGTAATTTCTAGGTCACAGACATAAGAAATTGCAGGGATATCAGATCTAGGAAGATCGGACGGTATCCAAGAGGTCTACCAGGTAAGTGGGTGAGCTGATCAATAGACTCCTCTACACAAATCCGATCTAGCATTGTTGCTATCTTCTAAGTGTGCATGATTTATTTGTGTTTTGAAAACAGACTTGCAAATAATGAATTGTACTGAATTTGGAAAACTAAAAAGAATAAAGAAATATCAGCACAGAGAGAAGTAAATTAGCCAGATCAGCCAATTAGCAAGTTTTAAATGTAAGTGAGTAAAAGATCGTCCACAGAGAATTTATTTAAAATGTAAGATAAACCTCCAGATCTGAGCTACCAGATCTGGCCTCTGATCCTATCTACAAAGCACATAAGATGGGAGGTTGAATTTGTCACATTAACTAAATGATAAAAGTGAAGATTAAACTAAATGATCCAGAGCTGAGTTGGGGAGATTTTGATGTAAATTAATAAGAATGGAGAAATAATATCTAACTTTGATTTGGTTCTTGGAACAAAATGAGAATAAATATAGATCAAATGGGAGATGATCCAATCTTCATCTGGATACAAGCACAGATGCAAGAGGAAGTAATCTAACTCAAGGATTAGAGTTAAACTTATGGCTATGGTCTGTCCACTTCAATGGCCACAGACCATCCAATAGTCTTTAATCTGAACCCTCAATTTAGAACAAGAAACACCACTACAAATGCTGTGAAAGATTAGGTTACAAACACTAATTCCCACAGGGATAATGAATCAAGGGAAATTGCTTGAAAAATAGTAAATCTAAAGGAGTCTAGTGAAATAAGGAGATCACAGGGAACCCTCAACACGAATCCAATTGAGAACGTACGGTTCACAGTCACCTTTTCAAATTCACCATTACAATTATAGAGCACAACTTAAACAGCTCTCGGATTTGTAATCTTGAATGCAATTCTCACGTGAAGTACAGAGACATCTCACAGCTCTCCAGTTACAAATAAAAGCTAGGCTATTACAGAAATTTTAGACAAGCTATCTGAAATGAAAATGAGGTAATAGAAATGAAACTCAAAATCTGGATACCCAAATTGGGCAAATGGTTCATCTATTTATTGTTTCCCCCAGGTCTAGCTCAGACGTGTATCGACCAATCAGAATTGGTCAGATCTGTGTCAACCAATGGTAGTTAAGCATGAGGATCCAGATCTAATTTGGCCAATCATGTTTGCTTGATTTGGTTTAGCCAATCAGATGACAGAAGCATCAATTCTGTTATTTAACTCGAAAATCTGTTAGAACTTCTAGAAGTTCCCGCCAATTGATTTCATCTTCGGGCGCTCACATGGGGTGGAATATGCCTTTGCTTCATGCTCAGAATCTTCTGGAATGTCCCTGAGTTTTTAAATGCATTGGGGCATGTGCAAAAGATTACTGAATTACCCTTGCAGACGCTAGGAATCTCCATAATACTATTTCACATAGTTTGGGGAACTTTTCGCAAGGTACTGTGACTTCTGAAGCTCTTTTCGCAAAGTTCAGGTTATGTTCGCAAGGAGTTCTCTTCTTTTCGAATAGGTCAGTCATCCTTTCGAAGAGTTCAGGTGCTCTTCAAAAACTAAGCCTGGAGCTTTTAGTTCTTTTTGCAAAGTTCAGGTTCTTTTTGAAATGTTCAGATTCTTTTCGAAAAGCACTCTGTAGTGCATTCTTCTGTTCGAATTGCTCCACATTTCTTTTCTGGGATGAGACCAGGTCTTTGCCTCTTCAGTTCAGGCATTTTGACAGCTAGTGAGGTTGTCCCTTCTCTTTCTTCCTTTGGATCAACATGGATCATCATCTTTTTGGCACTTTTAGGCCGCTTTCATGGTTAAGCCTGTCTTTATTGTTTAGCTGTAATACAAGCACTTAAAACACTTATTTAGTTCTCTCAAGGGTCTATCAAGGCCCAGGTTAATGGGTGAAACATGGTATTTTCTAGTTCTCAACACACCCCCAAACCTAAGCTTTGCTAATCCCTGAGCAAAGACAGAATTAAAAATAGAATAAAAAGCCACTTTTGTAGGGAACATAGTTGCCTTTAGCATATGCAACAAGCCTTTTAAACCCCTAGGTGATCCCCAGTGGAGGAGTGAAGTCTCCTGAGTGTTTTCAGTGAAGGTACCCACAAACTTCTCCACTAAATCAGTCAATATCAATGCAGTTCTGTTTAAAGCAGATTTTTATCCAGTCAGGTTATTCACACCTGCATTAGTCAAGTCAGAAAAGATCTCCAGGAAAATATTAGTTTAAAACTAAAATTCAGCTGTAATTCCTTTTACCATTCACTCATTTGGAGTCAAAAAGATTTTAAAAGAAAAATTAATGAAAAGCTTGCCTTCTATTTGAAAATTCAGTTTTGATGTTACCCCAAATAAGTTGATTTCAAACTCAACTCTTACCAGGGTTTTCACTCATCATGCAAATATGAGGGTTGTACTATTTCACATAGCTCAAAAGCAATTACACTCCTCAAATAGGACTGTAAGCAAGAGCATAGGCATTGCTTTTCAGTTCTGAATCTACTGCTCTTTTCTCCATAGATTACACAAATCCTTATCTCCATGTGACAGCTCAATCCATCATTGATCAGTAAGGACTTTAATTTGGGTGGTACTGTGGCTTATGAGTGAACTTTATCAAGAATAAAGAGGTGGAATGGAGTTCAAAATTGAGAAGTCAGTCAAGGTAAGGAAGTGGGAGACATATCTTCTTTGTTTCAGCACAATTTCATCTTCTTCTTTGAATTTTCAGAGCCAAAGTGGCCATCTTTTTCTCTTTCTTTTTTCAAATTCCCAATGACATGACTTTTTCTGGCTTTTTTCCTTTTCAAAGCAACATTGACTAGAGTGCAACATTTCTTTTATTGATACATCATGGCCTTCAGTTATTTTTCTTCTTCTTTTACCAAACTGTTACCCAACTCTCCTTTCTTCAGCTTTTTTTTTACCTTCTGAATTTTCAGAGTGAGGGTTAGGCTCAATGAGGTTGATTAGGTTGGTTGATGAGGTTACAAAGAAATCCTGGGTTTATAAGGCTCAACTGGTGTGTATCAAAGGCAGTTTCAATAGGTGGGGCTTTTTGAAGTTCAAACTGTCCAAAAGGAGGCCTTACATCATGTCTTTAATATCATGATTGCTGTCAAGTTATTTTAATTTGAATATGTGTAACTTCTAGTGATAGTAAGCAGGTTCAAACAGTCCCTAGAGCAGAAAAAATTGCCAATTCATATCTCCAAAGAATACATTTCAGGCCCAAGTCTCACTAGGTGCAGTTTTCTATCAAATTCCTGAGGTATATCATCACTGTTTTCTCTCCTTTTAGGTTTACTAAAACATCAATTTTTATTTTGAAATTTTTCTGACATTCCCTTCATGAAGGTATTGGAATTACACTAAAAACTAGTTTTAAAAGTTTTAACTTCCTCATTTTTCAGGTGTGAAATCACTTTATTTTCAAAAATTCTACTGATGATCAGCTGCATTAATGTTAACTCAATTATTGGCATTTCTGCCACACCCCCAAACCTATGGTGAGCAGGGTCCGCACTGGTCCGAAGTGTATTAGCAAAGAAAAGAAACAAGCAATCAGAAATCATAATGACAAGAAGAAAGAAAAGAAATGCACAATGTATGTACAATGCATTAACACAAAACCAAAATTTTATATTATAGACTCATAAAACAGATATGTACAATGGATTCTAATAACTGGGGTCAAAGTCTGTATCATAAGTTGGTTCAATGGGATAAGAACTGGAGTCACTGTCAGAGTCAGAATTTGAATCAGTATTGGAGTCTGAACTCGATTTGGCCTTCTCCTGGATTGTGGATTACAGCTCGGTGTATTCCTCAGCTTTGATCTTTTTGGTGAGGCCAATATACTTTTCAAGTCTAGTAGTCCTCAATTTTTTCCTGTTCAAGCTGTGCTTGCAACATGGTAAACTTGTGCTGCTCACTCCTAACCATCTGAAAAGTTTGACCCAGCAGATCCTACATCTTCTCTCTCTCAAATTTCATGAACAACTCCAATTTTTGAATCTGGTCTTCATAAGGGGTTCTAATGTAAGCTTGCAGATAAGCTAACCCCTTGAGAACATCACGACAGATATAAGGGTTCTCTTCCATGGCCCTTTTGAGAGTGGCAAATCTGGGAATGGGAATGGGAATGGAATGGTAGGGGACCAAAGGTATCGCAGCTGTGGGAGTGGGAGAAGAGGGGTCCAAAAGAATGACCTCAGGGTCGGTTTGAGTGGCTTGATCAGAAAAAGTGAGGAGAGGTAAAGGGGACTCAATAAGAACTACCTCAGGTTCTGTTTGGGTAGCATGGGCAGTATTGGTGAGGGTGGGTGGATCAACCAATACTACCTCGGGAGTTACATTTGGGTAGTACGGTCATCATCAAGTATAGCTAAAGGTAGTTGTGTGGGATGTGGAGGCTAAGGTTTGGAGAAGGGCATTGGTCACAGACTGATTGTCTGTGTTGATCTGTAGTTGGGCTTGGATGAATTGGAGAAAGGTAAATATTTGGCTAATTGATTCAGGTGTGGGTGTGGTATGCATAGTATGGGCTGGTAAAACTGAAGTGGATGGTTGAGGTGCAATGGGTGAAATGGTTGTAAAGGGTGAAGTAGCCAAATGAGTGAAATGAGGAGGTCGTATAGGGGACATTCAAGCCCAATATTCTCTAAAATAGATCCCATTAGTGATGAATAGGCCTCAGTGAATATCTCGTTAAGTTTGGGTATGAGTTACTTCATGTGTATGAGTTAAATGAGCAGTGAACGAGAAGCTTTGGAGAAGGGGTTCTTTGAGATGGTTCAACAAAATCTGGGGCCATATCTTGGTCATTGTTAGGAGAAATTGGTGGTGTGAGTATGGCTGGAGTAAATGGTGTAGAGGAGGAATCTGCAACGGGGATTATATTGGTTATGGGAGATGGGATTGCTTGAATTGGTGCAAGCATAGGAGTTGGGATAGGTGAGGTAGGTAAGATGACAATTTCTTCAAGAAGGGGTGTAGCTGAAGAGCTGGTCACCACAGGAAGGACAGCTTGCTCAATGTCGGCTGTAGGTAAAATAGGTGCAGCTAAAGAGCTGGTCACCTCGTGGTCCTGCAAAGGTGTTCTAAGGTAGTCAGGCAGGTTCACTAGCAGCTGCAGGGGCAGGCTCCACTTCCTCCCTCATTCTATTCAACATTGCTTGACTTGTAGTTCAAGCCTTTTTCCTAAAAGCATGAGGAGATATAACTTCAAATGGTTCTTGCTCATCAATGTCAAATTTGGCTCTTAGTAGGGCTGTGATCAGCCTACCAAATGGTATTCCAGCTAATTTCTGCTCCTTTTTCAGCTTGGTACTAATATCAGCCATGGATTCAAAAATCAACATAGGGGCATTAAAGAATTGCCCCTTGGAAAAATGAAAGAGGGCCTCTAAAATTGGTGTCCCCCTTTCTTGGCTGTGCCCAATGACATAAAAACATCCCCTCAAAATAGAATCCATCAGCAAAAATTTAGGTGCTAAGTCTCTCCTCATGATGGATTGTCCAGTTTCAACTATGCCTTGGGTTAAATGTGCAGCCATTTCTCTAAAAGAGGCTGTTTCTGGTGTGGCCAATGGACCAGCAGGATCATATTGAAATGGTATCCCCAAAGCATTCCCAATGTCTTCATAAGCAATAGTTAAATTACAATCATCAATGAAAATAACAAGAGTAGGGACATCGGCATCCTTCTCTGTTACTTTTACCAAGTTTTGATACCATAATCTCACCATTCGTGGATAAATTTTTTCTGGAAGTGGGGTTAAGATATTGCTCAGTGAGGCATCCCTAATGTATTTCAAAGATAACTGACATTCAGGTTTGTTGTAGAAGAAAGTTTCATCCACGATAAGCTCTGGAATCAGCTTCTGAGCTTCAATGAATGGGTTTGGCAGTACCAAATGCATAGGGAGAGGAGGGAGCTCAGGCTCAGGACTAGGGGTCAGGGCCTCATGTCTAACCTTCTTCCCCTTCTTAATTCTATCTGCTTTATCCATCGAAAGTTTTCTCTTGGCTGAAGCTTTGGTTTTTCCTTTTTTGGATGGTTTGCTAATTTTCTTAGTAGAAGATTTTTGGAACATTTCAGCCAATGAATTTTCAGCTTTCCCCATTCTAAAGCTTTGTATAAAAAACTCCCTCAACAAATGCTGACACCAAATCAAACTTTGCAAATGATAAACAGAGGAAATGCACAGAAAAATACCGAAATCTAGGGTTTTGGTTGAACTCTTTGAACGCTTGATGAGATCCACCAGAATCAGAAGCAAAATGTCCCTCTCTTCAAGCTTTATTAGTGGAACAAATATGAAACAAATGGGATCTGAACTTTAAAAGCACACAGAGATGGAACGAAAATGGGCTTTCTATGAAATAGGACATTCAGGGAAGACTTTTGACTATGAAACCCCTGCTTCGAAAGGGTTTAAATATGCTTAAAACGAGTTTCGCAAAGTGTCTTTGAAATTTTCGAAAAGTTCAACATAGTCCTTTTTTAAAAGTAAAAATGGCATCAGTATCATTCGAAAAGCACATGGCTTCAGAAACAACATTTCGAAAAGCAAATAGCTTCAGAACTAACTATTCGGAAAGCAAATAGCTTCAGAACTAACTATTCGAAAAGCAAATAGCTTCAGAACTAACTATTCGCAAAGCAAATCGCTTTAGAACTAACTATTCGAAAAGCAAATAGCTCTTTTCGATCAGTTAGTTACAGGGCCAAATCCTTTTCGAACAGAAAATTGAACTTTTCGAAATGAATTTTTTTTCTTTGCGAACTCATTTTTCACATATTATAAACTTCTCAAATTGAATGTACAAAAGACTAAAAACAGAGAGCAAACAATTATGCAAAAATTATAAAACAAGCACTGGTAAAATACATATGATACAGTTGTTTATCATCAGATATGTGGAGGTTCTTGGTGATAGATGGTCAGCACAGGCTCCAGAGTATTTTCTCTCTATTGGAAATCTCCACTTGTCCACTAGTCTGTGGATGATATGGAGTAGCTACTCTATGAGTTATGGAGTACTTTTTCAATAAAGCTTCAAAATGCTTATTACAAAAATGGCTTCCCCCATCACTGATAATAGCTCTGGGGGAACCAAACCTGGAAAAAATGTTATCTTTTAAAATTTTCAAGACAACTCTATGATCATTGGTTTTAGTAGCTGTGGCTTCAACCCATTTGGATACATAATCCACAGCTACTAAGATAAAATTACAACCATTGGAAGGAGGGAAGGGACCCATGAAGTCTATCCCCCAAATATCAAACAATTCAACTACCAAAATGGGCTATAAAGGCATTGAGTTTCTCTTGGAAATGCTGCCCAATCTCTGGCAGTTCTGACAAGACTTACAGTGCTGCAGTGCATCTTTGAAAAGTGTAGGCCAATAAAATCCACACTGCAAAACCTTTGCAACAGTTTTGTTTCTGCTAAAATTACCTCCACAGGCTTGTTCATGACACATAGAAAGTATGCTATGAAAGTCTTCTTCAGGGACACATCTTATTATTTGGTCTGCACAAATCTTGAACAGATAAGGATCCTCCCAAATAAAATGTTTAACCTTTGAGAAGAAAAGATCTTTATCCATTTTATTCCAATGTTGAGGAGTTCTTTTAGTAGCCAAAAAGTTTACTAAGTTTGCAAACAAAGGGGTGTGTATACTGATAGCAAAAAGTTGCTCATCAGGGAAAGATTCATTGATAGGCAGCCTATCAATCTCAGTAGTTAAAATTCTAGGCATTGATCGTACCACATTCTCCACACCCTTTTTATCTTGGATCTGTAAATCAAACTCCTGTAATAGGAGGATCCACCTGATTAATCTTGGTTTGGTGTCCTTCTTAGACAGAAGGTATTTCAGGGCTGAGTGGTCAGTGAACACCACTATTTGTGAACCCAAAACATATGACCTGAATTTCTCTAAAGCAAAAACAATTGTCAGCAGCTCCTTCTCAGTTGTTGTGTAATTTCGTTGTGCGTCAATCATTGATCTACTGGCATAAGCTATGACATGAGGCAGCTTATCCTTTCTCTGTCCAAGAACAGCTCCCAAAGCATAATCTGATGCATCACACATCAGTTCAAAAGGTAGTGAATAATCTGGAGACTTTAATATTGGAGCTGAAATCAAACAGTTTTTTAAGAATTCAAATGCCTTCAAGCATTCATTGTTGAAAACAAAAGGGACATCTCTTGGCACAATAATTGACAAAGAGGCTTGGATATTTTATTGAAGTCCTTAATGAACCTTCTGTAGAATCCAGCATGTCCCAGAAAACTTCTGATCTGTTTAACAGTTTTTGGAGGTGGCAAATATGCAATTAAATCAATTTTTGCTCTGTCCACCTCAATGCCCTTGTGGGAGACAACATGGCCAAGGACAATGCCTTGGGTGACCATGAAATGGCTCTTCTCCCAGCTCAAAACTAGATTGGTTTCTTCACATCTCTGTAACACAAATTTGAGATGATGTAAACACTGGACAAAATTGTCTCCATAGATTGAAAAATCATCCATAAAAATCTCCATAAATTGGTCAATCATATCAGAGAAAATGGAGTACATGCATCTTTGAAAGGTTGCAGGAGCATTACAAAGACCAAAAGGCATTCTCCTATAGGCAAAAGTGCCAAAAGGGCAAGTGAATGTGGTCTTTTCCTGATCTTGTGGATACACAGGAATCTGGTTGTAACCAGAGTAACCATCAAGAAAATAGTAATAAGCTTTTCCTGCTAGCTTATCTAAAATTTGATCAATGAAGGGAAGAGGGAAATGGTCTTTTCTGGTCATTGTGTTTAGTTTTCTGTAATCAATATAGACCCTCCAACCAGTTGTTTGTCTGGTTGACATAAGCTCCCCAGAATCTGAGGTTACAACAGTGACCCCAGATTTCTTAGGTACCACCTGTGTAGGTGCCACCCAAGCTGAATCTGAAATGGGGTAAATTACCCCTGCATCCAACAGTTTAACAACCTCTTTCATGACCACTTCTTGCATATGAGGATTCAGCCTCCTTTGCATTTCCCTAGAGGGCTTTGCATCTTCTTCCAAATGAATTTTATGCATACAAATAGCTGGACTGATTCCTCCCAAATCAGTAATAGTCCAGCCAATTGCTTTCTTATGTTGTTTCAATACAATCAATAGCTCTTCCTCCTGCTCCTCAGTGAGGGAGGAAGAGATAATCCGAGGTAATGTTTTATGGTCTCCTAAAAACACATATTTCAAATTTTCTGGCAACTGCTTTAGCTCTACATTAGGTGGGCTGAGAAAAGAAGGTAACAAAGGTACCTTGGCTGTTTGTGGAAGGGGAAGAATATCAGGTTTCCATGAAGAGAACCTTACTGATTGATCATGAGTTCCTTGCACAACATTTACTTTCTTAGTCTTTGAGGTACAAAATGTTTCTTCCTCAGCATTCCCCCAAGTATCTTTAAAATCTGGGGTTAACTCTTCACACTGCAGAAACTGTGGTAGAGTCTCTTCCACTAGTCCATCCAATAGATCAACAAGAAAACATTCCTCAGAACTGAATTGAGGCTGTATGACTGTATTATAAACATTTAATTTCATCTTCATATTTCCAAAAGAGACTTCCATAATACCAGACCTGCATTGAATGCAAGCATTTGCTGTAGCCAGGAATGGTCTCCCCAAAATGACAGGGATGGAAGTTTTGCTTTTTATAGGTTCCATGTCCAATACCAGAAAATCAGCAGGGTAGAAAAACTTATCTACTCCTACCAATACATCCTCAATCATCCCAACTGACTTTCTTTCAGATCTGTCTGCTAGTTGTAACACCACATAAGTGGGTTTTAATTCTCCCAAACCTAGTTTCTCATATACAGAATATGGAAGTAGGTTCACACTAACACCCAAATCTAATAAAGCCTTTTCAATGGTATGTTCCCCAATAATGCAATGGATTGTGGGGATTCCAGGATCTTGAAGTTTAGGAGGTGTGGTAATGGACAACACCTGATTAACTCTTTCCACAGCAAATACCTTCTTGGATAACTGTATACTAGACTGTCTTTTGTGAGTGCAAATATCTTTCAGAAATTTTGCATATGCTGGAATTTGTTTGATTGCATCAAGCAGAGGTAGATTTATCTTGACTTGCTTGAAAGTCTCCATCATTTCATCTATTTTTGTGTTCCCTTTATCAAAAGGGGAAGCAAATTTCATGGCATGAGGAAATGGTAAATACGGAACTATTCCTTCATCTACAACTTTAGAAACATCATTTGAATATTTTTTATTTTTCTGTTTTTCATTTTTTTGATTTTTCTGAGGTACATCAGCACCCCCAATGCTAACATTATGCTGCTCCTACTGCATATCTCTATCATTTTCCTCAATTTTTTCTTCTTCTTTGTCAGTACCCACTTTGTTATTTACAATTCTTCCACTTCTCAAAGTTGTGACAGTTTTTACTTCTTCATGTGAAACAGAAGCCTCTCCAACCATGAACTGTCCGTTGGGATTGTTCAAAGGTTGGCTGGGTAACCTTCCTTCCTCTCTTTTGGCCAAAGTATTTGAATGTTGACCCAATGTTTCTTCAATCTTTTTTATGCTCGGACTGTGAAAGTTCCCAGTCTGAGTTAAAGACCCTAAATTCTGGAGTGAATTTAGAACTTGATCTTCAAAAGAAGGGGATCTGGAAGGGGCTTGAACTGGAGCAAATTGCTGTACAGGTTGTTGTGGAATGGGTTGCTGAAAAGTTGGCTTGGTATAAAAATTCTGCTGATAAGGCTGAGCAGTTTTGAAAGGTACTTGGTTCTTTGATTGCTGCTGCTGTTGCGATTGATAATTGCCCTGGCTTCACCTTAAATTGGGGTGCCCTCTCCATGCTTATTCATTTGTCTGCATTTGTCTAAATGATTGGGCAGCATGAGCTTGTTCCACCACTAGATCTGGGAACTGTGGTGCAGCAGGACATTGATCATATGAATGAGTAGGGGACTGGCATATCAGACATGCCTCCTCTACTCTTGCAACCATTGGATTTTTAAGTGAGTCCATCAATCTATCAAATTTTGTGGTTAAATTATCCATCTTCCTTTCTAACTCATTCACCTCATAAATCTTTCCTTTGGTGGTTTGCTGAGTGTTCAACCTGGCAGGATTCTCAATATCTCTTGACAAAGATTCCTGTTGAGTTGAATTTTCACCAATTACTTTAAATAAATCCCAAACCTCCTCAACTGTTTTTTGCAAGTAAGTGCCTCCACAGGAAGCATCTACCATATTCTTGCCCTTTTGATCAATTCCTTGATAGAAGCTTTGAACAAGCTGCCATCAGGGGATTTGATGATGAGGACATGCCTTAAAAGTTCTTTATATCTTTCCCATGCTTCATGGAAAGTTTCAGTTGAATGTTGTGAGACGGAAATAATACTTTGTCTCAACTGGCTTGTTTTAGACATAGGGAAATATTTGGCTTAAAATTGACACTGCAAATCATTCCAAGAAGTGATACTATTTGGTGCTAACATAGACAACCATGCTCTAGCTTTGTCCTTTAATGAAAAAGGAAAGAGCCTAAGCTTGGTTGCTTTTGGACAAAGTCCAGCTATGTTGAATGTGGTGCAAAGAGATAAGAATTCATCCACATGTTTGTATGGATCTTCCTTACTCAACCCATGGAAGGAAGGAAGCATTTGGATAGTTGATGTTTTGATCTCATAATTTCCCTCAATAGTAGGAAATTGAATGCAAAATGGAGAATTATAGGTACCAGGTGCAAAATAATCCCTCAAAAGTCGAGGTTCTTCACCCATAGTAGCTGTTTCAGCAGAATTCTGTGATGATTGTCTAGTTCGTAGTAGCCTTTCAACTTCTAAATTTAGAGGGACAATCTCAGGGCTGAGAGTCCTCCTACCAAACATACAACACAGAACCGAGAATCAAATTATGCACAGCAAACCTTCAGAATTCCTTTTAAAGTAGATTCCACGCTTCAAAATGTATATGGAAAACTACGCAGATTTATATAATAGAACAGTTAGCACCGATGTAAAGATAAAAATAAAATGAAAACTTAGGTTTACCTATTTTAAAACAAATTCCCCGGCAACGGCGCCAAAAACTTGTTGCTATCTTCTAAGTGTGCATGATTTATTTGTGTTTTGAAAACAGACTTGCAAATAATGAATTGTACTGAATTTGGAAAACTAAAGAGAATAAGGAAATATCAGCACAATGAGAAGTAAATTAGCCTGCAAGATCAGGGCCAATTGTAGCAAGTTTTAAATGTAAGTGAGTAAAAGATCGTCCACAGAGAATTTATTTAAAATGTATGATAAACCTCCAGATCTGAGCTACCAGATTTGGCCTCTGATCCTATCTGCAAAGCACATAAGATGGGAGGTTGAATTTGTCACATTAACTAAATGATAAAAGTGAAGATTAAACTAAATGATCCAGAGCTGAGTTGGGGAGATTTTGATGTAAATTAATAAGAATGGAGAAATAATATCTAACTTTGATTTGGTTCTTGGAACAAAATGAGAATAAATGTAGATCAAATGGGAGATGATCCAATCTTCATCTGACTACAAGCACAGATGCAAGAGGAAGTAATCTAACTCAAGGATTAGAGTTAAACTTATGGTTATGGTATGTCCACTTCAATGGCCACAGACCATCCAATAGTCTTTAATCTGAACCCTCAATTCAAAACAAGAAACACCACTACAAATGCTGTGAAAGATTAGGTTACAAACACTAATTCCCACAGGGATAATGAATCAAGGGAAATTGCTTG
The DNA here is from genome assembly GCA_021018995.1 of Chloranthus sessilifolius. Classification (NCBI taxonomy): domain Eukaryota; kingdom Viridiplantae; phylum Streptophyta; class Magnoliopsida; order Chloranthales; family Chloranthaceae; genus Chloranthus; species Chloranthus sessilifolius. The sequence continues at coordinate 128,132,049 of CM037589.1, read as the reverse complement.
AAAAACAGTAAATCTAAAGGAGTCTAGTGCAATAAGGAGATCACAGGGAACCCTCAACACGAATCCAATTGAGAACGTACGGTTCACAGCAACCTTTTCAAATTCACCATTACAATTACAGAGCACAACTTAAACAGCTCTCGGATTTGTAGTCTTGAATGCAATTCTCACGTGAAGTACAGAGACATCTCATAGCTCTCAGTTACAAATAAAAGCTAGGCTATTACAGAAATTTCAGATAAGCTATCTGAAATGGAAATGAGGCAATAGAAATGAAACTCAAAATCTGGATACCCAAATTGGGCAAATGGTTCATCTATTTATAGTTTCCCCCAGGTCTAGCTCAGACGTGTATCGACCAGTCAGAATTGGTCAGATCTATATCAACCAATGGTAGTCAAGCACGAGGATCCAAATCTATTTTGGCCAATCAGAATTGCTTGATTTGGTTCAGCCAATCAGATGACAGAAGCATCAATTCTGTTATGTAACTCGAAAATCTGTTAGAACTTCTAGAAGTTCCCGCCAATTGGTTTCATCTTCGGGCGCTCACATGGGGTGGAATATGCCTTTGCTTCGTGCTCAGAATCTTCTGGAATGTCCCTGGGTTTTTAAATGCATTGGGGTGCGTGCAAAAGATTATTGAATTACCCTTACAGACGCTAGGAATCTCCAGAATACCATTTCGCATAATTTGGGGAACTTTTCGCAAGGTACTGTGACTTCTGAAGCTCTTTTCGCAAAGTTCAAGTTCTACTCACAAGGAGTTCTCTTCTTTTCGAATAGGTCAGTCATCGTTTCGAAGAGTTCAGGTGCTCTTCGAATACTAAGCCTGGAGCTTTTAGTTCTTTTCGCAAAGTTCAGGTTCTTTTCGAAATGTTCAGATTCTTTTCTAAAAGTACTCTGTAGTACATTCTTCTGTTCGAATTGCTCCACATTTCTTTTCTGGGTTGAGACTAGGTCTTTGCCTCTTCAGTTCAAGCATTTTGACAGCTAGTGAGGTTGTCCCTTCTCTTTCTTCCTTTGGATCAACATGGATCATCATCTTTTTGGCACTTTTAGGCCGCTTTCATGGTTCAGCCTGTCTTTATTGTTTAGCTATAATACTAGCATTTAAAACACTTATTTAGTTCTCTCAAGGGTCTATCAAGGCCCAGGTTAAAGGGTGAAACATGGTATTTTCTAGTTCTCAACAAGCACCAAATGGAATCAAAGGAACTATAGATCCAATTAAAACAATAAAAACAACATTTGCATTATAATAAAACTAGCTCTACAATGAAATGCTCTCAGATCTGTACTCTGTGCAGCAATTAATCCATAATAACACTCTCAACCTTACCCAATTACAGATCTAAGCTCTCTCCTCGCTGCTCCTAGGGAATTAGCCAACCATAGTTGAGCTAAAAGAGGGAAAATAGAATTTTACTGTAAGCTCTGATCTCCAGAATTTAATCCACATCTCGATCTCCCCCAATTGCAATTGGGGATCTCTATATATAGCTTTCTCTCTTGTTTTTCCTGCCAATATTCCCTTCTAGAAGGTCCTCACAGTTTGTTAGAGTTTTGTCAGAGCATGTGGGTTGGTTAGGGTTTCCTAGGGCATATTTTGGATCGTCGTGCTGATCACCAATGTGCCTCAATTTGCATGCAGCAGGTCACCAAGTTGCAGCATGTGAACAACCTACTTTCTGAGAAGTTCTTCACAAGATTTTGACAGGTTGAGGAAGCTTCTGACAGGTTCAAAAGGAGCCTTTTGGTCCTTTCACTAGGTTCTTTGATCTCTTCGATAGGTTCCGATAGGATCAACCTTCTCTTAAAGCTTCAGCATTCTCAGCCCTTTGCCTGGAGCATTCGATAGATTGGAGGACCATTTCGATAGGCCCAGCTCTGCATGCCATCATTTCGATAAGATTGCTCTCACTCCTATCGAAAGGCTCAAGCACCCTTCAGTAGGTTCTATTCCAGCGTCTCCTTCTCGATAAGTTTAGGAAACCATTCAATAGGTTTCCCTTACACCTAAGTGTGTGCATTCGATAGGATGGTTTCTTCCTTTCTTTCAGCTGCTCAATAGGTTCTTGGATCCTATCGAACTCCTCAATCCACACGAATCCATCCTTTGTCTGCCTTCAGATCCTATCGAAACCTTTTCAACTGCATAAATTCCTCCCTTTTTAGCTCGTAGCTCCTATCGAAGTCTTCAGATAACCTCTCGATAGGATGTTTTTAGCATATTTTCACTTTCTTCACCTTGCGCTGCTGTTACCACGTGGCCCAAGGGCCCAATGGTGTGCAGCCCTCTGTGTGCCATTGATGGGTCTGCACTATGCTAAGAGATGGACTTCTTTGTGTAGTATTTTTGAGTGGTTTTCTGCAATATTCCTATCTTTTATTGCTATCTACAAAATAGACTCAACAGGTGTTTATTAGTGTGCTCACAGGTCCATCAATGGTCAGGTTAAGGGGTGAAAACTGGCATTTCTTAACACTAGCACCTATCCTCCATCAACCCTAATTCACCCATATCCCAGCACCCCAAAGCCATCTCCAAGCTTTCCCTAAAACACAGTGGCCCCATTAGGGCCCAACCCAAAATCTAAATTCCACTCATCCTATCACTCCACATAATTTCCCTCACCTCCAATGGTCCCACCCGACACCCATCCTACTCAGCCAGCACCAACGAGAAAATCTCACCCTCATTGCACCATATGTAGACCCACAATATGAGGAAGATGAGATCAGAAATATCGGGGCTTAAATCGGGGTGTTTTCCCACTTCAATCCCCCACCCACAATCACTAACCCCTAGGTAGCACAAAGTGAACCAAGGCCGTCCGTTGAAAAAATAGCCCCACTATCTAAAGAGTCTGAGCAGTTGAAAGAATAGTGGGACAAGATTCAAAAGCAACTAATGAAGATGGGTGGAGCTGAAATCTATGCCACAGACTTCTTGGACTTGTGTTTGTTTGGAGAAGTCCCCCTGCCCCCAAAATTTAAAATACCGATCTTTGATAAATATAACGGCACGGGCAACCCTATCACTCACCTCAAGTCCTATTATGGGGACATGGGCCAATATGGGAGGACGAGCGCCTGCTTATAAAGGTATTTCAGAAAAGCCTAACGGGCCCGACCTTGAGGTGGTATAGGTCCCTAGAACCATCCATGATAAAAACATGGAAAGATCTGGAATATTTATTTCAAGAACAGTATGTCTACAACATAGACATCGAGCAGTGCAAATCAAATCTTCCCCGATTAAAGCAGAACCCTAATGAGACCTTCAGCGATTACCTTTGGCGTTGGAGAGCACTGGCAGCTTAGGTAAGAAACAGAATACCTGACGATGAGCAGATTGAGATGATCTCAAAAAATACCTTGCCAGTCATCTCAGACTTCCTCGTTTACCAACAACAATCCAACTTTGCTAATTTGGTGAGGAACGCCAGTCATTGTGAGGAAACTATTAGAGAAGGGCATTTGAGCAAAAATGTGTTTGATGGGGCCGGCGGAGTTAGGAGATTTTCTGAGCAGAGAAATGATAGAAGAACTGGGGTCAATGTGCAGAATGTCACAAATACTAGGCCCAACACCGATATAATCCCATTCCAATTTAGAGCTGCACCGCCAGCTCCAGTCGGAAGCGAGCCAATACAAAGAACTGAGAATGGGCAGGGGGCACAGATAACCCTAGAACAGAGAAAGGCCCACTTTGACCTAGTTTTCGTACCCTTAGGGCAATCACTGAATGTCTTATTGCCCTTACTAATATAAAAGGGATTGGTCACAGAGGTCCAACCACGACCTCTGCCAAATCTCATCCCAAGGAACCACGACCCCAACACCCACTGTAACTTCAACCAGGGGCCAGGTCACCCAACTAATCATTGCATCCCATTGAAGCACACAATCCAAGATTTGTTCGAGGTCAGTAAAATCATCCCCCCGACACTTTCGCAAGCCACTCAGCATGCCAACATACACCAAGTATCGCTGCCCCCACACCCTCTCGGAGGGGCAGGTCTGAGACCCATTGTCGGTATGATCGAAGAAGGTGATGAAGAATTTGAGTTTAACCCATCAAATTACATTTGTAGTCAGGATACTTTTGTGGCCCCATTACAGAGTGACAGGGCAGATAGAAGTGTTAGGGTGATTGAACCCTTGAATTTGGCAAATTACTTTCCCAACCACGCACCACAAATAGAACCCTTAAATCTTAGGACATATTTCCCAGCACTAGGTCCTGTTAATTATGTCCAAATAAACTCCTACCAACCATACGCTACATCCTCCATTAGTTACCCGATGGCCGATTATGTCCCCCATCTCCCTCCACCACCTATCAGTCATCAATTGCCCACCCCTGCCATACCACCCCTGATGCAGTCACCCACAATCTTAGCCAACCTCACTTTTTCCACCTACCTGACTCTTATAGAGGTTAACTAGGTTTGGCCCACCCATCCCTGTCCATCAACACCAATATCTCTTGCATCCCCTGTCACCCCATTCCAGATCTCGAGACCAACGTACAATACTCATAAGGTCTCCCTCAGTTATAATCAAATGGACATCAATACGGGCAACAACCAGGAAAGGGTAGTTGATTTAGTCACTTGGTCAGGGAGGATCTCTAAACAATAGGGATTGCCTGCACTAGCACCAACCCAACCAGAGGAGGAGAAAGATAAAAGTGTAGTGAACCCATTCGAGAAAATGAGCAGAGAACACATATTGGAAACTCAGTTGAGAAGAATGCTGGCCCACATCACGTCTGAGATCTATTGATGACATCCCCACTTCATTTTGAAGCACTAATGGGGGCATTAAAGAATGCACATGTGCCTCTTTAGGTAAGCCCAGATGAAGTTGGGCAGATAATCTGGCAGGTGATGGCCCCCAATGCCATCTCATTTTTTGATGTTGATTTATCGGAAGAGGAAAATAATAATTCCAAATCTCTCAACATCACTATAGAATATGAAAACATGATAATCCCATTGGTATTAATTGATAATGAGTTTTCTTTGAAAGTATGCCCTCTGAGAACCACCACGAAAAGAGGGGTAGATCCTTGCATGTTGAGACCAACCACAACCAGCGCCAGAGGTTTTGATAACACAAGAAGAGAGATAAGGGGAGAAATTGGCCTTGAGCTCGTAATTGGGCCAATGACCTTTTCCATACTATTTCAAGTAATGGACATCAAGTCTTCCTTCAATTTATTATTAGGGCGACATCCTCCACAATTGAGGTCTGAGGGCTGTGAACCCAGAAGTGGTGAACAGGTCCACACCCTATGGATGCAGAGGGGTTGGAGATGGGGGAGAAGTATAAATGGGTTGGGTACTGGGTGGAGAAGGGATGGTAGGGGTACGCTCGGATAATGTGAGAGGTTCCAAGATGTCAGGGTGGAAAACTTGGGAGGTGGGTGGAGGTAAAACAGGTTCAGAGATGGGTGGGGGGACTAATACAAATGGAAGAAGCAAAGTAGGTGGAGGGGTGGGTAAAGGGACAGGTGGGGTAGGTGGAGGGGTGGATAAGGATATCTCTACAAGAATCTCTGCTGCCACGGTAGTGGTTGTCTTTTCAGCCGCCTCCCTTCCAACTGGTTGGCCTTTCTTAATCAAAGTGAAGCTGGTTGACCATTCTCGCTTACCATACAATTTAAAATTCAGCTTCTCCATTGGTTCAGATTGCTTAATCACATATTTTCCAGTCCTGAGCAAACATGTGATGAGTCTGCAAAAAGGCAGGCCACCTCCTGTTGAGAACTAGAAAATACCATTTTCCGCCCTTTAACCTAGGCCTTGATGACCCTTGAGAGAACTAAATAAGTGTTTTAAGTGCTTGTGTTACAGCCAACAATAAAGACAGGCTTAACCATGAAAGCAGGCTAAAAGTGCCAAAAAGATGATAATCCATGTTGATCCAAAGGAAGAAAGAGAAGGGACAACCTCACTAGCTGTCAAAATGCCTGAACTGAAGAGGCAACGACCTGGTCTCAACCCAGAAAAGAAATGTGGAGCAATTCAAACAGAAAAATGCACTATAGAGTTCTTTTCGAAAAGAATCTGAACATTTCGAAAAGAACTTGAACTCTGCGAAAAGAACTAAAAGCTCCAGGCTTAGTTTTCGAAGAGCACCTGAACTCTTCGAAAGGATGATTGACCTATTCGAAAAGAAGAGAACTCCTTGCGAACAGAACCTGAACTTTGTGAAAAGAGCTTCAGGAGTCACAGTACCTTGCGAAAAGTTTCCTAAACTATGCGAAATGGTATTCTAGAGATTCCTAGCTTTTGCAAGGGTAATTCAGTAATCTTTTTCACACGTCCCAATGCATTTAAAAACCTAGGGACATTCCAGAAGATTCTAAGCACAAAGTGAAGGCATATTCCACCCCATCTGAGCACCCGAAGATGAAATCACTTGGCGGGAACTTCTAGAAGCTCTAACAGATTTTCAAATTGCATAACAGAATTGATGCTTATGTTGCCTGATTGGCTGAACCAGTTCGAGCAATTCTGATTGGCCAGAACAGATCTGGATCCTTGTGCTCGACTACCATTGGTTGATACAGATCTAAGCACTTCTGATTGGTCGATACGCATCTGAACTAGACCTGGGGAAAACTATAAATAGATGAACCATTTGCCCAATTTGGGCATCCAGATTTTGAGTTTCATTCCTATTCCCTCATTTCCAAATCAGCTAGTTTTTCTGAAACCCCTGTAATAGCCTAACTTTTACTTGCAATTGAGAGCTGTGAGATACCTCTATAATTCAAAAGATAATTATATTCAAGACTACAAATCTAAGAGCTGTTTAAGCTGTGCTCTGTAATTGTAATGGTGAATTTGAAAAGGATGCTGCAAACCGTACATTCTCAATTGGATTCGTGTTAAGGGTTCCCTCTGATCTCCTTATTGCACTAGACTCCTTTAGATTTACTATTTTTCATGCAATTTCCCTTGATTCATTAACCCTATGGGAATTAGTGTTTGTAACCTAATCTCTCACAGCATTTGTAGTGATATTTCTTGTTCTAAATTAAGGGTTTAGATTAAAGACTATTGGATGGTCTGTGGCCATTGAAGTGGACAGACCATAGCCATAAGCCTAAATCTAATCCTTGAGTTAGATTTATTTCTCTTACATCTGTGCTTGTAGCCAGATGAAGATTGGATCATCTCTCATTTGATCTGCAGTCATTCTCATTGTGTTTCAAGGACCAAATCAAAGTTAGATATTATTTCTCCATTTTTATAAGTTTACATCAAAATTCCCCCAACTCAGATCTGGATCATTTAGTTTAACTTTTACTTTTATCATTTAGTTAATGTGACAAATTCAACCTCCCATCTTATGTGCTTTGTAGATAGGATAAGAGGTCAGATCTGGTAGCTCAGATCTGGAGGTTTATCTTGAATTTTAAACAAATTCTCTGTGGACGATCTTTTACTCACTTACATTTAAAACTTGCTACAATTGGCCCTGATCTTGCAGGCTAATTCACTTCTCTCTGTGCAGATATTTCTTTACTCTTTTTAATGTTCCAGATTTAGTATAACTTAGCAGTTGCAAATCTGTTTTCAAAACACAAATAAATCATGCACACTTAGAATAACCAACACCTCCTTTAGCAAAAGCTTGCCTCTTAAGCATCATGTCGTTGGTGTCCACCATTGTTTCAAAAATCAGCTTAGGAGCATTCACAAATTGCCCCTTTGAACAAAAGTATAGTGCATCCACTAAAGGGGTCCTTCTATCTTGCAAATGGCAAGAGACATAGACATTTTTCCTCTGAATGGTATCAATGAGTCGGAGGGTAGAATGGAGGTCTCTTTTCATCAAGGATTCACCAGAGCCCACTATTCCATTAGTAAGCTGTTTAGCCATTTCCCGAAAGGTGGCCCCTGTAGGTGCTCCCTCAGCTCTGGTGGAGTCAAATTGATATGGGACTCCCAAAGCCATCCCAATATCTCTGTAATCGATAGTCAGCTGCCAATCATCAATCGAGATTTCCAGCTCCAGATACCACCTTCTTTGTCAGGTTCTGGTACCATAATTTCACTAACCTGGGATAGACATTTTCCTTCAAGGGTGAAAGCAGGGATAGCAGACCTTCTTTTTTCAAATATTCCAATGTCCCCTAGCACTCCCCAATATTGGCAAAATATGCCATATCAAAATCCATTTCAGGGACAAGACTCAATTTTTCTACAAACTCGTTGGGGGTAGTTAACCCCACCAGCAGCTCTACTGGAGGGGCAGCTCTAGGCTCCGGAATCTCAACAGCTTTAGCTTTTTTAGCTTTAGGAGTCTTTTTTGGTGACATCTCAGTGATCTTCCTATTGACAGGTGGTTTGTCGGTTGGCTTCGACTTCTTGGCAGATTTGGGGGTGGAAGCAGTTGTTCTCCGGCGTATGTTCGCGAGAGTTTCCTCTGGCTCATCCATTTTACTCTTCAGAAATTAAGCATTCACCAACTTGAAGCGAAGTTTGAGGTTTAAAAATTAGAGGATCGACCGATTGATGGGGGGAAGGCAACTGACCTCAAAATACTTAGGGTTTGACTGAAATTGCACTGCCCAACTTCAATTTATCCAAAATTAGGGGCAAAATACTCCTATGTGCAAGCTGACTGTTCTGACAAAAAGGTAGACTGAACAGTTGAAGGATCTATGACGAATTAGTGAAGGAAGAGGAAGGCGATTGTGAGAGAAAGAAAACTAGGGTTTTATAGAAGGTATGTAATGAGGCACAAATGTCCTATCGACGGGTATATAAAAGGTGAAATATGATTCGGATAGGATGAACTGGATGGTTTCGATAGGTTCGTGTGTCCTATCGAAAGCATAGCAGACACAACTTTAAAAGCGGGTGATTCGATAGGATCCCGATAGGTGGAACTATCCTTTCGATTAGTTTAAACGGCAGCTGAATCTTCATTTTGATAGGTTCCCGATTGGTATTTAGAACCTATCAAAATCTCCATTTTTCCTATCGAAAAGTAAGTTTTACCTATCGAGTGGTGTAGTACCTATCGAAACCAACTAACATCCTGCTGAAATCACCAAGTGACCTATCGAAAGGTGAGCGTGACCTGTCGAAGAATTCTAAAAATCAAATAAAGTTGTATTTCTTGGCATTCGCAGTCTCAGTTGATGTGGTGCCCCATGATTAGATTCTCTTATGAACAGCTCCCATTACCTCAGGACAGCAGAGAATGACGGTCTAGTATTGAGCATGATAGTTTTGTCATTTTCTTTTTATTAATGCAAAGAAATAAAAAGAATCAAATAACAACTAAGTAAACACCTACAAACATAAACAGAGTATTGTACATATGATACATACTAACTGTGGGGGTTAATCTGGAGGGTCTGGAAGGTCCATGGTTTCCTCAGGCTCATCAAACTTGGCATTTTTCATAGATCTTTTCCTCAGCCAGTGTCCATTCCCTGGGTATAGTTTTCCATCTGCGAACCAAGCATTTTCCTGTACCAACCACTATGGATTATTATGCATCATCATCTTTTGGGCATGAATGGAAAAACAAGCCTCATCAAGAGAGGATTGATAGCCAGTGTTATACACGTTCAACTTAACCTTCATGTTTCTAAATGATACTTCTGTTGGAGGATTCTGAGTGTGTGCTTACTTTATTGGTTGGTGGTGAAAGTCATTTAAAAATCAAAGAAAGAGTAAAACAGGGGATGGAATCAACACAACTAAGAAATCCTAGACCTGCAAGGTACAGGGTCCATTGTAGCAAGTTTTGATAAGTAAGAGTTTGTCCCACAGGGAAAGGTGATCTACAACTCCAAAGGAGCTATCCCTAGTAGTCCCTCCAGATCTAACTACAGATATGGCAGTCCTAAAAGGAGGGGAGTTTAAGGTCACTTATTCTAAGTACTCTAATGTCTAAACTACAAAAAGGGTTAAGAGGATGGATGGAATGTGGAAAATAAATATAAAAGGGTGAGAAGTATGTTATTGAGCCCAGATCAGAGAAGTTTTGTAACTCAGCTTCAGATCTGATGTTATAGAAATCCTGTCCAGTGGCTACATTATCACCACTGAGGAGAAAGGATCCAGCCCATCACTCTGCCATGATTCCACCCTTAAGGCTATAACCTGTCCACTCAAATGGTCACAGATTATCCCATAGGGGAACCACTATCCAGAGATGGGTCAAAACATAACCAGTAAATCATTGCAGGCACTATTTCATCCAGGCTACCAGCTCAAGAATCCATAGGGAACCTCAACCTCTAAAGCTCTATATGTGGGGCTAAGGCTGTATAGGACCATGATAGCCCAGACACATAGAACCAGCAAGAGATTGAGTACAACCTTCGATCTAGCTGTCCATTGCTTGAGTAAGGCTACAATGGTCCAGTCACCAGCCTACAATCTCTATAACCAGATCAGATCCAACATCTGATGGCGGATCTATACAAATATAGGGGAGTCTGCCTCTATACAATTTCTCACCAGGCTTCTACAAGCTCAGGTGTAAAGAAGAAGGATCCATCTTGGATCAGTGGATTAGAATCACCCTAAGGCTATAATCTGTCCACTTAAATGGTCACAGACTATCCCAGAGGTTATCCTCCTCACGGAGCCCAAGACAAAACAAGAATATCGTTGCTACCACCATGGTCACAAGGCTACCAGCTCAAGCTCCCATGGGGATTTCAGATCTAGTGGGTCCTGTGGTGAGGCTAAGGCTGTATAGGACCATGATAGCCCAGACACACAGGTCACTTGGATCTGAGTGGCCCTTAGAATCAGTCCTCCATTGCTTTGAAACACAACCAAAGCAATGACGGATCACAAGGCAGCAGCCTTGCACAGAGCATCTCACACACAAACACAAATCTCACAAAGTACAGATCCTATTACAGAACTTCCATTAATCTAGTTCAAAATACATACAAAGACATAGCCAGCAAGTGCTAGACTATGGAGAGAAAGAAAAAGAAAAAGAAAACTACTTACAACTATAAAAAGAAAAACTAAGCGATCTCAGATCAGGTCTCCCAGAAATGAGATGGGTTCCTCGCTATTCCAGGATGTAGAAAGAAAAGAAAGTCTAAGCTCCTAAACCTAGGCTAAGTGTGGGTATTTATAGCAGTGGTGTGGCGGCGCATTAGGGTTAGGAAACCCTAATTTTAATGATGCCACATGGCCAAATAGTGATCCTTCAATGCCTTGGGGCACGTGCATGGAGATTTGAGCATGGGAGTGCGCTCCCTAATCGCTGGAAATTCTCAGAAAGTCCTCAGCTGAAGAGATGGAAGTTTAAGGTTCAGAGCTTCGCTAGGTAGCCATTATTTCCCAGACTTGTCGCGTGGTTGCTTTTATTCTTCACTAGGATGATTTGAAATTGAAGCTTCTGCCTTCTTGAGGTTGGCTTGGCTTGCTCTTTAGGCAGTCGCAAGGTTGAGTGAACATCAGAGCCTCAGATGTCGTGGGGTTGGAGCTTAAGCAGTCGCAAGGTTGATCTTTGCGAGGATAGATTTGAATAGCGCGAGAGCTTCGGGAGCAGTTATCTTCACTGGGCTTCGTGAGTTACCTCACGAGGTTTTGATGAGTTCTAAACTGTGTGAGGTTCCATGTCATAACTGATCTTCGTGTGGGTGGCTTTGCTTTCGCAAGGACGCTTTCTTCTTGAATGGCGCGAGAACTGTGCGAGGAGTTCTCTTCTGATAGTTGCATCCCGCGGTGACTACGCGAGGAGTCTTTTAAAGCTCTCTCTTCTCAGCCATTCTGAGTGAACTATGCACGGTTGAGAGAAGTCTGCTTTGAACTGCGTGAGACTGTGTGAGGTGTTCTATTCTTGAGCTTCGCGAGAGCTGCGCGAGTTTATGTTTCTGAGGCTCTTTAGTCAATCATCTGCGTGAGAAGTTGTTGTAGAGTCTTGGGAAGCTCAACTGGACTGCGCGAGGCTTAATTTCAGGTCTGGATTTAGACTTCATCCTTCTAAGGGACTTCTGGTGCCAAAACAGGCTTTTTAGCAGGATTCCTAGCCTTATTTCACTGCTGGGTACTACTTACATAAAACACTTAACAAGGACTTATTAGGTGGCTATGGGTCTAATCAAAGATCAAGTTAAGGGGTGAAAAGTGGTACTTTTTAGGTCTTAACAACTTTCATGATCCCATACCTGCATTGTATGTGGGCATTGGCTGTTGCCAAAAAGGGCCTGCCTAGAATCACAGGTATGGAAGAAGCACATTTGCTTGGTTTCATGTCTAATACCAAAAGGTAAGTAGGATAGAAGAATTTGTCAACTATAAACAAAACATCCTCAATTATCCCCATACGTTTCCTTTCAGATCTGTCAGCCAGCTGTAGGACCACATGGGTGGGCTTTAATTCTGCCAAGCCCAGCTTCTCATATAGGGAATATGGAAGAAAATTTACGCTGGCTCCTAGATCTAATAAGGCTCTGTCAATGATGTGATCCCCAATGATGCAGGGGATTGTGGGGGTGCTAGGGTCTTGGAATTTTGTTGGGGTTGCAATCGACAAAATTTGTTTTACTTTCTCTGCTGAAAAGACTTTCTTGGATATGTGTATCCTGGATTGTCTTTTATGGGTGCATAGTTTTTTTAACAACTTGGCATAGGCTGGGACTTGTTTAATGGCATCAAGTAAAGGCAAGTTGATCTTTACTTGCTTGAAAGTCTCCATCATTTCCTCAAGTTTTCCTTGCCCTTTATCAAAAGGGGAAGGTGCCTGTAGTGCCTTAGGAAATGGCAAGTGTGGGATTGCTCCCTCACTTACAGCCTTAGCCAATAGGGTCTCTTTCCTTTTGAGTTTTTTCTTTACTTGAGGATCCTCATTATCCTCTTTATTCACAGCTGATTGTTCCTGCAAGTCCACCATTGGTGGTCTTGGTTGTGTGCTGGTAGAAATTACCTCATTTTCCTCCTCCAAGTTCCTCACAAGCTCACAGCCCACTTGGTTGTCCACTAACTTATCACTTCTCAAAGTTGTAACAGATTTAGCTTCCTCATAAGTGGAGGAAACTTCATCCACTACAAACTGCCTACGTGGATTGTCCAGTGGTTGGCTAGGCAACCTTCCTCCCTCTCTCCTAGTCAGAGCATCAGACAGCTGACCAAGTTGGTCCTCTATCTTTTTGATGCTCTGATTGTGAGAGTGCACAGTTTGGGTTAAGGTGTTCAAGCTCTGCAGTGAAGATAGAACTTGTTCCTCAAAGGATGGTGCTCTCACAGTTGGAGGGGGTGCAGCTTGCTGCATAGGAGGATCTACAGGTTAGGCCATGGGTTGCTGATACTGAGGCGTTAGGGCATAACCTTCTCGATAGGGCTGAGCATTTCTGTAGGGCATGGGCTGTTGGGGTTGCTGCTGCTGCTGGCTAGGGTATCCATCTTGTCTCCACCTCAAATTGGGGTGGTTCCTCCATTGATACCCAGCAGCAGGCTGCTGTCCATAAGACTGTGCTACAGCCACATGCTCTGTTATAAAATAAGGAAATTGGTCAGCAGATGGGCATTCTTCCATGGGATGAGCAGCGGACTGGCATATGGCACATGCCTCCTCCACTCGAGCAGCCACAGGTGACTGCATTATTGTTGTTGTTCTAAGTGTGCATGATTTATTTGTGTTTTGAAAACATACTTGCAAATGATGCATTGTACTGAATATTAAAAAGAATAAGAAAATATCAGCACGGAGAGAACATAATTAGCCTGCAAGATCAGGGCCAATTGTAGCAAGTTTTAAATGTAAGTGAGTAAATGATCGTCCATAGGGAATTGATTTAAAATTTAAGATAAACCTCCAGATCTGAGCTACCAGATCTGGCCTCTTATCCTATCTAGAAAGCACATAAGATGGGAGGTTGAATTTGTCACATTAACTAAATGATACAAGTAAAAGTTAAACTAAATGATCCAGATCCGAGTTGGGGGAACGTTTGAGGTAAACTTATAAAAAATGGAGAAATAATATCTGACTTTGATTTGGTCCTTGAAATCTAATGAGAATGACTGCAGCTCAACAGAGGTGATCCAATCTTCATCTGGCTACAAGCACAGATCCAATCTTCATCTGGCTTACACTTATGGCTATGGTCTGTCCACTTTAATGGCCACAAACCATCCAATAGTCTTTAATCCAAATCCTCAAAATCAGAACATGAAACATCACTACAAATGCTGTAAGAGACTAGGTTACAAACACTAATTCTCACAGGATTAATGAATCAAGGAAAATTGCATGCAAAACAATGAATCTAAAGGAGTCTAATGTACTGAGGAGATCAGAGGGAACCCTTGACATGAGTCCAATGGAGAATGCATAGTTTACAGCAACCTTTTAAAATTCATCCTTACAATTGGCTTATGACTCTCGAATTTGCAGTCTTGGATGCAAACTCTCCTTTGAGTTCGCAGATCTCACTGACTCTCAAATGCAAGTACAAAGTAGGCTATTACAAGGATTGCAGACAAGCTGTCTTGTTGGGAAATGGGGGATTAGAAATGAAACTCAAAATCTGGATGCCTTAATTGGGCAAATGCTTCGTCAATTTATAGCTTTCCCCAGGTCCAGCTCAGATGTGTATCAACCAATCAAAGGTTCTCAGATCTGTATTGACCAATGGTAGTCGAGCACGGGGAACGAGATTTATTCTGGCCAATCAGAATTCCTCGATCTGTTTCAGCCAATCAGGTGAAAAAGGCATCAATTATGTTATGCATTTTGAAAGTTTGTTAGAGTTTCTAGAAGTTCCCGCCAAGTTATTCCCTCTCTAGGTGCTCACGTGGGGTGGAATATTCCATCGCTTTATGCTTAGAACCCTCTGGAATGTCCCTAGGTTTTAAAATGCATTGGGACGCTTGCAACAGATTACTGAATTGCCCTTGTTAAAGCTACGAATCTCTAGAATACCTTTTCGTAGAGCTTATGGGCCTTTTCGCAAAGTGTTGTGACTTCTGAAGCTCTTTTCGCAATGTTCAATCTCTCTTCGAATTGTGTTTTCTCCTTTTCGCAAAGTTCAATCTTCTCTTCGAAGTGTGTTTTCTCCTTTTCGCAAAGTTCAATCTTCTCTTCTAGGAGTTCAGATGCTCTTCGAAAGCTACGCCTGGAGTTTTAGTCCTTTTCGCAGAGTTCAATGTTCTTTATGAAAAGTGCAGGTTCTTTGCGAAAAGAACTCTGTAGCGCATTTCTCTGGTCGAATTGTTCCCTGCTTCGCTTATAGGTCTTTGCCTCTTTACTTTAGACCGTTCAATAGCTGATGAGGTTGTTTCTTCACTTCCTTTCTTTGGACTGACATGGATTGTCATCTTTTTGGCACTTTTAAGCTGCTTTTATGGTTAAGCCTGTCTTTATTGTTAGCTGCAACATAGGCACTTAAAACACTTATTTAGTTCTCTCAAGGGTCTATCAAGGCCCAGATTAAGGGATGAAAAATGGTATTTTCCAGTTCTCAACACACCCCCAAACCTAAGCTTTGCTAGTCCCTGAGCAAAGACAAAATTTAAAAATAGAATGAAAAGCCATTTTTGTAGGGAGCACAGTTGCATTTAGCATATGCAACAAGCCTTTTAAACCCTAAGCGATCCTAGTGGAGGAGTGAAGTCTCTGAGGGTTTTGGTGAAGGTACCTAAACTTCTCCAATAAATCGCTTAAGATCAATGCGCTCATAAAGCAAACTTTCATCCAATCGATTATTCACACCTCGATCAGTTGTAAGAAGATTTTCAAGAAAACATCAGTTCAAAACTAAAATTCTGTAATTCCTTTACCATTCACTCGCTTGGTGTCAAAAGTTTTTACAAGAAAAATTAATGAAAAGCTTGCCTTCTATTTGAGAATTCAGTTTTGATGTTACCCCAAATAATTTGATTTCAAACTCAACTCTCACTGTGGTTTTCACTCACCATGCAAATATGAGGGTTGCACTATTTCACAACTCAAGAGCAATTATTCCTCAAATAGGATTGTAAGGTGAGCATAGGCATTGCTTTTAGGTTCAATTTACTACTTTTTCACCATAGATTACACAAATCCTTATCTCCATGTGACTCAATCCATCATTGATCAAGAAGGACTTTAACTTGGGTTGTAATGTGTCTTATGGGTGAAATTTATCAAGAATAAAGGGGTGGAATGGAGTTCAAAATTGAGAAGTCAGTCAAGGTAAGGAGGTGATAGACACACCTTCTTCAATTCTGCACAATTTCATCTTCCTCTTTGAATTTTCAGAGCCAAAGTGGTCATCTTTTTTTCTTTCTTTTTCAAACTTCTAATGAAATGCCTTCTCCTTTTCTTTTTTTTCAAAGCAACATTGACTGGAATGCTACATTTCTTCTGCTGATACAGCATTGCCTTCAATTATTTTTTTTTACCAAATTGTTACCCAACTCACCTTTCTTCAGCTTTCTTTCCTTTACCTTCTGAATTCTCAGAGTGAGGGATAGGCTAAATGAGGTTGATGAGGTTTCAAAGAAATCTTGGATTTATAAAGCTCAATTGGTGTGTATCAAGGCGCTTCAAAAGGTTGGGCTTTTTGAAGTTCAAACTGTCCAAAAGGAGGCCTTACATCATGTCTTTAATATCATGATTGCTGTCAAGATATTTTAACTTGGATATGTGTAACTTCTAGTGATAACAAGCAGGTTCAAACAGTCCCTAGAGCAGAAAAAATTACCAATTTATACCTCCACAGAATATATTTCAGGTCCAAATCTCACTGGGTGTGGTTTTCTATCAAATTCCTGAGGTATATCATCACTGGTTTCTCTCTTTTTAGGTTTACTAAAACATCAATTTTCTTTTGGAAATTTTCTGACATTCACTTCATGAAAGTATTAGAATTACACTAGAAATTAATTTTAAAAAGTTTTAACTTCCTCATTTTTCAAAAAAACAGGTGTGAGATTACTTCATTTTCAAAAATTCCGATCATAAAACACCAAGCATTAACTTATTTATTGGCATACCTGCCATACCCCCAAACCTAAGATGAACATTGTCCTCAATGTTCTAGACACTGAGAAACGAGGGGCAGCAGGATAAAAGAAGAAAGGAAAACTAAGCAGAAAAAAATTTGCAGCTATGTGCAGCAGAAAATAAAGAAAATAACACTGAATATATGAGCAGGAAAAGGGAAAAAAAATGTTATATAAATATAGGAAATTACTAAAAAAATAGAAAAATAATAAAACTAAGCTAGAACTGCTACAAAATAAAATCTAAAAACTGAATATATGATCAGAAAAATAAAAGAACTGCAAAGCAAATGGAAGGAAACTAATGCTAATAAGAAAAGCAAGGTAAGGGACTGAATACAAAGTTAAAAAAGAAAAAGAAAAGTGTTGATACAAAAACAGAATTTGTGAATGCAAAATAGGAAAACAAAGTTAGAAACTAACTATACTCACAGAAAAATGACGAAAATCAGTAAAACTAGGACACATTAACCTAAGAAAGAAAAAAAATAAAATAAAATAAAATCAGCGATCTAAAAACAGAATTTGAAACTAAAATTCCTAAAACAGAAAATCTAATGCCAAATGATACATCCTAAGCCCAAAGAAAAAAAAAAACCCAAAAGCCTGAGATACTTATGAATCTAAGTGATTATAAAAATGATTAGCAGGAATACAGTGAAAAGCAAGATTCATAAGATTGACCCCTTTGTTGATGATGTGTATGAATAAAAAAAAATAATGAAGCATGGGAGCACTGATCGGTGCTGAAATATGACTATATTTCATACCTTAAATCCTACACTTAGCCGTTCGATGAAAGTATTTGATGGTTGTTGTGAGGTTTTGATGATAACAGGTGTTTCTGACCTTTGGATCTTCCAAGTGTATAAAAGAAAGAAATTAAAGGCTACAAAAGAGTTATGGACAAAAAGGGTCCAAAGAAGCGCTGAAATCCGTGAAGGGAATCAAACTCCATCAAGAAGGGGAAGATATTGAAGTTGCCGCGAGGAACAAAGTGTAAATAAGCCTTCGCGCAGTTGAAGAAATAGCCTTCGCGCAGTCCAAGTGAAAGCTTCTTCGCTGGATTCTAAAAGGCAAATAACTCATCGCGAGGTTCTGATAGACAAGCCGTCGCGCAGTTGGAAGAAATTGCCGTCGCACGGTTCCCGCGCTACACACTTCAACCTAGCGACTACAGTCAACCTAGCGCCATTTAATTCAACCTAGCGACTACAGCATTTCAACCTAGCGAAGACGGCTGTGCAGTCAACCTAGCGATGACTGATGAATAAAAGCAACCACGCGACAGTGAAAGTATCCTTCTCCAATTCAACCACGCGAAGAGCACTATCCAACCTAGCGAGGAGAAATCTAACCTAGCGAAAGTCTGTGCATTTCAACCTGGCGACTGTTCTTGCTGAGGGCATATTGGAGATTTCCACCAATTAGGGCATCTACTTCCAACTAGTGTCAATCGATTGAGACATGAAATTCAATCGATTGAGACAAAAAGGCAAAAGTGTCCTAAAGGTGATTAAATTAAAAGTTCAATCGATTGAGATTTAAGCCTCAATCGATTGAGGCAATTAGGGTTAGGTTGAATCGGCTATTATAAATAAGAGGCTGCGGCATTGTAAAAGAGAGCTTTTTGAATATAGGAGAGTTTTTAGTGTAGGGTTATCTTCCGAGAGCTTTTAGTTTTTAATTTTAGTTTAGTTTTTAGTTTAGATTTTTTGTAAAGAGACTTGCTTAGAACATATTTTTATTTTTAGTTTTCTTTTCTCTTGGGAATGGACTTGAATGAAATTGAAGATCTTGCACCAAGGATGAGAGGCTAAAAGCTATAAATCTGGGGTAGCAAATTCCTTGATCTTGTTTTTAAAATTTGTTCTTAGATTTCTCATTACATAATTTTTAGATTAATTTATTTTCTTTCTTGCAATTAGAAAAAGTGTTAATTTTTGGTAAAAATTAAATCTGCCCCTTGGTACTTCCTCGGGGATATTTTCTAAATCTCTAGGAAGAATTGATTAAAATTTCAGATTTCCCTGTGGGTTCGACACCCTTGTTCTTGCCTTACTAGAACAGATCTTGTACACTTGCAAGGGTTTATTTAAAATCGATCAAGCACATATTAAAAACAGGGTTCACACAGAGCTGAGACCCATTTATGATGAAGAAATCTCGAAGGAAAATAAAATTAGTGGGTCCATTGAATATTCAAAACAGCCTATGATTCACTACTCATTATCCTACATGATTCCTAAAAAAGAAAAAATGATCTCAGCAGGTCCAGATGGGAAAAGTGGATGCAAATGGAGAAAAACAGCCCATCCGGAAGATATCTATATATATATATATACATATATTTTGCTTTTATAATTTTCTATTTTCTTTTTTACTTGTTTTGGATCAGCCCGGGCTCAACAAGAGCCCTTATTTACTACTGCTGAAAATAATGAGAAACAACTCAGAGATGTTCTATTTGTGTTTTCATTTTCTTTTATTTTGTATTTGGTTTTGTAAAAAAAAAAAAATCAGCATGCCTAAAAGACAGCAGAAATTATAATCAAAACAAACATTAAACACAACAGAACTGCTGGTTCTCAAGAATTTAAAAAGAGAAAATGAATGCAAAGGAGAAGGGGATGCAAACTCAAGCAGATCTGCTCCAGCTTTAGTCCAGATGCTCCTTGTTGGACGGCTGCTCCAGATCTGCAAAAATCCAAAAACTGCAGCAGTACCTTATTCAAGTATTGACAAAAATAAAAAGAAAAACTCAAAGCACGCCCAAATTTGACAAAAGACAAAAGAGTGGCAACATTTATTCAAATAACTAGAAGGCAAAGAATAAAAACTCGAAAAATAAAAAAATTCCGATAGAAAATGTGTTCTCTATACAAAACTGCTATAGACATTTAATCAAGCACTTGGAATGCAAAGTGCAGGTTTAAAGCAAAAATTAAAATAAAAATCAAATCTACAAAATAGAAAAACTTAGGTCTACCAATTTTAAAATCTATTCCCCAGCAGCGGCGCCAAAAACTTGTTGTTGTTCTAAGTGTGCATGATTTATTTGTGTTTTGAAAACATACTTGCAAATGATGCATTGTACTGAATATTAAAAAGAATAAGAAAATATCAGCACAGAGAGAACATAATTAGCCTGCAAGATCAGGGCCAATTGTAGCAAGTTTTAAATGTAAGTGAGTAAAAGATCGTCCACAGGGAATTGATTTAAAATTTAAGATAAACCTCAAGATCTGAGCTACCAGATATGGCCTTTTATCCTATCTAGAAAGCACATAAGATGGGAGGTTGAATTTGTCACATTAACTAAATGATAAAAGTAAAAGATAAACTAAATGATCCAGATCCGAGTTGGGGGAACGTTTGAGGTAAACTTATAAAAAATGGAGAAATAATATTTGACTTTGATTTGGTCCTTGAAATCTAATGGGAATGACTGCAGCGCAACAGAGGTGATCCAATCTTCATCTGCCTACAAGCACAGATGTGAGAGAGATAAATCTAATTCAAGGATTAGGCTTTCACTTATGGCTATGGTCTGTCCACTTTAATGGCCACAAACCATCCAATAGTCTTTAATCCAAATCCTCAATTTAGAACAAGAAACATCACTACAAATGCTGTAAGAGACTAGGTTACAAACACTAATTCTCACAGGATTAATGAATCAAGGGAAATTGCATGCAAAACAATGAATCTAAAGGAGTCTAATGTACTGAGGAGATCAGAGGGAACCCTTGACATGAGTCCAATGGAGAATGCATAGTTTACAGCAACCTTTTAAAATTCATCCTTACAATTTACAGAGCACGGCTCAACAGCGCTCGGATTTGTAGTCTTGGACGCAAACTCTCCTTTGAGTTACAGCAGTATCTCATAGCTCTCAAATGCAAGTATAAAGTAGGCTATTACAAGGATTGCAGACAAGCTGTCTGGCTGGGAAATGGGGGATTAAAAATGAAACTCAAAATCTGGATGCCTTAATTGGGCAAATGCTTCGTCAAGTTATAGCTTTCCCCAGGTCCAGCTCAGATGTGTATCAACCAATCAGAGGTTCTCAGATCAGTATTGACCAATGGTAGTCGAGCACGGGGATCGAGATTTGTTTTGGCCAATTAGAATTCCTCGATCTGTTTCAGCCAATCAGGTGAAAAAGGCATCAATTTTGTTATGCATTTTGAAAGTTTGTTAGAGTTTCTAGAAGTTCTCGCCAAGTTATTCCCTCTCTAGGTGCTCACGTGGGGTGGAATATTCCTTCGCTTTATGCTTAGAACCCTCTGAAATGTCTCTAGGTTTTAAAACACATTGGGACGCGTGCAATAGATTACTGAATTGCCCTTGTTAAAGCTACGAATCTCTAGAATACCTTTTCGCAGAGCTTAGGGGCCTTTTCACAAAGTGCTGTGACTTATGAAGCTCTTTTCGCAATGTTCAATCTCTCTTCGAATTGTGTTTTCTCCTTTTCGCAAAGTTCAATCTTCTCTTCGAAGTGTGTTTTCTCCTTTTCGCAAAGTTCAATCTTCTCTTCGAGGAGTTCAGATGCTCTTCGAAAGCTACGCCTGGAGTTTTAGTCCTTTTCGCAGAGTTCAAGGTTCTTTACGAAAAGTGCAGGTTCTTTGAGAAAAGAACTCTGTAGCGCATTTCTCTGGTCGAATTGTTCCCTGCTTCGCTTACAGGTCTTTGCCTCTTTACTTTAGACCTTTCAACAGCTGATGATGTTGTTTCTTCACTTCCTTTCTTTGGACTGACATGGATTGTCATCTTTTTGGCACTTTTAAGTCGCTTATGGTTAAGACCTTTTTATTGTTAGTCGCAACATAGGCACTTAAAACACTTATTTAGTTCTCTCAAGGGTGTAACAAGGCCCAGAATAAGGGAAGAAAAATGGTATTTTCCAGTTCTCAACACACCCCCAAACCTAAGCTTTGCTAGTCCCTGAGCAATTTCAAAATTTAAAAATAGAATGAAAAGCCATTTTGTAGGGAGCATTGCATTTAGCATATGCAACAAGCCTTTTTAAACCCCTAGGCGATCCCTAGTGGTGGAGTGAAGTCTCCGAGGGTTTTCAGGTGAAGGTACCCACAAACTTCTCCAATAAATCGTTAAGATCAATGCAGCTTCTGTTAAAGCAAACTTTCATCCAATCGATTATTCACACTGCATCCAAAGTTGTAAGAAGATTTTCAAGAAAACATCAGTTCAAAACTAAAATTCTGCTGTAATTCCTTTACCATTCACTCAGTTGGTGTCAAAAAGTTTTTACAAGAAAAATTAATGAAAAGCTTGCCTTCTATTTCAGAATTCAGTTTTGATGTTACCCCAAATAATTTTATTTCAAACTCAACTCTCACCAGGGTTTTCACTCACCATGCAAATATGAGGATTGCACTATTTCACACAGCCCATGAGCAATTACAATCCTCAAATAGGATTGTAAGCAGGAGCATAGGCATTGCTTTTCGGTTCTGAATTTACTACTTTTTTCACCATAGATTACACAAATCCTTATCTCCATGTGACAGCTCAATCCGTCATTGATCAGTAAGGACTTTAACTTGGGTTGTAATGTGGCTTATGGGTGAAATTTATCAAGAATAAAGGGGTGGAATGGAATTCAAAATTGAGAAGTCAGTCAAGGTAAGGAGGTGATAGACACACCTTCTTCAATTCAGCACAATTTCATCTTCTTCTTTGAATTTTCAGAGCCAAAGTGGCCATCTTTTTCTCTTTCTTTTTCAAACTTTCAATGAAATGCCTTCTCCTTTTTTTTTTTTTTTTTTTTTCAAAGCAACATTGACTGGAATGCCACATTTCTTCTGCTGATACAACATTGCCTTCAATTATTATTTTTTTTTCCAAACTGTTACCCAACTCACCTTTCTTCAGCTTTCTTTCCTTTACCTTCTGAATTCTCAGAGTGAGGGTTAGGCTAAATGAGGTTGATGACGTTTCAAAGAAATCTTGGATTTATAAAGCTCAATTGGTGTGTATCAAGGGCAGTTTCAAAAGGTTGGGCTTTTTGAATTTCAAACTATCCAAAAGGAAGCCTTACATCATGTCTTTAATATCATGATTGCTGTCAGATATTTTAACTTGGATATGTGTAACTTCTAGTGATAACAAGCAGGTTCAAACAGTCCCTAGAGCAGAAAAAATTTCCAATTTATACTTCCAAAGAATACATTTCAGGTCCAAATCTCACTGGGTGTGGTTTTCTATCAAATTCCTGAGGTATATCATCACTTGTTTCTCTCTTTTTAGGTTTACTAAAACATCAATTTTCTTTTGGAAATTTTCTGACATTCACTTCATGAAAGTATTAGAATTACACTAGAAATTAATTTTAAAAAGTTTTAACTTCCTCATTTTTCAAAAAAACAGGTGTGAGATTACTTCATTTTCAAAAATTCTGCTGATCATAAGCTGCACCAAGCATTAACTTATTTATTGGCATACCTGCCATACCCCCAAACCTAAGATGAACATTGTCCTCAATGTTCTAGACACTGAGAAACGAGGGGCAGCAGGATAAAAGAAGAAAGGAAAACTAAGGAGAAAAAAATTTGCGACTATAAAAGATAAAATAAAGAAAATAACACTGAATATATGAGCAGGAAAAGGGAAAAAAAATGTTATATAAATATAGGAAATTACTGATAAAACAGAAAAATAATAAAACTAAGCTAGAACTGCTACAAAATAAAATCTAAAAACTGAATATATGATCAGAAAAATAAAAGAACTGCAAAGCAAATGGAAGGAAACTAATGCTAATAACAGAGAAACAGTAAAAGCAAGGTAAGGGACTGAATACAAAGTTAAAAAAGAAAAAGAAAAGTGTTGATACAAAAACAGAATTTGTGAATGCAAAATAGGAAAACAAAGTTAGAAACTAACTGTACTCACAGAAAAATGATGAAAATCAGTAAAACGAGGACACATTAACCTAAGAAAGAAAAAAAATCAGGGATCTAAAAACAGAATTTGAAACTAAAATTCCTAAAACAGAAAATCTAATGCCAAATGATACATCCTAAGCCCAAAGAAAAAAAACCCAAAAGCCTGAGATACTTATGAATCTAAGTGATTATAAAAATGATTAGCAGAATACGGAAAAGCAAGATTCATAAGATTGACCCTTTGTTGATGATGTGTATGAATAAAAAATAATGAAGCATGGGAGCACATATTAAAAATAGGGTTCACACACAGCTGAGACCCATTTATGATGAAGAAATTTCGAAGGAAAATAAAATAAGTGGGTCCATTGAATATTCAAAACAGCCTATGATTCACTACTCATTATCCTACATGATTCCTAAAAAGAAAAATGATCTGGGAGGTCCGGATGGGAAAAGTGGATGCAAATGGAGAAAAGCATCCTAAGATATCTATATATATATATATATTTTTGTTTTATAATTTTCTATTTTTTTTACTTGTTTTGGATATGCCCGGCTCACCAAGAGCCCTCATTTACCTCTTGCTGAAAATAATGAGAAACAACTCAGAGATGTTCTATTTGTGTTTTCAATTTCTTTTATTTTGTATTTGGTTTTGTAAAAAAATCAAGATGCCTAAAAGACAGATAAATTATAATCAAAACAAACATTAAACACAATGAAGTGCTAGTTCTCAATAATTTAAAAAGAGAAAATGAATGCAAAGGAGAAGGGATGCAAACTCAAGCGATCTGCTCCGACTTTAGTCCAGATGCTCCTTGTTGACGCGCTCAGATCTGCAAAAATCCAAAACTGCAGTACATTATTCAAGTATTGACAAAAATGAAAAGAAAAACTCAAAGCACGCCCAAATTTGACAAAAGATAAAAGAGTGGCGAAAGATTTATTCAAATAACTAGAAGGCAATGAATAAAACTCGGAAAAATAAAAAATTCTGCAAGAAAAAGTTTTCTATACAAAACTCAGAGACATTTAATCAAGCACTTGGAATGCAAAGTGTGTTTAAAGCAAAATTAAAATAAAAATCAAATCTATAAAAGAAAAACTTAGGTCTACCTATTTTAAAATCTATTCCAAGAATAGGCCCAAAAAACTTGTTGTTGTTCTAAGTGTGCATGATTTATTTGTGTTTTGAAAACATACTTAAATGATGCATTATCTTGAATATTAAAAAGAATAAGAAAATATCGACAGAGAGAACATAATTAGCCTGCAAGATCGGCCAATTGTAGCAAGTTTTAAATGTAAGTGAATAAAAGATCGTCCATGTGGAATTGATTTAAAATTTAAGATAAACCTCCAGATCTGAGCTACCAGATCTGGCCTCTTATCCTATCTAGAAAGCACATAAGATGGGAGGTTGAATTTGTCACATTAACTAAATGATAAAAGTAAAAGTTAAACTAAATGATCCAGATCCGAGTTGGGGGAATGTTTGAGGTAAACTTATAGAAAATAGAGAAATAATATCTGACTTTGATTTGGTCCTTGAAATCTAATGAGAATGACTGCAGCGCAATAGAGGTGATCCAATCTTCATCTGGCTACAAGCACAGATGTAAGAGAGATAAATCTAATTCAAGGATTAGGCTTACACTTATATGGTCATCACTTTAATGGCCACAAACCATCCAGTAGTGTTTAGTACAAATCCTCAATTCAGAACAAGAAACATCACTACAAATGCTGTAAGAGACTAGGTTACAAACACTAATTCTCACAGGATTAATGAATCAAGGGAAATTGCATGCAAAACAATGAATCTAAAGGAGTCTAATGTACTGAGGAGATCAGAGGGAACCCTTGACATGAGTCCAATGGAGAATGCATAGTTTACATCAACCTTTTAAAATTCATCCTTACAATTTCGAGCACGCGCTTGACTCGTTTGCGGTCTTGGATGCAAACTCTCCTTTGAATTCTGACGATATCTCCACGACTCTCTAATGCAAGTACAAAGTAGGCTATTACAAGGATTGCAGACAAGCTGTCTGGCTGGGAAATGGGGGATTAAAAATGAAACTCAAAATCTGGATGCCTTAATTGGGCAAATGCTTCGTCAATTTATAGCTTTCCCCAGGTCCAGCTCAGATGTGTATCAACCAATCAGAGGTTCTCAGATCTGTATTGACCAATGGTAGTCGAGCACGGGGATCGAGATTTATTTTGGCCAATTAGAATTCCTCGATCTGTTTCAGCCAATCAGGTGAAAAAGGCATCAATTCTATTATGCATTTTGAAAGTTTGTTAGAGTTTCTAGAAGTTCCTGCCAAGTTATTCCCTCTCTAGGTGCTCACGTGGGGTGGAATATTCCTTCGCTTTATGCTTAGAACCCTCTGGAATGTCCCTAGGTTTTAAAATGCATTGGGGCCGTGTAATGATTCTTGAATTGCCCTTGTTAAAGGCTGCGAATCTCTAGAATACCTTTTCGCAGAGCTTAGGGCCTTTAAAAGTCTTGTGACTTGAAGCTCTTTTCGCAATGTTCAATCTCTCTTCCAATTGTGTTTTCTCCTTTTCGCAAAGTTCAATCTTCTCTTCGAAGTGTGTTTTCTCCTTTTCGCAAAGTTCAATCTTCTCTTCGAGGAGTTCAGATGCTCTTCGAAAGCTACGCCTGGAGTTTTAGTCCTTTCTGCAGAGTTCAAGGTTCTTTGCGAAAAGAACTCTGTAGCACATTTCTCTGGTCGAATTGTTCCCTGCTTCGCTTACAGGTCTTTGCCTCTTTACTTTAGACCTTTCAATAGCTGATGAGGTTGTTTCTTCACTTCCTTTCTTTGGACTGACATGGATTGTCATCTTTTTGGCACTTTTAAGCTGCTTTTATGGTTAAGCCTGTCTTTATTGTTAGCTGCAACATAGGCACTTAAAACACTTATTTAGTTCTCTCAAGGGTCTATCAAGGCCCAGATTAAGGGATGAAAAATGGTATTTTCAGCCTCAACACACCCCAAACCTAAGCTTTGCTAGTCCCCGAGCAAAGACAAAATTTAAAAATAGAATGAAAAGCCATTTTTGTAGGGAGCACAGATTGCATTTAGCATATGCAATAAGCCTTTTAAACCCTAGGTGATCCCTAGTGGAGGAGTGAAGTCTCTGAGGGTTTTCAGTGAAGGTACCCACAAACTTCTCCAATAAATCCGCTTAAGATCAATGCGCTCTAAAGCAAACTTTCATCCAATCAGATTATTCACACATCGTGATCACCAAAGTTGTAAGAAGATTTTCAAGAAAACATCGGCTCAAAACTAAAATTCTGTCAGAATTCCTTTACCATTCACTCAGTTGGTGTCAAAAAGTTTTTACAAGAAAAATTAATGAAAAGCTTGCCTTCTATTTGAGAATTCAATTTTGATGTTACTCCAAATAATTTGATTTCAAACTCAACTCTCACCAAGGTTTTCACTCACCATGCAAATATGAGGGTTGCACTATTTCACACAGCCCAAGAGCAATTACAGTCCTCAAATAGGATTGTAAGCAGGAGCATAGGCATTGCTTTTCGGTTATGAATTTACTACTTTTTTAACCATAGATTACACAAATCCTTATCTCCATGTGACAGCTCAATCCATCATTGATCAGTAAGGACTTTAACTTGGGTTGTAATGTGGCTTATGGGTGAAATTTATCAAGAATAAAGGGGTGGAATGGAGTTCAAAATTGAGAAGTCAGTCAAGGTAAGGAGGTGATAGACACACCTTCTTCAATTCAGCACAATTTCATCTTCTTCTTTGAATTTTCAGAGCCAAAGTGGCCATCTTTTTCTCTTTCTTTTTCAAACTTCCAATGAAATGCCTTCTCCTTTTTTTTTTTTTTTTTTTTCAAAGCAACATTGACTGGAATGCCACATTTCTTCTGCTGATACAACATTGCCTTCAATTATTATTTTTTTTACCAAACTGTTACCCAACTCACCTTTCTTCAGCTTTCTTTCCTTTACCTTCTGAATTCTCAGAGTGAGGATTAGGCTAAATGAGGTTGATGAGGTTTCAAAGAAATCTTGGATTTATAAAGCTCAATTGGTGTGTATCAAGGGCAGTTTCAAAAGATTGGGCTTTTTGAAGTTCAAGCTGTCCAAAAGGAGGCCTTACATCATGTCTTTAATATCATGATTGCTATCAAGATATTTTAACTTGGATATGTGTAACTTCTAGTGATAACAAGCAGGTTCAAACAGTCCCTAGAGCAGAAAAAATTTCCAATTTATACCTCCAAAGAATACATTTCAGGTCCAAATCTCACTGGGTGTGGTTTTCTATTAAATTCCTGAGGTATATCATCACTTGTTTCTCTCTTTTTAGGTTTACTAAAACATCAATTTTCTGACATTCACTTGATGAAAGTATTTGAATTACACTAGAAATTAATTTTAAAAAGTTTTAACTTCCTCATTTTTCAAAAAAGCAAGTGTGAGATTAGTTCATTTTCAAAAAGTCTGCTGATCATAAGCTGCACCAAGCATTAACTTATTTATTGGCATACCTGCCATACCCCCAAACCTAAGATGAACGTTGTCCTCAAGAAAGCGAGAAATGACGAGGATAAAGAAGAAAGGAAAACTAAGGAGAAAAAATTTGTATAAAAAGATAAAATAAAGAAAATAACACGAATATATGAGCAGGAAAAGGGAAAAAAAATGTTATATAAATATAGGAAATTACTGATAAAACAGAAAAATAATAAAACTAAGCTAGAACTGCTACAAAATAAAATCTAAAAATTGAATATATGATCAGAAAAATAAAAGAACTGCAAAGCAAATGGAAGGAAACTAATGCTAATAACAGAGAAACAGTAAAAGCAAGGTAAGGGACTGAATACAAAGTTAAAAAAGAAAAAGAAAAGTGTTGATACAAAAACAGAATTTGTGAATGCAAAATAGGAAAACAAAGTTAGAAACTAATTGTACTCACAGAAAAATGATGAAAATCAGTAAAACGAGGACACATTAACCTAAGAAAGAAAAAAATCATGATCTAAAAACAGAATTTGAAACTAAAATTCCTAAAAGAAAAATCTAATGCCAAATGATACATCCTAAGCCCAAAGAAAAAAAAACCCAAAAGCTGAGATACTTATGAATCTAAGTGATTATAAAATGATTAGTGAATACGGTGAAAAGCAAGATTCATAAGATTGACCCTTTGTTGATGATGTGTATGAATAAAAAAAATAATGAAGCATGGGAGCACATATTAAAAATAGGGTTCACACAGCTGAGACCCATTTATGATGAAGAAATCTTGAAGGAAAATAAAATCAGTGGGTCCATTGAATATTCAAAACAGCCTATGATTCACTACTCATTATCCTACATGATTCCTAAAAAGAAAAATGATCTGGAGGTCCAGGATGGGAAAAGTGGATGCAAATGGAGAAAAGCATTACATCCAGGAAGATATCTATATATATATATATATTTTTGTTTTATAATTTTCTTTTTTCTTTTACTTGTTTTGGATATGCGGGCTCAACAAGAGCCCTCATTTACTCTTCTTGAAAATAATGAGAAACAACTCAGAGATGTTCTATTTGTGTTTTCAATTTCTTTTATTTTGTATTTGGTTTTGTAAAAAAATCGGCATGCCTAAAAAGATGCAGAAATTATAATCAAAACAAACATTAAACACAACAGAAGTGCTAGTTCTCAATAATTTAAAAAGAGAAAATGAATGCAAAGGAGAAGGGGATGCAAACTCAAGCAGATCTGCTCCAGCTTTAGTCCAGATGCTCCTTGTTGGACGGCCGCTCCAGATCTGCAAAAATCCAAAAACTGCAGCAGTACATTATTCAAGTATTGACAAAAATGAAAAGAAAAACTCAAAGCACGCCCAAATTTGACAAAAAGATAAAAGAGTGGCAGCAGCATTTATTCAAATAACTAGAAGGCAATGAATAAAAACTCAGAAAAATAAAAAAAATTCTGCTGCAGTAAAACAGGTTTTCTATACAAAACTGCTGTAGACATTTAATCAGGCACTTGGAATGCAAAGTGCAGGTTTAAAGCAAAAATTAAAATAAAAATCAAATCTATAAAACAGAAAAACTTAGGTCTACCTATTTTAAAATCTATTCCCCGGCAGCGGCGCCAAAAACTTGTTGTTGTTCTAAGTGTGCATGATTTATTTGTGTTTTGAAAACATACTTGCAAATGATGCATTGTACTGAATATTAAAAAGAATAAGAAAATATCAGCACAGAGAGAACATAATTAGCCT
This sequence comes from Chloranthus sessilifolius, assembly GCA_021018995.1. Lineage (NCBI taxonomy): Eukaryota > Viridiplantae > Streptophyta > Magnoliopsida > Chloranthales > Chloranthaceae > Chloranthus > Chloranthus sessilifolius. Next base: position 128,101,860 of record CM037589.1, on the reverse strand, counting down.
GCAAGATCAGGGCCAATTGTAGCAAGTTTTAAATGTAAGTGAATAAAAGATCGTCCACAGGGAATTGATTTAAAATTTAAGATAAACCTCCAGATCTGAGCTACCAGATCTGGCCTCTTATCCTATCTAGAAAGCACATAAGATGGGAGGTTGAATTTGTCACATTAACTAAATGATAAAAGTAAAAGTTAAACTAAATGATCCAGATCCGAGTTGGGGGAATGTTTGAGGTAAACTTATAGAAAATGGAGAAATAATATCTGACTTTGATTTGGTCCTTGAAATCTAATGAGAATGACTGCAGCGCAAAAGAGGTGATCCAATCTTCATCTGGCTACAAGCACAGATGTAAGAGAGATAAATCTAATTCAAGGATTAGGCTTACACTTATGGCTATGGTTGCATCACTTTAATGGCCACAAACCATCCAATAGTCTTTAATCCAAATCCTCAATTGAACAAGAAATACTACAAATCAAGAGACTAGGTTACAAACACTAATTCTCCAGGATTAATGAATCAAGGGAAATTGCATGCAAAACAATGAATCTAAAGGAGTCTAATGTACTGAGGAGATCAGAGAGGAACCCTTGACATGAGTCCAATGGAGAATGCATAGTTTACATCAACCTTTTAAAATTCATCCTTACAATTTCGCAACGGCTCTCGGTTTGCAGGTCTTGGATGCAAACTCTCCTTTGAGTTCTGGCGGTATCTCTGACTCTCAAATGCAAGTACAAAGTAGTACATGAGGGAAATGGGGATTAAAATGAAACTCAAAATCTGGATGCCTTAATTGGGCAAATGCTTCGTCAATTTATAGCTTTCCCCAGGTCCAGCTCAGATGTGTATCAACCAATCAGAGGTTCTCAGATCTGTATTGACCAATGGTAGTCGAGCACGGGGATCGAGATTTATTTTGGCCAATTAGAATTCCTCGATCTGTTTCAGCCAATCAGGTGAAAAAGGCATCAATTCTATTATGCATTTTGAAAGTTTGTTAGAGTTTCTAGAAGTTCCTGCCAAGTTATTCCCTCTCTAGGTGCTCACGTGGGGTGGAATATTCCTTCGCTTTATGCTTAGAACCCTCGGAATGTCCCTAGGTTTTAAAACGCATTGGGACGCATGCAGACATCTTGAATTGCCCTTGTTAAAGGCTGCGAATCTCTAGAATACCTTTTCGAGCTTAGGGGCCTTTTCGAAAGTCTTGTGACTTGAAGCTCTTTTCGCAATGTTCAATCTCTCTTGAATTGTGTTTTCTCCTTTTCGCAAAAGTCCAATCTTCTCTTCGAAGTGTGTTTTCTCCTTTTCGCAAAGTTCAATCTTCTCTTCGAGGAGTTCAGATGCTCTTCGAAAGCTACGCCTGGAGTTTTAGTCCTTTCCGCAGAGTTCAAGGTTCTTTACGAAAAGTGCAGGTTCTTTGCGAAAAGAACTCTGTAGCACATTTCTCTGGTCGAATTGTTCCCTGCTTCGCTTACAGGTCTTTGCCTCTTTACTTTAGACCTGTCAATAGTCGATCTCGTTGTTTCTTCACTTCCTTTCTTTGGTGACATGGATTGTCATCTTTTGGCACTTTTAAGTCGCTTTTATGGTTAAGCTGTCTTTATTGTTAATGCAACATAGGCACTTAAAACACTTATTTAGTTCTCTCAAGGGTCTATCAAGGCCAGATTAAAGGGATGAAAATGGTATTTTCCGGTTCTCAACACACCCCAAACCTAAGCTTTGCTAGTCCACGAGCAAAGACAAAATTTAAACATAGAATGAAAAGCCATTTTTGTAGGGAGCACGTTGCATTTAGCATATGCAACAGCCTTTTTAAACCCCTAGGCGATCCCTAGTGGAGGAGTGAAGTCTCTGAGGGTTTTGGTGAAGGTACCCACAAACTTCTCCAATAAATCGATTAAGATCAATGCGATTCATTAAAGCAAACTTTCATCCAATCAGATTATTCACACTGTGATCCAGTTGTAAGAAGATTTTCAAGAAAACATCGGCTCAAAACTAAAATTCTCGTAATTCCTTTACCATTCACTCGTTGGTGTCAAAAAGTTTTACAAGAAAAATTAATGAAAAGCTTGCCTTCTATTTGAGAATTCAATTTTGATGTTACTCCAAATAATTTGATTTCAAACTCAACTCTCACCAAGGTTTTCACTCACCATGCAAATATGAGGGTTGCACTATTTCACCTGACCCAAGAGCAATTACATCCTCAAATAGGATTGTAAGTAGGAGCATAGGCATTGCTTTTAGGTTATGAATTTACTACTTTTTTAACCATAGATTACACAAATCCTTATCTCCATGTGACTCAATCCATCATTGATCGAAGGACTTTAACTTGGGTTGTAATGTGGCTTATGGGTGAAATTTATCAAGAATAAAGGGGTGGAATGGAGTTCAAAATTGAGATGTCACCAAGGTAAGGAGGTGATAGACACACCTTCTTCAATTCAGACAATTTCATCTTCTTCTTTGAATTTTGAGCCAAAGTGGCCATCTTTTTCTCTTTCTTTTTCAAACTTCCAATGAAATGCCTTCTCCTTTTTTTTTTTTTTTTTTCAAAGCAACATTGTCTGGAATGCCAAATTTCTTCTGCTGATACAAGATTGCCTTCAAATAATTATATTTTTTTTTACCAAAAAATTACCCAACCCACCTTTCTTCAGCTTTCTTTCCTTTACCTTGAATTCTCGAGTGAGGATTAGGCTAAATGAGGTTGATGAGGTTTCAAAGAAATCTTGGATTTATAAAGCTCAATTGGTGTGTATCAAGGCGATTTCAAAAGATTGGGCTTTTTGAAGTTCAAGCTGTCCAAAAGGAGGCCTTACATCATGTCTTTAATATCATGATTGCTATCAAGATATTTTAACTTGGATATGTGTAACTTCTAGTGATAACAAGCAGGTTCAAACAGTCCCTAGAGCAGAAAAAATTTCCAATTTATACCTCCAAAGAATACATTTCAGGTCCAAATCTCACTGGGTGTGGTTTTCTATTAAATTCCTGAGGTATATCATCACTTGTTTCTCTCTTTTTAGGTTTACTAAAACATCAATTTTCTGACATTCACTTGATGAAAGTATTTGAATTACACTAGAAATTAATTTTAAAAAGTTTTAACTTCCTCATTTTTCAAAAAAGCAAGTGTGAGATTAGTTCATTTTCAAAAATTCTGCTGATCATAAGCTGCACCAAGCATTAACTTATTTATTGGCATACCTGCCATACCCCCAAACCTAAGATGAACGTTGTCCTCAATGTTCTAGACACTGAGAAACGAGGGGCAGCAGGATAAAAGAAGAAAGGAAAACTAAGGAGAAAAAAATTTGCAGCTATGTGCAGCATAAAATAAAGAAAATAACACTGAATATATGAGCAGGAAAAGGGAAAAAAAATGTTATATAAATATAGGAAATTACTGATAAAACAGAAAAATAATAAAACTAAGCTAGAACTGCTACAAAATAAAATCTAAAAATTGAATATATGATCAGAAAAATAAAAGAACTGCAAAGCAAATGGAAGGAAACTAATGCTAATAACAGAGAAACAGTAAAAGCAAGGTAAGGGACTGAATACAAAGTTAAAAAAGAAAAAGAAAAGTGTTGATACAAAAACAGAATTTGTGAATGCAAAATAGGAAAACAAAGTTAGAAACTAATTGTACTCACAGAAAAATGATGAAAATCAGTAAAACGAGGACACATTAACCTAAGAAAGAAAAAAAATCAGGGATCTAAAAACAGAATTTGAAACTAAAATTCCTAAAACAGAAAATCTAATGCCAAATGATACATCCTAAGCCCAAAGAAAAAAAAAAACCCAAAAGCCTGAGATACTTATGAATCTAAGTGATTATAAAAATGATTAGCAGGAATACAGTGAAAAGCAAGATTCATAAGATTGACCCCTTTGTTGATGATGTGTATGAATAAAAAAAAATAATGAAGCATGGGAGCACATATTAAAAATAGGGTTCACACACAGCTGAGACCCATTTATGATGAAGAAATTTCGAAGGAAAATAAAATAAGTGGGTCCATTGAATATTCAAAACAGCCTATGATTCACTACTCATTATCCTACATGATTCCTAAAAAAGAAAAAATGATCTCGTGGAGGTCCAGATGGGAAAAGTGGATGCAAATGGAGAAAAACAGCCCATCCGGAAGATATCTATATATATATATATATTTTTTGTTTTTATAATTTTCTATTTTTCTTTTTACTTGTTTTGGATATGCCCGGGCTCAACAAGAGCCCTCATTTACTACTGCTGAAAATAATGAGAAACAACTCAGAGATGTTCTATTTGTGTTTTCAATTTCTTTTATTTTGTATTTGGTTTTGTAAAAAAAATCAAAGCATGCCTAAAAGGCAATGAAATTATAATCAAAACAAACATTAAACACAATGAAGTGCTAGTTCTCAATAATTTAAAAGAAAAATGAATGCAAAGGAGAAGGGATGCAAACTCAAGCGATCTGCTCCACTTTAGTCCAGATGCTCCTTGTTGAATGACTACGCTCGGATCTGCAAAAATCCAAAAACTGCAGCAGTACATTATTCAAGTATTGACAAAAATGAAAAGAAAAACTCAGGCTACTGCCCAAATTTGACAAAAAGATAAAAGAGTGGCAGCAGCATTTATTCAAATAACTAGAAGGCAATGAATAAAAACTCAGAAAAATAAAAAAAATTCTCTTGATAAGCGGTTTTCTATACAAAACTGCTGTAGACATTTAATCAAGCACTTGGAATGCAAAGTGCAGGTTTAAAGCAAAAATTAAAATAAAAATCAAATCTATAAAACAGAAAAACTTAGGTCTACCTATTTTAAAATCTATTCCCCGGCAGCGGCGCCAAAAACTTGTTGTTGTTCTAAGTGTGCATGATTTATTTGTGTTTTGAAAACATACTTGCAAATGATGCATTGTACTGAATATTAAAAAGAATAAGAAAATATCAGCACAGAGAGAACATAATTAGCCTGCAAGATCAGGGCCAATTGTAGCAAGTTTTAAATGTAAGTGAATAAAAGATCGTCCACAGGGAATTGATTTAAAATTTAAGATAAACCTCCAGATCTGAGCTACCAGATCTGGCCTCTTATCCTATCTAGAAAGCACATAAGATGGGAGGTTGAATTTGTCACATTAACTAAATGATAAAAGTAAAAGTTAAACTAAATGATCCAGATCCGAGTTGGGGGAATGTTTGAGGTAAACTTATAGAAAATGGAGAAATAATATCTGACTTTGATTTGGTCCTTGAAATCTAATGAGAATGACTGCAGCGCAATAGAGGTGATCCAATCTTCATCTGGCTACAAGCACAGATGTAAGAGAGATAAATCTAATTCAAGGATTAGGCTTACACTTATGGCTATGGTCTGTCCACTTTAATGGCCACAAACCATCCAATAGTCTTTAATCCAAATCCTCAATTCAGAACAAGAAACATCACTACAAATGCTGTAAGAGACTAGGTTACAAACACTAATTCTCACAGGATTAATGAATCAAGGGAAATTGCATGCAAAACAATGAATCTAAAGGAGTCTAATGTACTGAGGAGATCAGAGGGAACCCTTGACATGAGTCCAATGGAGAATGCATAGTTTACATCAACCTTTTAAAATTCATCCTTACAATTTACAGAGCACGACTTAACAGCTCTCGGATTTGCAGTCTTGGATGCAAACTCTCCTTTGAGTTACAGCAGTATCTCACAGCTCTCAAATGCAAGTACAAAGTAGGCTATTACAAGGATTGCAGACAAGCTGTCTGGCTGGGAAATGGGGGATTAAAAATGAAACTCAAAATCTGGATGCCTTAATTGGGCAAATGCTTCGTCAATTTATAGCTTTCCCCAGGTCCAGCTCAGATGTGTATCAACCAATCAGAGTGTAACATCCCGACTTTGCATAGCCTTGATCCGTACACTTCGGTACTTGTGCCGATGGGTCATGAGCCGAGGATGCCTCTTTACGATGTTGTAATGTCTATAGATCAAATTCAATGAACTTGATCGATGATAACTAGACCCGGTGTAAGAGCTTGATGCTCATGTACACTGGACCGTGGTGTATCTGTTTCACACCCAGTCAAGAGAGAAAGTAGTATAAATAGAAACCTAGGGCATTTATTTCTATTTACTGCTAAAGGGAAGAGAGTTAAGAAGAGAGAGAGACAAACCTAGGGTTATTCAATGCTACGAGTGAGTGAGCCGAGATCGATCCATTGTCAAGGGAAGAACGACTAATCGAGCAAGGATCCACCAAGTCAAGACAACTCCATGGAACCCTAGTTCTTGAGCTAGAGGAGGAGATCTCGCTCAAACCTAGGTAAGGAACTTCAATACATTATAGATGGCTTCAACAAGCTAAAAGTAGTAGGATCGGGTTGAAATGATGAGAAGAAGTTGAGTTTTCAAGTGGGTTGAACCCAGAGTGAGAAACCCTCGAAGAAAAAAGCAGAATTTCGGTCGAAAATCATTTGACCGATCGAAATAGCCACAAAAGGGGCTTTCGGACTTGAGTGAAATTCGACCGGTCAATTTAGTTTCAACGATCGAACTCTATATGAAGGTGATTTTGGACTTTGAGAAATTCGACCGTTAATTTGAATTCGATCGAATTTAAAATGCAAAATTGTTGTGAATTCGAGGTCGAAATTTATTTCGACCATCGAATTCATTTTTCGCCGCGTTAAAACGCAGCCTTTATTCGAATTCGGATTCAATTCCGATCGAAATCCTGCTTTTCTGGTTTGATTGCTTTTGACTGTGGAAACCTAAGGGGACTTTCCACAGTGGGTTGTACATCATTCTAATGAATGAGTGTGCCTTGTTTAGGTGAGGTTACGTGTGGAACGAACCAACCTTCGTGAAGGATGAGCATGCAAGGAATTACTTTGTGAGGTAGGGAAAACCATCTATCATGTGCATTGTTTTGACGATATGTATGCTGTGTCATGATACGTCTCTTGTTCGATATGACTTCCGTATTTGCTTCGACATATGATTTTCGGATATGCTTTGACCGTGCTTTCGTTATGTTTTGATATATGAATTCCGCATAAGTCGTGACATATGTTTCCGTATATGCTTCGGGTATGTGACCTCCGTTATGATATGTTCGATATGACGTCATGTGCAAGATATGAGATTTCGAGAGCGTTGTGATATGAGCATGTGTGAGTTTTGGTTTCAAAGTAGTTTTCATCTAATGTATAGTTATCACAAACACACGGCGATAAGCTATATGTACGCACTTACGATTTGAGGTTACGGTATAACCGTGATCGACGCGGGCAGATATCCGTGACTGCACGGCGGCCAATCCGTACACCCTTTGTGTGATACGTTCGTATGTATGTGGGATACGTTCGTATGCTTTGTGTGATATGTGATCCCTACCGTTCAACGGTACTTCGTCCGGCAAGTGTCCAACTCTATGGGACCTTGAATATGTGTGAATATGACTCATGTGAGTGACGATGGTGGGTATTCCATCGGGGGCTTGAGGCTATAGTTCCTCATTCTATTACTTTAAGTAAAGCACTTTAAGTTTTTCTTTTCATCAGATGATATGTGTGCATGAACATGAATTCATATGTATGTGTGTGTAAAACTATGAGATCACTTTAGATATATTTCGTTTCGTTTCGTTTTGTCATGCCATGATATACGTATTTGATGTTCGATAAGCATGCTATAAGTTTTACCCTGCTGAGCTTGGATGAAGCTCATTCCTTCACTAATATTTCAGGTTCAGGAGAAGGAGTTGGGGCTGAGTTACCCGAGGGCGAGGATCCTGACTTTGACCCAAGCGAGGATCTAGAGGAGCCGAATCCGGAGAATTGCTTCCTTTGTGCCCAACCGGAGTAGGTCCGGCCTTAGACCTTAGATCCATGTTTTGAGAGCTTTTTAAGTTGTAAAAGTATACTCTGTAATTACATTTTTTTTTTTTGGATATTCTTTTGGAGGAACCATGTTTCGGTAAGGATGGGTCCTTACCGGTGGTTCCAAACGGTTCTTTTCCATCTCTAGGGGATTAGAACCGTCTTTTGGGTTATAAATGATAGAAATATGTCTTTTGATGTAAGTTTCGTCAGTGTGGTTCCGCTTAGCATTCCGCTGTGCAACTTTGTGAGACGCAATGTGATACAATTACGGGCTCGGCCTTAGCGCCAGTCCACCGACGGCACGGGTTTCGGGGCGCCGAAATTTGGGCTGTCACAGTTGGTATCAGAGCATGGCTTTAGAAGCGTTCGACAAGTCTTGACCTTTTTAGTTTGAGAAGTTGTCGGGTGTAAGGGACCTTTTGTTAATGAGACTCTTGTTTCATTGTAACAGAATTAAATGGAACACCGTGGAAGGGGTCGACCAAGAGGTAGGCATACGTGGCAAGCGTAATGAAGATATCCCACCAGGATCCGGGAGGGGATCTAGACCACTTCCAGTCACAGAAGAGAGAAGTGGAGAAGAGCCTTCAGATAAACTCACTAAGGTGATGGAGTCGATAGCAAGCGCCCTAGAGCAAGCGAGCGGCGTTGCTTTGTCGCAAATAACAATCAAGAAGACGCCACCACCGCCACCACCTGCACTACTACCTTCATCATTTGTGGATTTTAGGAGATTGAGACCTCCTGTTTTCCACGGGCAGACGGATCCGCTTGAGGCGGAGAAGTGGATCAAACAAATAGAGAAATTACTTGAAAGGTTGCAGAGCCCAGAACATGAGAAGGTGGGGTGGGCATCTTTTCAGTTGGAAGGAGATGCTGATGCATGGTGGAGGTCAGTTTTGAGAAAAAGAGATCGAGGGTCCACACACACCATGGACACGGAATCGATTTAGTCGGCGTTTAACAAGGAGTACTTTCCAAAGCAAGTCCGAAATCGATTGAAGAAGGACTTTGCTAACCTAGTCCAAGGAAGTATGTTGCGTGAGACGTAATGAGTTTGTAAGGTTGTCAAGGTTTGCACCTGAGTTAGTTGCGACGGAAGAAATGAAGGCCGGAAGGTTTGAAGAAGGCCTACGACCCAATATTCAAGAAAGGGTATCTATCTTTGAGCTTGAGACTTACGCAGAGGTGATGGGGAAGGCGATAGTGGCAGAAAGGGATATAAATAAAAGAAAAGATTGGAAAGGGAAGCCAACGTCGGGAGGAGCAAGCGAGTATGACTACTCGCGGAATAAAAAGCCGAGGATGTTCGCCGCTCAAGTGTCTAGGCCAGCATATTCAAATTTCGAAGGTCTAACACATCCGCCCGATGAGACCATTTAGAAGAGAGGGCCCCAGACTCAAAATGTACGGGGCATCGATTACTCAAGGACCTTCTCGGCACCTTCCGACTACAGATGAAGTGTGCTCGATGCGGAAAGTCACACAGGACCTCGGAGTGCAGAAGAGATACCGGTGGATGCTTCAAATGTGGAAAGGTCGGCCACATGATTCGGGAGTGCCCAGACATGAGAAAAGAGGGCTCCGTTTCGGCCACTACAACATCGGGCCTAGCGATCGGTAGCGACACATTGTCGAGGCCGTGCTTTTGCTATCTCTCACGAGGACGCTCGCGTGAGCACAGACGTGATCCAAGGTACAATTGCACTTCATTATGATTAAATTCAATTATTATTTTCTTAAAGAAGAAAGTACATTGTAGAAAGATATAGGTGCATACTAGCATATGAGTGTACATAGCATGCGTGTATGTCTGAATGTAGTCATGTATATGCCGTATAGGTACGCTGCAAGTTTATCGTGAGAACGACGGTGATCGTTGTGATGCACGAGTTCTAATAGACCCAGGGTCTACTCACTCGTACATAACTCCTGAATTCGCAAGGAAGTTAAAGATCATACCAGAGGATTTGGAGTTCACACTTGACGTGACCATTCCTACGGGTAGCGCCGTGATCTAGAATCGTGTTGCCGGCGGTCCTTTGTGCAAGTGGAGGACCGAGACACGGTCACCGACCTCATTTTACTGAAGATGCGAGGACTTGATGTGCTTTTGGGCATGAATTGGCTATCCGCTTATCACGCAAGCGTCGATTGCCTACGGAAGGTGGTTACTTTCCGTCCTCCAAAGCAGAAGTCATTTCGTTTTGTCGGAGAAAAGGGAAAAGTAGCACCGATCATCTCCGCGGTACGAGCCGAAAGAATGATGAAGAATGGATGCGATGGATATCTCGCATTTCTGCAAGAGAAGAAGGAGATGAAAAATGTTGTGAATGAGATCCCTATTGCTCGCGAGTTCGAAGACGTATTTCCCGACGAGTTACCAGGATTGCCACCTGACCGGGAGATCGACTTCGCGATTGACTTGGCTCCAGGGACTGAACCAGTGTCCAAGGCTCCGTACAGAATGGCTCCAGCTGAATTGAAAGAGTTGAAGGAGCGATTGCAAGAAGCTGTTGGATAAGGGTTTTATCCGACGAGTGTGTCTCCTTGGGGAGCACCAGTTACATTTGTTAAAAAGGACGGGTCGATGAGACTTTGCATCGACTATCGTCAGTTGAACAAGCTCACGATCAAGAACAAGTATCCGTTGCCGAGGATCGACGATCTATTTGATCAGTTGCAAGGGGCAAAATATTTTTCAAAGATCGACTTGAGATCCGGATACCATCAGTTGAGGGTGAAGGCCGAAGACGTACAAAAGACGGCATTCAGAACGAGATATGGACATTACGAGTTCTTAGTGATGCCTTTTGGCTTGACGAATGCGCCAGCATCATTTATGGACCTTATGAATCGAGTGTTCAAACAATATCTCGACACGTGCGTAGTGGTGTTTGTAGATGATATCCTCATTTATTCAAAGACTAAAGAAGAACACGAACATCATCTGCGCATTGCCTTGCAAACCCTTCGTGAGCACAAGTTGTATGCCAAACTCAGTAAATGTGAGTTTTGGTTGGAACAAGTGAGTTTCCTTGGTCACATAGTATCGGAAGCTGGTGTGACCGCTGAACTAAAGTTGAAGCGGTGTTGGATTGGGGAGCCCAAGACCGTGGTGAAATCCGTAATTTTCTTGGCTTAGCGGATACTACAGACGCTTTGTGAAGGATTCTCCAAGATTTGGGACCACTTACACGATTGACAAGAAAGAATACCAAATTTGAGTGGACTAACGAATGTGAGGAGAGCTTCCAAGAACTTAAGACGGCTTACTTCCGCTCGGTGTTGACTATTCCGTCAGGTAGTGGAGGTTTTGCTGTATATAGTGATGCATCTTATGGAGGTTTGGGTTGCGTGTTGAACCAACACAGCAAGGTTGTTGCCTACGGCTCAAGACAGTTGAAAGAGCATGAAAGAAACTATCCACATGACTTAGAGTTAGCAGCGGTTGTGTTTAAGCGCTCAAAATTTGGCGGCACTACGTATGGTGAAGTCTTTGAGATCTTTACCGACCATAAAAGCCTCAAGTATTTGTTCACACAGAAAGATTTGAACATGAGGCAACGACGGTGGATTGAATTTCTTAAAGACTACGATTGCACAATCCAATATCATCCGGGTAAAGCTAATGTCGTGGCAGACGCATTGAGACCAAAGCATACATCTCACTTAGCTAGCCTCATTTCGGGACTTCACGGATGGAAGTTGTTTGAGGACCTTCGCTCTATGATAATAATATTGCAGTTAAGGATACGGGTGTGCTATTGGCAAGTCTTACGATCAGGCCGACTATTCTTGACCACATATGTGAACTTCAGACGAAAGATGAAGAACTCGTGAAGCTTCGACAAAAGGCAGCTGAAAACGGAGATTTCACTATTAAAGAAGATGGGTCATTGCTATTTCGCGGAAGGTTGTGTATACCGTCTGATGATGGGCTGAGACGGACTATACTGGATGAGGCACATAAGTCTAAATATGCCATTCATCCGGGTGGTACAAAAATGTACCATGATTTGAAGAAGTGTTATTGGTGGAGGGGATTGAAGAAGGATATTGCAGAATATGTTTCAAAGTGCCTGGTGTGTCAACAAGTGAAAGTAGATCATCGACACCCAGCGGGTCTTCTACAACCTCTACCGATGCGGAATGGAAGTGGAGTCCATTTCGATGGATTTCATTGTGGGATTGCGGGACGTTGAGACGCCATAATGCCATATGGGTAATAGTGGATCCCGACCAAGTCGGCACACTTTTGCCCTATAACACTCATTACGCTAATCGCAAGCAAATTGGCTGAGTTGTATATGAAAGAGATTGTCCGACTACACGGCATTCCTACGAGCATTGTGTCAGACCGTGATCCCTTGTACACTTCTATATTCTGGCAAAGATTCCAAGAAGGTATGGGCACGAGATTGGACTTCAGTTCTGCATTTCATCCACAGACTGACGGTCAGACAGAGAGGGTCAACCAAATTATTGAAGACATGTTGCGAGCATGCATGATCGATTTCCAAGGATCATGGGATCAACATCTGCCCATGATTGAATTCGCTTACAACAACAGTTTTCAACAGAGCATTGGGATGGCTCCATATGAAGCCTTATATGGACGGAGATGCAGGTCTCCGATCAACTGGGAGGAAACCGGTGATAAGTTTGTTTTGGGACCGGAAGCGATTAAGAGAAATGCTGAAATTGTGCAGATCATCCGAGAGAATCGAGAATCGCCGAGGCCGTCGGAAGAACGTGACACCAAGCGTACGGGCGTAGAATTCCAAGTAGGAGACCATGTGTTCATCAAGATATCTCCAATGAAAGGAGTGATGCGCTTTGGAAAGCGAGGGAAGTTGAGTCCTCGCATCATTGGACCGTTTGAAATATTGGGGAGAGTTGGCGAAGTTGCATATCGGGTCGCATTACCCCCGCAACTTGATCGCGTGCACGACGTATTCCATGTATCTATGTTGAGGAAGTACGTGCGAGATCCGACCCATATCCTCGATGCACCACCAGTTGAGGTCTATAGAGACTTGACGGTTATTGAAGAACCTACGACGATTTTGGACCGAACTGAGCAAGTGTTGCGTTCGAGACGAATTCCTCTAGTGTTAGTACAATGGAAGAATCACTCAAGGGAAGAGGCGGCGTGGGAACGTGAAGCGAAATTGAGCTCAATATCCCGCGTTATTTACGGATTGAAAGCTGAAAGGAGGGGTTGAGAGCCGAGAAAGTGATTGTAATTGTAAAGTGTCAAATTCATGTATATGAACTGGAAGATTGTGGTTATAAAGACTGAATTTGAAGGTAAGAGGGTGAGAATTTTGATCTGTATGAGAAAACAGAGGAAACAGAAGTTTTCTGTAAATTCGACCGGTCGAATTCATTTTCGACCGATCGAATTTATTTTCGACCGGTCGAATTATACAATTCGACCGATCGAATTATATGGGCAGTGGAAGGCAGAAAGGCTGTTTTAGCCTAGGTGAATTGAATCGAAAAATTTTGACGATCGAATTCTGAGACAAACAAAATTCATTTTGAATTTCGACCGGTCGAAATTTTTTCGACCGATCGAAATCGTTTCAGTTACCTTTTAAGTGAATTTCGACCGGTCGAAATATTTCGACCGATCGAATTTGGCTAGGTATATAAATACCAGGGCAACCGTTTTCTTGCCCATTCGAATTCTTTTCGCCCGGGGACGGTTCCTTGTCGGTTTTTCAACCACTTTTGAGGTTCCAAGGCCTATAAAACACCGAATCGCGTTGGGAATCGCGATCTAGCCATCACAAATCGGTAAGCTTGTGATTTTTGAAGTTCAAATTGTGTTTTCGCCCTAAGAAATTCCTAAAATCCCTAGAACCCTAGTTTTCTTCAAAAACCCTAGATTTTGGGAAATGGCTCTAAGAGGAAGGAACAGATCCAAAACTCCAAGCGGCCCAAAGTCGCCACGGGCCCTTCGCCACGTCAATTCCACATGACGACACCTCAACCACCACCGACCCAAATCCCTCAACCATTCCACCTACGGGGCAATCCGATGCACATAAGCGTCCCCTAAAAGACCTAACGAGTGGTGGAGCGGAAAGGATTTTGCGTATGAATTTACCATCGATCCCGCTCTGTATGCGACATGTGAGGAACCGGGCATCAATGCTTGGACGATCAACTATTTGAACAAGTGCGGGCTCGATAACCTCTTGAAACCCATTCACCAATACTATTATCCGCGCCTTGTGCGCTTGTTTTACCAGAACATGATTGTCAACTCCGACGCTAACACCATTTCTACCAAGGTCGATGGAAAAACCTACACTTTCACCCATGCCATGGGCTGTGCGGCGTTGGAATGCTTTGATACGTATGGGGATGGCGTAGACTTGCTACCACCTAACCCGCCTAACCTCACCCATACGTTCATAGCCGAGAAGATGACCAATGGACGAACCGCAAAGGGGCGAGCCATCAACCGTTCCGATCTGCCCAATCATATGTGGTTCCTAGATACAATTTTCAAGTGTAATTTATACCCAATCCGCCATAAGACCCAAAGGTTAGGCATTCTAATGAATGCACTTTTTGCCGCTTTCGAGGGCAAATGGTTCGATGCAGTGGCGGTAGTCTTTGAGGGAATCAAACATGGAAGAAAGAAACTGCTACCGAGTGTTGAGGCGGCTGAGGAGCATATCCCCTATGCCTCCTTCATCTCAGCCCATGTTTGATGAATTTTACGCAACCTCGGTCCACAAAGTATCTCCCAAGGAACCAAAGTCTTCCAACAACGTCCTTCTATACACATTCAAACATGATCTCAAGCCACACCTCACACCTCCCAGGCGCCTCAAGTACCACCGGTGCCTCCACAACCTCAAGATGTACCTGCTTCGAGGCACCCACTTTTTGTTCATGACGAGCCGATCGATGAGGCTCCTATCCCCGAGCACCACGAGTTTATTCCACTTTCGGGGAGGTGCCTATGCGGAGATCCTATCCCTATGCAGTGCCTCATGCTCACCAAGCCGCCATCGCCTTGAGGACTTGGCTGCTCTCATTCAAGAGAGTAATCCTTGAGTCAACCAGCGCTTGGATTTCTTGAGCTACTCCTCGGAGATGCTGCAGCCATGTATCCCACGGATTATATCACGGAGGATCGGGCGTGCGCTGGGTCTGGGGCTCCGATCTACGAGGAGGACGAGGGAGTGCCACTAGGAGAGGAGGAGGCGGGGAGGCGAGAGTGCGATGGGTGAGGAGGCAGGCGTGAGCCCGAGGCAGGATGCGCCCGTGGATGCAGCTGTTGGAGATGACCCTCCACAGGCTTAGAGGCTGGGAGATGTGAATTTCCTTGATTTCTTTCTTTACGTTGGGAATTAAGTGTATGAATCTTTTAAACTATTGTGGCATGGCTGCCACTTTTGATTTCTGTTGATGATTAGACTATTGTGGCATGACTTGCCACCTTTGTTATGTGGACCAATTTCCTTTTTATGCTTATGAATAGGGTGTTTTGTTCATGTTTAATGCTTTTCTTCACACGTCTAAACTATTGGGCGTGTGAGAGGCTTTTCTTTTCAATGCATGAGCTTCGGTAACGATAGGAATTGTTTAGCCATGCATGGTGCCAAAGCAAGCTACTCTTGAACCTTTGTCTTTGCTCGTTAGGAACATTTTCGAGGGCGAAAATTCCTAACGAGGGAGGATGTAACATCCCGACTTTGCATAGCCTTGATCCATTACACTTGGTACTTGTGTGCCGATGGGTCATGAGCCGAGGATGCCTCTTTACGATGTTGTAATGTCTATAGATCAAATTCAATGAACTTTATCGATGATAACTAGACCGGTGTAAGAGCTTGATGCTCATGTACCTTTGGACCGTGGTGTATCTATCATTTCACACCAGTCAAGAGAAAGTAGTATAAATAGAAACCTAGGGCATTTATTTCTATTTACTGCTAAAGGGAAGAGAGTTAAGAAGAGAGAGAGACAAACCTAGGGTTATTCAATGCTACGAGTGAGCTGCCGAGATCGATCCGCTGTCAAGGGGAAGAACAGCTAATCGAGCAAGGATCCACCAAGCTGCAGCAACTCCATGGAACCCTAGCTGTTCTTGAGCTAGAGGAGGAGATCTCGCTCAAACCTAGGTAAGGAACTTCAATACCTGTTATAGATGGCTTTCAACAAGCTAAAAGTAGTAGAATCTGGGTTGAAATGATGAGAAGAAGTTGAGTTTTCGAAGTGGGTTGAACCCAGAGTGAGAAACCCTCATTCTGAAGAAAACAGGCAATTTCGACCGGTCGAAAATCATTTCGACCGATCGAAATAGCCACAAAAAGGGGCTTTTCGGACTTAAGTGAAATTCGACCGGTCGAATTTAGTTTCGACCGATCGAACTCTATATAAACAGAAAGGTGATTTTTGGACTTTGAGAAATTCGACCGTTCGAATTTGAATTCGACCGATCGAATTTAAAATGCAAAATTGCCTTGTAGAATTCGACCGGTCGAAATTTATTTCGACCAGTCGAATTCATTTTTCGGCCGTTCGAAAACGCAGCCTTAGCTGTTCGAATTCGGATTCGACCGATCGAAATCCCCTGTTTTTCTGGTTTGATTCTGTTTTGACTGTGGAAACCTAAGGGGACTTTCCACAGTGGGTTGTACATCATTCTAATGAATGAGTGTGCCTTGTTTAGGTGAGGTTACGTGTGTGGAACGAACCAACCTTCGTGAAGGATGAGCATGCAAGGAATTACTTTGTGAGGTAGGGAAAACCATCTATCATGTGCATTGTTTTGACGATATGTATGCTGTGTCATGATACGTCTCTTGTTCGATATGACTTCCGTATTTGCTTCGACATATGATTTTCGGATATGCTTTGACCGTGCTTTCGTTATGTTTTGATATATGAATTCCGCATAAGTCGTGACATATGTTTCCGTATATGCTTCGAGTATGTGACCTCCGTTATGATATGTTCGATATGACGTCATGTGCAAGATATGAGATTTCGAGAGCGTTGTGATATGAGCATGTGTGAGTTTTGGTTTCAAAGTAGTTTTCATCTAATGTATAGTTATCACAAACACACGGCGATAAGCTATATGTACGCACTTACGATTTGAGGTTATGTGAATACCCGACCGACGCGGCGGTATAACCGTGACTGACGCGGCAGGATATCCGTGACCGGTACGGCGGCCAATCCGTACACCCTTTGTGTGATACGTTCGTATGTATGTGGGATACGTTCGTATGCTTTGTGTGATATGTGATCCCTACCGTTCAACGGTACTTCGTCCGGCAAGTGTCCAACTCTATGGGACCTTGAATATGTGTGAATATGACTCATGTGAGTGACGATGGTGGGTATTCCATCGGGGGCTTGAGGCTATAGTTCCTCATTCTATTACTTTAAGTAAAGCACTTTAAGTTTTTCTTTTCATCAGATGATATGTGTGCATGAATAGGAATTCATATGTATGTGTGTGTAAAACTATGAGATCACTTTAGATATATTTCGTTTCGTTTCGTTTTGTCATGCCATGATATACGTATTTGATGTTCGATAAGCATGCTATAAGTTTTCCCTATTTGAGCTTGGATGAAGCTCATTCCTTCACTAATATTTCAGGTTCGGGAGAAGGAGTTGGGGCTGAGTTACCCGAGCGAGGACCTGACGACTTTGACCCAAGCGAGGATCTAGAGGAGCCGAATCCGGAGAATTGCTTCCTTTGTGCCCAACCGGAGTAGGTCCGGCCTTAGACCTTAGATCCATGTTTTGAGAGCTTTTTAAGTTGTAAAAGTATACTCTGTAATTACTTTTTTTTTTGGATATTCTTTTGGAGGAACCATGTTTCGGTAAGGATGGGTCCTTACCGGTGGTTCCAAACGGTTCTTTTCCATCTCTAGGGGATTAGAACCGTCTTTTGGGTTATAAATGATAGAAATATGTCTTTTGATGTAAGTTTCGTCAGTGTGGTTCCGCTTAGCATTCCGCTGTGCAACTTTGTGAGATGCAATGTGATACAATTACGGGCTCGGCCTTAGCGCCAGTCCACCGACGGCACGGGTTTCGGGGCGCCGAAATTTGGGCTGTCACACAGAGGTTCTCAGATCTGTATTGACCAATGGTAGTCGAGCACGGGGATCGAGATTTATTTTGGCCAATTAGAATTCCTCGATCTGTTTCAGCCAATCAGGTGAAAAAGGCATCAATTCTATTATGCATTTTGAAAGTTTGTTAGAGTTTCTAGAAGTTCCTGCCAAGTTATTCCCTCTCTAGGTGCTCACGTGGGGTGGAATATTCCTTCGCTTTATGCTTAGAACCCTCTGGAATGTCCCTAGGTTTTAAAACGCATTGGGGACGTGCAACAATTGCCCTTGTTAAAGCCGCTAATCTCTAGAATACCTTTCGCAGAGCTTAGGGCCTTTTCGCAAAGTCTTTGTGACTTCAAGCTCTTTTCGCAATGTTCAATCTCTTCAATTGTGTTTTCTCCTTTTCGCAAAGTTCAATCTTCTCTTGAAGTGTGTTTCTCCTTTCGCAAAGTTCAATCTTCTCTTGAGGAGTTCGGATGCTCAAAAGCTCTGAGTTTTAGTCCTTTCCGCAGAAGTTCAAGGTTCTTTACGAAAAGTGCGTGTTCTTTGAAAAGAACTCAGAGTACATTTCTCCGGGTCGAATTGTTCCTGCTTCGCTTATGTGTCTTTGCCTCTTTACTTTAGACCTTTCAATAGCGATGAGGTTGTTTCTTCACTTCCTTTCTTTGGTGACATGGATTGTCATCTTTTGGCACTTTTAAGTCGCTTTTATGGTTAAGCTGTCTTTATTGTTAATGCAACATAGGCACTTAAAACACTTATTTAGTTCTCTCAAGGGTCTATCAAGGCCCAGTTAAAGGGATGAAAAATGGTATTTTCAGTTCTCAACACACCCCCAAACCTAAGCTTTGCTAGTCCACGAGCAAAGACAAAATTTAAAAATAGAATGAAAAGCATTTTGTAGAGCGATTGCATTTAGCATATGCGCCTTTTAAACCCCTAGGCGATCCTAGTGGAGGAGTGAAGTCTCTGAGGGTTTTTGAAGGTACCTACAAACTTCTCCAATAAATCGCTTAAGATCAATGATTCTGTTAAGCAAACTTTCATCCAATCAGATTATTCACACTGCATACCAAAGTTGTAAGAAGATTTTCAAGAAAACATCACTCAAAACTAAAATTCTGTAATTCCTTTACCATTCACTCGGTTTGGTGTCAAAAGTTTTTACAAGAAAAATTAATGAAAAGCTTGCCTTCTATTTGAGAATTCAATTTTGATGTTACTCCAAATAATTTGATTTCAAACTCAACTCTCACCAAGGTTTTCACTCACCATGCAAATATGAGGGTTGCACTATTTCACTGACCCAAGAGCAATTACAGTCCTCAAATAGGATTGTAAGCAGGAGCATAGGCATTGCTTTTCGGTTATGAATTTACTACTTTTTTAACCATAGATTACACAAATCCTTATCTCCATGTGACAGCTCAATCCATCATTGATCAGTAAGGACTTTAACTTGGGTTGTAATGTGGCTTATGGGTGAAATTTATCAAGAATAAAGGGGTGGAATGGAGTTCAAAATTGAGAAGTCAGTCAAGGTAAGGAGGTGATAGACACACCTTCTTCAATTCAGCACAATTTCATCTTCTTCTTTGAATTTTCAGAGCCAAAGTGGCCATCTTTTTCTCTTTCTTTTTCAAACTTCCAATGAAATGCCTTCTCCTTTTTTTTTTTTTTTTTTTTCAAAGCAACATTGACTGGAATGCCACATTTCTTGTGACAGCCCAAATTTCGGCGCCCCGAAACCCGTGCCGTCGGTGGACTGGCGCTAAGGCCGAGCCCGTAATTGTATCACATTGCGTCTCACAAAGTTGCACAGCGGAATGCTAAGCGGAACCACACTGACGAAACTTACATCAAAAGACATATTTCTATCATTTATAACCCAAAAGACGGTTCTAATCCCCTAGAGATGGAAAAGAACCGTTTGGAACCACCGGTAAGGACCCATCCTTACCGAAACATGGTTCCTCCAAAAGAATATCCAACAAAAAAAATGTAATTACAGAGTATACTTTTACAACTTGAAAAGCTCTCAAAACACGGATCTAAGGTCTAAGGCCGGACCTACTCCGGTTGGGCACAAAGGAAGCAATTCTCCGGATTCGGCTCCTCTAGATCCTCGCTTGGGTCAAAGTCAGGATCCTCGCCCTCGGGTAACTCAGCCCCAACTCCTTCTCCTGAACCTGAAATATTAGTGAAGGAATGAGCTTCATCCAAGCTCAGCAGGGTAAAACTTATAGCATGCTTATCGAACATCAAATACGTATATCATGGCATGACAAAACGAAACGAAACGAAATATATCTAAAGTGATCTCATAGTTTTACACACACATACATATGAATTCATGTTCATGCACACATATCATCTGATGAAAAGAAAAACTTAAAGTGCTTTACTTAAAGTAATAGAATGAGGAACTATAGCCTCAAGCCCCCGATGGAATACCCACCATCGTCACTCACATGAGTCATATTCACACATATTCAAGGTCCCATAGAGTTGGACACTTGCCGGACGAAGTACCGTTAAACGGTAGGGATCACATATCACACAAAGCATACGAACGTATCACACATACATACGAACGTATCACACAAAGGGTGTACGGATTGGCCGCCGTACCGGTCACGGATATCCTGCCGCGTCAGTCACGGTTATACCGCCGCGTCGGTCGGGTATTCACATAACCTCAAATCGTAAGTGCGTACATATAGCTTATCGCCGTGTGTTTGTGATAACTATACATTAGATGAAAACTACTTTGAAACCAAAACTCACACATGCTCATATCACAACGCTCTCGAAATCTCATATCTTGCACATGACGTCATATCGAATATATCATAACGGAGGTCACATACTCAAGCATATAATGGAAACATATGTCAAGACTTATGCGGAATTCATATATCAAAACATAACGAAAGCACGGTCAAAGCATATCCGAAAATCATATGTCGAAGCAAATACGGAAGTCATATCGAACAAGAGACATATCATGACACAGCATACATATCGTCAAAACAATGCACATGATAGATGTTTTCCCTACCTCACAAAGTAATTCCTTGCATGCTCATCCTTCACAAAGGTTGGTTCTGCTCCACACACGAAACCTCACCTAAACAAGGCACACTCATTCATTTGAATGATGTACAACCCACTGTGGAAAGTCCCCATAGGTTTCCACAGGCAAAACAGAATCAACCAGAAAAACAGGGGATTTCGATCGGTCGAATCCGAATTGACGAACTAAAGCGTCGAGCAATGAAAATGAATTGACGGTCGAAATAAATTTCGACCGGTCGAATTCTACAACAATTTGCATTTTAAGTTCGATCGATTAATTCAAATTGACGGTCGAATTTCTCAAGGTCCAAAAATCACCTTCGTTATATAGAGTTCGATCGGTCGAAACTAAATTCGTCGAATTTCACTTAAGTCCGAAAAGCCCCTTTTTGTGGCTATTTCGATCGGTCGAAATGAATTTCGACCGGTCGAAATTGCCTGTTTTCTTCAGAATGAGGGTTTCTCACTCTGGGTTCAACCCACTTCGAAAACTCAACTTCTTCTCATCATTTCAACCCAGATTCTACTACTTTTAGCTTGTTGAAAGCCATCTATAACAGGTATTGAAGTTCCTTACCTAGGTTTGAGCGAGATCTCCTCCTCTAGCTCAAGAACAGCTAGGGTTCCATGGAGTTGTCACTTGGTGGATCCTTGCTCGATTAGTGTTCTTCCCTTGACAAATGGATCGATCTCTGACTCACTCGTAGCATTGAATAACCCTAGGTTTGTCTCTCTCTCTTCTTAACTCTCTTCCCTTTAGCAGTAAATAGAAATAAATGCCCTAGGTTTCTATTTATACTACTTTCTCTCTTGACTGGGTGTGAAACAGATACACCACAGTCCAGTGTACATGAGCATCAAGCTCTTACACCGGGTCTAGTTATCATCGATCAAGTTCATTGAATTTGATCTATAGACATTACAACATCGTAAAGAGGCATCCTCGGCTCATGACCCATCGGCACAAGTACCGAAGTGTACGGATCAAGGCTATGCAAAGTCGGGATGTTACATCCTCCCCTCGTTAGGAATTTTCGTCCTCGAAAATGTTCCCAACGAAAGAGACAAAGGTTCAAGAGTAGCTTCGTTTGGCACCATGCATGGCTAAACAATTCCTATCGTTACCAGTAAGCTCATGCATTGAAAAGAAAAACAGTCTCCACACAGCCAATAGTTTAGACGTGTGAAGAAAAGCATTAAACATGACAAAACACCCTATTCATAAGCATAAAAAGGAAATTGGTCCACATAACAAAGATGGCAAGTCATGCCACAATAGTCTAATCATCAACAGAAATCAAAAGTGGCAGCCATGCCACAATAGTTTAAAAGATTCATACACTTAATTCCCAACGTAAAGAAAGAAAGCAAGGAAATCCACATCTCCCAGCCTCTAAGCCTGTGGAGGGTCATCTCCAACAGCTGCATCCACGGGCGCATCCTCGGGCTCAAGCCTACGCCTGCCTCCCGCCGCACATCGCCTCCCCTGCCTCCTCCCGGGCATCGCCTCCTCCTCTCCTAGTGGCACTCCTGCCCTCCTCAGATCGGAGCCTCAGAGACTGGCGCGCATCGCGCGATCCTCGTGATATAATCCGTGGGATACATGGCTGCACAAGATCTCCGAGGAGTAGCTCAAGAAATCCAAGCCGGTTGACTCAAGGCGATTACTCTCTTGAATGAGAGCAGCAAGTCCTCAAGGCGATCGGGCGCGGCTTGGTGAGCATGAGGCGCTGCATATGGATAGGGATCTCCGATAGGCACCTCCCGAAAGGTGGAATAAACCTGTGGTGCTCGGGATAGGAGCCTCATCGATCGGCTCGTCATGAACGGGGGCGGGTGCCTCAGGCACAGGTACATCTTCAGGTTGTGGGGGCACTGGTGGGACTTGTGGCGCCGTCTGTGGGAGGTGTGGCTTGAGACTGCTGGACGCCCTCTCCCCATGTTTGAATGTGTATAGAAGGACGTTGTTGGAAGACTTTGGTTCCTTGGGAGATACTTTGTGGACCGAGGTTGCAGAAAATTCATCAAACAAGGCTGAGATGAAGGAGGCATAGGGGATATGCTCTCACCAACACTCGGTAGCGCTTCTTTCTTCCATGTTTGATTCCTCAAAGACTACCGCCATCGATCGAACCATTTGCCCTCGAAGCGGCAAAAGTGCATTCATCAAAATGCCTAACCTTTGGGTCTTATGGCGGATTGGGTATACATTACACTTGAAAATTCTACCTAGGAACCACATATGATTGGGCAGATCGGCAGGGTTGATGGCACGTCCCTTTGCGGTTCGTCCATTGGTCATCTTCTCGGCTATGAACGTATGGGTGAGGTTAGGCGGGTTAGGTGGTAGCAAGTCTACGCCATCCCCATACGTATCAAAGCATTCCAACGCCGCATGACCCATGGCATGGGTGAAAGTGTAGGTTTTCCATCAACCTTGGTAGAAATGGTGTTAGCGTGAGTTGACAATCATGTTCAGGTAAAACAAGCGACAAGGCGCGGATAATAGTATTGGTGAATGGGTTTCAAGAGGTTATCGAGCCCGCACTTGTTCAAATAGTTGATCGCCCAAGCATTGATGCCCGGTTCCTCACACGCCGCATACGAGTGGGATCGATGGTAAATTCATAAAATCCTTTCCGCTCCACCACCAAGGCGGTCTTTTAGGGGACGTTTATGCAATCGGATTGCCCGTAGGTGGAATGGTTGGAGGGATTTGGGTCGGTGGTGGTTGAGGTGTCGTTCGCGGTGGAATTGACGTAGGCGAAGGGCCCGTAGCGACTTTGGGCCGCTTCGACGTAGGAGTTTTGGATCTGTGTTCCTTCCTCTTAGGAGCCATTTCCCAAAATCTAGGGTTTTTTTTTTTGAAGAAAACTAGGGGTTCTAGGGATTTTAGGGAATTTCTTAGGGCGAAAACACAATTTGAACTTCAAAAATCACAAGCTTACCGATTTGTGATGGCTAGATCGATTCCCAGCGATTCGGTGTTTTATAGGCCTTGGAACCTCAAAAGTGGTTGAAAAACCGACAAGGAACCGTCCCCGGGCGAAAAGAATTCGAATGGGCAAGAAAACGGTTGCCCTGGTATTTATATACCTAGCCAAATTCGATCGGTCGAAATATTTCGACCGGTCGAAATTCACTTAAAAAGGTAACTGAAACGATTTCGATCTTTGAAAAAATTTTACCGAAATTCAAAATGAATTCGTTTGTGTCAGAATTCGATCGGTCGAAATATTTTCAGGTCAATTCACCTAAACTAAAACAGCCTACGCCTTTCATCGCCCATATAATTCGATCGGTCGAATTGTATAATTCGACCGGTCGAAAATAAATTCGATCGGTCGAAAATGAATTCGACCGGTCGAATTTACAGAAAACTTCTGTTTCCTCTGTTTTCTCATACAGATCAAAATTCTCACCCTCTTACCTTCAAATTCAGTCTTTATAACCACAATCTTCCAGTTCATATACATGAATTTGACACTTTACAATTACAATCACTTTCCTCAACCCCTCCTTTCAAATTTTCAATCCAGAATAACGCGGATATTGAGCTCGAATTTCGCTTCACGCTCCCACGCCGCTTCTTCCCTTGAGTGATTCTTCCATTGTACTAACACTAGAGGAATTCGCCTCGAACGCAACACTTGCTCGATTCGTCCAAAATCGTCAGAGGTTCTTCAATAACCGTCAAGTCTCTATAGACCTCAACCGGTGGTGCATCGAGGATATGGGTCGGATCTCGCACTTTCCTCAACATAGATACATGGAATACGTCAGGCACGCCGATCAAGTTGCGGTGTAATGCGACCCGATATGCAACTTCGCCAACTCTCCCCAATATTTCAAACGGTCCAACGAAGCGAGGACTCAACTTCCTCGCTTCCAAAGCGCATCACTCCTTTCATTGGAGATATCTTGATGAACACATGGTCTCCTACTTGAATTCTATGCCAGACGCTTGGTGTCGCCAGAATTCTTCCGACTCGCGGCGATTCTCGATTCTCTCTGGATGATCCGCATAATTTCAGATTTCTCTTAATCGCTCGGTCCCAAAACAAACTTATCACCGGTTTCCTCCCTTGATCGGAGACTGCATCTCCCATATAAGGCTTCATATGGAGCCATCCCAATGCTCGTTGAAACCGTTGTTGTAAGCAATTCAATCATGGGCGATGTTGATCCCATGATCCTTGGAAATCGATCATGCATGCTCGCAACATGTCTTCAATAATCGTCTGAATCACCCTGCGGATGAAATGCGAATCAAGTCCAATCTCGTGCCCATACCTTCTTGGAATCTTTGCCGTAATATAGAAGTGTACAAGGGATCACTTTCGACACAATGCTCGAGGAATGCCGTGTAGTCGGACAATCTCTTTCATATACAACTCAGCCAATTTGCTTGCTGTGTACGTAGTGTTATAGGGCAAAAAGTGTGCCGACTTGGTCAGTCGATCCACTATTACCCATATGGCATTATGGCGTCTCAACGTCCTCGGCAATCCCACAATGAAATCCATCGAAATGGACTCCCACTTCCATTCCGGTATCGGTAGAGGTTGTAGAAGACCCGCTGGGTGTCGATGATCTACTTTCACTTGTTGACACACCAGGCACTTTGAAACATATTCTGCAATATCCTTCTTCAATCCCCTCCACCAATAACACTTCTTCAAATCATGGTACATTTTTGTACCACCCGGATGAATGGCATATTTAGACTTATGTGCCTCATCCAGTATAGTCCCCTCCTCATCATCATCGAGATATACAACCTTCCGCGAAATAGCAATGACCCATCTTCTTTAATAGTGAAATCTCCATTTGTTGCCTTTTGTCAAGCTTCACGAGTTCTTCATCTTTCGTCTGAAGTTCACATATGTGGTCAAGAATAGTCGGCCTGATCGTAAGACTTGCCAATAGCACACCGGTATCCTTAACCGCAATATTATTATCATAGAGCGAAAGGTCCTCAAACAACTTCCATCTGTGAAGTCCCGAAATGAGGCTAGCTAATCGAGATGTATGCTTGCTCAATGCGCCGCCACGACATTAGCTTTACCGGATGATATTGGATTGTGCAATCGTAGTCTTTAAGAAATTCAATCCACCGTCGTTGCCTCATGTTCAAATCTTCGTGTGAACAAATACTTAAGGCTTTTATGGTCGGTAAAGATCTCAAAGACTTCACCATACAGTAGTGCCGCCAAATTTTGAGCGCAAACACAACCGCATGCTACTAACTCTAAGTCATGTGTCGGATAGTTTCTTTCATGCTCTTTCAACTGTCTTGAGTAGGGCAACAACCTTCTGTGTTGGTTCAACACGCAACCCAAACCTCCATAAGATGCATCACTATATACAAAGAAAACCTCCACCACCGACGGAATAGTCAACACCGGAGCGGAAGTAAGCCGCCTCTTAAGTTCTTGGAAGCTCTCCTCACATTCGTTAGTCCACTCAAATTTGGTATTCTTTCTTGTCAATCGTAAGTGGTCCCAAATCTTGGAGAATCCTTCCACAAAGCGAGAGTATCCGGCTAAGCCAAAGAAAACTACGGATTTCACCACGGTCTTGGGTTGTTCCTAATCCAACACCGCTTCAACTTTAGTGGGTCAACGTCACACCAACTTCCGATACTATGTGACCAAGGAAACTCACTTGTTCCAACCAAAACTCACATTTATCGAGTTTGGCATACAACTTGTGCTCACGAAGGGTTTGCAAGGCAATGCGCAGATGATGTTCGTGTTCTTCTTTAGTCTTTGAATAAATGAGGATATCATCTACAAACACCACTCACGCACGTGTCGAGATATTGTTTGAACACTCGATTCATAAGGTCCATAAATGATGTCAAGATTCGTCAAGCCAAAAGGCATCACTAAGAACTCGTAATGTCCATATCTCGCTCAATGCCGCCTTTTTGTACGCCTTCGCCTTCACCCTCAATCGATGGTATCCGGATCTCAAGTCGATCTTTGAAAATATTTTGCCCCTTGCAATCGATCAAATAGATCGTCCGATCCTGCAACGGATACTTGTTCTTGATCGTGAGCTTGTTCAATCGACGATAGTCGATGCAAAGTCTCATCGACGCCCTTCTTTTTTTTAACAAATGTAATCGGTGCTCCCCAAGGAGACACACTGGTCGGATAAAACCCTTATCCAACAGTTCTTGCAACTGCTCCTTCAACTCTTTCAATTCAGCTGGAGCCATTCTGTACGGAGCCTTGGACACTGGTTCAGTCCCTGGAGCCAAGTCAATCGCGAAGTCGATCTCCCGGTCAGGTGGCAATCCTGGTAACTCGTCGGGATATACGCTCGAACTCATGAGCAATAGGGATCTCATTCACAACATTTTTCATCTCCTTCTTCTCAGAAATGCGAGATATCCATCGCGTCCATTCTTCATCATTCTTTCGGCTCGTACCACGGAGATGATCGGTGCTACTTTTCCCTTTTCTCCGACAAAACGAAATGACTTCTGCTTTGGAGGACGGAAAGTAACCACCTTCCGTAGGCAATCGACGCTATGTGATAAGCGGATAGCCAATTCATGCCCAAAAGCACATCAAGTCCTCGCATCTTCAAGAAATGAGGTCGGTGACCGTGTCTCGTCCTCCACTTGCAGCTGACCGCGGCAACACGTTCTGCAAATACGGCGCTACCCGTAGGAATGGTCACGCCAAGTGTGAACTCCAAATCCTCCGGTATGATCTTTAACTTCCTTGCAATTCTGGAGTTATGCGAGTGAGTAGACCTCGGTCTATTAGAACTCGTGCATCACAACGATCACCGCTGCTTCACGATAAACTTGCGCTGCATCTATACGGTATATACATACATGACTACATTCGCATACACGCATGCTATGTACACTCATATGCTAGTATGCACCTATATCTTTCTACAATGCACTTTCTTCTTTAAGAAAATAATAATTGAATTTAATCATAATGAAGTGCAATTGTACCTTGATCACGTCGTGCTCACGCGAGCGCCCTCAGAGATAGCAAAAGCACGGCCCTCGACAACAGTCATACGATCTACCGGGTCTGACGTCAGAGGGTAAACGGAGCCCTCTTTTCTCATGTCTGGCACTCAATCATGTGGCCAACCTTTCCACATTTGAAGCATCCACCGTATCTCTTCCGCACTCGAGGTCTTGTGTGACTTCCGCATCGAGCACACTTCATCTCGTAGTGGAAGGTGCGGCTCGAGAAGGTCCTTGAGTAATCGATGCCCCGTGCATATTTGAGTCCGAGCAGGCCCTCTTCTAAATGGTCTCATCGGGCAGATGTGTTAGACCTTCGGAAATTTGAATATGTCGGCCTAGACACTTGAGCGCAGACATCCTCGCTTTTTATTCCCGAGTAGTCATACTCGCTTGCTCCTCCCGACGCTTGGCTTCCCTTTCCAATCTTTTCTTTTATTTATATCCTTTCGCCACTATCGCCTTCCCCATCACCTCTGCGTAAGTCTCAAGCTCAAAGATAGATACCCTTTCTTGAATATTGGGTCGGGCCTTCTTCAAACCTTCCGCCTTCATTTCTTCCGTAACTAACTCAGTGCAAACCTTGACAACCTTATAAACTCATTACCATTACTCACGCACGGTCATACTTCCTTGACTAGGTTAGCAAAGTCCTTCTTCAACCGATTTCGGACTTGCTTTGGAAAGTACTCCTTGTTAAACGCCGACTAAACCGATTCCAGTGTCCATGGTGTGTGTGGACCTCGACCTCTCTTTTCTCAAACTGACCTCCACCATGCATCAAGATCTCCTTCCAATCAAAAGATGCCCACCCCACCTTCTCATGTTCGGGCTCGCAACCTTTCAAGTAATTTCTATTTGTTTGATCCACTTCTCGCCTCAAGCGGATCCGCCTCGCGTGGAAAACAGGAGGTCTCAATCTCCTAAAATCCACAAATGATGAAGGTAGTAGTGGTGTGGTGGTGGTGGCTGCCGATTGTTATTTGCAAGCAACGCCGTCACGCTTCTAGGGCGCTTGCTATCGACTCCATCACCTTAGTGAGTTTATCCAAGGCTCTTCTCCACTTCTTCTCTGATCGAAGTGGTCTAGATCCTCCCGGATCCCGATGGGATATCTTCATTACAAGATTTCGTATGCTTCACCTCTTGGTAATTCCCTTCCACGGTGTTCCATTTAATTGCTATAATGAAACAAGAGTCTCATTAATGAAGGTCCCTTACACACGACAACTTCTCAAACTAAAAAGGTCAAGACTTGTAACGCTTCTAAAGCCATGTTGCTGGATCGTCCAAGGCGCTAAGGCGAGCCGTAATTGTATCACATTGCGTCTCACAAAGTTGCACAATGGAATGCTAAGCGGAACCACACCGATTTAAACTTACATCAAAAGACATATTTCTATCATTTATAACCAAAAGACGGTTCTAATCCCTAGAGATGGAAAGAACCGTTGGAACCACTAAGGACCCATCTCATCAAACATGGTTCCTCCAAAAGAATATCCAACAAAAAATGTAATTAGAGTATACTTTTACAACTTGAAAAGCTCTCAAAACACGGATCTAAGGTCTAAGGCCGGACCTATCGGTTGGGCACAAAGGAAGCAATTCTCGGATTCGGCTCCTCTAGATCCTCGCTTGGGTCAAAGTCGAATCCTCGCCTCGTAACTCAGCCCCAACTCCTTCTCCCGAACCTGAAATATTAGTGAAGGAATGAGCTTCATCCAAGCTCAGGTAAAACTTATAGCATGCTTATCGAACATCAAATATATCATGGCATGACAAAACGAAACGAAACGAAATATATCTAAAGTGATCTCATAGTTTTACACACACATACATATGAATTCATGTTCATGCACACATATCATCTGATGAAAAGAAAAACTTAAAGTGCTTTACTTAAAGTAATAGAATGAGGAACTATAGCCTCAAGCCCCCGATGGAATACCCACCATCGTCACTCACATGAGTCATATTCACACATATTCCAGGACCCACAGACGTGGACACTTGCCGGACGAAGTACCGTTGAACGGTAGGGATCACATATCACACAAAGCATACGAACGTATCACACATACATACGAACGTATCACACAAAGGGTGTACGGATTGGCCGCCGTACCGGTCACGGATATCCTGCCGCGTCAGTCACGGTTATACCGCCCCCTCCGGCCGGTATTCACATAACCTCAAATCGTAAGTGCGTACATATAGCTTATCGCCGGGTGGTTGTGGTAACTTTAAATTAGATGAAAACTACTTTGAAACCAAAACTCACACATGCTCATATCACAACGCTCGAAATCTCATATCTTGCACATGACGTCATATCGAACATATCATAACGGAGGTCACATACTCGAAGCATATACGGAAACATATGTCAAGACTTATGCGGAATTCATATATCAAAACATAACGAAAGCACGGTCAAAGCATATCCGAAAATCATATGTCGAAGCAAATACGGAAGTCATATCGAACAAGAGACATATCATGACACAGCATACATATCGTCAAAACAATGCACATGATAGATGGTTTTCCCTACCTCACAAAGTAATTCCTTGCATGCTCATCCTTCACGAAGGTTGGTTCGTTCCACACACGTAACCTCACCTAAACAAGGCACACTCATTCATTAGAATGATGTACAACCCATCGTGGAAAGTCCCCATAGGTTTCCACAACCAAACAGAATCAACCAGAAAACAGGATTTCGACGGTCGAATCCCAATTGACCTAAGGCTGCGTTGAACGCCGAAAAATGAATTGACCGGTCGAAATAAATTTCGACGGTCGAATTCTACAAGGCAATTTTGCATTTTAAGTTCGACGGTCGAAATTCAAATTGAATCGAATTTCTCAAGGTCCAAAATCACCTTCTGCTTATATAGAGTTCGATCGGTTGAAACTAAATTCGACCTCAATTTCACTTAAGTCCGAAAAAGCCCTTTTTGTGGCTATTTCGATCGGTCGAAATGAATTTGAACGAAATTGCCTGCTTTCTTCGTAATGAGGGTTTCTCACCGGGTTCAACCCACTTCAAAACTCAACTTCTTCTCATCATTTCAACCTGATTCTACTACTTTTAGCTTGTTGAAAGCCATCTATAGTGTATTGAAGTTCCTTACCTAGGTTTGAGCGAGATCTCCTCCTCTAGCTCAAGAACATTAGGGTTCCATGGAGTTCTTTGCAGCTTGGTGGATCCTTGCTCGATTAGTGTTCTTCCCTTGATGGATCGATCTCGGCACTCACTCGTAGCATTGAATAACCCTAGGTTTGTCTCTCTCTTCTTAACTCTCTTCCTTTTGCGAAATAGAAATAAATGCCCTAGGTTTCTATTTATACTACTTTCTCTCTTGACTGGGTGTGAAACAGATACACCACAGTCCAGTGTACATGAGCATCAAGCTCTTACACCGGGTCTAGTTATCATCGATCAAGTTCATTGAATTTGATCTATAGACATTACAACATCGTAAAGAGGCATCCTCGGCTCATGACCCATCGGCACAAGTACCGAAGTGTACGGATCAAGGCTATGCAAAGTCGGGATGTTACATTTCTTCTGCTGATACAACATTGCCTTCAATTATTATTTTTTTTACCAAACTGTTACCCAACTCACCTTTCTTCAGCTTTCTTTCCTTTACCTTCTGAATTCTCAGAGTGAGGATTAGGCTAAATGAGGTTGATGAGGTTTCAAAGAAATCTTGGATTTATAAAGCTCAATTGGTGTGTATCAAGGGCAGTTTCAAAAGATTGGGCTTTTTGAAGTTCAAGCTGTCCAAAAGGAGGCCTTACATCATGTCTTTAATATCATGATTGCTATCAAGATATTTTAACTTGGATATGTGTAACTTCTAGTGATAACAAGCAGGTTCAAACAGTCCCTAGAGCAGAAAAAATTTCCAATTTATACCTCCAAAGAATACATTTCAGGTCCAAATCTCACTGGGTGTGGTTTTCTATTAAATTCCTGAGGTATATCATCACTTGTTTCTCTCTTTTTAGGTTTACTAAAACATCAATTTTCTGACATTCACTTGATGAAAGTATTTGAATTACACTAGAAATTAATTTTAAAAAGTTTTAACTTCCTCATTTTTCAAAAAAGCAAGTGTGAGATTACTTCATTTTCAAAAATTCTGCTGATCATAAGCTGCACCAAGCATTAACTTATTTATTGGCATACCTGCCATACCCCCAAACCTAAGATGAACATTGTCCCACGAGAAACGAGGGCAGCAGGATAAAAGAAGAAAGGAAAACTAAGGAGAAAAAATTTGCGCTATAAAAGATAAAATAAAGAAAATAACACTGAATATATGAGCAGGAAAAGGGAAAAAAAATGTTATATAAATATAGGAAATTACTGATAAAACAGAAAAATAATAAAACTAAGCTAGAACTGCTACAAAATAAAATCTAAAAATTGAATATATGATCAGAAAAATAAAAGAACTGCAAAGCAAATGGAAGGAAACTAATGCTAATAACAGAGAAACAGTAAAAGCAAGGTAAGGGACCTAATACAAAGTTAAAAAGAAAAGAAAAGTGTTGATACAAAAGAATTTGTGAATGCAAAATAGGAAAACAAAGTTAGAAACTAATTGTACTCGGTAAAAATGATGAAAATCAAGAAAACGAGGACACATTAACCTAAGAAAGAAAAAATCAGGGGATCTAAAACAGAATTTGAAACTAAAATTCCTAAAAATGTAAAATCTAATGCCAAATGATACATCCTAAGCCCAAAGAAAAAAAACCCAAAAGCTCGAGATACTTATGAATCTAAGTGATTATAAAATGATTAGCGAATACAAAGGGTGAAAAGCAAGATTCATAAGATTGACCCTTTGTTGATGATGTATGAATAAAAAAAAATAATGAAGCATGGGAGCACATATTAAAAATAGGGTTCACACACAGCTGAGACCCATTTATGATGAAGAAATTTCGAAGGAAAATAAAATAAGTGGGTCCATTGAATATTCAAAACAGCCTATGATTCACTACTCATTATCCTACATGATTCCTAAAAAAGAAAAAATGATCGGGAGGTCCAGATGGGACAAGTGGATGCAAATGGAGAAAAACAGCCCATCCGGAAGATATCTATATATATATATATATTTTTTGTTTTTATAATTTTCTATTTTTCTTTTTACTTGTTTTGGATATGCCCGGGCTCAACAAGAGCCCTCATTTACTACTGCTGAAAATAATGAGAAACAACCCAGAGATGTCCTATTTATGTTTTCAATTTCTTTTATTTTGTATTTGGTTTAGTAAAAAGAAAAAAATCAGCATGCCTAAAAGACAGCAGAAATTATAATCAAAACAAACATTAAACACAACAGAAGTGCTAGTTCTCAATAATTTAAAAAGAGAAAATGAATGCAAAGGAGAAGGGGATGCAAACTCAAGCAGATCTGCTCCAAATTTTAGTCCAGATGCTCCTTGTTGACGGACCGCCCAGATCTGCAAAAAATCCAAAAACTGCAGCGACATTATTCAAGTATTGACAAAATGAAAAGAAAAACTCAAAGCACGCCCAAATTTGACAAAAGATAAAAGAGTGGCAAAGATTTATTCAAATAACTAGAAGGCAATGAATAAAACTAAAAATAAAAAATTGCAGAAACAGTTTTTCTATACAAAATCGTCAGAGACATTTAATCGCACTTGGAATGCAAAGTGCAGTTTTAAAGCAAAAATTAAAATAAAAATCAAATCTATAAAATGTAAAAACTTAGGTCTACCAATTTTAAAATCTATTCACCGGCAACGGCGCCAAAAACTTGTTGTTGTTCTAAGTGTGCATGATTTATTTGTGTTTTGAAAACATACTTGCAAATGATGCATTGTACTGAATATTAAAAAGAATAAGAAAATATCAGCACAGAGAGAACATAATTAGCCTGCAAGATCAGGGCCAATTGTAGCAAGTTTTAAATGTAAGTGAATAAAAGATCGTCCACAGGGAATTGATTTAAAATTTAAGATAAACCTCATCCGAGCTACCAGACCTGACCTCTTATCCTATCTAGAAAGCACATAAGATGGGAGGTTGAATTTGTCACATTAACTAAATGATAAAAGTAAAAGTTAAACTAAATGATCCAGATCCGAGTTGGGGGAATGTTTGAGGTAAACTTATAGAAAATGGAGAAATAATATCTGACTTTGATTTGGTCCTTGAAATCTAATGAGAATGACTGCAGCGCAATAGAGGTGATCCAATCTTCATCTGGCTACAAGCACAGATGTAAGAGAGATAAATCTAATTCAAGGATTAGGCTTACACTTATGGCTATGGTCTGTCCACTTTAATGGCCACAAACCATCCAATAGTCTTTAATCCAAATCCTCAATTCAGAACAAGAAATATCACTACAAATGCTGTAAGAGACTAGGTTACAAACACTAATTCTCACAGGATTAATGAATCAAGGGAAATTGCATGCAAAACAATGAATCTAAAGGAGTCTAATGTACTGAGGAGATCAGAGGGAACCCTTGACATGAGTCCAATGGAGAATGCATAGTTTACATCAACCTTTTAAAATTCATCCTTACAATTTACAGAGCACGGCTTAACAGCTCTCGGATTTGCAGTCTTGGATGCAAACTCTCCTTTGAGTTACAGCAGTATCTCACAGCTCTCAAATGCAAGTACAAAGTAGGCTATTACAAGGATTGCAGACAAGCTGTCTGGCTGGGAAATGGGGGATTAAAAATGAAACTCAAAATCTGGATGCCTTAATTGGGCAAATGCTTTCATTAATTTATAGCTTTCCTGTGTCCATTTAGATGTGTATCAACCAATCAGAGGTTCTCAGATCTGTATTGACCAATGGTAGTCGAGCACGGGGATCGAGATCTGTTCTGGCCAATCAGAATTCCTCGATCTGTTTCAGCCAATCAGGTGAAAAAGGCATCAATTCTGTTATGCATTTTGAAAGTTTGTTAGAGTTTCTAGAAGTTCCCGCCAAGTTATTCCCTCTCTAGGTGCTCACGTGGGTGGAATATTCTTCGCTTTATGCTTAGAACCTCCGGAATGTCCCTAGGTTTTAAAACGCATTGGGACGCTGCAATGACATCGAATTGCCCTTATTAAAGCTACGAATCTCCAGAATACCTTTTCGCAGAGCTTAGGGCCTTTTTCGCAAAGTGATGTGACTTCTGAAGCTCTTTTCGCAATGTTCAATCTCTCTTCGAATTGTGTTTTCTCCTTTTCGCAAACTTCAATCTTCTCTTCGAAGTGTGTTTTCCTTTCGAAAGTTCAATCTTCTCTTCGAGGAGTTCGATGTCTCTTCGAAAGCTACGCTGGAGTTTTAGTCCTTCCGCAGAGTTCAAGGTTCTTTACTTAAAAGTGCGTGTTCTTTGAAAAGAACTCAGAGTACATTTCTCCGGGTCGAATTGTTCCTGCTTCATGTGTCTTTGCCTCTTTACTTTAGACCTTTCAATAGCTGATGAGGTTGTTTCTTCACTTCCTTTCTTTGGACTGACATGGATTGTCATCTTTTTGGCACTTTTAAGCTGCTTTTATGGTTAAGCCTGTCTTTATTGTTAGCTGCAACATAGGCACTTAAAACACTTATTTAGTTCTCTCAAGGGTCTATCAAGGCCCAGATTAAGGGATGAAAAATGGTATTTTCCAGTTCTCAACACACCCCCAAACCTAAGCTTTGCTAGTCCCTGAGCAAAGACAAAATTTAAAAATAGAATGAAAAGCCATTTTTGTAGGGAGCACAGTTGCATTTAGCATATGCAACAGGCCTTTTAAACCCCTAGGCGATCCCTAGTGGAGGAGTGAAGTCTCCTGAGGGTTTTCAGTGAAGGTACCCACAAACTTCTCCAATAAATCAGTTAAGATCAATGCAGTTCTGTTAAAGCAAACTTTCATCCAATCAGATTATTCACACCTGCATCACCAAAGTTGTAAGAAGATTTTCAAGAAAACATCACCAAAACTAAAATTCTGCTGTAATTCCTTTACCATTCACTCTTGGTGTCAAAAGTTTTACAAGAAAAATTAATGAAAAGCTTGCCTTCTATTTGAGAATTCAATTTTGATGTTACTCCAAATAATTTGATTTCAAACTCAACTCTCACCAAGGTTTTCACTCACCATGCAAATATGAGGGTTGCACTATTTCACTGACCCAAGAGCAATTACAGTCCTCAAATAGGATTGTAAGTAGGAGCATAGGCATTGCTTTTCGGTTATGAATTTACTACTTTTTTAACCATAGATTACACAAATCCTTATCTCCATGTGACAGCTCAATCCATCATTGATCAGTAAGGACTTTAACTTGGGTTGTAATGTGGCTTATGGGTGAAATTTATCAAGAATAAAGGGGTGGAATGGAGTTCAAAATTGAGAAGTCAGTCAAGGTAAGGAGGTGATAGACACACCTTCTTCAATTCAGCACAATTTCATCTTCTTCTTTGAATTTTCAGAGCCAAAGTGGCCATCATTTTCTCTTTCTTTTTCAAACTTCCAATGAAATGCCTTCTCCTTTTCTTTTTTTTTTTCAAAGCAACATTGACTGGAATGCCACATTTCTTCTGCTGATACAGCATTGCCTTCAATTATTTCTTTTTACCAAACTGTTACCCAACTCACCTTTCTTCAGCTTTCTTTCCTTTACCTTCTGAATTCTCAGAGTGAGGATTAGGCTAAATGAGGTTGATGAGGTTTCAAAGAAATCTTGGATTTATAAAGCTCAATTGGTGTGTATCAAGGGCAGTTTCAAAAGGTTGGGCTTTTTGAAGTTCAAACTGTCCAAAAGGAGGCCTTACATCATGTCTTTAATATCATGATTGCTGTCAAGATATTTTAACTTGGATATGTGTAACTTCTAGTGATAACAAGCAGGTTCAAACAGTCCCTAGAGCAGAAAAAATTTCCAATTTATACCTCCAAAGAATACATTTCAGGTCCAAATCTCACTGGGTGTGGTTTTCTATTAAATTCCTGAGGTATATCATCACTTGTTTCTCTCTTTTTAGGTTTACTAAAACATCAATTTTCGACATTCACTTGATGAAAGTATTTGAAT
Organism: Chloranthus sessilifolius; assembly: GCA_021018995.1. Lineage (NCBI taxonomy): Eukaryota > Viridiplantae > Streptophyta > Magnoliopsida > Chloranthales > Chloranthaceae > Chloranthus > Chloranthus sessilifolius. The sequence goes on along the minus strand of CM037589.1, from coordinate 128,064,677 downwards.
TACACTAGAAATTAATTTTAAAAGTTTTAACTTCCTCATTTTTCAAAAAAGCAAGTGTGAGATTAGTTCATTTTCAAAAAGTCTGCTGATCATAAGCTGCACCAAGCATTAACTTATTTATTGGCATACCTGCCATACCCCCAAACCTAAGATGAACGTTGTCCTCAATGTTCTAGACACTGAGAAACGAGGGGCAGCAGGATAAAAGAAGAAAGGAAAACTAAAGATAAAATAAAGAAAATAACATCGAATATATGAGCAGAAAAGGAAAAAATGTTATATAAATATAGGAAATTAGATAAAACAGAAAATAACAAAACTACGCTACAACTCCTACCAAATAAAATCTAAAAACTGAATATATGCTCAGCAAAATAAAAGAACTGCAAAGCAAATGGAAGGAAACTAATGCTAATAACAGAGAAACAGTAAAAGCAAGGTAAGGGACAGAATATAAAGTTAAAAAAAATAGAAAAAAGTGTTGATACAAAAACAGAATTTGTGAATGCAAAATAGGGAAACAAAGTTAGAAACTAATTGTACTCACGGAAAAAAAATGATGAAAATCAAGAAACAAGGCCACATTAACCTAAGAAAGAAAAAAAATCAGCCATCTAAAAACAGAATTTGAAACTAAAATTCCTAAAACAGAAAATCTAATGCCAAATGATACATCCTAAGCCCAAAGAAAAAAAAACCAAAAGCCTGAGATACTTATAAATCTAAGTGATTATAAAATTGATTAGCGGGAATACAGTGAAAAGCAAGATTCATAAGACTGACCCTTTGTTGATCAAGAGTATGAATAAAAAAAAATAATGAAGCATGGGATCACATATTAAAAATAGGGTTCACACACAGCTGAGACCCATTTATGATGAAGAAATTTCGAAGGAAAATAAAATAAGTGGGTCCATTGAATATTCAAAACAGCCTATGATTCACTACTCATTATCCTACATGATTCCTAAAAAAGAAAAAATGATCTCGGAGGTCCGGATGGGAAAAGTGGATGCAAATGGAGAAAAACATTATCCTAAGATATCTATATATATATATATATTTTTTGTTTTTATAATTTTCTATTTTTCTTTTTACTTGTTTTGGATATGCCCGGGCTCAACAAGAGCCCTCATTTACTACTGCTGAAAATAATGAGAAACAACTCAGAGATGTTCTATTTGTGTTTTCAATTTCTTTTATTTTGTATTTGGTTTTGTAAAAAAAAAATCGATGCCTAAAAGATGCAGAAATTATAATCAAAACAAACATTAAACACAAAGTGCTAGTTCTCAATAATTTAAAAGAAAATGAATGCAAAGGAGAAGGATGCAAACTCAAGCAGATCTCGCTCCAAATTTTAGTCCAGATGCTCCTTGTTGACGGCCTCCAGACCGCAAAAATCCAAAAACTGCAAAGAAGACATTATTCAAGTATTGACAAAATGAAAAGAAAACTCAAAGCACGCCCAAATTTGACAAAAGATAAAAGAGTGGCGCAGATTTATTCAAATAACTAGAAGGCAATGAATAAAAACTCGAAAAAATAAAAAAATTTCTTGCAGAAAGGTTTTCTATACAAAGCTCATAGACATTTAATCGTGCACTTGGAATGCAAAGTGCAGGTTTAAAGCAAAATTAAAATAAAATCAAATCTATAAAATAGAAAACTTAGGTCTACCTATTTTAAAAAGCGCCAAAAACTTGTTGTTGTTCTAAGTGTGCATGATTTATTTGTGTTTTGAAAACATACTTGCAAATGATGCATTGTACTGAATATTAAAAAGAATAAGAAAATATCAGCACAGAGAGAACATAATTAGCCTGCAAGATCAGGGCCAATTGTAGCAAGTTTTAAATGTAAGTGAATAAAAGATCGTCCACAGGGAATTGATTTAAAATTTAAGATAAACCTCCAGATCTGGCCTCTTATCCTATCTAGAAAGCACATAAGATGGGAGGTTGAATTTGTCACATTAACTAAATGATAAAAGTAAAAGTTAAACTAAATGATCCAGATCCGAGTTGGGGGAATGTTTGAGGTAAACTTATAGAAAATGGAGAAATAATATCTGACTTTGATTTGGTCCTTGAAATCTAATGAGAATGACTGCAGCGCAATAGAGGTGATCCAATCTTCATCTGGCTACAAGCACAGATGTAAGAGAGATAAATCTAATTCAAGGATTAGGCTTACACTTATGGCTATGGTCTGTCCACTTTAATGGCCACAAACCATCCAATAGTCTTTAATCCAAATCCTCAATTCAGAACAAGAAATATCACTACAAATGCTGTAAGAGACTAGGTTACAAACACTAATTCTCACAGGATTAATGAATCAAGGGAAATTGCATGCAAAACAATGAATCTAAAGGAGTCTAATGTACTGAGGAGATCAGAGGGAACCCTTGACATGAGTCCAATGGAGAATGCATAGTTTACATCAACCTTTTAAAATTCATCCTTAATGCCTCCTCGGATTTGCCTCTTGGATGCAAACTCTCCTTTGAGTTACAAGCAGATCTCACAGCCTCTCAAATGCAAGTACAAAGTAGGCTATTACAAGGATTGCAGACAGTCTGGCCGAAATGGGGATTAAAATGAAACTCAAAATCTGGATGCCTTAATTGGGCAAATGCTTCACAATTTATAGCTTTCCTGTGTCCAAATTTCGATGTGTATCAACCAATCGAGGTTCTCGATCCAGATTGACCAATGGTAGTCGAGCACGGGATCGAGATTTATTTTGGCCAATTAGAATTCCTCGATCCGTTTTTACCAATCGTGAAAAAGGCATCAATTCTATTATGCATTTTGAAAGTTTGTTAGAGTTTCTAGAAGTTCCTGCCAAGTTATTCCCTCTCTAGGTGCTCACGTGGGGTGGAATATTCCTTCGCTTTATGCTTAGAACCCTCTAGAATGTCCCTAGGTTTTAAAACGCATTGGGACGCTGCAATGATTCTTGAATTGCCCTTGTTAAAGCCGCGAATCTCTAGAATACCTTTTCGCGAGCTTAGGGCCTTTTCGCAAAGTGCGTGACTTCAAGCTCTTTTCGCAATGTTCAATCTCTCTTCAATTGTGTTTTCTCCTTTTCGCAAAAAGTTCAATCTTCTCTTGAGTGTTTTCTCCTTTTCGCAAAGTTCAATCTTCTCTTCGAGGAGTTCAGATGCTCTTCGAACGCTACGCCTGGAGTTTTAGTCCTTTCCGCAGAGTTCAAGGTTCTTTACGAAAAGTGCAGGTTCTTTGCGAAAAGAACTCTGTAGCACATTTCTCTGGTCGAATTGTTCCTCTTCGCCATGTGTCTTTGCCTCTTTACTTTAGACCTTTCAATAGTGATGAGGTTGTTTCTTCACTTCCTTTCTTTGGTGACATGGATTGTCATCTTTTGGCACTTTTAAGTCGCTTTTATGGTTAAGCTCGTCTTTATTGTTATGCAACATAGGCACTTAAAACACTTATTTAGTTCTCTCAAGGGTCTATCAAGGCCCAGATTAAGGGATGAAAATGGTATTTTCAGGTTCTCAACACACCCCTTAAACCTAAGCTTTGCTAGTCCCCGAGCAAAGACAAAATTTAAACATAGAATGAAAAGCCATTTTGTAGGGAGCACAGTTGCATTTAGCATATACAGCAGGCCTTTTAAACCCCTAGGCGATCCCTAGTGGAGGAGTGAAGTCTCTGAGGGTTTTCGAAGGTACCCACAAACTTCTCCAATAAATCAGTTAAGATCAATGCGATTCATTAAAGCAAACTTTCATCCAATCAGATTATTCACACTGCATCGATCGGTTGTAAGAAGATTTTCAAGAAAACATCACAAAACTAAAATTCCTGTAATTCCTTTACCATTCACTCTTGGTGTCAAAAAGTTTTACAAGAAAAATTAATGAAAAGCTTGCCTTCTATTTGAGAATTCAATTTTGATGTTACACCAAATAATTTGAGTCCAAACTCAACTCTCACCAAGGTTTTCACTCACCATGCAAATATGAGGGTTGCACTATTTCACACAGCCCAAGAGCAATTACAGTCCTCAAATAGGATTGTAAGTAGGAGCATAGGCATTGCTTTTCGGTTATGAATTTACTACTTTTTTAACCATAGATTACACAAATCCTTATCTCCATGTGACAGCTCAATCCATCATTGATCAGTAAGGACTTTAACTTGGGTTGTAATGTGGCTTATGGGTGAAATTTATCAAGAATAAAGGGGTGGAATGGAGTTCAAAATTGAGATGTCAGTCAAGGTAAGGAGGTGATAGACACACCTTCTTCAATTCAGCACAATTTCATCTTCTTCTTTGAATTTTCAGAGCCAAAGTGGCCATCTTTTTCTCTTTCTTTTTCAAACTTCCAATGAAATGCCTTCTCCTTTTTTTTTTTTTTTTTTCAAAGCAACATTGACTAGAATGCCACATTTCTTCCGCCGATACAACATTGCCTTCAATTATTATTTTTTTACCAAGCGTTACCCAACTCACCTTTCTTGACTTTCTTTCCTTTACCTTCTCGAATTCTCGAGTGAGGATTAGGCTAAATGAGGTTGATGAGGTTTCAAAGAAATCTTGGATTTATAAAGCTCAATTGGTGTATCAAGGGCGTTTTCAAAAGATTGGGCTTTTTGAAGTTCAAGTCATTCAAAAGGAGGCCTTACATCATGTCTTTAATATCATGATTGCTATCAAGATATTTTAACTTGGATGTGTAACTTCTAGTGATAACAAGGTGTTCAAACAATCCTAGAGCAGAAAAAATTTCCAATTTATACCTCCAAAGAATACATTTCAGTCCAAATCTCACCGGTGTGGTTTTCTATTAAATTCTCGAGGTATATCATCACTTGTTTCTCTCTTTTAGGTTTACTAAAACATCAATTTTCGACATTCACTTGATGAAAGTATTTGAATTACACTAGAAATTAATTTTAAAAAGTTTTAACTTCCTCATTTTTCAAAAAGCAAGTGTGAGATTAGTTCATTTTCAAAATTTCACGATCATAAGTCGCACAAGCATTAACTTATTTATTGGCATACCGCCATACCCCCAAACCTAAGATGAACGTTGTCCTCAATGTTCTAGAACCTTTGAAACGAGCGCAGGATAAAAGAAGAAAGGAAAACTAAGGAGAAAAAATTTGCGCTACTATAAAGATAAAATAAAGAAAATAACATGAATATATGAGCAGGAAAAGGAAAAAATGTTATATAAATATAGGAAATTACCGATAAAAATGTAAAATAATAAAACTAAGCTAGAATCACAAAATAAAATCTAAAAATTGAATATATGATCAGAAAATAAAAGAACTGCAAAGCAAATGGAAGGAAACTAATGCTAATAACAGAGAAACAAGAAAAGCAAGGTAAGGACTGAATACAAAGTTAAAAAGAAAAGAAAAGTGTTGATACAAAACAGAATTTGTGAATGCAAAATAGGAAAACAAAGTTAGAAACTAATTGTACTCACGTAAAAATGATGAAAATCAAGAAAACGAGGACACATTAACCTAAGAAAGAAAAAAATCAGGATCTAAAACAGAATTTGAAACTAAAATTCCTAAAAAAATCTAATGCCAAATGATACATCCTAAGCCCAAAGAAAAAAAACCCAAAAGCCCGAGATACTTATGAATCTAAGTGATTATAAAATGATTAGCGTGAATACAAAGTGAAAAGCAAGATTCATAAGATTGACCCTTTGTTGATGATGTGTATGAATAAAAAAATAATGAAGCATGGGAGCACATATTAAAAATAGGGTTCACACACAGCTGTGGTCCATTTATCATCAGGAAACTTCGAAGGAGAATAAAATAAGTGAGTGCATTGAATATTTAAAACAGCCTATGATTCAATACTCATTATGCTACATGATTCCTAGAAAAGAAAAATGATCTCGGGAGGTCCAGGATGGGAAAAGTGGATGCAAATGGAGAAAAATTTCATCCTAAGATATCTATATATATATATATTTTTTGTTCTTTTATTTTTCTATTTTCCTTTTTACTTGTTGTGGATATGGCGGGGCGCAACAAGAGCCCACATTTTCTACTGCTGAAAATAATGAGAAGCAACTCAGAGATGTTCTATTTGTGTTTTCAATTTCTTTTATTTTGTATTTGGTTTTGTAAAAAAAATCAGATGCCTAAAAGATGAGAAATTATAATCAAAACAAACATTAAACACAAGTGCTAGTTCTCAATAATTTAAAAGAGAAAATGAATGCAAAGGAGAAGGATGCAAACTCAAGCGAGATCTGCTCCATTTTAGTCCAGATGCTCCTTGTTGACGGCCGCTCCAGATCCGCAAAAATCCAAAAACTCGCAAAGACATTATTCAAGTATTGACAAAATGAAAAGAAAAACTCAAAGCACGCCCAAATTTGACAAAAAGATAAAAGAGTGGCAGCAGATTTATTCAAATAACTAGAAGGCAATGAATAAAACTTAAAAATAAAAAAATTCTCAGATAAAACAGGTTTTCTATACAAAATCAAGACATTTAATCGTGCACTTGGAATGCAAAGTGCAGTTTAAAGCAAAAATTAAAATAAAAATCAAATCTATAAAGAAAACTTAGGTCTACCTATTTTAAAATCTATTCCCCGCAAATGGCCCAAAACTTGTTGTTGTTCTAAGTGTGCATGATTTATTTGTGTTTTGAAAACATACTTGCAAATGATGCATTAATAATATTAAAAAGAATAAGAAAATATCAAGACAGAGAGAACATAATTAGCTGCAAGATCAGCCAATTGTAGCAAGTTTTAAATGTAAGTGAATAAAAGATCGTGGAATTGATTTAAAATTTAAGATAAACCTCGGATCCGACGAGCTACCAGATCTGGCCTCTTATCCTATCTAGAAAGCACATAAGATGGGAGGTTGAATTTGTCACATTAACTAAATGATAAAAGTAAAAGTTAAACTAAATGATCCAGATCCGAGTTGGGGGAATGTTTGAGGTAAACTTATAGAAAATGGAGAAATAATATCTGACTTTGATTTGGTCCTTGAAATCTAATGAGAATGACTGCAGCGCAATAGAGGTGATCCAATCTTCATCTGGCTACAAGCACAGATGTAAGAGAGATAAATCTAATTCAAGGATTAGGCTTACACTTATGGCTATGGTCTGTCCACTTTAATGGCCACAAACCATCCAATAGTCTTTAATCCAAATCCTCAATTCAGAACAAGAAATATCACTACAAATGTCAGAAGAGACTAGGTTACAAACACTAATTCTCACAGGATTAATGAATCAAGGGAAATTGCATGCAAAACAATGAATCTAAAGGAGTCTAATGTACTGAGGAGATCAGAGGGAACCCTTGACATGAGTCCAATGGAGAATGCATAGTTTACATCAACCTTTTAAAATTCATCCTTACAATTTACAGAGCACGGCTTAACAGCTCTCGGATTTGCAGTCTTGGATGCAAACTCTCCTGCAGATCTCATGACTCTCAAATGCAAGTACAAAGTAGGCTATTAATAAGCTGTCTGGCTGGGAAATGGGGGATTAAAAATGAAACTCAAAATCTGGATGCCTTAATTGGGCAAATGCTTCGTCAATTTATAGCTTTCCCCAGGTCCAGCTCAGATGTGTATCAACCAATCAGAGGTTCTCAGATCTGTATTGACCAATGGTAGTCGAGCACGGGGATCGAGATTTATTTTGGCCAATTAGAATTTTACCCAATCAGTGAAAAAGGCATCAATTCTGTTATACATTTTGAAAGTTTGTTAGAGTTTCTAGAAGTTCCCGCCAAGTTATTCCTCTCTAGGTGCTCACGTGGGGTGGAATATTCCTTCGCTTATGCTTAGAACCCTCCGGAATGTCCCTAGGTTTTAACGCATTGGGACGCTGCAACAGACATCGAATTGCCCTTGTTAAAGCTGAATCTCTAGAATACCTTTTCGCAGAGCTTAGGGGCCTTTTTCGCAAAGTGCTTGTGACTTCAAGCTCTTTTCGCAATGTTCAATCGAATTGTGTTTTCCTTTCGCAAAGTTCAATCTTCTTCAAGTGTGTTTTCTCCTTTTCGCAAAGTTCAATCTTCTCTCGAGGAGTTCGATGCTTCAAAGCTACGGAGTTTTAGTCCTTCCGCAGAGTTCAAGGTTCTTTAAAAGTGCGTGTTCTTGCGAAAAGAACTCAGAGCATTTCTCCGGTCGAATTGTTCCGCTTCGCCATGTGTCTTTGCCTCTTTACTTTAGACCTTTCAATAGCCGATGAGGTTGTTTCTTCACTTCCTTTCTTTGGTGACATGGATTGTCATCTTTTGGCACTTTTAAGTCGCTTTTATGGTTAAGCCTGTCTTTATTGTTAGGCGCAACATAGGCACTTAAAACACTTATTTAGTTCTCTCAAGGGTCTATCAAGGCCCAGATTAAGGGATGAAAATGGTATTTTCCTCAACACACCCCCAAACCTAAGCTTTGCTAGTCCCTGAGCAAAGACAAAATTTAAACATAGAATGAAAAGCCATTTTTGTAGGGAGCACAGTTGCATTTAGCATATGCAACAGGCCTTTTAAACCCCTAGGCGATCCCTAGTGGAGGAGTGAAGTCTCCTGAGGGTTTTCAGTGAAGGTACCCACAAACTTCTCCAATAAATCAGTTAAGATCAATGCAGTTCTGTTAAAGCAAACTTTCATCCAATCAGATTATTCACACTGCATGATCAGGTTGTAAGAAGATTTTCAAGAAAACATCAGCTCAAAACTAAAATTCTGCTGTAATTCCTTTACCATTCACTCAGTTGGTGTCAAAAAGTTTTTACAAGAAAAATTAATGAAAAGCTTGCCTTCTATTTGAGAATTCAATTTTGATGTTACTCCAAATAATTTGATTTCAAACTCAACTCTCACCAAGGTTTTCACTCACCATGCAAATATGAGGGTTGCACTATTTCACACAGCCCAAGAGCAATTACAGTCCTCAAATAGGATTGTAAGCAGGAGCATAGGCATTGCTTTTCGGTTATGAATTTACTACTTTTTTAACCATAGATTACACAAATCCTTATCTCCATGTGACAGCTCAATCCATCATTGATCAGTAAGGACTTTAACTTGGGTTGTAATGTGGCTTATGGGTGAAATTTATCAAGAATAAAGGGGTGGAATGGAGTTCAAAATTGAGAAGTCAGTCAAGGTAAGGAGGTGATAGACACACCTTCTTCAATTCAAAGACAATTTCATCTTCTTCTTTGAATTTTCGAGCCAAAGTGGCCATCTTTTCTTTTCTTTTTTCAAACTTCCAATGAAATGCCTTCTCCTTTTTTTTTTTTTTTTTCAAAGCAACATTGATGAATGCCACATTTCTTCTACGATACAACATTGCCTTCAATTATTATTTTTTTACCAAATCATACCCAACTCACCTTTCTTGACTTTCTTTCCTTTACCTCAATTCTCGAGTGAGGATTAGGCTAAATGAGGTTGATGAGGTTTCAAAGAAATCTTGGATTTATAAAGCTCAATTGGTGTGTATCAAGGGCGCTTTCAAAAGATTGGGCTTTTTGAAGTTCAAGTCATTCCAAAAGGAGGCCTTACATCATGTCTTTAATATCATGATTGCTATCAAGATATTTTAACTTGGATATGTGTAACTTCTAGTGATAACAAGCAGGTTCAAACAGTCCCTAGAGCAGAAAAAATTTCCAATTTATACCTCCAAAGAATACATTTCAGGTCCAAATCTCACTGGGTGTGGTTTTCTATTAAATTCCTGAGGTATATCATCACTTGTTTCTCTCTTTTTAGGTTTACTAAAACATCAATTTTCTGACATTCACTTGATGAAAGTATTTGAATTACACTAGAAATTAATTTTAAAAAGTTTTAACTTCCTCATTTTTCAAAAAAGCAAGTGTGAGATTACTTCATTTTCAAAAATTCTGCTGATCATAAGCTGCACCAAGCATTAACTTATTTATTGGCATACCTGCCATACCCCCAAACCTAAGATGAACATTGTCCTCAATGTTCTAGACACTGAGAAACGAGGGGCAGCAGGATAAAAGAAGAAAGGAAAACTAAGGAGAAAAAAATTTGCAGCTATAAAAGAAAAATAAAGAAAATAACACTGAATATATGAGCAGGAAAAGGGAAAAAAAATGTTATATAAATATAGGAAATTACTGATAAAACAGAAAAATAATAAAACTAAGCTAGAACTGCTACAAAATAAAATCTAAAAATTGAATATATGATCAGAAAAATAAAAGAACTGCAAAGCAAATGGAAGGAAACTAATGCTAATAACAGAGAAACAGTAAAAGCAAGGTAAGGGACTGAATACAAAGTTAAAAAAGAAAAAGAAAAGTGTTGATACAAAAACAGAATTTGTGAATGCAAAATAGGAAAACAAAGTTAGAAACTAACTGTACTACGTAAAAATGATGAAAATCAAGAAACGAGGACACATTAACCTAAGAAAGAAAAAATCAGGGGATCTAAAAACAGAATTTGAAACTAAAATTCCTAAAAGAAAATCTAATGCCAAATGATACATCCTAAGCCCAAAGAAAAAAACCCAAAAGCCCTAGATACTTATGAATCTAAGTGATTATAAAATGATTAGGTGAATACAAAGGAAAAGCAAGATTCATAAGATTGACCCCTTTGTTGATGATGTGTATGAATAAAAAAAAATAATGAAGCATGGGAGCACATATTAAAAATAGGGTTCACACACAGCTGAGACCCATTTATGATGAAGAAATTTCGAAGGAAAATAAAATAAGTGGGTCCATTGAATATTCAAAACAGCCTATGATTCACTACTCATTATCCTACATGATTCCTAAAAAAGAAAAAATGATCTCGAGGTCCAGATGGGAAAAGTGGATGCAAATGGAGAAAAACAGCCCATCCGGAAGATATCTATATATATATATATATTTTTTGTTTTTATAATTTTCTATTTTTCTTTTTACTTGTTTTGGATATGCCCGGGCTCAACAAGAGCCCTCATTTACTACTGCTGAAAATAATGAGAAACAACTCAGAGATGTTCTATTTGTGTTTTCAATTTCTTTTATTTTGTATTTGGTTTTGTAAAAAAAAAAAAATCAGCATGCCTAAAAGACAGCAGAAATTATAATCAAAACAAACATTAAACACAACAGAAGTGCTAGTTCTCAATAATTTAAAAAGAGAAAATGAATGCAAAGGAGAAGGGGATGCAAACTCAAGCAGATCTGCTCCAGCTTTAGTCCAGATGCTCTTGTTGGACTACGCCCAGACCGCAAAAATCCAAAACTGCAAAGTGAAGACATTATTCAAGTATTGACAAAATGAAAAGAAAAACTCAAACGCCCAAATTTGACAAAAGATAAAGAGTGGCGCAGATTTATTCAAATAACTAGAAGGCAATGAATAAAAACTCGAAAAATAAAAAAATTCTACTGCATAAAAAACAAATGGTTTTCTATACAAAATCCAGAGACATTTAATCAAGCACTTGGAATGCAAAGTGTGTTTAAAGCAAAAATTAAAATAAAATCAAATCTATAAAACAGGAAAACTTAGGTCTAGCTATTTTAAAATCTATTCCCCGGCAGCGGCACCAAAAACTTGTTGTTGTTCTAAGTGTGCATGATTTATTTGTGTTTTGAAAACATACTTGCAAATGATGCATTGTACTGAATATTAAAAAGAATAAGAAAATATCAGCACAGAGAGAACATAATTAGCCTGCAAGATCAGGGCCAATTGTAGCAAGTTTTAAATGTAAGTGAATAAAAGATCGTCCACAGGGAATTGATTTAAAATTTAAGATAAACCTCCAGATCTGAGCTACCAGATCTGGCCTCTTATCCTATCTAGAAAGCACATAAGATGGGAGGTTGAATTTGTCACATTAACTAAATGATAAAAGTAAAAGTTAAACTAAATGATCCAGATCCGAGTTGGGGGAATGTTTGAGGTAAACTTATAGAAAATGGAGAAATAATATCTGACTTTGATTTGGTCCTTGAAATCTAATGAGAATGACTGCAGCGCAATAGAGGTGATCCAATCTTCATCTGGCTACAAGCACAGATGTAAGAGAGATAAATCTAATTCAAGGATTAGGCTTACACTTATGGCTATGGTCTGTCCACTTTAATGGCCACAAACCATCCAATAGTCTTTAATCCAAATCCTCAATTCAGAACAAGAAACATCACTACAAATGTAAGAGACTAGGTTACAAACACTAATTCTCACAGGATTAATGAATCAAGGGAAATTGCATGCAAAACAATGAATCTAAAGGAGTCTAATGTACTGAGGAGATCAGAGGGAACCCTTGACATGAGTCCAATGGAGAATGCATAGTTTACATCAACCTTTTAAAATTCATCCTTACAATTTACAGAGCACGGCTTAATGACTAGCTGGATTTGCAGTCTTGGATGCAAACTCTCCTTTGAGTTACGCAGTATCTCATGCTCTCAAATGCAAGTACAAAGTAGGCTATTATAAGGATTGCGGACAATGTCGTCATTCTGGGAAATGGGGGATTAAAAATGAAACTCAAAATCTGGATGCCTTAATTGGGCAAATGCTTCGTCAATTTATAGCTTTCCCCAGGTCCAGCTCAGATGTGTATCAACCAATCAGAGGTTCTCAGATCTGTATTGACCAATGGTAGTCGAGCACGGGGATCGAGATTTATTTTGGCCAATTAGAATTCCTCGATCTGTTTCAGCCAATCAGGTGAAAAAGGCATCAATTCTATTATGCATTTTGAAAGTTTGTTAGAGTTTCTAGAAGTTCCTGCCAAGTTATTCCCTCTCTAGGTGCTCACGTGGGGTGGAATATTCCTTCGCTTTATGCTTAGAACCCTCTGGAATGTCCCTAGGTTTTAAAACGCATTGGGACGCGTGCAACAGATTACTGAATTGCCCTTGTTAAAGCTGCGAATCTCTAGAATACCTTTTCGCAGAGCTTAGGGCCTTTTTTCGCAAAGTGTCAGACTTCAAGCTCTTTTCGCAATGTTCAATCTCTCTTCGAATTGTGTTTTCTCCTTTTCGCAAAGTTCAATCTTCTCTTCGAAGTGTGTTTTCTCCTTTTCGCAAAGTTCAATCTTCTCTTCGAGGAGTTCAGATGCTCTTCGAAAGCTACGCCTGGAGTTTTAGTCCTTTCCGCAGAGTTCAAGGTTCTTTACGAAAAGTGCAGGTTCTTTGCGAAAAGAACTCTGTAGCACATTTCTCTGGTCGAATTGTTCCCTGCTTCGCCATGTGGTCTTTGCCTCTTTACTTTAGACCTTTCAATAGATGAGGTTGTTTCTTCACTTCCTTTCTTTGATGACATGGATTGTCATCTTTTGGCACTTTTAAGCTGCTTTTATGGTTAAGCCTGTCTTTATTGTTAGCTGCAACATAGGCACTTAAAACACTTATTTAGTTCTCTCAAGGGTCTATCAAGGCCCAGATTAAGGGATGAAAAATGGTATTTTCCAGTTCTCAACACACCCCCAAACCTAAGCTTTGCTAGTCCCTGAGCAAAGACAAAATTTAAACATAGAATGAAAAGCCATTTTTGTAGAGCACAGTTGCATTTAGCATATGCACAGCCTTTTTAAACCCTAGGCGATCCCTAGTGGAGGAGTGAAGTCTCCCGAGGGTTTTCAAAGTGAAGGTACCCACAAACTTCTCCAATAAATATTAAGATCAATGCAGTTACATTAAAGCAAACTTTCATCCAATCAGATTATTCACACTGCATCGAGTTGTAAGAAGATTTTCAAGAAAACATCACCTCAAAACTAAAATTCTCAGTAATTCCTTTACCATTCACTCTTGGTGTCAAAAAGTTTTACAAGAAAATTAATGAAAAGCTTGCCTTCTATTTGAGAATTCAATTTTGATGTTACTCCAAATAATTTGATTTCAAACTCAACTCTCACCAAGGTTTTCACTCACCATGCAAATATGAGGGTTGCACTATTTCACATGACCCAAGAGCAATTACAGGTCCTCAAATAGGATTGTAAGCGGAGCATAGGCATTGCTTTTAGGTTATGAATTTACTACTTTTAACCATAGATTACACAAATCCTTATCTCCATGTGATCAATCCATCATTGATCAAGAAGGACTTTAACTTGGGTTGTAATGTGGCTTATGGGTGAAATTTATCAAGAATAAAGGGTGGAATGGAGTTCAAAATTGAGAAGTCAGTCAAGGTAAGGAGGTGATAGACACACCTTCTTCAATTCAAAGACACAATTTCATCTTCTTCTTTGAATTTTCAGAGCCAAAGTGGCGATCTTTTTCTCTTTCTTTTTCACACTTCCAATGAAATGCCTTCTCCTTTTTTTTTTTTTTTTTCAAAGCAACATTGACGAATGCCACATTTCTTCTCGATACAACATTGCCTTCAATTATTATTTTTTACCAAACGCTACCCAACTCACCTTTCTTGACTTTCTTTCCTTTACCTTCTGAATTCTCAGAGTGAGGATTAGGCTAAATGAGGTTGATGAGGTTTCAAAGAAATCTTGGATTTATAAAGCTCAATTGGTGTGTATCAAGGGCAGTTTCAAAAGATTGGGCTTTTTGAAGTTCAAGCTGTCCAAAAGGAGGCCTTACATCATGTCTTTAATATCATGATTGCTATCAAGATATTTTAACTTGGATATGTGTAACTTCTAGTGATAACAAGCAGGTTCAAACAGTCCCTAGAGCAGAAAAAATTTCCAATTTATACCTCCAAAGAATACATTTCAGGTCCAAATCTCACTGGGTGTGGTTTTCTATTAAATTCCTGAGGTATATCATCACTTGTTTCTCTCTTTTTAGGTTTACTAAAACATCAATTTTCTGACATTCACTTGATGAAAGTATTTGAATTACACTAGAAATTAATTTTAAAAAGTTTTAACTTCCTCATTTTTCAAAAAAGCAAGTGTGAGATTACTTCATTTTCAAAAATTCTGCTGATCATAAGCTGCACCAAGCATTAACTTATTTATTGGCATACCTGCCATACCCCCAAACCTAAGATGAACATTGTCCTCAATGTTCTAGACACTGAGAAACGAGGGGCAGCAGGATAAAAGAAGAAAGGAAAACTAAGGAGAAAAAAATTTGCAGCTATGTGCAGCATAAAATAAAGAAAATAACACTGAATATATGAGCAGGAAAAGGGAAAAAAAATGTTATATAAATATAGGAAATTACTGATAAAACAGAAAAATAATAAAACTAAGCTAGAACTGCTACAAAATAAAATCTAAAAATTGAATATATGATCAAAAATAAAAGAACGCAAAGCAAATGGAAGGAAACTAATGCTAATAACAGAGAAACAAAGAAAAGCAAGGTAAGGGATGAATACAAAGTTAAAAAGAAAAAGAAAAGTGTTGATACAAACAGAATTTGTGAATGCAAAATAGGAAAACAAAGTTAGAAACTAACGTACTCACGTAAAAAATGATTAAAATCAAGAAAACGAGGACACATTAACCTAAGAAAGAAAAAAATCAGGATCTAAAACAGAATTTGAAACTAAAATTCCTAAAAGAAAATCTAATGCCAAATGATACATCCTAAGCCCAAAGAAAAAAACCCAAAAGCCGAGATACTTATGAATCTAAGTGATTATAAAATGATTAGCGAATACGGTGAAAAGCAAGATTCATAAGATTGACCCTTTGTTGATGATGTGTATGAATAAAAAAAATAATGAAGCATGGGAGCACATATTAAAAATAGGGTTCACACAATTTGAGACCCATTTATGATGAAGAAATTTCAAGGAAAATAAAATAAGTGGGTCCATTGAATATTCAAAACAGCCTATGATTCACTACTCATTATCCTACATGATTCCTAAAAAGAAAAATGATCTCGGAGGTCCAGGATGGGAAAAGTGGATGCAAATGGAGAAAAACATCATCCTAAGATATCTATATATATATATATTTTTTGTTTTTATAATTTTCTATTTTTTTTACTTGTTTTGGATATGCCCAGCTCAACAAGAGCCCTCATTTACTCCTGAAAATAATGAGAAACAACTCGAGATGTTCTATTTGTGTTTTCAATTTCTTTTATTTTGTATTTGGTTTTGTAAAAAAATCAGCATGCCTAAAAGAGAAATTATAATCAAAACAAACATTAAACACAATGAAGTGCTAGTTCTCAATAATTTAAAAAGAGAAAATGAATGCAAAGGAGAAGGATCTTTAGTCCAGATGCTCCTTGTTGGACGGCCGCTCCAGATCTGCAAAAATCCAAAAACTGCAGCAGTACATTATTCAAGTATTGACAAAAATGAAAAGAAAAACTCAGGCTACTGCCCAAATTTGACAAAAAGATAAAAGAGTGGCAGCAGCATTTATTCAAATAACTAGAAGGCAATGAATAAAAACTCAGAAAAATAAAAAAAATTCTGCTGCAGTAAAACAGGTTTTCTATACAAAACTGCTGTAGACATTTAATCAAGCACTTGGAATGCAAAGTGCAGGTTTAAAGCAAAAATTAAAATAAAAATCAAATCTATAAAACAGAAAAACTTAGGTCTACCTATTTTAAAATCTATTCCCCGGCAGCGGCGCCAAAAACTTGTTGTTGTTCTAAGTGTGCATGATTTATTTGTGTTTTGAAAACATACTTGCAAATGATGCATTGTACTGAATATTAAAAAGAATAAGAAAATATCAGCACAGAGAGAACATAATTAGCCTGCAAGATCAGGGCCAATTGTAGCAAGTTTTAAATGTAAGTGAATAAAAGATCGTCCACAGGGAATTGATTTAAAATTTAAGATAAACCTCCAGATCTGAGCTACCAGATCTGGCCTCTTATCCTATCTAGAAAGCACATAAGATGGGAGGTTGAATTTGTCACATTAACTAAATGATAAAAGTAAAAGTTAAACTAAATGATCCAGATCCGAGTTGGGGGAATGTTTGAGGTAAACTTATAGAAAATGGAGAAATAATATCTGACTTTGATTTGGTCCTTGAAATCTAATGAGAATGACTGCAGCGCAATAGAGGTGATCCAATCTTCATCTGGCTACAAGCACAGATGTAAGAGAGATAAATCTAATTCAAGGATTAGGCTTACACTTATGGCTATGGTGCATCACTTTAATGGCCACAAACCATCCAATAGTCTTTAATCCAAATCCTCAATTGAACAAGAAACATCAGACAAATGTCAGAAGAGACTAGGTTACAAACACTAATTCTCACAGGATTAATGAATCAAGGAAATTGCATGCAAAACAATGAATCTAAAGGAGTCTAATGTGAGGAGATCAGAGGAACCCTTGACATGAGTCCAATGGAGAATGCATAGTTTACAAAGAACCTTTTAAAATTCATCCTTACAATTCAGAGCACGGCTTAGGCTCTCGATTTGCAGTCTTGGATGCAAACTCTCCTTTGAGTTATGAGTATCTCACAGCTCTCTCAAATGCAAGTACAAAGTAGGCTATTACAAGGATTGCGGACAAAAGCGTCTTGGAAATGGGGATTAAAATGAAACTCAAAATCTGGATGCCTTAATTGGGCAAATGCTTCGTCAATTTATAGCTTTCCCGAGTCCATTTCGGATGTGTATCAACCAATCGAGGTTCTCGGTCTGTATTGACCAATGGTAGTCGAGCACGGGATCGAGATTTATTTTGGCCAATTAGAATTCCTCGATCTTCATTGTCCAATGTGAAAAAGGCATCAATTCTGTTATGCATTTTGAAAGTTTGTTAGAGTTTCTAGAAGTTCCTGCCAAGTTATTCCCTCTCTAGGTGCTCACGTGGGGTGGAATATTCCTTCGCTTTATGCTTAGAACCCTCTGGAATGTCCCTAGGTTTTAAAACGCATTGGGACGCGTGCAACAGATTACTGAATTGCCCTTGTTAAAGCTGTGAATCTCTAGAATACCTTTTCTCAGAGCTTATGGGCCTTTTCGCAAAGTGCTGTGACTTCTGAAGCTCTTTTCGCAATGTTCAATCTCTCTTCGAATTGTGTTTTCTCCTTTTCGCAAAGTTCAATCTTCTCTTCGAAGTGTGTTTTCTCCTTTTCTCAAAGTTCAATCTTCTCTTCGAGGAGTTCAGATGCTCTTCGAAAGCTACGCCTGGAGTTTTAGTCCTTTCCGCAGAGTTCAAGGTTCTTTACGAAAAGTGCAGGTTCTTTGCGAAAAGAACTCTGTAGCACATTTCTCTGGTCGAATTGTTCCCTGCTTCGCTTACAGGTCTTTGCCTCTTTACTTTAGACCTTTCAATAGCTGATGAGGTTGTTTCTTCACTTCCTTTCTTTGGACTGACATGGATTGTCATCTTTTTGGCACTTTTAAGCTGCTTTTATGGTTAAGCCTGTCTTTATTGTTAGCTGCAACATAGGCACTTAAAACACTTATTTAGTTCTCTGAAGGGTCTATCAAGGCCCAGATTAAGGGGTGAAAATGGTATTTTTCAGTTCTCAACACACCCCCAAACCTAAGCTTTGCTAGTCCCTGAGCAAAGACAAAATTTAAACATAGAATGAAAAGCCATTTTGTAGGGAGCATTGCATTTAGCATATGCAACAAGCCTTTTAAACCCCTAGCGATCCCTAGTGGAGGAGTGAAGTCTCCCGAGGGTTTTCGATGAAGGTACCCACAAACTTCTCCAATAAATCCGCTTAAGATCAATGCGCTATTAAAGCAAACTTTCATCCAATCAGATTATTCACACTGCATCTCAAAGTTGTAAGAAGATTTTCAAGAAAACATCGGCTCAAAACTAAAATTCTGTAATTCCTTTACCATTCACTCGATTGGTGTCAAAAGTTTTTACAAGAAAAATTAATGAAAAGCTTGCCTTCTATTTGAGAATTCAATTTTGATGTTACTCCAAATAATTTGATTTCAAACTCAACTCTCACCAAGGTTTTCACTCACCATGCAAATATGAGGTTGCACTATTTCACACCCAAGAGCAATTCTGGTCCTCAAATAGGATTGTGGCGGTGAGCATAGGCATTGCTTTTGGTTATGAATTTACTACTTTTTAACCATAGATTACACAAATCCTTATCTCCATGTGACACTCAATCCATCATTGATCAAGAAGGACTTTAACTTGGGTTGTAATGTGGCTTATGGGTGAAATTTATCAAGAATAAAGGGTGGAATGGAGTTCAAAATTGAGAAGTCAATCAAGGTAAGGAGGTGATAGACACACCTTCTTCAATTCAAAGACAATTTCATCTTCTTCTTTGAATTTTCGAGCCAAAGTGGCCATCTTTTTCTTTCTTTTTCAAACTTCCAATGAAATGCCTTCTCCTTTTTTTTTTTTTTCAAAGCAACATTGACTGAATGCCACATTTCTTCTGGCGATACAACATTGCCTTCAATTATTTTTTTTACCAAATCATACCCAACTCACCTTTCTTGACTTTCTTTCCTTTACCTTCAATTCTCGAGTGAGGATTAGGCTAAATGAGGTTGATGAGGTTTCAAAGAAATCTTGGATTTATAAAGCTCAATTGGTGTGTATCAAGGGCGCTTCAAAAGATTGGGCTTTTGAAGTTCAAGTCCAAAAGGAGGCCTTACATCATGTCTTTAATATCATGATTGCTATCAAGATATTTTAACTTGGATATGTGTAACTTCTAGTTCAAATTGTCCCTAGAGCGTAAAAAAATTTCCAATTTATACCTCCAAAGAATACATTTCAGGTCCAAATCTCACTGGGTGTGGTTTTCTATTAAATTCCTGAGGTATATCATCACTTGTTTCTCTCTTTTTAGGTTTACTAAAACATCAATTTTCTGACATTCACTTGATGAAAGTATTTGAATTACACTAGAAATTAATTTTAAAAAGTTTTAACTTCCTCATTTTTCAAAAAAGCAAGTGTGAGATTAGTTCATTTTCAAAAATTCTGCTGATCATAAGCTGCACCAAGCATTAACTTATTTATTGGCATACCTGCCATACCCCCAAACCTAAGATGAACGTTGTCCTCAATGTTCTAGACACTGAGAAACGAGGGGCAGCAGGATAAAAGAAGAAAGGAAAACTAAGGAGAAAAAAATTTGCACTATAAAAGATAAAAAATAAAGAAAATAACACTGAATATATGAGCAGGAAAAGGGAAAAAAAATGTTATATAAATATAGGAAATTACTGATAAAACAGAAAAATAATAAAACTAAGCTAGAACTGCTACAAAATAAAATCTAAAAATTGAATATATGATCAGAAAAATAAAAGAACTGCAAAGCAAATGGAAGGAAACTAATGCTAATAATGAGAAACAGTAAAAGCAAGGTAAGGGACTGAATACAAAGTTAAAAAAGAAAAAGAAAAGTGTTGATACAAAAACAGAATTTGTGAATGCAAAATAGGAAAACAAAGTTAGAAACTAATTGTACTCACAGAAAAATGATGAAAATCAGTAAAACGAGGACACATTAACCTAAGAAAGAAAAAAAATCAGGGATCTAAAAACAGAATTTGAAACTAAAATTCCTAAAACAGAAAATCTAATGCCAAATGATACATCCTAAGCCCAAAGAAAAAAAACCAAAATCCTGAGATACTTATGACTCTAAGTGATTATAAAATGATTAAAGGGAATACAGAAAAGCAAGATTCATAAGATTGACCCTTTGTTGATGATGTAAAAAAAAATAATGAAGCATGGGAGCACATATTAAAAATAGGGTTCACACACAGCTGAGACCCATTTATGATGAAGAAATTTCGAAGGAAAATAAAATAAGTGGGTCCATTGAATATTCAAAACAGCCTATGATTCACTACTCATTATCCTACATGATTCCTAAAAAAGAAAAAATGATCTCAGGAGGTCCAGATGGGAAAAGTGGATGCAAATGGAGAAAAACAGCCCATCCGGAAGATATCTATATATATATATATATTTTTTGTTTTTATAATTTTCTATTTTTCTTTTTACTTGTTTTGGATATGCCCGGGCTCAACAAGAGCCCTCATTTACTACTGCTGAAAATAATGAGAAACAACTCAGAGATGTTCTATTTGTGTTTTCAATTTCTTTTATTTTGTATTTGGTTTTGTAAAAAAAAAAAAATCAGCATGCCTAAAAGACAGCAGAAATTATAATCAAAACAAACATTAAACACAACAGAAGTGCTAGTACACAATAATTTAAAAAGAGAAAAGGAATGCAAAGGAGAGGGGGAAGCAAACTCAAGCAGAACTGCTCCAGCTTTAGACCAGATGCTCCTTGTTGGACGGCCGCTCCAGATCTGCAAAAATCCAAAACTGCGAAGACATTATTCAAGTATTGACAAAATGAAAAGAAAAACTAGACTCTGCCCAAATTTGACAAAAAGATAAAAGAGTGGCAGCAGCATTTATTCAAATAACTAGAAGGCAATGAATAAAAACTCAGAAAAATAAAAAAAAATTCTGAAAGAAAGCAGTTTTCTATACAAAACTGCAGAGACATTTAATCAGCACTTGGAATGCAAAGTGTGTTTAAAGCAAAAATTAAAATAAAAATCAAATCTATAAAATGTAAAAAAACTTAGGTCTACCAATTTTAAAATCTATTCCCCAGCAACGGCGCCAAAAACTTGTTGTTGTTCTAAGTGTGCATGATTTATTTGTGTTTTGAAAACATACTTGCAAATGATGCATTGTACTGAATATTAAAAAGAATAAGAAAATATCAGCACAGAGAGAACATAATTAGCCTGCAAGATCAGGGCCAATTGTAGCAAGTTTTAAATGTAAGTGAATAAAAGATCGTCCACAGGGAATTGATTTAAAATTTAAGATAAACCTCCAGATCTGAGCTACCAGATCTGGCCTCTTATCCTATCTAGAAAGCACATAAGATGGGAGGTTGAATTTGTCACATTAACTAAATGATAAAAGTAAAAGTTAAACTAAATGATCCAGATCCGAGTTGGGGGAATGTTTGAGGTAAACTTATAGAAAATGGAGAAATAATATCTGACTTTGATTTGGTCCTTGAAATCTAATGAGAATGACTGCAGCGCAATAGAGGTGATCCAATCTTCATCTGGCTACAAGCACAGATGTAAGAGAGATAAATCTAATTCAAGGATTAGGCTTACACTTATGGCTATGGTCTGTCCACTTTAATGGCCACAAACCATCCAATAGTCTTTAATCCAAATCCTCAATTCAGAACAAGAAATATCACTACAAATGCTGTAAGAGACTAGGTTACAAACACTAATTCTCACAGGATTAATGAATCAAGGGAAATTGCATGCAAAACAATGAATCTAAAGGAGTCTAATGTACTGAGGAGATCAGAGGAACCCTTGACATGGAGTCGATGGAGAATGCATAGTTTACATCAACCTTTTAAAATTCATCCTTACAATTTACGAGCACGCTTAACGACTCTCGGATTTGCGATCTTGGATGCAAACTCTCCTTTGAGTTTCTGAGCGTATCTCCACGACTCTCAAATGCAAGTACAAAGTAGGCTATTACAAGGATTGCGGACAAAATTTGCTGGCTGGGAAATGGGGGATTAGAAATGAAACTCAAAATCTGGATGCCTCAATTGGGCAAATGCTTCGTCAATTTATAGCTTTCCCCAGGTCCAGCTCAGATGTGTATCAACCAATCAGAGGTTCTCAGATCTGTATTGACCAATGGTAGTCGAGCACGGGGATCGAGATTTATTTTGGGCAATTAGGATTCCTCGATCTGTTTCAGCTAATCAGGTGAAAAAGGCATCAATTCTGTTATGCATTTTGAAAGTTTGTTAGAGTTTCTAGAAGTTCCCGCCAAGTTATTCCCTCTCTAGGTGCTCACGTGGGGTGGAATATTCCTTCGCTTTATGCTTAGAACCCTCTGGAATGTCCCTAGGTTTTAAAACGCATTGGGACGCGTGCAACAGATTACTGAATTGCCCTTGTTAAAGCTGCGAATCTCTAGAATACCTTTTCGCAGAGCTTAGGGGCCTTTTCGCAAAGTGCTGTGACTTCTGAAGCTCTTTTCGCAATGTTCAATCTCTCTTCGAATTGTGTTTTCTCCTTTTCGCAAAGTTCAATCTTCTCTTCGAAGTGTGTTTTCTCCTTTTCGCAAAGTTCAATCTTCTCTTCGAGGAGTTCAGATGCTCTTCGAAAGCTACGCCTGGAGTTTTAGTCCTTTCCGCAGAGTTCAAGGTTCTTTACGAAAAGTGCAGGTTCTTTGCGAAAAGAACTCTGTAGCACATTTCTCTGGTCGAATTGTTCCCTGCTTCGCTTACAGGTCTTTGCCTCTTTACTTTAGACCTTTCAATAGCTGATGAGGTTGTTTCTTCACTTCCTTTCTTTGGACTGACATGGATTGTCATCTTTTTGGCACTTTTAAGCTGCTTTTATGGTTAAGCCTGTCTTTATTGTTAGCTGCAACATAGGCACTTAAAACACTTATTTAGTTCTCTCAAGGGTCTATCAAGGCCCAGATTAAGGGATGAAAAATGGTATTTTCCAGTTCTCAACACACCCCCAAACCTAAGCTTTGCTAGTCCCTGAGCAAAGACAAAATTTAAACATAGAATGAAAAGCCATTTTTGTAGGGAGCACAGTTGCATTTAGCATATGCAACAGGCCTTTTAAACCCCTAGGCGATCCCTAGTGGAGGAGTGAAGTCTCCTGAGGGTTTTCAGTGAAGGTACCCACAAACTTCTCCAATAAATCGCTTAAGATCAATGCGCTCATTAAAGCAAACTTTCATCCAATCAGATTATTCACACCGCATCAAAGTTGTAAGAAGATTTTCAAGAAAACATCACTCAAAACTAAAATTCTCTGTAATTCCTTTACCATTCACTCGATTGGTGTCAAAAAGTTTTACAAGAAAATTAATGAAAAGCTTGCCTTCTATTTGAGAATTCAATTTTGATGTTACTCCAAATAATTTGATTTCAAACTCAACTCTCACCAAGGTTTTCACTCACCATGCAAAATATGAGGGTTGCACTATTTCACACCAAGAGCAATTCTGAGTCCTCAAATAGGATTGTGGCAGAGCATAGGCATTGCTTTTCGTTATGAATTTACTACTTTTTAACCATAGATTACACAAATCCTTATCTCCATGTGACTCAATCCATCATTGATCAAGAAGGACTTTAACTTGGGTTGTAATGTGGCTTATGGGTGAAATTTATCAAGAATAAAGGGTGGAATGGAGTTCAAAATTGAGAAGTCACCAAGGTAAGGAGGTGATAGACACACCTTCTTCAATTGACAATTTCATCTTCTTCTTTGAATTTTGAGCCAAAGTGGCCATCTTTTTCTCTTTCTTTTTCAAACTTCCAATGAAATGCCTTCTCCTTTTTTTTTTTTTTTTTTTCAAAGCAACATTGACTGGAATGCCACATTTCTTCTGCTGATACAACATTGCCTTCAATTATTATTTTTTTTACCAAACTGTTACCCAACTCACCTTTCTTCAGCTTTCTTTCCTTTACCTTCTGAATTCTCAGAGTGAGGATTAGGCTAAATGAGGTTGATGAGGTTTCAAAGAAATCTTGGATTTATAAAGCTCAATTGGTGTGTATCAAGGGCAGTTTCAAAAGATTGGGCTTTTTGAAGTTCAAGCTGTCCAAAAGGAGGCCTTACATCATGTCTTTAATATCATGATTGCTATCAAGATATTTTAACTTGGATATGTGTAACTTCTAGTGATAACAAGCAGGTTCAAACAGTCCCTAGAGCAGAAAAAATTTCCAATTTATACCTCCAAAGAATACATTTCAGGTCCAAATCTGTAACGTCCCGAAAAATTTTGTGCTTTTATTGTGCACCTCGAGAAGCGGACCGCCTGGTCAAGCATTTGACCGAGTCAACATTGACCCGGTTGACGTAGTCGGACGGGTAAAAGCAATGTAGTCAAGGCAATGATGAGTGGTGGGCTGTATGTGTATGTACACTTAACCAGTGTATGTGCTTTACACCCGATTATAAAAACTATAATATAAGATAATAGAAAAAGAAAGAAAATGGGTATTTATTGCTTGATTTAGGGTTGTTGAGAGAAGTAGAGAGAGAGAGAGAGAGGGAGTAAATGCTAAGAAATCGGGTGATTGAATCAAAAGAGGAGGATACTAAATATAGATCGTCGATCTTGGCTCACGAGGTCCAACGGATCGAGCTCGGGATCAAGAAGAAGTTTGGTTTGGGGTTTGTGGAACCCTAAGGAGTTAAAAACTAGGATCAAAAGAATCGAATCGAAAGAGGTATGCTTGAAACTTTGCACACTGAAATTATAGCAAAAACATGGTATTTATTGTTTTAGGAAAATGAGAAATGGGATTGTTGAGGATGGTGGTGGAGTTGATGAGTTCATGGAGAGATGAACTCGATCCTCACCTGAGATCAGGGAGTTTCGTTCGAACGAAATGAGATTTCGTTTGAACGAAATTGACTGCTGAAGCAATAGGAGAAAGGGGAGGTTTTCGTATGAACGAAATAAATTCGTTCGAACGATTTCGATTTCGTTCATTCGAAATGGGCTGGTTTTAGGCTTGGGGCCTATTTGGGCATGAAATAACATTGTGTTTGAGCCTAAACTTTTTGGCCCAAGGTTTATTCATGGTGATGATGATCTTCATGCGTTGATCATGCCTAGGTGGTCGCGGATCATCGAATCTCTTGGTCGAACGAGTAATGGATCAAAAGGTTTTAGGCACTTAAGTGAGGTAGGGGAACATCTAAACTAGTACATCAGACACGAGCACATACGTAGTGATAGTTTATGATGCATGTTTCTTTAAAAGCTGTTTGATCTATGGCTAAATGCAAAGATTAGTGTTTCGTTAAATGCAAAAGAATAGTGTTAAAAGATAATGGTGTATGGTCACACAAATCATAAGGAAATTGTTAAGTAGGAAGCAATCATCCCAGGGATGTAAGAACACAAAGGCATCGCAGAGGTGCAACAGATAAAGTGACATCCCAGGGATGTGTTGTGGATGTAAGGATCCACGTTAAGAAACAAACAGAAATTAAGAATGCACGGGCTGGGTTTTTATATCTATTAGCACAAATTCACGGTGAACAACTATATGTATTGCACAGTTGATTTAAGGTTCAAAGAATACCCAACCGACGCGGCGGTATACCCGTGACTGACGCGGCAGGATATCCGTGACCGGTACGGCGGCGAATCCGTACACCAGCAGACATCCCAGGGATGTATAGTAGCAGTATAGTCGTCACCTACGAGATAGGGACGTGGACAGTGAAATGAAAAATAGTCTGATTAGACGACGATGGAGGGTATTCCATCGGGGCTCGATGCTATATTGCTCGAGGATTATTTAAGTTAAGATTTAAGTGTAGTCTCAGCCTGGTTGCAACTAAAAGGAAGTGAACATCATCTTGAACTTAAATGAGTAAAGTAATAATTGTAGTCAAGTGTTATCGCATTTTCAGTTTACATTTCAAGAAAAGATTATTGTTGATTCATGTTTTATTTCTGTCATTAAATGTATGTTTGTAAGATAGTTATACTCGTTGTGATATTGCCCTCTTGAGCTAGGATGTAGCTCACCCTTGACTATATGTCAGATGATGATTTAGGCGTGGCGACGGCGTGTTGGATCCCGAGGACCCGATGCACTGGGGAGGAGTCTGAGCCCCTTCGGAGAAATTCTTCTAGAAGATTTGCTGCGTATTTTGAGAGTTTTGGTGAGAAAGTGCTTTCGGCTTGACGTCCATAAAAATTAAAGATACATGTAATAGCATTTTGTCGAACCGTTGAGGTGTCCGTAGTTACGGCACTAATGGTTCGGGTTGGTTCTCTTGTTCATGTTGCGGCATGAGTTGAGAACTATCTTTTGGATTTTGTGTTATGAGTTAACAAATAGTAGAAATGGAGATTTGCTTTCGCATTTTATCTTTCTATGGTTTCTTTTGTGGTGGTTGTACCAAGTGTTCCGCATTAAATCTTGGGGCACGGCCTCAAGGGCTGTGCCGATGGCACGGGTTTCGAGGTAGCGAAACCCGGGCTGTCACAGTTGGTATCAAAGCGGTTTCTTTTGAATGTCTGACATGTCTTGGATTTTGTCGGAGTGAAGGGACCTTCTGCTAATGAGACTTTGATTTCACGTGCAGAACGCGATGTCTTCTGGAAGAAGAAGGGCCTAATAGGGGTAGTCGAGTAGAAGTCAAAGGGTGAAGAATAGATTAGTCGCCCAGTCCAAGAGAGACAGAAGACCTTAATGAAAGAGATGGAAGAAGGGGTGATGCGACTGATCGCATTGCAGTAGCCATGGAGGCTATGGCCGCTGCTATGGCCCAACAAATGCAATGACGCAATTTTGGCCGAGCAACAAGCGCGTTGATGGCGACTAACAATTCCAATAGTCATCAGCCGCCACCACCACCCCCTCCAGCACTGTTACCCTCGTCATTCGTCGACTTTAGAAGACTGAGGCCTCCTAGCTTCTATGGGCAGACTGACCCGTTGGAAGCGGAGAGATGGTTAAATCAAATCAAGAAGCTCCTAGACCGATTACAGAGTACAGAAAATGAGAAGGTCGGATGGGCCTCCTTTCAGCTAGAGGGAGATGCCGATCCTTGGTGGAAGTCAGTGCTAAGAAAAAGGGAAGTTGAGGACCCTCACCGTCCGTGGACTTGGGCGGAGTTTGTGAGTGAGTTTAATCGGGAGTATTTTCCAAAGCAGATGCGAGTCCAAATGAGAAGGGATTTTGCAAACTTACAACAAAGGGGCATGTCGGTGCGAGAATACGGTGTGGAATTTACACGATTATCTCGATACGCACCAGAGTTGGTGGCTACTGAGAGCATGAAGGCAGATAAGTTTGAAGAAGGGTTGAGACCAAACATCCGCGAACGAGTATCAATCTTTGAACTTGAACGTTATGCGGACGTAATGGGAAAAGCAATAGTGGCCGAAAGAGATATTTATGGAGTTTATAAAAGACGGGATCAACATGATGGACACCGAACAGTTCAAGGGGGGACAAGTGAGTATGACTCGGGAAACAAAAAGCCGAGGTTTACTACGCCAGCTCCACCCCCTAGACAAATCACGTATTCTAATTCCTCGAGGCCACCTACATCCACAATGGCAAAACCGATACGGTATGAGAACTCCACCGCAGGTACGGGGGTGTCCGCTAGTCAAGCCTCCTCACGAGCACCCTCTGTTACACCAAGGAAACTCAGGCAAAATGCAAGCCTCACGTAACGGTTGATTGTAGGCGGGATTGCAAGGTGCTATCGATGTGGAAAGTTGGGACCGTCATCGCCATCAAGGAATTGTCCGAAACGGCAGGACGGGCGGCTTCTGTTTCTGCACCAAGGCCGTTTCAAGCTAAGAAGCCGATTGTACAAGGAAGGGTTTATGCAGTCACGGCGGAGGATGCTCGCAATTCCACCGATATCATACAGGGTGAGTCTTCATTAAGATTGAAATTGCTCATGATATTGACTGAAATATTTTGAAATGCATTTAGTAGAGAAGTGGTATCTGTGTAGGTTAAATAATTGCTTCGATTTTTTTTTTTTTTTTTTTTTTTTTTGTTGAATTGTATGAAATCATGAATAAGTCCGAGACACTAGTGGAATACTAAAATGTGCATCCACTATAGGTATGACATGCGTGTATGGGAAAGAGAGTCATGGGGCGTGTGAGGCTGGGGCACTAATAGACCCGGGGTCTACGCATTCATTTGTTACACCTCGGTGGTTACGTAAAGAATGAAAGTCAAGCCAAATGCATTAGATTTCGTTCTAGCGGTGACTATCCCAGCAGACTGACGATTAATGAAATTGAGTGCGTAAGCGGTGACTATAGCCATTGAAGATGGGAGATGTATGAATTGTCCATGAATTTAATTCTTTTGGACATGCGAGGATTCACGTGATCCTTGGCATGGTGGTTGTCTACAACAACTGCAGCGGTCGATTGCAAAAACAAAATCGTCATCTTTAGGCCGACTTCAAGCGGATCATTCCGATTCAAGGGGCGAGGACAAAGTTCTACCACATGTGTCCGCCATCAAGGCGAGCGCCTAATTGAAATGGATGCAGTGGTTGCCTTCTGAAGGATGACAAGAAAGAAAAGAATATTATTACCGAGATTGCAGTGGTATGTGAGTTTGATGATGTTTTTCCAGAGGAGTTGCCAGGATTACCTCCGGATCGAGAAGTGGAGTTTGCTATCGACTTGGCACCTGGAACAGAACCGATCTCTAAAGCACCATATAGGATGGCTCGGCCGAGTTGAAAGAGTTAAAGACAGCTGCAAGAACTCCTCGACAAGGGCTTTGTGAGACCGAGTGTATCTCCTTGGGGTGCGCCGGTTTTATTTGTTAAGAAAAAGGGCGGGTCATGAGGGTGCATTGACTATCAACTAAACAAACTCACTATAAAGAATAAGTACCGTTGCCAAGAATAGATGATTTGTTTGACCAATTCCAGGGGGCGAGATACTTTTCTAAGATCGATCTACGATCTGGATATCAGCAACGCAGAGTTAAAGCAGAAGATATTCAGAAGACTGCTTTTCGGACGAGATACAGACACTATGAGTTTTTAGTGATGCCGTTCGGGTTGTGAATGCTCGGCGTCGTTTATGGACCTCATGAATCGGGTGTTTAAGCCACACCTAGACTCTTTTGTCGTGGTATTTGTCGATGATATCCTCATTTATTCTAAGTCAAAGCAAGCGCATGAAGAACACTTGAGAAAAGCCTTACAAACGTTGCGTGAACACCAACTATCGCCAAGCTCAATAAATGCGAGTTGGTTAGAAGAAGTTAGCTTTTTGGGACATGTCTCAAAGGATGGTGTCACGATGAGATCCTACTAAGATTAAAGGTCGTAGTGCAATGGGAACAACCAAAGACGGTCACCGAAGTACGCAGTTTCCTTGGGTTGGCTGGGTATTATAGACGTTTTGTGGAAGGGTTTTCCAAATTATCGGGGCCACTGACTAGACTTACACGCAAGGATGTGCGATTGAATGGACCGATGCATGTGAAGCAAGCTTTCAAGAACTTAAGAAGCGGCTTACTTACGCTTGATGCAGCAATTCCTTGAGGCGGTGGAGGTTTTGCGATTATATAGCGGACGCTTCTCATAATGGTTTAGGCTGTGCTAAACCAACATAAAAGATCATTGCTTATGGATCGAGACAATTGAAGGACCACGAGAAAAATTACCCAACGCATGACCTCGAGCTACGGGTCATCTTCGCATTGAAGATATGGAGACATTATTTATATGGGGAGACCTTTGAGATCTTCTTGACCATAAAAGCCTCGATACTTATTTACGTATGAAGGCCCGAACATGAGGCGTGAAGGTGGATGGAGTTTCTCAAAGATTATGGCGCTCCATTCAATACCACCTAAAGGCAAGGCCAATGTTGTTGCAGATGCTTTAAGTCGTAGAACCGGCTCGATTAGCGAACCTTGTGATGGGAATATGCAATTGGAAATTGTTTGAAGACACATCATTGTATGATGCTAGGATCAAGTGCAAGCTTACGGGGCTCTGTTGGCTAATATCTCGATGAGGCCGATCATTTTCGAACACATACATGAGCTGCGGATGAAAGACCGAATGGTAAAGATTCGGAAAGAGGTAGTGGAAGGTACTAGACCGGATTTTTTCGATAAGGAGGACGGTTCCTTGCTATTAGGGGCGTCTTTGTATTCTGTTGATGCCGATCTTACTATTCTAGATGAATCCCACAAATCTAAATCATAATCCATCCGGGTAGCACTAAGATGTATCAAGATATGCGTAAGACTCTTGGTGGAGAGGTCTCAAACACGGCGTACGAGTATGTGTCAAAATGTTTAACATGTCAACAAGTGAAGGTGGACCATCGACACCCTGCTGGCTTACTACAACCTCTACCTATACCGGAATGGAAATGGGACTCTATCTCCATGGATTTCGTTGTCGGGTTGCCACGAGCAGCGAAGAGGCACAACTCACGGGTAGTTGTGGATAGGGTGAAAGTCTGCTCACTTCTTGCCCTACAACTCTATGTATAAGCGAGCAAACTCGCGAGCTCTATATGAAAGAGATAGTGCGCTTCGGCATTCCAAGCGATATTATGTCGATCGCGACCCACTATACACTTCAAAGTTTTGGCAGAAATTTCAAGAGGGTTGGGTACTCGATTAGATTTCAGTTCGGCGTTCCATCCACAAACCGATGGACAGACAGAACGGGTGAACCAAGTAATTGAAGATATGCTCAGGGCGTGTATGCTCGAACTACAGGGATCATGGGATCAACACCTTCCTTTGATTGAATTTGCATACAACAATAGTTTTCAGGCAAGCATCGGAATGGCGCCGTATGAAGCTCTCTCTGATGGCGATGTAGATCGCCCATCAAGCTGGGAAGAAGCAGAGAAAAATTTGTGCTTGGTCCGAAGTTCTTGAAGAAAATGCCAAGTTGGTACGTTTGATAAGGAGCGACTCCGATCGGCCAGAACAGAAAGCTATGCCGATGTCAGCGAGCCGAGATTTCGCCGTTGGCGATCATGTGTTTGTGAAAGTGTCGCCCATGAAGGGTGTGATGCGGTTCGGAAGGAAGGGAAAGTTAAGTCCTCGTTATATCGGACCCTTCGAAGTCTTGGGTTGAGTTGGCGAGGTAGCCTATCGCATCGGGTTGCCTCCATTGTTTGATAGGATACACGATGTTTTCCATATTTCTATGCTCCGAAAATACATAAGGGACCCTACTCATATTTTGACTGATCAACCGGTGCAACTTCAAGAGGACTTGACTATGATTGAAGACGCCACTCAAATTCTCGACCGAAGGGAGCAAATTCTACGCACTAGGGTCATCCCATTAGTGCTAGTCAAGTGGAAACCACCTGTTGAAGAAGCAACTTGGGAGAGAGAAACGGAAATTCGGGACTTGTATCCCCATTTGTTTGGGTGATTGACTGTGTGCTTGGTTAAAATGGAGCTAATTGTGGAATTTTTATTTTGTGCCGAGTTTTACGTTCCCACCGTATTCTTATGAAATGGGTACACGAGGTTAGTATTGGGAAAGCGCAAGTGATCCTTGTAAAATTTTTATATACTATGCGGAGTTACAACTTTTGAACTCTTTCGTCTATATTTTAAAATTTTGATCTTATGTTATTTTATTTTATTTTATTATTACACCTAGCACACACACTTCGTTCTCGCTTGCGTGTGTGATTCGGGATTTTATGAGGTATGATCAATTCTTTGATTGAATGCACCGATCTATGTGATCGATCTGCACGTAGGTGAACGGTGATCGTTCATGTTGTCGTCGGAACGCGTGTTTGAGGTGAAGGCTGGCTACTCCATGGGAGGGCCGAATGTTTAGCTTTTGGGTGTAGCCAGAAATCGTTCAAACGAAATTATTTCGTTCGAACGATTTCAGTGTGGCAGTGGGCACAAATGTGTGCCAAGGAAATTCGAACGAACGAAAATCAATTCGTTCGAACGATTTTTAAACCCAATGCCCCGGCCACCATTTTCGTTTGAACGAAATTAATTCGTTCGAACGAATTCCCCTATTTATGCCGTTGAGGGTTGGTTCCAACCCATTTAAATGCAAACGAAACCCTTCCCTTCCTCCATTCTCCTCCTTCCTAGCTTGCAAGGGTTCAGCGGATTAGCGGATTTGGCGATTCCGGTCATCTTCAACCTTGGAACCACTTGAACTCAACCATTTGGGTCGTCTAGAGGTAATCTTCAACCTCTATTTTGCATTACATCACCATTTGCTTTGATCTTCTTTCTTTTTGGGGGCAAACCCTTGATCCCCAAATTTGAAATTCTCATCATGCCACCTAAGACCCGCCAAGCTCTACGGTGGCGACATCGAAGAAACCCTCGGGTTCTTCTTCTCAACAAACACCGAAGAAACGCCCACGGGTTCTTCGCCAGCCTCTGAGCACAAGGCCACCCCACCTCCCGTTCGTGAGCAGCCCAAATGAGTGGTGGTCCGATAAGGATTTTGAACCGAATGGATCATTGATCCTAAAACTTTACCGATCGTGATGAAACACATTGGGCCTTTGACTACGTCTCTACGCGGGCTTGACCGGTATCCTTCGCCCATGCAAGACGGCGTTACTACCCACGAATAGTGCGTCTATTTTATCAAAATATGGAACTCATTGACGACCCGACCATTTTAAAAACAAAGATTGATGGTCGGCCATACACATTCACTTTTGATGATGTGGCCGACGCTTTGGCGTGTTTTCATACCTACAATCACGAGGATATCGCCCTCGCCGAGCCTTTTCCGAACACATTGGACTACAAATATGTGGCCACTCATATGACCCAGGGCCGAACCGGTTCGGGTCGCTCAATTAGTCGCGCCCATTTACCCCGTGACCTTTGGATGCTCGATTCGATCATTCAATGCAACCTCTATCCCTTACGCCATCGAACCGAGCGGGTCGGTGAAGTTCAAATGGCATTGTTTGCGGCATTTAAGGGCCGATGGTTTAATGCCCCAAAGATGGTCTTGGAAGGATTAAAATATGCACGAAAGAAGATGTTGCCCAACGTGAAAAGATCTCCCGACGACATGCCGTATGCCCGACTTATTTCCCTAATGGTCGAGGACTATGCGGGTGATCACACGTATACCCTCTCCCCAGGTGAATTTAAATTAACGGGGAACGTCCTTCATTTCACCATGATCGATTGGAATAGGACCTATGTTAAATTGGTGAAGACACCGATAGCCGAAGAACCACCACAGCCGGAACCCCCGGCTCAGGACCACCCAGCACATGAGACCCCGGTATATGATGACCCTACTGCTCAGGCTCCACCGCAACACCCTTTTGGCCATGCTCCGGATTACGCACCGCCACATGAGAACATCCCTACCCCAACTTTGACCGACATCTATGCCCTTTTGGAGGCCAGTACACGTCAAATGGCCGAGAACAACCGCCTCCTTCACCGCCGGTTAGACTATCATGACGCACTCCATGCAGAGCAGATGCGTTTTATGTATCCTGATGATTATCTTCAGCGCATGGCGGCTGTGCAGGCTTGGTCTTCGGGTGCAACGACTTCGGGTGCGGGCATCTTGATGACGGAGAGCACGGGCGTGGGCGCTTGATTGTTTTTATGTGATCTTTTGTTGATGGTGCATGTTTTGGGTTATTTATTTTTGGCATTGTAAATTTTGGGACAAATGTAAATTTTAAAACAGGTACATGAGGACGCGTTTCCTCCGAACGTTTGTGGCATGGCTGCCACCCTAAACTTTCATGTTTGTTTTGTTTTATCGTATCTATGTATGGGTGTGGATATTTCATTAGTAAGTGTGCGATTCTTGATCGTGTACTCTTGCTTCCCTTTGATGTCTCTGTATGTGAATGATTTCAATATCTTTGTATGCTGGTCACGCGTGCGTGCACCTTGTGGCGGCCCCCATCTTTGTGGTGTGGGGAGAACTAGGAATAATTTCGAGGACGAAAATTCCCAAGGAGGAGAATGTAACGTCCGGAAAATTTTGTGCTTTTATTGTGCACCTCGAGAAGCGGACCGCTGGTCAAGCGTTTGACCGAAGTCAACATTGACCCGGTTGGCGTGGTCAGACGGGTAAAAGCAATGTAGTCAAGGCAATGATGAGTGGTGGGGCTGTATGTGTATGTACACTTAACCGGTGTATGTGCTTTACAGATTATAAAAGCTATAATATAAGATAATAGAAAAAGAAAGAAAATGGGTATTTATTGCTTGATTTAGGGTTGTTGAGAGAAGTAGAGAGAGAGAGAGAGAGAGGGAGTAAATGCTAAGAAATCGGGTGATTGAATCAAAAGAGGAGGATACTAAATATAGATCGTCGATCTTGGCTCACGAGGTCCAACGGATCGAGCTCGGGATCAAGAAGAAGTTTGGTTTGGGGTTTGTGGAACCCTAAGGAGTTAAAAACTAGGATCAAAAGAATCGAATCGAAAGAGGTATGCTTGAAACTTTGCACACTGAAATTATAGCAAAAACATGGTATTTATTGTTTTAGGAAAATGAGAAATGGGATTGTTGAGGATGGTGGTGGAGTTGATGAGTTCATGGAGAGATGAACTCGATCCTCACCTGAGATCAGGGAGTTTCGTTCGAACGAAATGAGATTTCGTTTGAACGAAATTGACTGCTGAAGCAATAGGAGAAAGGGGAGGTTTTCGTATGAACGAAATAAATTCGTTCGAACGAAATTGGTTTTTCGTTCGAACGAAATTGAAATTCGTTCGAACGAAATTGAATTTCGTTCGAACGATTTCGATTTCGTTCATTCGAAATGGGCTGGTTTTAGGCTTGGGGCCTATTTGGGCATGAAATAACATTGTGTTTGAGCCTAAACTTTTTGGCCCAAGGTTTATTCATGGTGATGATGATCTTCATGCGTTGATCATGCCTAGGTGGTCGCGGATCATCGAATCTCTTGGTCGGAACGAGTAATGGATCAAAAGGTTTTTAGACGCAAGTGAGGTAGGGGAACATCTAAACTAGTACACTGTATTACGAGCACATACGTAGTGATAGTTTATGATGCATGTTTCTTTAAAAGCTGTTTGATCTATGGCTAAATGCAAAGATTAGTGTTTCGTTAAATGCAAAAGAATAGTGTTAAAAGATAATGGTGTATGGTCACACAAATCATAAGGAAATTGTTAAGTAGGAAGCAATCATCCCAGGGATGTAAGAACACAAAGGCATCGCAGAGGTGCAACAGATAAAGTGACATCCCAGGGATGTGTTGTGGATGTAAGGATCCACGTTAAGAAACAAACAGAAATTAAGAATGCACGGGCTGGGTTTTTATACCTATTAGCACAAATTCACGGTGAACAACTATATGTATTACCTGATTGATTTAAGGTTCAAAGAATACCCAACCGGCGGCGGTATACCCGTGGTATGGCGCGGGATATCCGTGACCCGATGCATCGAATCCGTACACGGCGAGACATCGAGGATGTATAGTAGCGATATAATTTCACCTACGAGATAGGGGCGTGGGTGAAATGAAATGAAAAATAGCGATTAGGCGGCGATGGAGGTATTCCATCGGGGCTCGATGCTATATTGCTCGAGGATTATTTAAGTTAAGATTTAAGTGTAGTCTCACCGGTTGCAACTAAAAGGAAGTGAACATCATCTTGAACTTAAATGAGTAAAGTAATAATTGTAGTCAAGTGTTATCGCATTTTGGTTTACATTTCAAGAAAAGATTATTGTTGATTCATGTTTTATTTACATCATTAAATGTATGTTTGTAAGATAGTTATACTCGTTGTGATATTGCCCTACTGAGCTAGGATGTAGCTCACCCTTGACTATATGTCACAGATGATGATTTAGGCGTGGCGACCGACGTGTTGGATCCCGAGGACCCGGAGTACGTACCGGGGGAGGAGTCTGAGCCCCCTTCAAAGAAATTCTTCTAGAAGATTTGCTGCGTATTTTGAGAGTTTTTGGTGAGAAAGTGCTTTCGGCTTGGTACGTCCAGCCACAATTTTTGTAAAAATTAAAGATATATGTAATAGCATTTTGTCGAACCGTTGAGGTGTCCGTAGTTACGGCACTAATGGTTCGGGTTGGTTCTCTTGTTCATGTTGCGGCATGAGTTGAGAACTATCTTTTGGATTTTGTGTTATGAGTTAACAAATAGTAGAAATGGAGAATTGCTTTCGCATTTTATCTTTCTATGGTTTCTTTTGTGGTGGTTGTACCAAGTGTTCCGCATTAAATCTTGGGGCACGGCCTCAAGGGCTGTGCCGATGGCACGGGTTTCGAGGTAGCGAAACCCGGGCTGTCACAAAATCTCACTGGGTGTGGTTTTCTATTAAATTCCTGAGGTATATCATCACTTGTTTCTCTCTTTTTAGGTTTACTAAAACATCAATTTTCTGACATTCACTTGATGAAAGTATTTGAATTACACTAGAAATTAATTTTAAAAAGTTTTAACTTCCTCATTTTTCAAAAAAGCAAGTGTGAGATTACTTCATTTTCAAAAATTCTGCTGATCATAAGCTGCACCAAGCATTAACTTATTTATTGGCATACCTGCCATACCCCCAAACCTAAGATGAACATTGTCCTCAATGTTCTGAACCTTGAAACGAGCGCAGGATAAAAGAAGAAAGGAAAACTAAGGAGAAAAAATTTGCTATATGCATAAAAGATAAAATAAAGAAAATAACACTGAATATATGAGCAGGAAAAGGGAAAAAAAATGTTATATAAATATAGGAAATTACTGATAAAACAGAAAAATAATAAAACTAAGCTAGAACTGCTACAAAATAAAATCTAAAAATTGAATATATGATCAGAAAAATAAAAGAACTGCAAAGCAAATGGAAGGAAACTAATGCTAATAACAGAGAAACAGTAAAAGCAAGGTAAGGGACTGAATACAAAGTTAAAAAAGAAAAAGAAAAGTGTTGATACAAAAACAGAATTTGTGAATGCAAAATAGGAAAACAAAGTTAGAAACTAACTGTACTCACAGAAAAATGATGAAAATCAGTAAAACGAGGACACATTAACCTAAGAAAGAAAAAAAATCAGGGATCTAAAAACAGAATTTGAAACTAAAATTCCTAAAACAGAAAATCTAATGCCAAATGATACATCCTAAGCCCAAAGAAAAAAAAAAACCCAAAAGCCTGAGATACTTATGAATCTAAGTGATTATAAAAATGATTAGCAGGAATACAGTGAAAAGCAAGATTCATAAGATTGACCCCTTTGTTGATGATGTGTATGAATAAAAAAAAATAATGAAGCATGGGAGCACATATTAAAATAGGGTTCACACAGCTGAGACCCATTTATGATGAAGAAATTTCGAAGGAAAATAAAATAAGTGGGTCCATTGAATATTCAAAACAGCCTATGATTCACTACTCATTATCCTACATGATTCCTAAAAAAGAAAAAATGATCTCAGGAGGTCCAGATGGGAAAAGTGGATGCAAATGGAGAAAAACAGCCCATCCGGAAGATATCTATATATATATATATATTTTTTGTTTTTATAATTTTCTATTTTTTTTTTTACTTGTTTTGGATATGCCCGGGCTCAACAAGAGCCCTCATTTACTACTGCTGAAAATAATGAGAAACAACTCAGAGATGTTCTATTTGTGTTTTCAATTTCTTTTATTTTGTATTTGGTTTTGTAAAAAAAAAAAAATCAGCATGCCTAAAAGACAGCAGAAATTATAATCAAAACAAACATTAAACACAACAGAAGTGCTAGTTCTCAATAATTTAAAAAGAGAAAATGAATGCAAAGGAGAAGGGGATGCAAACTCAAGCAGATCTGCTCCAGCTTTAGTCCAGATGCTCCTTGTTGGACTGCTCGGATCTGCAAAATCCAAAAAAGCTATGAGTACCATTATTCAAGTATTGACAAAAATGAAAAGAAAAACTCAAAGCTCGCCCAAATTTGACAAAAAGATAAAAGAGTGGCAGCAGCATTTATTCAAATAACTAGAAGGCAATGAATAAAAACTCAGAAAAATAAAAAAAATTCTGCTGCAGTAAAACAGGTTTTCTATACAAAACTGCTGTAGACATTTAATCAAGCACTTGGAATGCAAAGTGCAGGTTTAAAGCAAAAATTAAAATAAAAATCAAATCTATAAAACAGAAAAACTTAGGTCTACCTATTTTAAAATCTATTCCCCGGCAGCGGCGCCAAAAACTTGTTGTTGTTCTAAGTGTGCATGATTTATTTGTGTTTTGAAAACATACTTGCAAATGATGCATTGTTACATAATTAAAAGAAGAGATATCAATTACAGAGAGAACATAATTAGCCTGCAAGATCAGGGCCAATTGTAGCAAGTTTTAAATGTAAGTGAATAAAAGATCGTCCACAGGGAATTGATTTAAAATTTAAGATAAACCTCCAGATCTGAGCTACCAGATCTGGCCTCTTATCCTATCTAGAAAGCACATAAGATGGGAGGTTGAATTTGTCACATTAACTAAATGATAAAAGTAAAAGTTAAACTAAATGATCCAGATCCGAGTTGGGGGAATGTTTGAGGTAAACTTATAGAAAATGGAGAAATAATATCGACTTGATTTGGTCCTTGAAATCTAATGAGAATCTGCAACTAATAGAGTGATTCAATCTTCATCTGGCTACAAGCACGGATGTAAGAGATAAATCTAATTCAAGGATTAGGTTTACACTTATGGCTATGGTCATCCACTTTAATGGCCACAAACCATCCAATAGTCTTTAATCCAAATCCTCAATTCAGAACAAGAAACATCACTACAAATGCTGTAAGAGACTAGGTTACAAACACTAATTCTCACAGGATTAATGAATCAAGGGAAATTGCATGCAAATCAATGAATCTAAAGGAGTCTAATGTACTGAGGAGATCAGGGGGAACCCTTGACATGAGTCCAATGGAGAATGCATAGTTTACAGCAACCTTATGAAATTCATCCTTACAATTTACAGTGAACGGCTTAAAAGTCTCGGACTTTGCAGTCTTGAATGCAAACTCTCTTTGAGTTACAAAGCAGATCTCAGCAACTCTCAAATGCAAGTACAAAGTAGGTTATTACAAGGATTGCGAAATGGGGATTAAAATGAAACTCAAAGTTTGGATGCCTTAATTGGGCAAATGCTTCGTCAATTTATAGCTTACCCCAGGTCCAGCGCAGATGTGTATCAACCAATCAGAGGTTCTCAGATCTGTATTGACCAATGGTAGTCGAGCACGGGGATCGAGATTTATTTTGGCCAATTAGAATTCCTCGATCTGTTTAATTCTATTATGCATTTTGAAAGTTTGTTAGAGTTTCTAGAAGTTCTGCCAAGTTATTCCCTCTCTAGGTGCTCACGTGGGGTGGAATATTCCTTTGCTTGTGCTTAGAACCCTCTGGAATGTCCCTAGGTTTTAAAACGCATTGGGGCGCGTGCAGCAATTCTTGAATTGCCCTTGTTAAAGTGCAATTTCTAGAATACCTTTTTCGCAGAGCTTAGGGCCTTTTCAAAGTCTTTGTGACTTCGAAGCTCTTTTCGCAATGTTCAATCTCTCTTGATTAGTGTTTTCTCCTTTTATAGTTCAATCTTCTCTTGAAGTGTGTTTTCTCCTTTTCGCAAAGTTCAATCTTCTCTTCGAGGAGTTCAGATGCTCTTCGAAAGCTACGCCTGGAGTTTTAGTCCTTTCCGCAGAGTTCAAGGTTCTTTACGAAAAGTGCAGGTTCTTTGCGAAAAGAACTCTGTAGCACATTTCTCTGGTCGAATTGTTCCCTGCTTCGCTTACAGGTCTTTGCCTCTTTACTTTAGACCTTTCAATAGCTGATGAGGTTGTTTCTTCACTTCCTTTCTTTGGACTGACATGGATTGTCATCTTTTTGGCACTTTTAAGCTGCTTTTATGGTTAAGCCTGTCTTTATTGTTAGCTGTAAAACAAACACTTAAAACACTTATTTAGTTCTCTCAAGGGTCTATCAAGGCCCAGATTAAGGGATGAAAAATGGTATTTTCCAGTTCTCAACACACCCCCAAACCTAAGCTTTGCTAGTCCCTGAGCAAAGACAAAATTTAAAAATAGAATGAAAAGCCATTTTTGTAGGGAGCACAGTTGCATTTAGCATATGCAACAGGCCTTTTAAACCCCTAGGCGATCCCTAGTGGAGGAGTGAAGTCTCCTGAGGGTTTTCAGTGAAGGTACCCACAAACTTCTCCAATAAATCAGTTAAGATCAATGCAGTTCTGTTAAAGCAAACTTTCATCCAATCAGATTATTCACACCTGCATCAGTCAGGTTGTAAGAAGATTTTCAAGAAAACATCAGCTCAAAACTAAAATTCTGCTGTAATTCCTTTACCATTCACTCAGTTGGTGTCAAAAAGTTTTTACAAGAAAAATTAATGAAAAGCTTGCCTTCTATTTGAGAATTCAGTTTTGATGTTACTCCAAATAATTTGATTTCAAACTCAACTCTCACCAAGGTTTTCACTCACCATGCAAATATGAGGGTTGCACTATTTCACACAGCCCAAGAGCAATTACAGTCCTCAAATAGGATTGTAAGCAGGAGCATAGGCATTGCTTTTCGGTTATGAATTTACTACTTTTTTAACCATAGATTACACAAATCCTTATCTCCATGTGACAGCTCAATCCATCATTGATCAGTAAGGACTTTAACTTGGGTTGTAATGTGGCTTATGGGTGAAATTTATCAAGAATAAAGGGGTGGAATGGAGTTCAAAATTGAGAAGTCAGTCAAGGTAAGGAGGTGATAGACACACCTTCTTCAATTCAGCACAATTTCATCTTCTTCTTTGAATTTTCAGAGCCAAAGTGGCCATCTTTTTCTCTTTCTTTTTCAAACTTCCAATGAAATGCCTTCTCCTTTTTTTTTTTTTTTTTTTCAAAGCAACATTGACTGGAATGCCACATTTCTTCTGCTGATACAACATTGCCTTCAATTATTATTTTTTTTACCAAACTGTTACCCAACTCACCTTTCTTGACTTTCTTTCCTTTACCTTCAATTGTGAGGATTAGGCTAAATGAGGTTGATGAGGTTTCAAAGAAATCTTGGATTTATAAAGCTCAATTGGTGTGTATCAAGGGCAGTTTCAAAAGATTGGGCTTTTTGAAGTTCAAGCTGTCCAAAAGGAGGCCTTACATCATGTCTTTAATATCATGATTGCTATCAAGATATTTTAACTTGGATATGTGTAACTTCTAGTGATAACAAGCAGGTTCAAACAGTCCCTAGAGCAGAAAAAATTTCCAATTTATACCTCCAAAGAATACATTTCAGGTCCAAATCTCACTGGGTGTGGTTTTCTATTAAATTCCTGAGGTATATCATCACTTGTTTCTCTCTTTTTA
The DNA here is from genome assembly GCA_021018995.1 of Chloranthus sessilifolius. Taxonomy (NCBI): domain Eukaryota; kingdom Viridiplantae; phylum Streptophyta; class Magnoliopsida; order Chloranthales; family Chloranthaceae; genus Chloranthus; species Chloranthus sessilifolius. The sequence goes on along the minus strand of CM037589.1, from coordinate 128,022,822 downwards.
GGTTTACTAAAACATCAATTTTCTGACATTCACTTGATGAAAGTATTTGAATTACACTAGAAATTAATTTTAAAAAGTTTTAACTTCCTCATTTTTCAAAAAAGCAAGTGTGAGATTACTTCATTTTCAAAAATTCTGCTGATCATAAGCTGCACCAAGCATTAACTTATTTATTGGCATACCTGCCATACCCCCAAACCTAAGATGAACATTGTCCTCAATGTTCTAGACACTGAGAAACGAGGGGCAGCAGGATAAAAGAAGAAAGGAAAACTAAGGAGAAAAAATTTAAACTATATGCGTGCATAAAATAAAAAATAAAATTGAATATATGAGCAAGGAAAGGAAAAAAAATGTTATATAAATATAGGAAATTCAACAAACTAAGCTAGAACTGCTACAAAATAAAATCTAAAATTGAATATGATCGAGAAAATAAAGAAGCGCAAAGCAAATGGAAGGAAACTAATGCTAATAACAGAGAAACAGTAAAAGCAAGGTAAGGGACTGAATACAAAGTTAAAAAAGAAAAAGAAAAGTGTTGATACAAAAACAGAATTTGTGAATGCAAAATAGGAAAACAAAGTTAGAAACTAACTATACTCACGTAAAAATGACTAAAATCAAGAAACGAGGACACATTAACCTAAGAAAGAAAAAAATCAGATCTAAAATGTAATTTGAAACTAAAATTCCTAAAACAGAAAATCTAATGCCAAATGATACATCCTAAGCCCAAAGAAAAAAACCCAAAAGCCCTGAGATACTTATGAATCTAAGTGATTATAAAATGATTAAAGGTGAATACAAAGGAAAAGCAAGATTCATAAGATTGACCCTTTGTTGATGATGTGTATGAATAAAAAAATAATGAAGCATGGGAGCACATATTAAAAACAGGTTCACACAGTGAGACCCATTTATGATGAAGAAATCTCAAGGAAAATAAAATAAGTGGGTCCATTGAATATTCAATACAGCCTATGATTCACTACTCATTATCCTACATGATTCCTTTAAAAAAAAAAAAAAAATGTTCTCAGCAGGTCCTGGTGGGAAAAGTGGATGCAAATGGAGAAAACATCCTAAGATATATATATATATATATATTTTTTTATTTTTATAATTTTCTATTTTTTTTTTACTTGTTTTGGATCAGCCCAGGCTCAACAAGAGCCCTTATTTACTACTGCTGAAAATAATGAGAAACAACTAAGAGATTTTCTATTTGTGTTTTCATTTTCTTTTATTTTGTATTTGGTTTTGTAAAAAAAAAAAAAAATCAGCATGCCTAAAAGACAGCAGAAATTATAATCAGAACAAACAATAAACACAACAGAACTGCTGGTTCTCAAGAATTTAAAAATAGAAAATGAATGCCAAGGAGAAGGGGATGCAAACTCAAGCAGATCTGCTCCAGCTTTGGTCCAGATGCTCCTTGTTGGACGGCTGCTCCAGATCTGCAAAAAATCCAAAACTGCAGACTTTTATTCAAGTATATTGACAAAAATAAAAAGAAAAACTCAGGCCACTGCCAAAATTTGACAAAAAGGAAAAAGAGTGGCAGCAGCATTTATTCAAATAACTAGAAGGCAAAAAATAAAAAAAAATAAAATTTCTGATAAAGAAAGAAAAGGTTTTCTATACAAAACTGTAGACATTTAATCAAGCACTTGGAATACAAAGTGCAGGTTTAAAGCAAAATTAAAATGAAAATCAAATCTATAAAAAGAAAACTTAGGTCTACCAATTTTAAAATCTATTCCCGAACGGCGCCAAAAAACTTGTTGTTCTAACATGTGCATGATTTATGTGTGGTTTGAATGGCGAATTAATGAATGATGCATTGTTACTAAATATTAAATTATGAAAGAGATATCAAGACATTGAGGGCTAACACTTAGCCTGCAAGATCAGGGCCAATTGTAGCAAGTTTTAAATGTAAGTAAGTATTTCAAGATCGTCCACAGGGAATTGATTTAAAATTTAAGATAAACCTCCAGATCTGTGCTACCAGATCTGCCTCTATAATTATCTAGAAAGCACATAAGAGAGGTTGGGTTTGTCACGCTTTAACTAAAAGCAAATAAAAAAGAAGAACTAACTAAATGATCCAGATCCGAGTTGGGGAAGTGATTAAAATAAATCAAATGGAGAAATAATAACTCTGTGATTTAGCCTTTGAATTTTAATGAGAATCTGCAACAAACAGAGTTGATTCAATCTTCATCTGGCTACCAGCACAGTATGTAAGAGAAATAAATCCAATTAAGGAATTAGGTTTAGACTTATGGCTATGATTTGTCCACTTAAATGGCCACAGATCATCCAATAGTTGTTGCCTTATCCTCAATTCAGAACATGAACATCACTGCAAATGTAGAATTAGGTTACCAACGCTAATTCGCAGTGATTAATGAATCAAGGGAAATTAAAAAGTAGTGAATCTAAAGGAGTCTAATGCACTAAGGAGATCAATAAGAACCCTTGACATGAATCCAATGGAGAAAACACAGTTTACAGCAACCTGTTAAATTCAACCTTACAATTACAGAGCACGGCTTTAGAAACCCCTTAGACTAGCAGTCTTGAATGCGATGGCTTTGGAGTTACAAAAGCACTCTCAGCAACTCTCAAAAGCAAAACAGAGGAAGGCTATTACAAGGTACAGATAGACTATCTGACCGGAAATGGAGGAAACAGAATGAAACTCAAAATCTGGATGCCCAAATTGGGCAAATGTCTTCTCAATTTATAGCTTTCTCTCCATCTCATGTGTATCAACCAATCGAATCTGGATTGATCCCAATGACCAATGGAGTCGAGCACAGGATCTGTTCTGGCCAATGAAATGCTCTGATCTGTTCAGCCAATCAGCGCTAGAAGGCATCAATTCTATTATGCATTCAAAGTCTGTTTGAGCTTCTAGAAGTTCCCGCCAAGTGATTTCATCTTTGGGTTTCACATGGAATATGCCTTTGGTTCGTGCTCAGAATCTTCCGGAATGTCTCTGGGCTTTTCAATGCATTGGGGCGCGTGCAGCAGATTACTGAATTGCCCTTGTTAAAGCTGCGAATCTCCAGAATACCTTTTCGCAGAGTTCAGGGGCCTTTTCGCAAAGTTCAATGACTTCTGAAGCTCTGTTCGCAAAGTTCAATCTTCTTTTCGAGGAGTTCAGATGCTCTTCGAAAGCTACACCTGGAGTTTTAGTCCTTTTCGCAGAGTTTAGGGGCCTTTTCGCAAAGTTCAATGACTTCTGAAGCTCTGTTCGCAAAGTTCAATCTTCTTTTCGAGGAGTGTTTTCTTCTTTTCGCAAAGTTCAAGGTTCTTTACGAAAAGTGCAAGTTCTTTGCGAAAAGAACTCTGTAGTGCATTTCTCTGTTCGAAATGTTCCCTGCTTCTCTTACAGGTCTTTGCCTCTTCTATTTAGACCTTTCCACAGCTGATGAGGTTGTTTCTTCACTTCCTTCCTTTGGACTGACATGGATTGTCATCTTTTTGGCACTTTTAAGCTGCTTTTATGGTTAAGCCTGTCTTTATTGTTAGCTGCAACATAGGCACTTAAAACACTTATTTAGTTCTCTCAAGGGTCTATCAAGGCCCAGATTAAGGGGTGAAAAATGGTATTTTCCAGTTCTCAACACACCCCCAAACCTAAGCTTTGCTAGTCCCTGAGCAAAGACAAAATTTAAAATAGAATGAAAAGCCATTTTTGTAGGGAGCACAGTTGCATTTAGCATATGCAACAAGCCTTTTAAACCCCTAGGTGATCCCTAGTGGAGGAGTGAAGTCTCCTGAGGGTTTTCAGTGAAGGTACCCACAAACTTCTCCAATAAATCAGTTAAGATCAATGCAGTTCTGTTAAAGCAAACTTTCATCCAATCAGATTATTCACACCTGCATCAGTAAGAAGATTTTCAAGAAAACATCAGTTCAAAACTAAAATTCTGCTGTAATTCCTTTACCATTCACTCAGTTGGTGTCAAAAGGTTTTTACAAGAAAAATTAATGAAAAGCTTGCCTTCTATTTGGGAATTCAGTTTTGATGTTACCCCAAATAATTTGATTTCAAACTCAACTCTCACCAGGGTTTTCACTCACCATGCAAATATGAGGGTTGCACTATTTCACACAGCTCAAGAGCAATTACAGTATCCTCAAATAAGTTATGGCAGGGAGCATAGGCATTGCTTTTCGATTACTGAATTTACTACCTTTTTCACCATAGATTACACAAATACTTATCTCCATGTGACAGCAAAATCCATCATTGAACAGTAAGGACTTTAACTTGGGTTGTAATGTGGCTTATGGGTGAAATTTATCAAGAATAAAGGGGTGGAATGGAGTTCAAATTTGAGAGATCAGCCAAGGTAAGGAGGTGTTAGACACACCTTTTCCAATCCAGCACAATTTCATCTTCTTCTTTGAATTTTCAGAGCCAAAGTGGCCATCTTTTCTCTTTCTTTTCAAACTTCCAATGAAATGCCTTCTCCTTTTCTTTTTTTTTTTTTTTTCAAATCAACATTGATTTGGAATGCCACATTTCTTCTGCGATACATCATTGCCTTCAATTATTTTCTTTTCTTTTACCAACTACCCAACTCACCTTTCTTGACTTTCTTTCCTTTACCTTACGAATTCTCGGAGTGAGGATTAGGCTAAATGAGGTTGATGAGGTTTCAAAGAAATCTTGGATTTATAAAGCTCAATTGGTGTGTATCAAGGGCAGTTTCAAAAGGTTGGGCTTTTTGAAGTTCAAACTGTCCAAAAGGAGGCCTTACATCATGTCTTTAATATCATGATTGCTATCAAGATATTTTAACTTGGATATGTGTAACTTCTAGTGATAACAAGCAGGTTCAAACAGTCCCTAGAGCAGAAAAAATTTCCAATTTATACCTCCAAAGAATACATTTCAGGTCCAAATCTCACTGGGTGTGGTTTTCTATCAAATTCCTGAGGTATATCATCACTGGTTTCTCTCTTTTTAGGTTTACTAAAACATCAATTTTCTTTTGGAAATTTTCTGACATTCACTTCATGAAAGTATTAGAATTACACTAGAAATTAATTTTAAAAAGTTTTAACTTCCTCATTTTCAAAAAAAAAACAGGTGTGAGATTACTTCATTTTCAAAATTCTGCTGGATCATAAATGCATCAAGCATTAACTTATTTTATTGGCATACCTTATACCCCCAAACCTAAGATGAACATTGTCCTCAATGTTCTAGACAATGAAGACTAGGGGGGAGGGTAAAAGAAGAAAGAAAAACTAAGAACAGAAAAAATCTAAACTATATGCAGCAGAAAATAAAAATGTAAAACTGAATATATGAGCAAGGAAATGGAAAACATGATATACAAATGCAAGAAAAATCAACAAAACAATGCTAGAACTGCTAAATAAAATCTAACAAATAGAAGGATTACTATGCAAATGAAAGGAAACTAATGCTAATAACGGAGAAATAGTAAAAAACAAGGTAAGGAATGAATACAAAGTTAAAAAAAGAAAAGAAAAGTGTTGATACAAAACAGAATTTGTGAATGCAAAATAGGAAAACAAAGTTAGAAACTAACTATACTCACGGAAAAATGGCGAAAATCGAGTAAAAGCGAGGACACATTAACCTAAGAAAGAAAAAAAATCGTGATCTAAAAGCGAATTTGAAACTAAAATTCCTAAAAGCAGAAAATCTAATGCCAAATGATACATCCTAAGCCCAAAGAAAAAAAAAAGCCTGAGATACTTATGAATCTAAGTGATTATAAAAATGATTAGCAGGAATACAGTGAAAAGCAAGATTCATAAGATTGACCCCTTTGTTGATGATGTGTATGAATAAAAAAAAATAATGAAGCATGGGAGCACATATTAAAAATAGGGTTCACACACAGCTGAGACCCATTTATGATGAAGAAATTTCGAAGGAAAATAAAATAAGTGGGTCCATTGAATATTCAAAACAGCCTATGATTCACTACTCATTATCCTACATGATTCCTAAAAAAGAAAAAATGATCTCAGGAGGTCCAGATGGGAAAAGTGGATGCAAATGGAGAAAAACAGCCCATCCGGAAGATATCTATATATATATATATATTTTTTGTTTTTATAATTTTCTATTTTTTTTTTTACTTGTTTTGGATATGCCCGGGCTCAACAAGAGCCCTCATTTACTACTGCTGAAAATAATGAGAAACAACTCAGAGATGCTCTATTTGTGTTTTCAATTTCTTTTATTTTATATTTGGTTTTGTAAAAAAAAAAAAATCAGCATGCCTAAAGGCAATGAAATTATAATCAAAACAAACATTAAACACAAGAAGTGCTAGTTCTCAAGAATTTAAAATAGAAAAATGAATGCAAAGGAGAAGGGATGCAAACTCAAGCGGATCTGCTCCAGCTTTAGTCAGATGCTCCTTGTTGAATGACGGCTCCAGATCTGCAAAATCAAAAACTGCACGTACCTTATTCAAGTATTGACAAAAATAAAAGAAAAACTCGCTCTGCCCAAATTTGACAAAAAGACAAAGAGTGGCAGCAGCATTTATTCAAATAACTAGAAGGCAAGAATAAAAACTTCGGAAAAATAAAAAAAATTACTGCTGCGATAAAAGCAGGTTTTCTATACAAAAGCTGCTTGAACATTTAATCAAGCACTTGGAATGCAAAGTGCAGGTTTAAAGCAAAAATTAAAATAAAAATCAAATCTATAAAATTAAAAACTTAGGTCTACCAATTTTAAAATCTATTCCCCAATGGCCAAAAACTTGTTGTTGTTCATGTGCATGATTTATGTGTGTTTTGAATCAAGCATATTAAAAATGATGCATTATATGAATATTAAAAGAATAAGAAAATATCAGGCAGAGGGCTAACAATTAGCACTGCAAGATCAGGGCCAATTGTAGCAAGTTTTAAATGTAAGTATATAAAAGATGATCGTCCACAGAGAATTGATTTAAAATTTAAGATAAACCTCCGGATCTGAGCTACGGATCTGGCTCTATATCTATCTAGAAAGCACATAAGATGGGAGGTTGAATTTGTCACATTAACTAAAAGCAAATAAAAAAAGAACTAACTAAATGATCCAGATCCGAGTTGGGGGAATGTTTAAAATAAGACAAATGGAGAAATAATAACTTCTTTGATTTGGTCCTTTGAATTTTAATGAGAATGAATCTGCAGTTCAGAGGTGATTCAATCTTCATCGGCTACCAAGCACAGATGTAAGAGAAATAAATCGAATTAAGGAATTAGGTTTAGACTTATGGCTATGATCATCCACTTAAATGGTCACACAAATCATCCAATAGTTGTTAATCCATCCTCAATTCAGAACATGAACATCACTACAAATCTGTCAGAATTAGGTTACCAACACTAATTACGATTAATGAATCAAGGAAATTGCATGCAAAACAAGTGAATCTAAAGGAGTCTAATGCACTAAGGTGAATCAAAGAACCCTTGACATGAGTCCAATGGAGAAAACACAGTTTACAAACCTTTTAAAATTCCAAAATCTTACAATTACAGAGCACGGCTTTTAGAAAGCCCTCAGACTTAGTCTTGAATCCTCCTTTGGAAGTTACAAATCTCACAACTCTCAAAAAGCAAAACAAAGAAGAAATTACAAGGGGTTACAGATAGAGCTATCTGGGAATGAGGAAAGCAGAGATGAAAACTCAAAATCTGGATGCCCAAATTGGGCAAATGTCTTCTCAATTTATAGCTTTCCCTAAGCCACTCAAATGTGTATCAATCAATCAGAGGTTCTCAGATCTGTATTGACCAATGGTGAATTGAGCACGGGATCGGATCTGTTTTGGCCAATGAATTCTTGATCTGTTTGATGATCAATTAAAAAGGCATCAATTCTATTATGCATTTTGAAAGTTTGTTAGAGTTTCTAGAAGTTCATAAGTAATTTCATCTTTGGGTGTTCACGTGGGGTGGAATATGCCTTTGGTTATGCTTAGAATCCGGAATGTCCCTGGGCTTTTAAAATGCATTGGGGCGTGCAGCTGTGTCTTGAATTGCCCTTGTTAAAGGCTGCGAATCTCTAGAATACCTTTTGCAGAGTTAGGGCCTTTTCCAAAGTTCAATGACTTACGAAGCTCTTTTCGCAAGTTCAATCTTCTTGATTGGGAGTTCGGATGCTCTTTACACTGGAGTTTTAGTCCTTTTCTTGAGTTTCTCCTTTTCGCAAAGTTCAATGACTTCTCTTGAGGAGTTCGGATGCTCTTCTTTCGAGGAGTGTTTTCTTCTTTTCATGAGTTCAAGGTTCTTTCTGAAAAGTGCAAGTTCTTTCTTGAAAAAGAACTCTGTAGTGCATTCTCTGTTCGAATTGTTCCTGCTTCTCTTACAGGTCTTTGCCTCTTCTATTTAGACCTTTCAAGCGGTGATGAGGTTGTTTCTTCACTTCCTTCTTTGGTGACATGGATTGTCATCTTTTGGCACTTTTAAATGCTTTTATGGTTAAGCTTTGTCTTTATTATTAGCTGCAACATAGGCACTTAAAACACTTATTTAGTTCTCTCAAGGGTCTATCAAGGCCCAGATTAAGGGGTGAAAATTGGTATTTTCCACTTCTCAAAACACCCCCAAACCTAAGCTTTGTTTGTCCCTGAGCATAGACAAAATTTTATTATAGAATGAATAGCCATTTTTGTAGGGAGCACAGTTGCATTTAGCTTTTGCAACAAGCCCTTTTAAACCCTAGGTGATCCCTAGTGGAGGAGTGAAGTCTCCTGAGGGTTTTTAGTGAAGGTACCCACAAACTTCTCCAATAAATCAGTTAAGATCAATGCAGTTCTGTTAAAGCAAACTTTCATCCAATCAGATTATTCACACCTGCATCAGTTAGGCTGTAAGAAGATTTTCAAGAAAATAGCAGTTCAAAACTAAAATTCTGCTGTAATTCCTTTACCATTCACTCAGTTGGTGTCAAAAAGTTTTTACAAGAAAAATTAATGAAAAGCTTGCCTTCTATTTGAGAATTCAGTTTTGATGTTACCCCAAATAATTTGATTTCAAACTCAACTCTCACCAAGGTTTTCACTCACCATGCAAATATGAGGGTTGCACTATTTCACACAGCTCAAGAGCAATTACAGTCCTCAAATAGGATTGTAAGCAGGAGCATAGGCATTGCTTTTCAGTTCTGAATTTACTACTTTTTTCACCATAGATTACACAAATCCTTATCTCTATGTGACAGCTCAATCCATCATTGATCAGTAAGGACTTTAACTTGGGTTGTAATGTGGCTTATGGGTGAAATTTATCAAGAATAAAGGGGTGGAATGGAGTTCAAAATTGAGAAGTCAGTCAAGGTAAGGAGGTGATAGACACACCTTCTTCAATTCAGCACAATTTCATCTTCTTCTTTGAATTTTCAGAGCCAAAGTGGCCATCTTTTTCTCTTTCTTTTTCAAACTTCCAATGAAATGCCTTCTCCTTTTTTTTTTTTTTTTCAAAGCAACATTGACTGGAATGCCACATTTCTTCTGCTGATACAGCATTGCCTTCAATTATTTTTTTTTTACCAAACTGTTACCCAACTCACCTTTCTTCAGCTTTCTTTCCTTTACCTTGAATTCTCGAGTGAGGTTAGGCTAAATGAGGTTGATGAGGTTTCAAAGAAATCTTGGATTTATAAAGCTCAATTGGTGTGTATCAAGGCGATTTCAAAAGGTTGGGCTTTTGAAGTTCAAACTGTCCAAAGGAGGCCTTACATCATGTCTTTAATATCATGATTGCTATCAAGATATTTTAACTTGGATATATGTAACTTCTAGTGATAACAAGCGAGGTTCAAACAGTCCTAGAGCGAAAAATTTCCAATTTATACCTCCAAAGAATACATTTCGGTCCAAATCTCCTGTGGTTTTCTATCAAATTCTTGAGGTATATCATCACTTGTTTTCTCTCATTTTAGGTTTACTAAAACATCAATTTTCAAAATTTCCGACATTCACTTCATGAAAGTATTAGAATTACACTAGAAATTAATTTTAAAAGTTTTAACTTCCTCATTTTCAAAAAAAAAGCAAGTGTGAGATTACCTCATTTACAACAATTCTGCTGATCATAAGCTGCACCAAGCATTAACTTATTTATTGGCATACCTGCCATCCCCCCAAACCTACGATGAACATTGTCCTCCATGTTCTGAATCAGACTAGCGGCAGGGATAAAAGAAGAAAGAAAAACTAAGAACAGAAAAAATCTAAACTATATGCGTGAGAAAATAAAAATGTAAAAGAATATATGAGCAAGGAAATGGAAAAAATGTTATATACAAATGCAAGAAAAATCAACAAAACAATGCTAGAACTGCTAAATAAAATCTAACAAATAGAAGGATTACTATGCAAATGGAACGAAACTAATGCTAATAACAGAGAAACAGTAAAAGCAAGGTAAGGGACTGAATACAAAGTTAAAAAAGAAAAAGAAAAGTGTTGATACAAAAACAGAATTTGTGAATGCAAAATAGGAAAACAAAGTTAGAAACTAACTGTACTCACAGAAAAATGACGAAAATCAGTAAAACGAGGACACATTAACCTAAGAAAGAAAAAAAATCAGCGATCTAAAAACAGAATTTGAAACTAAAATTCCTAAAACAGAAAATCTAATGCCAAATGATACATCCTAAGCCCAAAGAAAAAAAAAACCCAAAAGCCTGAGATACTTATGAATCTAAGTGATTATAAAAATGATTAGCAGGAATACAGTGAAAAGCAAGATTCATAAGACTGACCCCTTTGTTGATGATGTGTATGAATAAAAAAAATAATGAAGCATGGGAGCACATATTAAAAACAGGGTTCACACACAGCTGAGACCCATTTATGATGAAGAAATCTCGAAGGAAAATAAAATCAGTGGGTCCATTGAATATTCAAAACAGCCTATGATTCACTACTCATTATCCTACATGATTCCTAAAAAAGAAAAAATGATCTCAGCAGGTCCAGATGGGAAAAGTGGATGCAAATGGAGAAAAACAGCCCATCCGGAAGATATCTATATATATATATTTTTTTTGTTTTTATAATTTTCTATTTTTTTTTTACTTGTTTTGGATCAGCCCGGGCTCAACAAGAGCCCTTATTTACTACTGCTGAAAATAATGAGAAACAACTCAGAGATTTTCTATTTGTGTTTTCATTTTCTTTTATTTTGTATTTGGTTTTGTAAAAAAAAAAAATCAGCATGCCTAAAAGACAGCAGAAATTATAATCAAAACAAACATTAAACACAACAGAACTGCTGGTTCTCAAGAATTTAAAAAGAGAAAATGAATGCAAAGGAGAAGGGGATGCAAACTCAAGCAGATCTGCTCCAGCTTTAGTCCAGATGCTCCTTGTTGGACGGCTGCTCCAGATCTGCAAAATCTAAAAAGCTGCAGCAGATACCTTATTCAAGTATTGACAAAATAAAAGAAAAACTCAGGCTCTGCCCAAATTTGACAAAAAGACAAAGAGTGGCGTGACATTTATTCAAATAACTAGAAGGCAAGAATAAAAACTTCGGAAAAATAAAAAAAAAATTCTGCAGTAAAAAAGGTTTTCTATACAAAAGCTAGTAGACATTTAATCAAGCACTTGGAATGCAAAGTGCAGGTTTAAGGCAAAAATTAAAATGAAAATCAAATCTATAAAATTGAAAAACTTAGGTCTACCAATTTTAAAATCTATTCCCCGGCAACGGCGCCAAAAACTTGTTGTTGTTCTAAGTGTGCATGATTTATTTGTGTTTTGAAAGCATACTTAAATGATTGCATTACATAATATTAAAAGAATAAGATATCAATACATTGAGAGGCTAACAATTAGCCTGCAAGATCAGGGCCAATTGTAGCAAGTTTTAAATGTAAGTGAATAAAAGATCGTCCACAGGGAATTCATTTAAAATGTAAGATAAACCTCGGATCTGTGCTACAGATCTCGGCTCTATAATTATCTAGAAAGAATAGATGGGAGGTTGAATTTGTCACATTTAACTAAAAGCAAATAAAGTAAAAGAACTAACTAAATGATCCGGATCCGAGTTGGGGAGATGTTTAAAATAAGACAAATGGAGAAATAATAGCTTCATGTACTTTAGCCTTTGAAATTTTAATGAGAATCTAGTTCAATAGAGTGATTCAATCTTCATCTGGCTACCGGCCACGGATGTAAGAGAAATAAATCTAATTAAGGAATAGGTTTAGACTTATGGCTATGATCATCCACTTTAATGGTCACAGATCATCCAATAGTTAATGCCTATTCTTTAGAATTGAACATGAACATCACTAAATCTTTGCTAGAATTAGGTTACCAACACTAATTCTCACTTAATGAATCAAGGAAGTTGCATGCGGATGAGTGAATCTAAAGAAGTCTAATGCACTAAGGTGAACATTCGAACCCTTGACATGACTCCAATGGAGAATGCAAATTTACATCAACCTTTTAAAATCCAAAATTACAATTCTGAGCACGGCTTCTTAGAGAGCCCTCGGACTTTGAGTCTTGAATACAACTTGGAGTACAAATCACTCACAATGGCTCTCAAAATGCAAGTACAAGAAGGGATTACAAGGTTCGGATAAGCTATCTGGTGGAAATGGGGAAAGCAGAGATGAAACTCAAAATCTGGATGCCCAAATTGGGCAAATGGTTCTCTATTTATAGCTTTCCTATCCGACTCAAATGTGTATCAACCAATCGAGGTTGGATAGATCTGTATCAACCAATGGTAGTCGAGCACGGGATCCGAGATCTGTTATTTTGGCCAATCGAAATTCCTCGATCTGTTCATGAAAAGAGGCATCAATTACATTATGCATTTTGAAAGTTTGTTAGAGTTTCTAGAAGTTCCATAGTTAATTCCCTCATTCTCTAGGTGCTCACGTGGGGTGGAATATTCCTTCGCTTTATGCTTAGAACCCTCTGGAATGTCCCTAGGTTTTAAATGCATTGGGACGGCTGTGATTCTTGGAATTGCCCTTGTTAAAGCTGCGAATCTCTAGAATACCTTTTCATGAGCTTAGGGGCCTTTTCATGAAAGTGTTGTGACTTAAGCTCTTTTCAATGTTCAATCTCTCTTGAATTGTGTTTTCTCCTTTTTCGCAAAGTTCAATCTTCTCTTGAGTGTGTTTCTCCTTTTTGAAAGTTCAATCTTCTCTTGAGGAGTTCGGATGCTCTTGAAAGCTACGCTGGAGTTTTAGTCCTTTCAGAGTTCAAGGTTCTTTTGAAAGTGGTTCTTTGAAAGAACTCATGTTCTCTTTACTTTAGACCTTTCAATAGGTTTCTTCACTTCCTTTCTTTGGGTGACATGGATTGTCATCTTTTTGGCACTTTTAAGCTGCTTTTATGGTTAAGCCTGTCTTTATTGTTAGCTGCAACATAGGCACTTAAAACACTTATTTAGTTCTCTCAAGGGTCTATCAAGGCCCAGATTAAGGGGTGAAAAATGGTATTTTCCAGTTCTCAACACACCCCCAAACCTAAGCTTTGCTAGTCCCTGGGCAAAGACAAAATTTAAAAATAGAATGAAAAGCCATTTTGTAGAAGTTGCATTTAGCATATGCAACAAGCCTTTTAAACCCTAGGTGATCCCTAGTGGAGGAGTGAAGTCTCTGAGGGTTTTCAGTAAAGGTACCCACAAACTTCTCCAATAAATCAGTTAAGATCAATGCAGTTCTGTTAAAGCAAACTTTCATCCAATCAGATTATTCACACCTGCATCAGTCAGGTTGTAAGAAGATTTTCAAGAAAACATCAGTTCAAAACTAAAATTCTGCTGTAATTCCTTTACCATTCACTCAGTTGGTGTCAAAAAGTTTTTACAAGAAAAATTAATGAAAAGCTTGCCTTCTATTTGAGAATTCAGTTTTGATGTTACTCCAAATAATTTGATTTCAAACTCAACTCTCACCAAGGTTTTCACTCACCATGCAAATATGAGGGTTGCACTATTTCACACAGCCCAAGAGCAATTACAGTCCTCAAATAGGATTGTAAGCAGGAGCATAGGCATTGCTTTTCAGTTATGAATTTACTACTTTTTTCACCATAGATTACACAAATCCTTATCTCCATGTGACAGCTCAATCCATCATTGATCAGTAAGGACTTTAACTTGGGTTGTAATGTGGCTTATGGGTGAAATTTATCAAGAATAAAGGGGTGGAATGGAGTTCAAAATTGAGAAGTCAGTCAAGGTAAGGAGGTGATAGACACACCTTCTTCAATTCAGCACAATTTCATCTTCTTCTTTGAATTTTCAGAGCCAAAGTGGCCATCTTTTTCTCTTTCTTTTTCAAACTTCCAATGAAATGCCTTCTCCTTTTTTTTTTTTTTTCAAAGCAACATTGACTGGAATGCCACATTTCTTCTGCTGATACAACATTGCCTTCAATTATTTATTTTTTTACCAAACTGTTACCCAACTCACCTTTCTTCAGCTTTCTTTCCTTTACCTTCTGAATTCTCAGAGTGAGGGTTAGGCTAAAACAGGTTGATGAGGTTTGAAAGAAATCATGGATTTATAGAGTTCAATTGGTGTGTATCAAGGGCACTTTCAAAAGGTTGGGCTTTTTTTAAGTTCAAATGTCCAAAAAGGCCTTACATCATGTCTTTAATATCATGATTGCTATCAAGATATTTTAACTTGGATATGTGTAACTTCTAGTGATAACAAGCAGGTTCAAACAGTCCCTAGAGCAGAAAAAATTTCCAATTTATACCTCCAAAGAATACATTTCAGGTCCAAATCTCACTGGGTGTGGTTTTCTATCAAATTCCTGAGGTATATCATCACTGCTTTCTCTCTTTTTAGGTTTACTAAAACATCAATTTTCTGACATTCACTTGATGAAAGTATTTGAATTACACTAGAAATTAATTTTAAAAAGTTTTAACTTCCTCATTTTTCAAAAAAGCAAGTGTGAGATTACTTCATTTTCAAAAATTCTGCTGATCATAAGCTGCACCAAGCATTAACTTATTTTATTGGCATACCTGCCATACCCCCAAACCTAAGATGAACATTGTCCTCAATGTTCTAGACACTGAGAAACGAGGGGCAGCAGGATAAAAGAAGAAAGGAAAACTAAGGAGAAAAAAATTTGCAGCTATGTGCAGCATAAAATAAAGAAAATAACACTGAATATATGAGCAGGAAAAGGGAAAAAAAATGTTATATAAATATAGGAAATTACTGATAAAACAGAAAAATAATAAAACTAAGCTAGAACTGCTACAAAATAAAATCTAAAAATTGAAATATATGATCGAAAAATAAAAGAACTGCAAAGCAAATGGAAGGAAACTAATGCTAATAACAGAGAAACAGTAAAAGCAAGGTAAGGGACTGAATACAAAGTTAAAAAAGAAAAAGAAAAGTGTTGATACAAAAACAGAATTTGTGAATGCAAAATAGGAAAACAAAGTTAGAAACTAACTGTACTCACAGAAAAATGATGAAAATCAGTAAAACGAGGACACATTAACCTAAGAAAGAAAAAAAATCAGGGATCTAAAAACAGAATTTGAAACTAAAATTCCTAAAACAGAAAATCTAATGCCAAATGATACATCCTAAGCCCAAAGAAAAAAAAAAACCCAAAAGCCTGAGATACTTATGAATCTAAGTGATTATAAAAATGATTAGCAGGAATACAGTGAAAAGCAAGATTCATAAGATTGACCCCTTTGTTGATGATGTGTATGAATAAAAAAAAATAATGAAGCATGGGAGCACATATTAAAAATAGGGTTCACACACAGCTGAGACCCATTTATGATGAAGAAATTTCGAAGGAAAATAAAATAAGTGGGTCCATTGAATATTCAAAACAGCCTATGATTCACTACTCATTATCCTACATGATTCCTAAAAAAGAAAAAATGATCTCAGGAGGTCCAGATGGGAAAAGTGGATGCAAATGGAGAAAAACAGCCCATCCGGAAGATATCTATATATATATATATATTTTTTGTTTTTATAATTTTCTATTTTTTTTTTTACTTGTTTTGGATATGCCCGGGCTCAACAAGAGCCCTCATTTACTACTGCTGAAAATAATGAGAAACAACTCAGAGATGTTCTATTTGTGTTTTCAATTTCTTTTATTTTGTATTTGGTTTTGTAAAAAAAAAAAAATCAGCATGCCTAAAAGACAGCAGAAATTATAATCAAAACAAACATTAAACACAACAGAAGTGCTAGTTCTCAATAATTTAAAAAGAGAAAATGAATGCAAAGGAGAAGGGGATGCAAACTCAAGCAGATCTGCTCCAGCTTTAGTCCAGATGCTCCTTGTTGGACGGCCGCTCCAGATCTGCAAAAATCCAAAAACTGCAGCAGTACATTATTCAAGTATTGACAAAAATGAAAAGAAAAACTCAGGCTACTGCCCAAATTTGACAAAAAGATAAAAGAGTGGCAGCAGCATTTATTCAAATAACTAGAAGGCAATGAATAAAAACTCAGAAAAATAAAAAAAATTCTGCTGCAGTAAAACAGGTTTTCTATACAAAACTGCACTTGACATTTACTCAAGCACTTGTAATGCAAGGCGCAGGTTTAAAAGCAAAAATTAAAATAAAATCAAATCTATAAAATTAAAAAACTTAGGTCTACCAATTTTAAAATCTATTCCCGCCATGCCTAAAAACTTGTTGTTGCCTAACAGTGTGCATGATTTATTTGTGTTTTGAAGCATACTTGTATTATGAATATTAAGTTACATAATTTTAAATTATGAAGAGATATCAGCACATTGAGGGCTAACAATAGCCTGCAAGATCAGGGCCAATTGTAGCAAGTTTTAAATGTAAGTGAATAAAAGATCGTCCACAGGGAATTGATTTAAAATTTAAGATAAACCTCCAGATCTGAGCTACCAGATCTGGCCTCTTATCCTATCTAGAAAGCACATAAGATGGGAGGTTGAATTTGTCACATTAACTAAATGATAAAAGTAAAAGTTAAACTAAGTGATCCAGATCCGAGGTGGGGAATGTTTGATTAAACTTATCAAATGGAGAAATAATATCTGACTTTGATTTGGTCCTTTGAAATTTTAATGAGAATCTGCACTAAACAGAGGTGATCCAATCTTCATCTGGCTACAAGCACAGATGTAAGAGAGATAAATCTAATTCAAGGATTAGGCTTACACTTATGGCTATGGTCTGTCCACTTTAATGGCCACAAACCATCCAATAGTCTTTAATCCAAATCCTCAATTCAGAACAAGAAACATCACTACAAATGCTGTAAGAGACTAGGTTACAAACACTAATTCTCACAGGATTAATGAATCAAGGGAAATTGCATGCAAAACAATGAATCTAAAGGAGTCTAATGCACTAAGGAGATCAATAAGAACCCGTGAAATGAATCCAATGGAGAAAACACAGTTTACATCAACCTTTTAAAATTCAATCTTACAATTACGAAAGCACGGCTTAGAAAGCCCTCGGACTTTGCAGTCTTGAATGCAAACTCTCTTTGAGTTACAATATCTCAGCAACTCTCAAAAGCAAGTACAAAGTAGGCTATTACAAGGATTAGAGATAACTATCGAAATGGGGGATTAAAATGAAACTCAAAATCTGGATGCCCCAATTGGGCAAATGTCTTCTCAATTTATAGCTTTCCCTATCCCTCGTATGTGTATCAACCAATCAGAGGTTCTCAGATCCAGATATTGACCAATGGTAGTCGAGCACGGATCGAGATCTGCTTCGCCAATCGTAATTCCTCGATCCGTTCACCAATCGTGAAAAAGGCATCAATTCGTTATGCATTTTGAAAGTTTGTTAGAGTTTCTAGAAGTTCCCGCCAAGTTATTCCTCTCTAGGTGCTCACGGGGTGGAATATTCATGCTTAGAACCTCCGAATGTCCTAGGTTTTAAATGCATTGGGACGGCAACAGACATCGAATTGCCCTTGTTAAAGCCGAATAGAATACCTTTCGCAGCTTAGGGCCTTTTTCGCAAAGTGTCAGGACTTCAAGCTCTTTTCGCAATGTTCAACCTTTAAAAAGAATCGAACTTTTCGAGAAGTTCAATCTTCTTCAAGGTGTTTTCCTTTTCGCAAAAGTTCAATCTTCTTCGAGGAGTTCAGATGTTTTCAAAGCTATACTGGAGTTTTAGTCCTTTCGCAGAAGTTCAAGGTTCTTACGAAAAGTGCGTTCTTTGCTAAAAGAACTCAGAGTGCATTTCTCTGCTCGAATTGTTCTCCTGCTTCATGTGTCTTTGCCTCTTTACTTTAGACCTTTCAACAAATGATGAGGTTGTTTCTTCACTTCCTTTCTTTGACCGACATGGATTGTCATCTTTTGGCACTTTTTAAGTGCTTATGGTTAAGCCTGCCTTTATTGTTAATGAAACATAGGCACTTAAAACACTTATTTAGTTCTCTCAAGGGTCTATCAAGGCCCAGATTAAGGGGTGAAAATGGTATTTTCCAGCTTCTCAACACACCCCTTAAACCTAAGCTTTGCTAGTCCCTCGAGCAAAGACAAAATTTAAAAATAGAATGAAAAGCCATTTTTGTAGGGAGCACATTGCATTTAGCATATGCAACAAGCCTTTTAAACCCCTAGGTGATCCCTAGTGGAGGAGTGAAGTCTCCCGAGGGTTTTCAAAGAAGGTACCCACAAACTTCTCCAATAAATCGCTTAAGATCAATGCGCTCATAAAGCAAACTTTCATCCAATCAGATTATTCACACCTGCATCAACAAAGTTGTAAGAAGATTTTCAAGAAAACATCACTCAAAACTAAAATTCTGTAATTCCTTTACCATTCACTCGTTGGTGTCAAAAAGTTTTACAAGAAAATTAATGAAAAGCTTGCCTTCTATTTGAGAATTCAGTTTGATGTTACCCAAATAATTTGATTTCAAACTCAACTCTCACCAAGGTTTTCACTCACCATGCAAATATGAGGGTTGCACTATTTCACACAACCAAGAGCAATTACAGGTCCTCAAATAGGATTGTAAGGTGAGCATAGGCATTGCTTTTCATGAATTTACTACTTTTTAACCATAGATTACACAAATCCTTATCTCCATGTGACAGCTCAATCCATCATTGATCAAGAAGGACTTTAACTTGGGTTGTAATGTGGCTTATGGGTGAAATTTATCAAGAATAAAGGGTGGAATGGAGTTCAAAATTGAGAAGTCACAAGGTAAGGAGGTGATAGACACACCTTCTTCAATTCAAAGACAATTTCATCTTCTTCTTTGAATTTTCGTGAGCCAAAGTGGCCATCTTTTTCTTTCTTTTCAAACTTCCAATGAAATGCCTTCCTTTTTTTTTTTTTTTTTCAAAGCAACATTGACCGGAATGCCACATTTCTTACGATACAACATTGCCTTCAATTATTATTTTTTTACCAAGCTGTTACCCAACTCACCTTTCTTCAAATTTTTCTTTCCTTTACCTTAATTCTCAGAGTGAGGATTAGGCTAAATGAGGTTGCTGAGGTTTCAAAGAAATCTTGGATTTATAAAGCTCAATTGGTCTGTATCAAGGCCAGTTTCAAAAGATTGGGCTTTTCTAAGTTCAAGCTGCGCCAAAGGAGGCCTTACATCATGTCTTTAATGTCATGATTGCTATCAAGATCTTTTAACTTGGATATGTGTAACTTCTAGTGATAACAAGGTGTTCAAACAAATTCCTAGAGCGTAAAAATTTCCAATTTATACCTCCAAAGAATACATTTCGTGTCCAAATCTCACTGGGTGTGGTTTTCTATTAAATTCCTGAGGTATATCATCACTTGTTTCTCTCTTTTTAGGTTTACTAAAACATCAATTTTCTGACATTCACTTGATGAAAGTATTTGAATTACACTAGAAATTAATTTTAAAAAGTTTTAACTTCCTCATTTTTCAAAAAAGCAAGTGTGAGATTACTTCATTTTCAAAATTTCACGATCATAAGCTGCACCAAGCATTAACTTATTTATTGGCATACCTGCCATACCCCCAAACCTAAGATGAACATTGTCCTCAATGTTCTAGACACTGAGAAACGAGGGGCAGCAGGATAAAAGAAGAAAGGAAAACTAAGGAGAAAAAAATTTGCAGCTATGTGCAGCATAAAATAAAGAAAATAACACTGAATATATGAGCAGGAAAAGGGAAAAAAAATGTTATATAAATATAGGAAATTACTGATAAAACAGAAAAATAATAAAACTAAGCTAGAACTGCTACAAAATAAAATCTAAAAATTGAATATATGATCAGAAAAATAAAAGAACTGCAAAGCAAATGGAAGGAAACTAATGCTAATAACAGAGAAACAGTAAAAGCAAGGTAAGGGACTGAATACAAAAACAGAATTTGTGAATGCAAAATAGGAAAACAAAGTTAGAAACTAATTGTACTCACAGAAAAATGATGAAAATCAGTAAAACGAGGACACATTAACCTAAGAAAGAAAAAAAATCAGGGATCTAAAAACAGAATTTGAAACTAAAATTCCTAAAACAGAAAATCTAATGCCAAATGATACATCCTAAGCCCAAAGAAAAAAAAAAACCCAAAAGCCTGAGATACTTATGAATCTAAGTGATTATAAAAATGATTAGCAGGAATACAGTGAAAAGCAAGATTCATAAGACTGACCCCTTTGTTGATGATGTGTATGAATAAAAAAAAATAATGAAGCATGGGAGCACATATTAAAAATAGGGTTCACACACAGCTGAGACCCATTTATGATGAAGAAATTTCGAAGGAAAATAAAATAAGTGGGTCCATTGAATATTCAAAACAGCCTATGATTCACTACTCATTATCCTACATGATTCCTAAAAAAAAAAAATGATCTCAGCAGGTCCAGATGGGAAAAGTGGATGCAAATGGAGAAAAACAGCCCATCCGGAAGATATCTATATATATATATATTTTTGTTTTTATAATTTTCGATTTTTTTTATTTTTACTTGTTTTGGATCAGCCCGGGCTCAACAAGAGCCCTCATTTACTATCGCTGAAAATAATGAGAAACAACTCAGATTTTCTATTTGTGTTTTCAATTTCTTTTATTTTGTATTTGGTTTTTTATAAAAAAAAAAAAAAAGTCAGCATGCCTAAAAAACAGCAGAAATTATAATCAAAACAAACATTAAACACAACAGAAGTGCTAGTTCTCAATAATTTAAAAAGAGAAAATGAATGCAAAGGAGAAGGGGATGCAAACTCAAGCAGATCTGCTCCAGCTTTAGTCCAGATGCTCCTTGTTGGACGGCCGCTCCAGATCTGCAAAAATCTAAAAACTGCAGCAGTACCTTATTCAAGTATTGACAAAAATGAAAAGAAAAACTCAAAGCACGCCCAAATTTGACAAAAAGACAAAAGAGTGGCAGCAGCATTTATTCAAATAACTAGAAGGCAATGAATAAAAACTCAGAAAAATAAAAAAATTCTGTCATGAAAACAGTGTTTTCTATACAAAATCAGAGACATTTAATCAAGCACTTGGAATGCAAAGTGCAGGTTTAAAGCAAAAATTAAAATAAAAATCAAATCTATAAAACAGAAAAACTTAGGTCTACCTATTTTAAAATCTATTCCCCGGCAGCGGCGCCAAAAACTTGTTGTTGTTCTAAGTGTGCATGATTTATTTGTGTTTTGAAAGCATACTTGCAAATGATGCATTGTACTGAATATTAAAAAGAATAAGAAAATATCAGCACAGAGAGAACATAATTAGCCTGCAAGATCAGGGCCAATTGTAGCAAGTTTTAAATGTAAGTGAATAAAAGATCGTCCACAGGGAATTGATTTAAAATTTAAGATAAACCTCCAGATCTGAGCTACCAGATCTGGCCTCTTATCCTATCTAGAAAGCACATAAGATGGGAGGTTGAATTTGTCACATTAACTAAATGATAAAAGTAAAAGTTAAACTAAATGATCCAGATCCGAGTTGGGGGAATGTTTGAGGTAAACTTATAGAAAATGGAGAAATAATATCTGACTTTGATTTGGTCCTTGAAATCTAATGAGAATGACTGCAGCGCAATAGAGGTGATCCAATCTTCATCTGGCTACAAGCACAGATGTAAGAGAGATAAATCTAATTCAAGGATTAGGCTTACACTTATGGCTATGGTCTGTCCACTTTAATGGCCACAAACCATCCAATAGTCTTTAATCCAAATCCTCAATTCAGAACAAGAAACATCACTACAAATGCTGTAAGAGACTAGGTTACAAACACTAATTCTCACGGGATTAATGAATCAAGGAAATTGCATGCAAAACAATGAATCTAAAGGAGTCTAATGCAATGAGGAGATCAGAGGGAACCCTTGACATGAGTCCAATGGAGAATGCATAGTTCTGACAACCTTTTAAAATTCATCCTTACAATTTACAGCAAACCCAACTCTCGGATTTGTAGTCTTGAATACAAACTCTCCTTTGAATTACGAAATATCTCACGACTCTCAAATGCAAGTACAAAGTGAAGCTATTACAAGGATTGCGGACAAACTATCCGTTTGGGAAATGGGGATTAAAATGAAACTCAAAATCTGGATGCCTTAATTGGGCAAATGCTTCGTCAATTTATAGCTTTCCCCAGGTCCAGCTCAGATGTGTATCAACCAATCAGAGGTTCTCAGATCTGTATTGACCAATGGTAGTCGAGCACGGGGATCGAGATTTATTTTGGCCAATTAGAATTCCTCGATCTGTTTCAGCCAATCAGGTGAAAAAGGCATCAATTCTATTATGCATTTTGAAAGTTTGTTAGAGTTTCTAGAAGTTCCTGCCAAGTTATTCCCTCTCTAGGTGCTCACGTGGGGTGGAATATTCCTTCGCTTTATGCTTAGAACCCTCTGGAATGTCCCTAGGTTTTAAAACGCATTGGGACGCCAGGCAATGTGACATCGAATTGCCCTTGTTAAAGCTGCGAATCTCTAGAATACCTTTTCGCAGAGCTTAGGGGCCTTTTCGCAAAGTGCTGTGACTTCTGAAGCTCTTTTCGCAATGTTCAATCTCTCTTCGAATTGTGTTTTCTCCTTTTCGCAAAGTTCAATCTTCTCTTCGAAGTGTGTTTTCTCCTTTTCGCAAAGTTCAATCTTCTCTTCGAGGAGTTCAGATGCTCTTGAAGCTACTACTGAGAGTTTTAGTCCTTTCCGCAGAAGTTCAAGGTTCTTTCTAAAAGTGCGTTCTTTTGAAAAGAACTCAGAGTACATTTCTCTGTCAATTGTTCCTCGCTTCACATGTGTCTTTGCCTCTTTACTTTAGACCTTTCAATAGCTGATGAGGTTGTTTCTTCACTTACTTTCTTTGGACTGACATGGATTGTCATCTTTTTGGCACTTTTAAGCCGCTTTTATGGTTAAGCTTTGTCTTTATTGTTAGCTGCAACATAGGCACTTAAAACACTTATTTAGTTCTCTCAAGGGTCTATCAAGGCCCAGATTAAGGGATGAAAAATGGTATTTTCCAGTTCTCAACACACCCCCAAACCTAAGCTTTGCTAGTCCCTGAGCAAAGACAAAATTTAAAAATAGAATGAAAAGCCATTTTTGTAGGGAGCACAGTTGCATTTAGCATATGCAACAGGCCTTTTAAACCCCTAGGCGATCCCTAGTGGAGGAGTGAAGTCTCCTGAGGGTTTTCAGTGAAGGTACCCACAAACTTCTCCAATAAATCAGTTAAGATCAATGCGCTCATTAAAGCAAACTTTCATCCAATCAGATTATTCACACTGCATCACCAAAGTTGTAAGAAGATTTTCAAGAAAACATCACTCAAAACTAAAATTCTAGAATTCCTTTACCATTCACTCAGTTGGTGTCAAAAAGTTTTTACAAGAAAAATTAATGAAAAGCTTGCCTTCTATTTGAGAATTCAGTTTTGATGTTACTCCAAATAATTTGATTTCAAACTCAACTCTCACCAAGGTTTTCACTCACCATGCAAATATGAGGGTTGCACTATTTCACACAGCCCAAGAGCAATTACAGTCCTCAAATAGGATTGTAAGCAGGAGCATAGGCATTGCTTTTCGGTTATGAATTTACTACTTTTTTAACCATAGATTACACAAATCCTTATCTCCATGTGACAGCTCAATCCATCATTGATCGAAGGACTTTAACTTGGGTTGTAATGTGGCTTATGGGTGAAATTTATCAAGAATAAAGGTGGAATGGAGTTCAAAATTGAGAAGTCAGTCAAGGTAAGGAGGTGATAGACACACCTTCTTCAATTCAAAGACAATTTCATCTTCTTCTTTGAATTTTGAGCCAAAGTGGCCATCTTTTCTCTTTCTTTTCAAACTTCCAATGAAATGCCTTCTCCTTTTTTTTTTTTTTCAAAGCAACATTGACTGAATGCTACATTTCTTCTCGCCGATACATCATTGCCTTCAATTATTTTTTTTTTTTCTTTACCAAATCATACCCAACTCACCTTTCTTCACTTTTCTTTTCCTTTACCTTCGAATTTCTCAGAGTGAGGGTTAGGCTAAATGAGGTTGATGAGGTTTCAAAGAAATCTTGGATTTATAAAGCTCAATTGGTGTGTATCAAGGGCGCTTCAAAAGATTGGGCTTTTTTAAGTTCAAGTCAAAAGGAGGCCTTACATCATGTCTTTAATATCATGATTGCTATCAAGATATTTTAACTTGATATGTGTAACTTCTAGTGATAACAAGGTGTTCAAATAAATTCCTAGAGCGTAAAATTTCCAATTTATACCTCCAAAGAATACATTTGTGTCCAAATCTCAGGGTGTGGTTTTCTATCAAATTCTCGAGGTATATCATCACTTGTTTCTCTCTTTTAGGTTTACTAAACTTTTCAAAATTTTCCGACATTCACTTGATGAAAGTATTAGAATTACACTAGAAATTAATTTTAAAAGTTTTAACTTCCTCATTTTTCAAAAAAGCAAGTGTGAGATTACTTCATTTTCAAAAATTCTGCTGATCATAAGCTGCACCAAGCATTAACTTATTTATTGGCATACCTGCCATACCCCCAAACCTAAGATGAACATTGTCCTCAATGTTCTAGACACTGAGAAACTAGGGGCAGCAGGGTAAAAGAAGAAAGGAAATCTAAGCAGAAAAAAATTTGCAGCTATGTGCAGCATAAAATAAAGAAAATAACACTGAATATATGAGCAGGAAAAGGGAAAAAAAATGTTATATAAATATAGGAAATTCGATAAAACAGAAAATAATAAAACTAAGCTAGAACTGCTACAAAATAAAATCTAAAAATTGAATATATGATCAGAAAAATAAAAGAACTGCAAAGCAAATGGAAGGAAACTAATGCTAATAACAGAGAAACAGTAAAAGCAAGGTAGGGGACTGAATACAAAGTTAAAAAGAAAAAAGAAAAGTGTTGATACAAAACAGAATTTGTGAATGCAAAATAGGAAAACAAAGTTAGAAACTAACTGTACTCACAAAAAATGATGAAAATCAGAAAACGAGGACACATTAACCTAAGAAAGAAAAAAATCGGGGATCTAAAAGCGAAATTTGAAACTAAAATTCCTAAAAGAAAATCTAATGCCAAATGATACATCCTAAGCCCAAAGAAAAAAAACCCAAAAGCTGAGATACTTATGAATCTAAGTGATTATAAAATGATTAGGTGAATACAAAGGAAAAGCAAGATTCATAAGATTGACCCCTTTGTTGATGATGTGTATGAATAAAAAAAAATAATGAAGCATGGGAGCACATATTAAAAATAGGGTTCACACACAGCTGAGACCCATTTATGATGAAGAAATTTCGAAGGAAAATAAAATAAGTGGGTCCATTGAATATTCAAAACAGCCTATGATTCACTACTCATTATCCTACATGATTCCTAAAAAAGAAAAAATGATCTCAGGAGGTCCAGATGGGAAAAGTGGATGCAAATGGAGAAAAGATTATCCTAAGATATCTATATATATATATATATTTTTTGTTTTTATAATTTTCTATTTTTTTTTTTACTTGTTTTGGATATGCCCGGGCTCAACAAGAGCCCTCATTTACTACTGCTGAAAATAATGAGAAACAACTCAGAGATGCTCTATTTGTGTTTTCAATTTCTTTTATTTTATATTTGGTTTTGTAAAAAAAAAAAAATCAGCATGCCTAAAAGACAGCAGAAATTATAATCAAAACAAACATTAAACACAACAGAAGTGCTAGTTCTCAATAATTTAAAAAGAGAAAATGAATGCAAAGGAGAAGGGGATGCAAACTCAAGCAGATCTGCTCCAGCTTTAGTCCAGATGCTCCTTGTTGGACGGCCGCTCCAGATCTGCAAAAATCTAAAAACTGCAGCAGTACCTTATTCAAGTATTGACAAAAATGAAAAGAAAAACTCAGGCTACTGCCCAAATTTGACAAAAAGACAAAAGAGTGGCAGCAGCATTTATTCAAATAACTAGAAGGCAATGAATAAAAACTCAGAAAAATAAAAAAAATTCTGCTGCAGTAAAACAGGTTTTCTATACAAAACTGCTGTAGACATTTAATCAAGCACTTGGAATGCAAAGTGCAGGTTTAAAGCAAAAATTAAAATAAAAATCAAATCTATAAAATGAAAAACTTAGGTCTACCTATTTTAAAATCTATTCCCGTGGCGCCCAAAAAACTTGTTGTTGTTCTAAGTGTGCATGATTTATTTCTGTTTTGAAAGCATACTTGTAAATGATGCATTGTACTGAATATTAAAAACAATAAGAAAATATCGACAGAGAGAACATAATTAGCCTGCAAGATCAGGGCCAATTGTAGCAAGTTTTAAATGTAAGTGAATAAAAGATCGTCCACAGGGAATTGATTTAAAATTTAAGATAAACCTCCAGATCTGAGCTACCAGATCTGGCCTCTTATCCTATCTAGAAAGCACATAAGATGGGAGATTGAATTTGTCACATTAACTAAATGATAAAAGTAAAAGTTAAACTAAATGATCCAGATCCGAGTTGGGGGAATGTTTGAGGTAAACTTATAGAAAATGGAGAAATAATATCTGACTTTGATTTGGTCCTTGAAATCTAATGAGAATGACTGCAGCGCAATAGAGGTGATCCAATCTTCATCTGGCTACAAGCACAGATGTAAGAGAGATAAATCTAATTCAAGGATTAGGCTTACACTTATGGCTATGGTCTGTCCACTTTAATGGCCACAAACCATCCAATAGTCTTTAATCCAAATCCTCAATTCAGAACAAGAAACATCACTACAAATGCTGTAAGAGACTAGGTTACAAACACTAATTCTCACAGGATTAATGAATCAAGGGAAATTGCATGCAAAACAATGAATCTAAAGGAGTCTAATGTACTGAGGAGATCAGAGGGAACCCTTGACATGAGTCCAATGGAGAATGCATAGTTTACAACAACCTTTTAAAATTCATCCTTACAATTTACAGAGCACGGCTTAACGACTCGATTTGCGATCTTGATGCAAACTCTCCTTTGAGTTACTGAGTATCTCACGCCTCTCAAATGCAAGTACAAAGTAGGCTATTACAGGATTGAGCAAATCGGCCGGGAAATGGGGATTAAAAATGAAACTCAAAACTGGATGCCTTAATTGGGCAAATGCTTCGTCAATTTATAGCTTTCCTGTGTCCAGCCACATGTGTATCAACCAATCGAGGTTCTCGATCAGATTGACCAATGGTAGTCGAGCACGGGATCGAGATTTATTTTGGCCAATTAGAATTCTCGATCTGTTCACCAATCAATCGTGAAAAAGGCATCAATTCTATTATGCATTTTGAAAGTTTGTTAGAGTTTCTAGAAGTTCCGCCAAGTTATTCCTCTAGGTGCTCACGTGGGGTGGAATATTCCTTCGCTTATGCTTAGAACCCTCTGGAATGTCCCTAGGTTTTAAAACGCATTGGGACGTGTGCAACAGATTACTGAATTGCCCTTGTTAAAGCTACGAATCTCTAGCATACCTTTTCGCAGAGCTTAGGGGCCTATTCACAAAGTGCTGTGACTTATGTAGCTCTTTTCGCTATGCTCAATCTCTCTTCGGATTGTGTTTTCTCCTTTTCGCAAAGTTCAATCTTCTCTTCGAAGTGTGTTTTCTCCTTTTCGCAAAGTTCAATCTTCTCTTCGAGGAGTTCAGATGCTCTTCGAAAGCTACGCCTGGAGTTTTAGTCCTTTCCGCAGAGTTCAAGGTTCTTTACGAAAAGTGCAGGTTCTTTGCGAAAAGAACTCTGTACATTTCTCGTCGAATTGTTCCTGCTTCGCCATGTGTCTTTGCCTCTTTACTTTAGACCTTTCAATAGCATGATGAGGTTGTTTCTTCACTTCCTTTCTTTGGACTGACATGGATTGTCATCTTTTTGGCACTTTTAAGCTGCTTTTATGGTTAAGCCTGTCTTTATTGTTAGCTGCAACATAGGCACTTAAAACACTTATTTAGTTCTCTCAAGGGTCTATCAAGGCCCAGATTAAGGGATGAAAAATGGTATTTTCCAGTTCTCAACACACCCCCAAACCTAAGCTTTGCTAGTCCCTGAGCAAAGACAAAATTTAAAAATAGAATGAAAAGCCATTTTGTAGGGAGCATGCTTGCATTTAGCATATGCAACAAGCCTTTTAAACCCCTAGGCGATCCCTAGTGGAGGAGTGAAGTCTCCTGAGGGTTTTCAGTGAAGGTACCCACAAACTTCTCCAATAAATCAGTTAAGATCAATGCAGTTCTGTTAAAGCAAACTTTCATCCAATCAGATTATTCACACCTGCATCAGTCAGGTTGTAAGAAGATTTTCAAGAAAACATCAGCTCAAAACTAAAATTCTGCTGTAATTCCTTTACCATTCACTCAGTTGGTGTCAAAAAGTTTTTACAAGAAAAATTAATGAAAAGCTTGCCTTCTATTTGAGAATTCAATTTTGATGTTACTCCAAATAATTTGATTTCAAACTCAACTCTCACCAAGGTTTTCACTCACCATGCAAATATGAGGGTTGCACTATTTCACACAGCCCAAGAGCAATTACAGTCCTCAAATAGGATTATGGTGAGCATAGGCATTGCTTTTAGTTATGAATTTACTACTTTTTAACCATAGATTACACAAATCCTTATCTCCATGTGACTCAATCCATCATTGATCAAGGACTTTAACTTGGGTTGTAATGTGGCTTATGGGTGAAATTTATCAAGAATAAAGGGTGGAATGGAGTTCAAAATTGAGAAGTCAGTCAAGGTAAGGAGGTGATAGACACACCTTCTTCAATTCAAAGACAATTTCATCTTCTTCTTTAATTTTCGAGCCAAAGTGGCCATCTTTTTCTTTCTTTTCAAACTTCCAATGAAATGCCTTCTCCTTTTTTTTTTTTTTTTTTTCAAAGCAACATTGTGAATGCCACATTTCTTCTAGCGATACAACATTGCCTTCAATTATTATTTTTTACCAAATGTTACCCAACTCACCTTTCTTGACTTTCTTTCCTTTACCTTGAATTCTCGAGTGAGGATTAGGCTAAATGAGGTTGATGAGGTTTCAAAGAAATCTTGGATTTATAAAGCTCAATTGGTGTATCAAGGCGCTTCAAAAGATTGGGCTTTTGAAGTTCAATTTGTCCAAAAGGAGGCCTTACATCATGTCTTTAATATCATGATTGCTATCAAGATATTTTAACTTGGATATGTGTAACTTCTAGTGATAACAAGCAGGTTCAAACAGTCCCTAGAGCAGAAAAAATTTCCAATTTATACCTCCAAAGAATACATTTCAGGTCCAAATCTCACTGCGTGTGGTTTTCTATTAAATTCCTCAGGTATATCATCACTTGTTTCTCTCTTTTTAGGTTTACTAAAACATCAATTTTCTGACATTCACTTGATGAAAGTATTTGAATTACACTAGAAATTAATTTTAAAAGTTTTAACTTCCTCATTTTTTCAAAAAGCAAGTGTGAGATTACTTCATTTTCAAAAATTCACGATCATAAGCTGCACCAAGCATTAACTTATTTATTGGCATACCGCCATACCCCCAAACCTAAGATGAACATTGTCCTCAATGTTCTGAGACATCGAGAAACGAGCAGGATAAAAGAAGAAAGGAAAACTAAGGAGAAAAAATTTGCGACTATATGCGCATAAAATAAAGAAAATAACACTGAATATATGAGCAGGAAAAGGGAAAAAAAATGTTATATAAATATAGGAAATTACTGATAAAACAGAAAAATAATAAAACTAAGCTAGAACTGCTACAAAATAAAATCTAAAATTGAATATATGATCAAAAAATAAAAGAACAAAGCAAATGGAAGGAAACTAATGCTAATAACAGAGAAACAAGAAAAGCAAGGTAAGGACTGAATACAAAGTTAAAAAGAAAAGAAAAGTGTTGATACAAAACAGAATTTGTGAATGCAAAATAGGAAAACAAAGTTAGAAACTAACTGTACTCACGTAAAAATGATGAAAATCAAGAAACGAGGACACATTAACCTAAGAAAGAAAAAAAATCGGGGATCTAAAAGCAGAATTTGAAACTAAAATTCCTAAAAAAAAATCTAATGTCAAATGATACATCCTAAGCCCAAAGAAAAAAAAACCCAAAAGCCTGAGATACTTATGAATCTAAGTGATTATAAAAATGATTAGCAGGAATATAGTGAAAAGCAAGATTCATAAGACTGACCCCTTTGTTGATGATGTGTATGAATAAAAAAAATAATGAAGCATGGGAGCACATATTAAAAATAGGGTTCACACATAGCTGAGACCCATTTATGATGAAGAAATTTCAAGGAAAATAAAATAAGTGGGTCCATTGAATATTCAAAACAGCCTATGATTCACTACTCATTATCCTACATGATTCCTAAAAAGAAAAAATGATCTCGGGAGGTCCAGGATGGGAAAAGTGGATGCAAATGGAGAAAAACAATCAGGAAGATATCTATATATATATATATATATTTTTGTTTTATAATTTTCATTTTTTTTTTTTTTACTTGTTTTGGATATGCGCTCAACAAGAGCCCTCATTTACTCTTCTGAAAATAATGAGAAACAACTTCGGAGATGCTCTATTTGTGTTTTCAATTTCTTTTATTTTATATTTGGTTTTGTAAAAAAAAAAAAATCAGCATGCCTAAAAGACAGCAGAAATTATAATCAAAACAAACATTAAACACAACAGAAGTGCTAGTTCTCAATAATTTAAAAAGAGAAAATGAATCCAAAGGAGAAGGGGATGCAAACTCAAGCAGATCTGCTCCAGCTTTAGTCCAGATGCTCCTTGTTGGACGGCCGCTCTAGATCTGCAAAAATCTAAAAACTGCAGCAGTACCTTATTCAAGTATTGACAAAAATGAAAAGAAAAACTCAGGCTACTGCCCAAATTTGACAAAAAGACAAAAGAGTGGCAGCAGCATTTATTCAAATAACTAGAAGGCAATGAATAAAAACAGAAAAATAAAAAAAATTCTCAGTAAAGAAAAGTTTTCTATACAAAGCTCGCAGACACATTTAATCAAGCACTTGGAATGCAAAGTGCAGGTTTAAAGCAAAAATTAAAATAAAAATCAAATCTATAAAACAGAAAAACTTAGGTCTACCTATTTTAAAATCTATTCCCCGGCAGCGGCGCCAAAAACTTGTTGTTGTTCTAAGTGTGCATGATTTATTTGTGTTTTGAAAGCATACTT
This sequence comes from Chloranthus sessilifolius, assembly GCA_021018995.1. Lineage (NCBI taxonomy): Eukaryota > Viridiplantae > Streptophyta > Magnoliopsida > Chloranthales > Chloranthaceae > Chloranthus > Chloranthus sessilifolius. The sequence continues at coordinate 127,991,102 of CM037589.1, read as the reverse complement.
GCAAATGATGCATTGTACTGAATATTAAAAAGAATAAGAAAATATCAGCACAGAGAGAACATAATTAGCCTGCAAGATCAGGGCCAATTGTAGCAAGTTTTAAATGTAAGTGAATAAAAGATCGTCCACAGGGAATTGATTTAAAATTTAAGATAAACCTCCAGATCTGAGCTACCAGATCTGGCCTCTTATCCTATCTAGAAAGCACATAAGATGGGAGATTGAATTTGTCACATTAACTAAATGATAAAAGTAAAAGTTAAACTAAATGATCCAGATCCGAGTTGGGGGAATGTTTGAGGTAAACTTATAGAAAATGGAGAAATAATATCTGACTTTGATTTGGTCCTTGAAATCTAATGAGAATGCTGCACATAATAGAGGTGATCAATCTTCATCCGGCTACAAGCACGGATGTAAGAGAGATAAATCTAATTCAAGGATTAGGCTTACACTTATGGCTATGGTCTCCCACTTTAATGGCCACAAACCATCCAATAGTCTTTAATCCAAATCCTCAATTCGAACAAGAAACATCACTACAAATCTTTCAGAAGAGACTAGGTTACAAACACTAATTCTCACAGGATTAATGAATCAAGGAAATTGCATGCAAAACAATGAATCTAAAGGAGTCTAATGTCTTGAGGAGATCAGAGGAACCCTTGACATGAGTCCAATGGAGAATGCATAGTTCTGACAACCTTTTAAAATTCATCCTTACAATTTACAGAGCACGGCTTAAGCCTCTCGGATTTGCGGTCTTGGATGCAAACTCTCCTTGAGTTACAAGCAGATCTCATGACTCTCAAATGCAAGTACAAAGTAGGCTATTACAAAGGATTGCGATGTCTGTCTGGCTGGGAAATGGGGGATTAAAAATGAAACTCAAAATCTGGATGCCTTAATTGGGCAAATGCTTCGTCAATTTATAGCTTTCCCCAGGTCCAGCTCAGATGTGTATCAACCAATCAGAGGTTCTCAGATCTGTATTGACCAATGGTAGTCGAGCACGGGGATCGAGATTTATTTTGGCCAATTAGAATTCCTCGATCTGTTTCAGCCAATCAGGTGAAAAAGGCATCAATTCTATTATGCATTTTGAAAGTTTGTTAGAGTTTCTAGAAGTTCCTGCCAAGTTATTCCCTCTCTAGGTGCTCACGTGGGGTGGAATATTCCTTCGCTTTATGCTTAGAACCCTCTGGAATGTCCCTAGGTTTTAAAACGCATTGGGACGCGTGCAACAGATTACTGAATTGCCCTTGTTAAAGCTGCGAATCTCTAGAATACCTTTTCGCAGAGCTTAGGGGCCTTTTCGCAAAGTGCTGTGACTTCTGAAGCTCTTTTCGCAATGTTCAATCTCTCTTCGAATTGTGTTTTCTCCTTTTCGCAAAGTTCAATCTTCTCTTCGAAGTGTGTTTTCTCCTTTCGAAAGTTCAATCTTCTCTTGAGGAGTTCAGATGCTCTTGAAGCTCGCTGAGTTTTAGTCCTTCCGCAGAGTTCAAGGTTCTTTCTGAAAAGTGCGGGTTCTTTGCGAAAGAACTCAGCACATTTCTCCGGGTCGAATTGTTCCTCGCTTCCATGTGTCTTTGCCTCTTTACTTTAGACCTTTCAATAGCTGATGAGGTTGTTTCTTCACTTCCTTTCTTTGGACTGACATGGATTGTCATCTTTTTGGCACTTTTAAGCTGCTTTTATGGTTAAGCCTGTCTTTATTGTTAGCTGCAACATAGGCACTTAAAACACTTATTTAGTTCTCTCAAGGGTCTATCAAGGCCCAGATTAAGGGATGAAAAATGGTATTTTCCAGTTCTCAACACACCCCCAAACCTAAGCTTTACTAGTCCCTGAGCAAAGACAAAACTTAAAAATAGAATGAAAAACCATTTTGTAGGGAGCACAGTTGCATTTAGCATATGCAACAAGCCTTTTAAACCCCTAGGCGATCCCTAGTGGAGGAGTGAAGTCTCCTGAGGGTTTTCAGTGAAGGTACCCACAAACTTCTCCAATAAATCAGTTAAGATCAATGCAGTTCTGTTAAAGCAAACTTTCATCCAATCAGATTATTCACACCTGCATCAGTCAGGTTGTAAGAAGATTTTCAAGAAAACATCAGCTCAAAACTAAAATTCTGCTGTAATTCCTTTACCATTCACTCAGTTGGTGTCAAAAAGTTTTTACAAGAAAAATTAATGAAAAGCTTGCCTTCTATTTGAGAATTCAGTTTTGATGTTACTCCAAATAATTTGATTTCAAACTCAACTCTCACCAAGGTTTTCACTCACCATGCAAATATGAGGGTTGCACTATTTCACACAGCCCAAGAGCAATTACAGTCCTCAAATAGGATTATGGCGAGCATAGGCATTGCTTTTCGGTCATGAAGTTACTACTCTTTTCACCATAGATTACACAAATCCTTACCTCCATGTGACAGCTCAATCCATCTTTGAACAGTAAGGACTTTAACTTGGGTTGTAATGTGGCTTATGGGTGAAATTTATCAAGAATAAAGGGGTGGTATGGAGTTCAAAATTGAGAAGTCAGTCAAGGTAAGGAGGTGATAGACACACCTTCTACAATTCAGCACAATTTCATCTTCTTCTTTGAATTTTCAGAGCCAAAGTGGCCATCTTTTTCTCTTTCTTTTTCAAACTTCCAATGAAATGCCTTCTCCTTTTTTTTTTTTTTTTTTCAAAGCAACATTGACTGGAATGCCACATTTCTTCTGCTGATACAACATTGCCTTCAATTATTATTTTTTTTACCAAACTGTTACCCAACTCACCTTTCTTCAGCTTTCTTTCCTTTACCTTACGAATTCTCAGAGTGAGGATTAGGCTAAATGAGGTTGATGAGGTTTCAAAGAAATCTTGGATTTATAAAGCTCAATTGGTGTGTATCAAGGGCAGTTTCAAAAGATTGGGCTTTTTGAAGTTCAAGCTGTCCAAAAGGAGGCCTTACATCATGTCTTTAATATCATGATTGCTATCAAGATATTTTAACTTGGATATGTGTAACTTCTAGTGATAACAAGCAGGTTCAAACAGTCCCTAGAGCAGAAAAAATTTCCAATTTATACCTCCAAAGAATACATTTCCAAATCTCACCGGGTGGTTTTCTATTAAATTCGAGGTATATCATCACTTGTTTCTCTCTTTAGGTTTACTAAAACATCAATTTTCTGACATTCACTTGATGAAAGTATTTGAATTACACTAGAAATTAATTTTAAAAAGTTTTAACTTCCTCATTTTTCAAAAAAGTAAGTGTGAGATTACTTCATTTTCAAAAATTCCGATCATGATCATAAGTCGCACCAAGCATTAACTTATTTATTGGCATACCGCCATACCCCCAAACCTAAGATGAACATTGTCCTCAATGTTCTAGAACCTGAGAAACGAGGCGGCAGGATAAAAGAAGAAAGGAAAACTAAGGAGAAAAAATTTGCGACTATAAAAGATAAAATAAAGAAAATAACACGAATATATGAGCAGAAAAGGAAAAAAATGTTATATAAATATAGGAAATTCTTGATAAAACAGAAAAATAATAAAACTAAGCTAGAACGCTACAAAATAAAATCTAAAATTGAATATATGATCGAAAAATAAAAGAACTGCAAAGCAAATGGAAGGAAACTAATGCTAATAAGAGAAACAGAAAAAGCAAGGTAAGGGACCTGAATACAAAGTTAAAAAGAAAAGAAAAGTGTTGATACAAAACAGAATTTGTGAATGCAAAATAGGAAAACAAAGTTAGAAACTAAGCTGTACTCACGGAAAAATGATGAAAATCGAAAACGAGGACACATTAACCTAAGAAAGAAAAAAAATCAGGATCTAAAAACAGAATTTGAAACTAAAATACGTAAAACATAAAATCTAATGCCAAATGCTACAACCAAAGCCCAAAGAAAAAAAACCCAAAAGCCTGAGATACTTAGGAATCTAAGTGATTATAAAATGATTAGGGAATACAAAGGAAAAGCAAGATTCATAAGATTGACCCTTTGTTGATGATGTGTATGAATAAAAAAATAATGAAGCATGGAGCACATATTAAAAATAGGGTTCACACACGGTTTGAGACCCATTTATGATGAAGAAATTTCAAGGAAAATAAAATAAGTGGGTCCATTGAATATTCAAAAGCCTATGATTCACTACTCATTATCCTACATGATTCCTAAAAAGAAAAATGATCTCAGGAGGTCCAGATGGGAATAGTGGATGCAAATGGAGAAAAATAGCCCATCCGGAAGATATCTATATATATATATATATTTTTTGTTTTTAAAATTTTCTATTTTTTTTTTTACTTGTTTTGGATATGCCCGGGCTCAACAAGAGCCCTCATTTACTACTGCTGAAAATAATGAGAAACAACTCAGAGATGCTCTATTTGTGTTTTCAATTTCTTTTATTTTGTATTTGGTTTTGTAAAAAAAATCAGCATGCCTAAAAGACAGCAGAAATTATAATCAAAACAAACATTAAACACAACAGAAGTGCTAGTTCTCAATAATTTAAAAGAGAAATGAATGCAAAGGAGAAGGGATGCAAACTCAAGCGAGATCTGCTCGACTTTAGTCGAGATGCTCCTTGTTGAATGACGCTCGAGATCTGCAAAAATCCAAAAGCTATGACGATACATTATTCAAGTATTGACAAAATGAAAAGAAAAACTCAAAGCACGCCCAAATTTGACAAAAGATAAAGAGTGGCAAGACATTTATTCAAATAACTAGAAGGCAATGAATAAAAACTCGTAAAAATAAAAAAATTTCATTAAAGAAAGCAGGTTTTCTATACAAATCGTCAGAGACATTTAATCAAGCACTTGGAATGCAAAGTGCAGGTTTAAAGCAAAAATTAAAATAAAAATCAAATCTATAAAACAGAAAAACTTAGGTCTACCTATTTTAAAATCTATTCCCCGGCAGCGGCGCGAACAACTTGTTGTTGTTCTATGTGTGCATGATTTATTTGTGTTTTGAAACTTGCAAATGATGCATTATTTGAATATTAAAAGAATAAGAAAATATCAGCACAGAGAGAACATAATTACCCTGCAAGATCAGGGCCAATTGTAGCAAGTTTTAAATGTAAGTCAATAAAAGATGGTGGACACGGAATTGATTTAAAATTTAAGATAAACCTCGGATCTGAGCTACCAGATCTGGCCTCTTATCCTATCTAGAAAGCACATAAGATGGGAGGTTGAATTTGTCACATTAACTAAATGATAAAAGTAAAAGTTAAACTAAATGATCCAGATCCGAGTTGGGGGAATGTTTGAGGTAAACTTATAGAAAATGGAGAAATAATATCTGACTTTGATTTGGTCCTTGAAATCTAATGAGAATGACTGCAGCGCAATAGAGGTGATCCAATCTTCATCTGGCTACAAGCACAGATGTAAGAGAGATAAATCTAATTCAAGGATTAGGCTTACACTTATGGCTATGGTCTGTCCACTTTAATGGCCACAAACCATCCAATAGTCTTTAATCCAAATCCTCAATTCAGAACAAGAAACATCACTACAAATGCTGTAAGAGACTAGGTTACAAACACTAATTCTCACAGGATTAATGAATCAAGGGAAATTGCATGCAAAACAATGAATCTAAAGGAGTCTAATGTATTGAGGAGATCAGAGGAACCCTTGACATGAGTCCAATGGAGAATGCATAGAACCTTTTAAAATTCATCCTTACAATTTACAGAGCACGGCTTAACAGCTCTCGGATTTGCAGTCTTGGATGCAAACTCTCCTTTGAGTTACAGCAGTATCTCACAGCTCTCAAATGCAAGTACAAAGTAGGCTATTACAAGGATTGCAGACAAGCTGTCTGGCTGGGAAATGGGGGATTAAAAATGAAACTCAAAATCTGGATGCCTTAATTGGGCAAATGCTTCGTCAATTTATAGCTTTCCCCAGGTCCAGCTCAGATGTGTATCAACCAATCAGAGGTTCTCAGATCTGTATTGACCAATGGTAGTCGAGCACGGGGATCGAGATTTATTTTGGCCAATTAGAATTCCTCGATCTGTTTCAGCCAATCAGGTGAAAAAGGCATCAATTCTATTATGCATTTTGAAAGTTTGTTAGAGTTTCTAGAAGTTCCTGCCAAGTTATTCCCTCTCTAGGTGCTCACGTGGGGTGGAATATTCCTTCGCTTTATGCTTAGAACCCTCTGGAATGTCCCTAGGTTTTAAAACGCATTGGGACGCACACAGACATCGAATTGCCCTTGTTAAAGTGAATCTCTAGAATACCTTTTCGCAGAGCTTAGGGGCCTTTTCGCAAAGTGCTGTGACTTCTGAAGCTCTTTTCGCAATGTTCAATCTCTCTTCGAATTGTGTTTTCTCCTTTTCGCAAAGTTCAATCTTCTCTTCGAAGTGTGTTTTCTCCTTTTCGCAAAGTTCAATCTTCTCTTGAGGAGTTCGGATGCTCTTGAAAGCTACGCTGAGTTTTAGTCCTTCCGCAGAGTTCAAGGTTCTTTCTGAAAAGTGCGTGTTCTTTCTTGAAAAGAACTCAGAGTGCATTTCTCTGTTCGAATTGTTCCCTGCTTCGCTTACAGGTCTTTACCTCTTTACTTTAGACCTTTCAATAGCTGATGAGGTTGTCCCTTCTCTTTCTTCCTTTGGATCGACATGGATTATCATCTTTTTGGCACTTTTAGGTTGCTTTCATGGTTAAGCTTTGTCTTTATTGTTAGGCGCAACATAGGCACTTAAAACACTTATTTAGTTCTCTCAAGGGTCTATCAAGGCCCATTAAGGGATGAAAATGGTATTTTCCATTCTCAACACACCCCAAACCTAAGCTTTGCTAGTCCGAGCAAAGACAAAATTTAAAAATAGAATGAAAAGCCATTTTGTAGGGAGCATGATTGCATTTAGCATATACAGCAAAGGCCTTTTAAACCCCTAAGCGATCCCTAGTGGAGGAGTGAAGTCTCTGAGGGTTTTCAGTGAAGTACCCACAAACTTCTCCAACAAATCGTTAAGATCAATGCGATTACATTAAAGCAAACTTTCATCCAATCAGATTATTCACACGCATCGGTGAGGTTGTAAGAAGATTTTCAAGAAAACATCAAAAACTAAAATTCTCTTGTAATTCCTTTACCATTCACTCGATTGGTGTCAAAAAGTTTTACAAGAAAAATTAATGAAAAGCTTGCCTTCTATTTGAGAATTCAGTTTTGATGTTACTCCAAATAATTTGATTTCAAACTCAACTCTCACCAAGGTTTTCACTCACCATGCAAATATGAGGGTTGCACTATTTCACACAGCCCAAGAGCAATTACAGTCCTCAAATAGGATTATGGCAGAGCATAGGCATTGCTTTTCGGTTATGAATTTACTACTTTTTTAACCATAGATTACACAAATCCTTATCTCCATGTGACAGCTCAATCCATCATTGATCAGTAAGGACTTTAACTTGGGTTGTAATGTGGCTTATGGGTGAAATTTATCAAGAATAAAGGGTGGAATGGAGTTCAAAATTGAGAAGTCAAGGTAAGGAGTTGATAGACACACCTTCTTCAATCCAGCACAATTTCATCTTCTTCTTTGAATTTTCAGAGCCAAAGTGGCCATCTTTTTCTCTTTCTTTTTCAAACTTCCAATGAAATGCCTTCTCCTTTTTTTTTTTTTTTTTTTTCAAAGCAACATTGACTGGAATGCCACATTTCTTCTGCTGATACAACATTGCCTTCAATTATTATTTTTTTTACCAAAGTGTTACCCAACTCACCTTTCTTGACTTTCTTTCCTTTACCTTGAATTCTCAGAGTGAGGATTAGGCTAAATGAGGTTGATGAGGTTTCAAAGAAATCTTGGATTTATAAAGCTCAATTGGTGTGTATCAAGGGCAGTTTCAAAAGATTGGGCTTTTTGAAGTTCAAGCTATCCAAAAGGAGGCCTTACATCATGTCTTTAATATCATGATTGCTATCAAGATATTTTAACTTGGATATGTGTAACTTCTAGTGATAACAAGCAGGTTCAAAGCAGTCCTAGAGCGAAAAAATTTCCAATTTATACCTCCAAAGAATACATTTCGGTCCAAATCTCCTTTGGGTGTGGTTTTCTATTAAATTCTGAGGTATATCATCACTTGTTTCTCTCTTTTTAGGTTTACTAAAACATCAATTTTCTGACATTCACTTGATGAAAGTATTTGAATTACACTAGAAATTAATTTTAAAAAGTTTTAACTTCCTCATTTTTCAAAAAAGCAAGTGTGAGATTACTTCATTTTCAAAAATTCTGCTGATCATAAGCTGCACCAAGCATTAACTTATTTATTGGCATACCTGCCATACCCCCAAACCTAAGATGAACATTGTCCTCAATGTTCTAGACACTGAGAAACGAGGCGAGGATAAAGAAGAAAGGAAAACTAAGGAGAAAAAATTTGCGACTATAAAAGCATAAAATAAAGAAAATAACACTGAATATATGAGCAGGAAAAGGGAAAAAAAATGTTATATAAATATAGGAAATTACTGATAAAACAGAAAAATAATAAAACTAAGCTAGAACTGCTACAAAATAAAATCTAAAAATTGAATATATGATCAGAAAAATAAAAGAACTGCAAAGCAAATGGAAGGAAACTAATGCTAATAACAGAGAAACAGTAAAAGCAAGGTAAGGGACTGAATACAAAGTTAAAAAAGAAAAAGAAAAGTGTTGATACAAAAACAGAATTTGTGAATGCAAAATAGGAAAACAAAGTTAGAAACTAACTGTACTCACAGAAAAATGATGAAAATCAGTAAAATGAGGACACATTAACCTAAGAAAGAAAAAAAATCAGGGATCTAAAAACAGAATTTGAAACTAAAATTCCTAAAACAGAAAATCTAATGCCAAATGATACATCCTAAGCCCAAAGAAAAAAAAACCCAAAAGCCTGAGATACTTATGAATCTAAGTGATTATAAAAATGATTAGCAGGAATACAGTGAAAAGCAAGATTCATAAGACTGACCCCTTTGTTGATGATGTGTATGAATAAAAAAAAATAATGAAGCATGGGAGCACATATTAAAAACAGGGTTCACACACAGCTGAGACCCATTTATGATGAAGAAATCTCGAAGGAAAATAAAATTAGTGGGTCCATTGAATATTCAAAACAACCTATGATTCACTACTCATTATCCTACATGATTCCTAAAAAAGAAAAAATGATCTCAGCAGGTCCAGATGGGAAAAGTGGATGCAAATGGAGAAAAACAGCCCATCCAGAAGATATCTATATATATATATATATATATTTTTTTTGTTTTTATAATTTTCTATTTTCATTTTTACTTGTTTTGGATCAGCCCGGGCTCAGCAAGAGCCCTTATTTATTACTGCTAAAAATAATGAGAAACAACTCAGAGATGTTCTATTTGTGTTTTCATTTTCTTTTATTTTGTATTTGGTTTTGTAAAAAAAAAAAAATCAGCATGCCTAAAAGACAGCAGAAATTATAATCAAAACAAACATTAAACACAACAGAACTGCTGGTTCTCAAGAATTTAAAAAGAGAAAATGAATGCAAAGGAGAAGGGGATGCAAACTCAAGCCCACTTTAGTCCAGATGCTCCTTGTTGGACTACCGCCCAGATCTACAAAAATCCAAAAACCGCAGTAGACATCTTATTCAAGTATTGACAAAAATAAAAAGAAAAACTCAAACTCTTGTCCAAATTTGACAAAAGACAAAGAGTGGCAAGCAGATTTATTCAAATAACTAGAAGGCAAAGAAAAAAATAAAAAAATTCTGCTAAAGAAAGCAGTTTTCTATACAAAATCAGAGACATTTAATCAAGCACTTGGAATGCAAAGTGTAGGTTTAAAGCAAAAATTAAAATAAAAATCAAATCTACAAAACAGAAAAACTTAGGTCTACCAATTTTAAAATCTATTCCTCGGCAGCGGCGCCAAAAACTTGTTGTTGTTCTAAGTGTGCATGATTTATTTGTGTTTTGAAAACATACTTGCAAATGATGCATTGCACTGAATATTAAAAAGAATAAGAAAATATCAGCACAGAGAGAACATAATTAGCCTGGAAGATCAGGGCCAATTGTAGCAAGTTTTAAATGTAAGTGAGTAAAAGATCGTCCACAGGGAATTGATTTAAAATTTAAGATAAACCTCAAGATCTGAGCTACCAGATCTGGCCTCTTATCCTATCTAGAAAGCACATAAGATGGGAGGTTGAATTTGTCACATTAACTAAATGATAAAAGTAAAAGTTAAACTAAATGATCCAGATCCGAGTTGGGGGAACGTTTGAGGTAAACTTATAGAAAATGGAGAAATAATATCTGACTTTGATTTGGTCCTTGAAGTCTAATGAGAATGACTGCAGCGCAACAGAGGTGATCCAATCTTCATCTGGCTACAAGCACAGATGTAAGAGAGATAAATCTAATTCAAGGATTAGGCTTACACTTATGGTTGTGGTCTGTCCACTTTAATGGCCACAAACCATCCAATAGTCTTTAATCCAAATCCTCAATTCAGAACAAGAAACATCACTACAAATGCTGTAAGAGACTAGGTTACAAACACTAATTCTCACAGGATTAACAAATCAAGGGAAATTGCATGCAAAACAATGAATCTAAAGGAGTCTAATGTCTTTGAGGAGATCGAGGAACCCTTGACATGAGTCCAATGGAGAATGCATAGTTTACAAAGAACCTTTTAAAATTCATCCTTAATTTACAGAAGCACGGCTTATGACTCCTGGATTTGGGTCTTGGATGCAAACTCTCCTTTGAGTTACAGTAGTATCTCACAGCTCTCAAATGCAAGTACAAAGTAGGCTATTACAAGGATTTCAGACAAGCTATCTGGCTGGGAAATGGGGGATTAGAAATGAAACTCAAAATCTGAATGCCTTAATTGGGCAAATGCTTCGTCAATTTATAGCTTTCCCCAGGTCCAGCTCAGATGTGTATCAACCAATCAGAGGTTCTCAGATCTGTATTGACCAATGGTAGTCGAGCACGGGGATCGAGATCTGTTCTGGCCAATCAAAATTCCTCGATCTGTTTCAGCCAATCAGGTGAAAAAGGCATCAATTCTGTTATGCATTTTGAAAGTTTGTTAGAGTTTCTAGAAGTTCCCGCCAAGTTATTCCCTCTCTAGGTGCTCACGTGGGGTGGAATATTCCTTCGCTTTATGCTGAGAACCCTTTGGAATGTCCCTAGGTTTTAAAATGCATTGGGATCCGTGCAACAGATTACTGAATTGCCCTTATTAAAGCTGCGAATCTCTAGAATACCTTTTCACAGAGCTTAGGGGCCTTTTCGCAAAGTGCTGTGACATCTGAAGCTCTTTTCGCAATGTTCAATCTCTCTTTGAATTGTGTTTTCTCCTTTTTGCAAAGTTCAATCTTCTCTTCGAAGTGTGTTTTCTCCTTTTCACAAAGTTCAATCTTCTCTTCGAAGTGTGTTTTCTCCTTTTCGCAAAGTTCAATCTTCTCTTCGAGGAGTTCAGATGCTCTTCGAAAGCTACGCCTGAAGTTTTAGTCCTTTTCGCAAAGTTCAAGGTTCTTTATGAAAAGTGCAGGTTCTTTGCGAAAAGAACTCTATAGCGCATTTCTCTGGTCGAATTGTTCCCTGCTTCGCTTACAGGTCTTTGCCTCTTTACTTTAGACCTTTCAACAGCTGATGAGGTTGTTTCTTCACTTCCTTTCTTTGGACTGACATGGATTGTCATCTTTTTGGCACTTTTAAGCTGCTTTTATGGTTAAGCCTGTCTTTATTGTTAGCTGCAACATAGGCACTTAAAACACTTATTTAGTTCTCTCAAGGGTCTATCAAGGCCCAGATTTAGGGATGAAAAATGGTATTTTCCAGTTCTCAACAATTGCTCCCATCAACCTATCAAATTTCAGAGTTAAGCTGTCCACTTTCCTTTCCAACTCACTTGGCATACTCACTTCATATATCTTTTCCTTTGAGGTGTTCTCCTTCATCAATCTAGAAGGCTATAGATCTCTTGCTAAGGTTTCCCTTTGCATAGAGTTCTCACTAATGATATCAAAGAGCTCCCATGCCTCCTCAGCAGTTTCATGGAGATAGGTGCCACCACAGGAGGCATCTATCATATCTCTGCTTTTAGCGTCAATTCTCTAATAAAAATTTTAAACCAATTGCCATTCAGGGATTGGATGGTGGGGGCATTTCTTGGGGAGTTCCTTAAATCTCTCTCAGGATTGATGAAAGTCTTAAGTTGGATCTTGGGTCAAAGAGATGATACCCTTCCTCAACTAGCTGGTCTCTGACATAGGAAAGAATTTGGCTAGAAACTGACATTGGAGATCACTCCAGGACTGAATACTGTTAGGTGGAAGCAAGGAGAACCAGGTCCTGGCTCTATCCTTCAATGAAAAGGGAAAGAGTCTCATCCTAGTGGCCTCCTCCCCCAAACCTGTGATATTAAATGTTGTGCACAGTCCCAAGAACTCATTAATGTGCTTATAGGGGTCTTCATTGGTCAGGCCATGAAATGAGGGCAGCATTTGAATGATGAATGATTTTATCTCATAGTTTCCCTGAGCAGCTGGGAATTGAATGCAGAAGAGGGAATTGTAGACCCTTGGTGCATTAAACTCCTTAACGGTTCTTGGCTGCTGTTGCTCACCCATTTCTACAGAATCAAATGCAACAGAAGTGGGTGTAGTTGGTCTGGATCTGAGAAGTCTTTCAACCTCTGGATTTAGTGGGGTAATCTGAGGTTGTAGAGTTCTACCAAACATACAACACTCAGATTCTAAATGCAGAATAGATCCGAACACATAACAAACAGAATAAACCAAATTTTCTAACTATTCTAACAAAAATTATCAACAGATCTGAAAAATAACAGGGGAGTAGAGGGATGCAAACTATAGAGCAATCTCCAGCATGATTCTCCTCTCACTGGTAGCCTTAGATCTGATGAACTACACACAAACTACTGGAAAAAAAAATAACAAAACTTACAATTGCAGTTAGTAAAAAATCAAACAAAAACTATAGATCTATGATCAAAACTTAGATCTATCAATCTCTAAATTGCCTCCCCGGCAACGGCGCCAAAAACTTGTGGATGTGTTTGCCTTCCCTCAAATGAGGTCTAAAATCATCAATAAAACTAGACAGACATACTCATACAGACCTGCAAGTATTCAGGATCTATTGTAGCAAGCTTTAAAAGAATGGTGAGTAAGGGAATGTCCACATGTAGGTTGTTTAAAAATATGACAAATCTCCAGATCTGTGTCAGATCTGACACCCTAGCTATTACTAATTTAATTAAAAGACAGGGGAGAGGTTTGGAATGGGTTGTCACTTAAACTAAGCTACAATTAACATAAGCTATCTTGGATCGAGTTTAGGAGCTTAGATCTTATAGGGGAAGAGAGTAAAAATGCAGAAAATGGAGAGGAGTCGCTTGGAGGTTGGTTTTCACTGAAATCAGATTCAATTAATCATGCTACAAAGGTTTAAAGCACCCAATTCCCTCGTTGGCTATAAGCACAACTGCAGGGTATAAATTCCACTCAAAATCACAGGATCCACCTGGTCTTAATGCTATGATCTGTCCATTTTAATGGTCACAAACCATCCTATAGACTTTATCGAATCCATGGATTACAGCAGATGAATCCAATTGAGGCCTGAGTTTAGATTTATCTTAAGGTTATGATCTGTCCACTTTAATGGTCACAGACCATCCTAGGGATCTCCTACAAAGCCAGAGCCTCAATTAGAATAATTAAAATCACTACAGATGTTGCAAATCCCAAGTCACAGACTCAAGGAATCACAGGAGCATCAGCTCCAGGGAGATCAGATGGTATCTAAGAGGTCTACCAGTTAAGTGGGTGAGCTGATCTACAACTCCTCTACACAAATTCGATCGATCACCAAATGGAACCAAAGGAAATTTAAATCTAAGTAAGGCATTAAAAACAGCATTATCATTGCAAACAAGGTCACTTTATAATGGAAATACTCTCAGATCTGTAGTCTATGTAGCTAGGAACCTACAATAACACTCTTACCCTCACCCAATTACAGATCTAACTTCGGTCCTTGCTACTCCAAGGGACTTAGCCAACCATGGTTGGGCAAAAGGAGGGAAGTGGAATTGCTCTGCAGGCGCTAATCTCCAGAATTTGGCTTAGATCTCGATCTCCTCCAATGGCAATTGGGGATCTCTATATATAGCTTTCTCCTCCTGTTTTCCTGCCAAAATTCCTTCTAGAAGATTGTCAGAGTTTGTTAGAGTTTTGTTAAAGCACGTGGATCAGTTAGGGCTTTCTAGGACATCTTCTGGAATCATCATGTCGGTCACCAAGTGCCTCGAGTTGCGTGTAGCGGGTCACGGAAGTGTAATGTCTGCTTAGCTGAATTTCTGAGGTGTTCTGCACACAATTTTGACAGGTTTAGGAAGCTTTCGACAGGTTGGAATCTAGCATTTTAGTCCTTTCGCTAGGTTCTCAGATCCGTTCAATAGGTTTCGATAGGAGGAATCTTCGCTTGGAGTTCCAGCCTTCTCAATCCTTTGTTTGGAGTATTCAACAGGTTGGAAAACCATTTCGACAGGTTCCGCTCTTCTTTCTGCCATTTTGATAGGTTTGCTTTCAGTCTTTATCGAAAGGCTCAATCACCCTTCGATAGGTTCTGTTCCAGCATTCTCATCTCGATAGGTTCAAGAAACCATTCGATAGGTTCCTTTGACTCTTCAGGCAGGTTTTCGATAGGATGGTTTCTTCTTTCCTTTCAGCTGCTCGATAGGTTCTGAGATCCTATCGAACTCCTTAATCCACACAAATTCATCCTTCTTCTACCTTCAGATCCTATCGAAAACCTCTTCAATTGCACGAATTCTTCCTTTCTTTGCTTTCAGCTCCTATCGATGTCTTCAAGTGACCAATCGATAAGACGTTCTCAGCCTATTTTCACTTCCTTCGCCTTGCCCTGCTGTAGCCACGCGCTCCTAGGGTCCAGTGATGTGGTACCCTCTGGTGTGTTGCTGCTAGGTTTGTCCTGTGATGAGAGATAGTTCCTTTTTTGGGCATTCTTGAGTGGTTTTTTGCATTAGTACCTTCTTTTATTGTTGTCTACAAAATGCACTTGACAAGAGCTTATTAGTGTGCTCACAGGTCCATCAATGGTCAGATTATAGGGTGAAAAGTGGCATTTTTCAGCACATAACACACCCCCAAACCTAAGCTTTGCTAGTCCCTGAGCAAAGGAGAATTAAAAGAAAATAAAAATGCCACTTTCGTAGGGAGCACGGGTGCATTTCGCATATGCACCAAGCCTTTTAAACCCCTAGGTGATCCCTAGTGGAGCAGTGAAGTCTCCTTAGGGTTTTCAGTGAAGGTACTATTGAGAACTGGAAAATACCATTTTCCACCCCTTAACCTGGGTCTTGATAGACCTTTGAGAGAACTAAATAAGTGTTTTAAGTGTTTGTTTTACAACTAACAATAAAGGCAGGCTTAACCCTGAAAGCAGCCTAAAAGTGCCAAAAAAATGATGATCCATGTTGATCTAGAGGAAGAAGGAGAAGGGACAACCTCACTGGTTGTCAAAATACCTAAACTGTAATAGACAGAGGCCTGGTTCACCCTCGAAATAAGTTTGGAGCCACTCGAAAAGAAAGATGCATTACAGAATGCTTTTCGAAATGAACCTAAACTTTTCGAAAAGAACCTGAACTTTTTGAAAAGAACCTAAACTCTGCGAAAAGAACTAAAAGCTTCAGGCTTAGTTTTCGAAGAGCACCTGATCTATTCAAAAGGATTCCTGACCTATTCGAAAAGAAGAAAACTCCTTGCGAACAGCACCAGATCTGTGCGAATAGAGCTTCAGAAGTTACAGTATCTTTCGAAAAGATCTCCAAACTATGCGAAATGGTATTCTGAAGATTCTCAGCATCTACAAGGGCAATTCAGTAATCTCTGCACATGCCCCAATGCATTTGAAAACCCAGGGACATTCCAGAAGATTCTGAGGACGAACTAGAGGCATATTCCACTCCATGTGAACACCCAAAGATGAAATTACTTGGCGGGAACTTCTAAAAGCTAAAACAGATTTTTGAATTACATAACAGAATTGATGCTTCTGTCACCTGATTGGCTGAACCAGATCAAGCAGTTCTGATTGGCCAAAATAGATCTGGATCCTTATGCTCAACTCCTATTGGTTGATACAGATCTAACCAAGTCTGATTGGTTGATACACATCCGAGCTGGACTTGGGGAAAACTATAAATAGACAAACTATTTGCCCAATTTGGGCATCCAGAATTTGAGTTTCATTCCTGCTGCCCCATTTCCAATTCAGATCAAGATAGCTTGTCTGAAACCTCTGTAATAGCCTAGCTTTTGTCTGTAACTAAGAACTGTGAGATACTTATGTAATTCAAGTGAGAATTGTATTCAAGACTACAAATCTGAGAGTTGTTTTAAGCTGTGCTCTGTAATTGTAACGGTGGCTTTGAAAAGGTTGCTTTCATCAGTACCTTCTCAATCGGATTCATGTTGAGGGTTCATTGTGATCTCCTCAGTCATTAGACTCCTTTATATTTGCTATTTTTAAAGCAATTTCCCTTAATTCATTATCCCTGTGAGAACCTGTGTTTGTAACCTGATTCTTACAGCATTTATAGTGGTGCTTATGTTATGAATCAAGACTTTGGACTGAAAACTATTGGATGATCTGTGTCCATTAAAGTGGACAGATCGTAGCCATAAGTTCAACTCAATTCTAATCCTTGAATTGAATTATTTTCTCTCACATCTGAGCTGGTAGCCAGATGAAGAGTTGATACTTTCTCATCTATATTACACTATTTCTCATTCTGCAATCAAGTACTAGGCTGAAGTTAGTTGTTATTTCTCCATTCTTATTAATTTTACTTTCAATTCCCCCAACTCGGATCTGGATCACTTAGTTTAAATTTTTCTTGTAGATAATTTAGTTTATGTGACAAATTCAAACTCTCATCTTACTTACTTTGTAGATAGGATTAGAGGCCAGATCTGGTAGCTCAGATCTGGAGGTTTATCATATATTTTAAATCATTTCCCTGTGGACGATCTTTTACTCACTTACATTTTAATTTTCTAGACTCAGTATAATTCATCATTTACAAATCTGTTTTCAAAATACAAATAAATCATGCACACTTAAAATCAACAACAGGTACCCACAAACTTCCCCAATAAGGTTTGTTAACAGTAGTACATCCTGCTAAATAGAGTTTCAGTAAACTAGAATAAATTCTCATTATGTCTTTTCAGTTCTAGAGGGTTTTCAGTAGAAAAAATCACCAACTTAAAACATGAATTTTTGCTGTAATTCCTTCATCATCAATTCGTTTATGTCAAGGCATTGTGTGTAAGGATTGATGCATAGCTCACCCTTCACTTGAGAATTCTGTTTTGATACTACCCCCATCAAATTGGATTTCAGGCCCAAGTCTTACCAGGGTTGCTAACTCACAACAACAATGAAGGGTGTAGAATTTCACACAGCTCAAGAGCAGTTATAGCCCTCAAATAGGGCTGTAAGCATGAGCATAGGCATTGCTCTAATTTTTCAAAATTTCTAACTCTTTTCACAGTAGATTGGATAGATCCTTATCTCCACATGACAGCTCAATCCATTTCAGATTAGTAAGGTCTTTTCATTGGGTTGTAATGTGGCTTATGGATGAGGTTTGTGAAAGAGCAGGGGGATAAACAGGGTTCAAAATTGAGAACTCAGTAAAGGTGAGGAGGTGATCTAGAATCCTTCTTCATTTCAGCACAATTCCATCTACTTCTTAAATTTTCAGAGCCAAAGTGGCCAGCTTCTTCTCTTCCTTTCAATCTTTCAATGAAATGACTTTTCTTTCTCATTCTTTTACTCTCTTTTTTTTTTTCTTTTTATTTATTTATTTATTTATTTATTTTTTAAAATATATGGAATACCATAACACCACAGAATGTTTTCTCCTTTCTTTCAACCAAATTTAACATCTTCCTCTAATCTCACTTCTCCTTCCTCTTCCTGATTTCTCAGATTGGGGGTGAACTGAAATAAGTCAAAAGGTTTTGGGTTAACATTTCTAGTTTTCCTCAAAGAAAGTTGGGATTTTTAAGGCTCAAGTGGTGTGCATCAAGGGCCGTTTAAAGGTGGGACATTTTAAGCTCAAACTGACCAAGGGATGGCCTTACTTCATGTCCTCAATGTCATGAGTGCTGTCAAGCTGTTTCAATTTAGAAATGTCTAACTTCTAGTAATTAGAATTAGATCCAATCAGTCCAAAGAGCAGAAAAATTGCCAAGGCACTCATCAAGGAAACTTTTTCAGGCCCAAATCTCACTGGGTATGGCCTTCCATCTCATTTTCAAGGGTGTGTCTTCACAATTTCCTCTCATTTCAGGTTTACTGCACATCAAAAATTATTTTTCACAAATTGTTGACATTTGCCTCATGAAAAATGTTAAAACTACAACTCATTTCAGTTTTAAAAAGTTGTTTTCTTAATATCCTCTTTTTACAAAAATTCTAGTGAGAATTTACTCTAATTAATTCCAAACACTTCATTGTAGCCTAGTTGTACTAAAAGTAACTAATTTATTGGCATACATACATGCCATACCCCCAAACCTAAACTAAACAGTGTCCTCACTGTGAACAGCATGAAATTAGGGGGAGGTACGGGGGGGAAAAGAGAGATACAGAAAATCTACATGAAGACAAAATGTATTATAATGCCAAATATATACATAAGAAAAGGAGGAAGAAACTAAAAGAACAAGTTGCCATAGCTATTGGCAGGTGTCATCTGGCCAATCGTAGAGGTCAGCCAAGTTTTTCAGCTCATCCTTGGATAAGGGAGCTTTGCCTTTAGATTTAGCCCTCGGTTGCGGTCTCTTTGGTGCCTCCTCAGACTGGGCAGGAGGCTATTTTCCCTTGGGGTCGATAGCAACAGCAGGATCGAAAGCTGAATCGGAAGGAAAAAGGGCAGTGGGGTCCAATCCAAGAGCTGCAGCAGTCTTCCTTCATTCTTCCTTTGTCATTAAGATGTAAGGGGCAGCAGGTTGGGTAGGGGGCTGGGTGGAAGAAGTTATTTTAGACTGGGCAACAAGCCTCTTCCCTCTCTTGGCAGGGGCAGCAAAGGGGGCAGATCTTTTGGAAGTGACTTTCTTCTTGGGGGGAGCCCTTTTGGGTTTTTGAGGGGAAGGTTGAGTGGGGGGGGGGGTTCCTGGGGCTAGAGGGTGCACATCCACAGCGGGGGTGGGAGGAGGTTGAGTTGTAGGGGGGGTCAGGATTGCGAGACAGGAGATGCAGTGTGTTAAGACCTAAAAAGTACCACTTTTCACCCCTTAACTTAGCCTTTGATTAGACCCTTAGCCATCTAATAAATGCTTGTTAAGTATTTTCTGTAGGTAATAAAACAGCAAGGCAATAAGGCCATGAATCCTGCTAAGGAGCCTGTTTTGGCACCAGAAGTCCCTCAGAAGAATGAACCATGAATCCAGACCATAAAAGAGCCTCACGCAGCTGACAAAGCTCCAGAGGATTCAGAAAAATACATTTCGCGTAGTCCTCATGAAGTCCTAAGACTCCACAAATAAGTTCTCGCGCAGTAGAGTGACAGAAGAGCTTCAGAAGCCTTGAGTCACGCAGCTCTTGCGAAGTTTAGAAGTTAAAGGTCGCGCAGCTCCCTCGCAGTTCAAGAAGACCCCTCTCACCTCTGCTAGCTTCACCTGTAATAGCCGAGGAGATATTGCTCAGATCCTCACAATGACATGAGCTGGGATGCAAATATCAAGAGAACCTGTAGCATAGTTCAGAAAAGCCTCAACACCTCGCTAGGATCCTCACGAAGATCCATTAAGAAGTGAACTTCTCATGTAGTTCTCGCGCTGTTTAAAAAGAAAGCAGTCTCACGAAAGCCAGAATTACCCTCGCAAACTTAAGTGTAAAGCTCGCGCAGTTCTCGCACTATTCACAATTATCAATCCAACTATGTGAAGCCCAACCCAGCGAGAGCTTAACTATCTACCTCGTGACTGCTCAAAGCATCAAGAAGCTACAACCACGCAACGTCTGAAGCTTTAATGTTAAACTCAACCACGCGAAGACTAGAGCTACCATGCGACAAGTCTGGGAATCTACTGCAACCTGGCGAAGCTCTGAACTCCAACTTCCAACATTTTGTAAAGGACTTTCTAAGGATTTCCAAGGATTAGGGCACGCACTCCCACCGTCAAATCTCCATGCATGCACCTCGAGGCATCTAAGGATCATTATTCGGCCACATGGCATCGTTAAAATTAGGGTTTCCTAACCCTAATGCACCGCCACACCACTGCTATATAAACCTAAGCCTGGTTAGGTTTAGGGGCAGAGGAGTTCAGTTTTTGCTCTGTTTTATTTTTAACATTATAGTTATATTTTTCTATAGCCGTCAGTAGTTTTTCTTTTTCTTCTTTTCCTTCTCTCCATGGCTCTGCACTTGCTGGCCATGCCTTTGTATGTATATTGAGGTTAGATTAATGGAGTTCTTTTTGTAATAGGATTTGTACTCTTATGGGATTTGTGTATTTATGACCTGTTCTGTGCAAGGTTGCTGCCTCGTGATCCGCCATTACTTTGGCTGTGTTTCAAAGCAATGGAGGACTGATTCTAAGGATCCACTCAGATCCAAGTGACCTGTGTGTCTGGGCTATCACGGTCCTATACAGCCTTAGCCCCACCACAGGACCCACTAGATCTGAAATTCTCATGGGAGCCTAAGCTGGTAGCCTTGTGACCATGGTGGTAGAAGCAATTAACTTGGTTTGTCTTGGGCTCCGAGAGGAGGATAGGCTCTGGGATAGTCTGTGACCATTTAAGTGGACAGGCTATAGCCTTAGGGTGAATCCAAACCGCCGATCCAGGATGGATCCTTCTTCCCCGAGCCTGAGCTGTTAAGCCTAGTAGGAGATTGTGCAGAGGCAGACTCCCCATATATTTGTATAGACCCGCCATCAGATGTTAGATCTGATCTGGTTATGGAGATTGTAGGCTTGTGACTGGACCATTGCAGCCCCACTCAAGCAATGGATAGCTAGATCTAAGGTGGTACTCAATCTCTTGCTGGTTCAATGTGTCTGGGCTATCTCTGCAGGTGGTCCTATATAGACTTAGTCCCACACATAGGGCTTTAGAGGTCGAGGTTCTCTATGGATTCCCTAAGCTTGTAGCCTGGATGAAGTAGTGCCTACAATGATCAATTTGTTTTGACCCATCTCTGGACTGTGGTTCCCCTATGGGATAGTCTGTGACCATTTAAGTGGACAGGTTATAACCTTAAGGAATTGGATCATGGCACAGGGATGAGTTGAATTCTTCGTCCTCTTTGGTTATAATGTAGCCATTGGACAGGATTTCCATAACATCAGATCTGAATCTGAGTTACAAAACTCCTCTGATCTAGACTCAATAACCTACTTCTCACCCTTTTATATTTATTTTCCACAATCCATCCATCTTCTCAACCCTTTCTGTAGTTAACTCATTAGGCTATCTTAGAATACTTAGAATAAGTGACCTTAAACTCCCCTTCTTTTAGGACTACCAGATCTGTAGTCAGATCTGGAGGGACTACTAGAGATGGCTCCTTTGGAGCTGTAGATCACCTTTCCCTATGGGACAAACTCTTACTTATCAAAACTTGCTACAAATGGACCCTGTATCTTGCAGGTCTAGGATTTCTCAGTTGTGCTGATTCCATCCCCTGTTTTACTCTTTCTTTGATTTTAAATTATTTTTACCACCAACAAATAAAACAAGCACACTGAGATGTCGCAACAAGTTTTTGGCGTCGTTGCCAGGGAAAGTGATCTAATAGTAGGCCCTAGGATTTTTGTATTTTTTAGTATTCTTTGTAGCTGTGAATAATCGATACTGCTGATGTAATTTCTAATCATTCTTACAGATCTAGACAGCAGCAGAGAAGGACAATGGACTGCATTTGGAGATTAGCTACTTCTGTTTGCAAACACTCTAACCTTTAAAACTCTGTTCATTTCTCTTACAAGTTCCATAGCAGTATTTAGGATAGCTATAAATTTATGTTTACTTAAATAGCTATAAATTTGTTAGATAAATTCTTTGAGTCAAGTGCAATGTGCCTGTAAGGAGTTGTCCTTGCTGGTGGTGTGTTTGTATGCTAGGTAGGAGATCTCTTAGTCCTACTTTAGAGCCTTTCAACCCTGAGCTAGAAAGGGGTAGAAGACTTAGAAGGAACAGGCACACCACAGTAGAGCCCCCAATTGAATCTGAGACAGTACTCATGGGTGAAGAACAACCCAGAACTCTCAAGGAGTTGAATGCTCTGGATGACTATAACTCTCCATTCAGCATTCAATTCCCTGATGTTCAATGGAATTATGAGATTAAAACTTCAATCATCCAGATGCTGCCCTCTTTCCATGGGCTCAGCAAGGAGGACCCTTATAAGCATATTGATCAATTTTTGGCCTTGTGCACCACTTTCAATATCGCTGGTTTGGGACTTGAGGCTACTAGGCTCAAGCTCTTTCCCTTCTCTCTGAAGGATAGGGCTAGTACCTGGTTGGCTACTCTTCCCAACAATGGCATCTCTACATGGAAAGACCTGCAGACCAAGTTCCTGACAAAGTTCTTCCCTTAGACCAAAACTAGCTACTTGAGGAAGGAGATTCATGCTTTTGCCCAATCCCCAACTGAGGACTTTAATCAAGCCTGGGATAGGTTTAAGGAAATGCACAAACAATGCCCCCACCACAAGTTCCCACACTGACAGCTTGTACAAAGCTTCTACAATGGGATTGATGAGAAAAATAGAGATATGGTTGACGCCTCTTGTGGTGGAACCTACATGCACAAGACCGCTGATGAGGCATGGGAATTGTTTGAGGTAATTAGTGAAAATGCTTTTCAAAAACCATCCCTGGTAAAAACTAGTCAGGAGTCTGAGTCAAAAGTGGGGCCTGCTACTTTGTCAAGAGGAAAAGTTTATGAGGTGTCTTGGAATAATGACCTGCAGCTGCAGATGGCTAACCTCTCAGGGAAGTTTGACAAATTACTGATTGTGATGCAACCCAGAAGGGCTGCTCAAGTGGTGGAGGCATGCCTGATATGCCAGTCCCCACGACACATAGTAGAGGAATGTCCATCTGCAGGGCAGTATCCTGAATTAGTTTTGGAACATGCTGTTGCTGCGCAATCTTATGGCCAGCAATAATCTGGTGGCTACAACAGACAACCATATGGATACCAGCACCAAAATGCTGGTTACCAATGGAGAGACCACCCAAATCTGAGGTGGAGGCAAGACAACCATATGCATCCCCAGCAGATGTTAGCCTTACCTCAAAGGCCACAGCAGCAGTTCAATCAAGTATATGCCCCTAGGTCCAATTTCCAGCACCAGCAACAGCCCCATCAGCAACAAAATCAGTTGATCTTATCCCAACCTCAGCCAAGAAATACTTCTTTCGAGGACCAGGTCTTGACCTCACTACAAAACCTGGGGCCCTTTGCTCAGACTGTGAATTCTCATGGTCAGAGCATAAAGAAGTTGGAAGAGCAGCTAGGCCAACTATCGAATGCCTTAGCTAAAAGAGAAGAGGGGAGGCTACCCAGCCAGCCAGTGGTAAATCCCAAGGGCCAATTTTTGATTGGTGAAGGATCCTCAAACCCTGAGGGGCAGGGGGATCATTCATTAAATTGATTCACAAATCTGTGCATGGTGTATGTTATGTATTTTAGTATGGTTTGTTCTTTTTATTGTTTTTAGGAATTTTTAGTGATCTTGTCAAAGTTTGAATGTATATGACCTGAACAATTCGTCTGCCTGCTTTGCTTCTGGTGCCCTTTGAATTGATGCTTGTGAAAGAATGAATGATGATTAGATTGTGTGATAATGAGAATGTTTTGGATATGAGGTTTTGATTAAATGCTTTTTGAGCAATTGCATGATTAATTGTTGGGAAAGCATGGAGAATCCTGTTGTGAATGGATAAGGGTGTCCCTGGATGAAAGAATATGAGAGAACCCACCCACAAAGCAAAAGTTAAAGGCTGACTTGTGGGTGTGTGCATTTTTAACTCTGTTTAAGCCGTCGCGCAGTTCTGAAGATGTGGCTTGGCTCCCTCTCGCGCAGATCATAAGGGACTGCTATGCCCTCGTGTGGTTCAAACACTGTTGTGTGAATTCCTCATGCAGTTTGGATGAACATCCAACCTCGCGACCCACTCACTGCTATCCAGCGAGCAGAGCATTTCAAAGCACGCCAAGCCTCGCGATTTATATAATCCAACCCCGCGTTGCTTTCCTTTTATGTTTTCTCTTTCTTCTCCAGCTAGCAAAACCCTAGCTCTGACTCCCATTAATCTCTCTCCTCCAGCTTCCAGTTTACAATCCATCATTCACCTTCTCATTCTGGGGATTTGTTCCTAAAGCCTTTTCCACCAGTTGCCCCCTGCTAAGAGCTCTCACGATCTTTTGTGCATCAGATTGAACAGAACCCTAACTTTTAGGGTAAGCCTCAGCTCTCAACTTCAACTTTTCATTTTTCCAACTACACACTCTCAGCGGAGAAGTTCCATGGCCCCTAAGAGCGCACCAGTGAAAAGAGCAAGAGATAAGGCTCCCATTGAGCCCACTCCCAAGAAAGCGAAGCCCTCTGAGGCACCACAAAAAGGGAAGGAAGCGATTCAGGATGTGGTTGTGCTAACACCTGATTACTCTACACCCTCTGAGCTCCTCACTCCCATTCCCTTGGAGCCTGAAGCCATTTTTTACCTCTCTTTCTTTGAAACGGAGCCTCTGTCAGCCCCTGCCATTGAGTTTATCCATAAAGCTGGTTTGACCCCACTGCTGCAAGCTACCCCTGCACTAGCCTACCCTAGACTAGTATAACTCTTTTACCAGCACATTAGGGCTAGACCAGACCATCGTGGACAGCAAGGCCTCCTAGTGTTAGTTGACAATTTTGAAATGTTACTCAACCCTGAGTTGATTGTTGAAGTAATGGGTATCCCTGCTGTCTTTAACCCCAACTGCGGATATGGCCCCCCTCTGTGTGCCCCTATTGATACCATTGCACAAGCCCTTACCAGAGGGCTGAAGGCCACAGGGGATTCCATCAGGAGAAGAGATCTGGACCCCAAACTCCTGTTCATTGATCAAGTTCTCTGAAAGAACATCTATTCTACCGGCCATCAGCAGGAGAGGAGGACCCCAATTACTGATGCTCTCTATTCCTTCTCTCGGGGCCACAGATTCCATGCCGCCGGGTTGATGTTTGAGGCCATGAAGGATATTATGGTAAAGATAGGGCACAAAAAGAAGCTCCACACTCTCCCCTATGCAAAGCTCATCACCAAATTACTCTTGAGGGGAGGGTACAAGATACTAGTGGGGGAGTTAATTGTTGACCTTCCCCCTACCACTTTCGCAAAGCGACAATGGGGGATCAGCAGGAGTCTGATGGATCCCAGCAAGAAGAAGAAAGCTTAGACTGCTTCTGAGAAAGGAGAGGGGATTGCTGCTGCGAAGACCACCCCTGCTCCCAAAAAGGTGGCTAAAGCTCCTGCTCCCAAGAAGGTGGTGCAAGCTCCGGTCACTTCTGCTTCTCTAGCATTACCTCCATCCACCACACCTGCCCATCCATCAGTTTCTTTGCCTATTCCATCTTTCCCTTTCCCCCTTTTATCTCCCTTTTCCATACCCACTCCAGATTTCCCTGTGATTCATTCCTGGGAGGAAAGTGTTGAACCCCATGCCAACCCTTTACCCTCACCTACATTACCTCAGTACACACCCCCAATTCCCCCATCATCTGAACTAAACCCTAACAGCCCTCCCCTGATATCCTACATTAAAAAGAAAACCTCTCACACAACCCCTGCCAAATCCTTACCTAAACCAACCACCCCTATCATTCCCACAGAAACCCCACATATTGACCCAGCCACCATCCCAACCATCCCTACCTCACCTCCACTCACAGACCTTGACTTTAACCTAGCCACTACTTCCGAATATAAGGCCTTCATGACTACATTGCTTGACACCCTGCCAACTCATGATATCCCTCTCCCAGATTCCCCACTTCCTTCCTCACATCACTCACCAGAACCTCCATCTCCTCCTCCTACATCCTTCCATCATGCCCCTACTTCCCCTTTCCAACCTGTTCCCTCTTCTTCTCATACTCCACCCCAACCACACTCAGATACACTTACCCATATCCTTGCCCTAATACATGACATTCAAACCCAACTATCAACCACAATACATACCCAAGACCAAATGCAGACTGACATCACCACAATCAAATCCACCCTTCAAACATTGACAAAACAACCCATCTCTGCACAAAAACCTCCTACACCACAAATCCAGTCCCCTTCCACCTCTGACACCATAGTGCACCCAGATTTTTCCCCCATTGACACCATACCCCACCACTCCTTCCCCCCTCTACCTATCCTTCCCCCACTCATTTTACCCCCACCACAATTTACCAATCAATCAACCCAAACAGACCCCATTCCCTTCCCATCCACCTTTCCCATTAACCCCCTCACATTTTTAACCCCACCCTTACCATTCAGACCCTTCACTATTCCCTTTTACCCTTACCCAGAACCACCCCCCTTCATTTACTTTTCCACCCATGCCGTCCATCCCACCTCTTATCCTTCCCCCTCCTCAATTCACTGACCAATCAGCACAAATTGACCCAGAACCTTCTACCCCTCCCCCTCAACTAGACTTCCTCACTGCAGTCTCCACTTTACCCCCCTAGGACGAATCACCTTCTACTTCTTCCACCCCATTTCTACCAATCTTACCACGACACTCCTACTACACCCCTCCTTACTTCACCCTCCTCTATGCCATGAGGGATAATGCCAATATCAAGAAGGATGTTCTCAGGGGAATGGCCCAACTCAGACAATCCATTGAGTACCCTTTGTTGCAGAAGATGAGTGACCTGAAGCTTGCTCACAGGCAGAAGCTGCGAGATGTTTCAAAGGGGTGGGAGTCAAGTTTGGAGACCATCAATGAGCACAAGGCTGCAGCAACTTACTACAGAATGACTACAGAGATGGAAAAAGTCAATGTCGAAATGGAGAAAAAACGAGCCCGGATGTATGAAAAGAAACTCCACAATTCTGAGGAGATCCACCGGCTCACTAAGGGGCTTTCTGATGCCAAACTACTCTATGCTGACAAGCAGATTGAAATTTTGCAAAAGAGGATTGAATCTCTGTTAGGTCAACCAATTGAAGCCACCCCTCTTGCTACAGCACCCCTTGAGGCTCCACCTTCCACACACCCCGGACCATCTTCTTCCATCCCCCCGGCTCCTACATCTACATCTCCACCTCCTCCACCTCCTCCACCCCCTACTCAAGAACCTCCACCACCTCCTACTACAGTGCCTCCCCTTGCCAAATCTCCTGCACCTAAGAGAAAGAGGACTCCTTCCAAGAAACCCACTCCCTCCAAAAGAGCCACTGCTACCCAAAAAAAGGAAAAAGCTTGCTCCTCCATCCCCACCACCAAAGGCCACCAGAGCTTCTGCTCAGGATGACCCCCATGGTCGATTGCTTTCTAAAGAAGAATGCAAACATGTTGCTGCAGCCCTTGGATTGGACCCCACTGTTCTCTTTCCCTCTGATTTCGATTCTGACTCTACCCCACCTGTGCATCCAAGTTCTAAAAATCCTGTTGCTCCTCCTTCTTCTGACCCTGCTGAGCAAACTTATCTTCAGAGAAGGAAAGCTACAGCTAAGAGGACTACTCACACAGTTGCCTCTATCAAAATTGGAAAAGAACAATCTACCCAGTCTGAGGAGGCACCACCACTGAAAGATAAAGGCAAGAGCCCGCTTGTCCCTCCTGAGCCAGAAAAAGCTAAATCTCCTCTTATTCCCCCTCAGACTCAGCAAGAGCCAACCTCTAAAGGGAAGGGCCCCAATGGGAAGAGTCCTAAAGGAAAAGGTCCTATCAAATCACCTGAGTAAACCAAAGACAAATCTTGAGTGACCCCCCCTGAACCAAAGAACGAAAAATGAGGGTCAGGGCACCAACCTTGCCCAAAACAGTTGCCCAACGGAAGGAAGAGCGGGCACGAAAGAAGAAAGAGGAAGAGGCTCTCCTTCAAGAGCATGCTAAGAAGATGGGTTGGGACCGGTTTTGATTCAGGCTCCGATTAGCTTGTTCCTAGGATTTTTCCTGTTTCTGCATTTTCTTTTTCTCCTTTTGTTTTTCCTTTTGTACATTTCTCTCTTATATAATAGATCTTCTTCTTTTGTCATTGCTCTTCTTTTGTGTCTTGTGTCTGTTTTGCTCCATGCTATTTCCTTTTCTCTTGCCATTAATAAATTTGCTGCACACCCAACTTTGAACCAGTGCGGACACTGCTCCTCATAGGTTTGGGGGTGTGGCAGGCAGATCCTGCCAATGAAATAGTTAACCTAAGTGCAGCATAATCATGTGAGTAATATGGAAATGGAACCATGTTCACTGGAGAATCAGAAAAATAATGAAATTTAAAATTTTTCCAGACTTTAGACAGTATAAACTTTTAAAATTTCACTTCTCCATGATGAGATCACCAAGGACACTCACTTGTATCGACACTTAGTGAATCACTAGAGAGAGAAAAAGGTAAGGACATACTTAAGAAATGAAAGGAAGACCACAACCAGTGAGATTCGGGCCTACTATACAAAATTTTTCTTTGAGGAGTGACTAAGGCAATTTTTCTTTTTAGCTCTAAGAACTGGCTGAGTCACTGTGCTCACTAGAAGTTAGGCAACTCCAAGTTGAAACAACTGACAACACTCATGAGACTTAGGAAAGGATCAAGGCCTTCTCTTGGACAGTTTGAGCATAAATAGACCAACCTTAAGCAACTGCCCTTGTCCATACCCCCTTTGAGCCTTAAATCCTAAATTTCTTCAAAAATACACCTGAGTACTTGCACCTGAACCTATGTATCTGATTTAACCTTACCCTCACTCTGAGAATTCAGAAGGTAAAGGAACAAGAGTTGAAGATGGACTAGCTATGGTCAACATTAGGTGAAGAAAGAAGAAGTACCTCAAAGTCTGGCAGTATGGTAACTGAGAAAATGGTGGCATTTCAGAAAAGCAAAAACAAAATAAAAAGAAGAAAAATGCATAAAAAAGAAACAAAAATAATAATGAAGAGGAGTAAGAGAGGAGTCAAGAGGGAACTTTCATTGGAAAAATCGAAATCAAGAAGAGAAACTGATCACTTCAAATCTGAAAACCTCAAAGAAGATGCAAGGAGCTGAATCAAAGAAGGTGAAGTCATGAATCACCTCCTTCACCTACTGATTTCTCAATTTTGAACTCCTTTTCAACCTTCCATTCTTTTTAACCCCACTCCATAAGCCACATTACAGCCCAGTTAAAGCCTTTGTGATCCAAAGTTGAGTGAGTTGTCATGTGGAGACAGAGAGTTGTTCAATCTATGGTAAGGATCTGTCAATGATGTCAGAACTTCAGAGCTATGCCTATGCTCATGCTTACAAACCCATTTGGGGGATGTAACTGCTCTTGAGCTTGAGAGAAAATGAAACCCTCAACAGTTCTTTATGAGAGTATGCCCTGGAGAGTTTTGGGTTTGATATTGAATGCATTAAGCATGATCTACAACCTAATTTTTGATCCAGTGATGAGCTCAATGTTGACACACATGTGTAGTGTCTTTGGTGTAAACTGATTGGAAATGCTGTGCTTTCATGAGAAGCTTAGACTATTTAAATTTCTGTGCAGCCAATGTCTTTGAATTTCTTATATTTTTAATTATTCAAAGGTGAACTAACTCTGTTCCTTGACTGCTCATCTGATAAATTACACTTTTGTTAACTGCTTCATTGAGAAGTTTGTGGGTGTCTTCACTGAAAACCCTCAGGAGACTTCACTCCACTAGCGATCACCTAGGGGTTTAAAAGGCTTGGTACATATGCTAAATGTATCTGTGCTCCCTACGAAAGTGGCATTTAAATTCTATAGTTGATTTAGTGTAGCTTTGCTAAGGGACTAGCAAAGATTAGGTTTGGGGGTGTGTTAAGACCTAAAAAGTACCACTTTTCATTTAAACTTAGCCTTTGATTAGACCCTTAGCCATCTAATAAATGCTTGTTAAGTGTTTTCTGTAGGTAATAAAACAGCAGGGCAATAAGGGCATGAATCCTGCTAAGGAGCCTGTTTTGGCACCAGAAGTCCCTCAGAAGAATGAACCATGTATCCAGACCATAGAAGAGCCTCGCGCAGTTGACAAAGCTCCAGAGGATTCAGAAAAATACATTTCGCACAGTCCTCGCGAAGTCCCAAGACTTCACAAACAAGTTCTCGCGTAGTAGAGTGACAAAAGAGCTTCAGAAGCCTTAAGTTGCACAGCTCTAGCAAAGTTTAGAAGTTAAAGGTCGCACAGCTCCCACGCAGTTTAAGCAGACCACTTTCACCCTCGCGCGGTTCGCTCAGAATAGCTGAGGAGAGAGAGCTTCAGAATCTTGCCTCGCGCAGTAGCCGTGAGATGCAAATATCAAGAGAACCTGTCGCGCAGTTCAAAATAGCCTCAACACCTCGCGAGGATCCTCGCGAAGATCCATTAAGAAGTGAACTTCTCGCGCAATTCCTACACTGTTCAAAAAGAAAGCAGTCTCGCGAAAGCCAGAATTAGCCTCGCGAAGTGAAGTGGAAAGCTCGCGTAGTTCTCACACTCTTCACAATTATCAATCCAACTGCGTGAAGCCCAACCCAGCGAGAGCTTAACTGTCTACCTCGCGACTGCTCAAAGCATCAAGAACCTGCAACCACGCGATGTTTGAAGCTTTAATGTTAAACTCAAGCACACGAAGACTAGAGCTACCACGTGACAAGTCTGGGAATCGACTGCAACCTGGTGAAGCTCTGAATTCCAACTTCCAACATTCGGCAAAGGACTTTCGGGGGATTTCCAAGGATTAGGACACACACTCCCACACTCAAATCTCCATGCACGCGCCCAGAGGCATCTAAGGATTATTATTCGGCCACGTGGCATCATTAAAATTAGGGTTTCCTAACCCTAATGCGTCGCCACACCACTGCTATATAAACCTAAGCCTGGTTTAGGTTTAGGGGCGGAGGAGTTCCGTTTTTGCTCTGTTTTGTTTTTAACATTGTAGTCTTGTTTTTCTGTAGCCGTAAGTAGTTTTTCTTTTTCTTCTTTTTCTTCTCTCCATGGCTCAGCACTTGCTGGCCATGCCTTTGTATGTCTATTGAGGTTAGATTAATGGAGTTTCTTTTGTAATAGGATTTGTACTCTTATGGGATTTGTGTATTTGTGAGCTGTTCTGTGCAAGGCTGCTGCCTTGTGCTCCGCCATTGCTTTGGCTGTGTTTCAAAGCAATGGAGGACTGATTCTAAGGATCCACTCAGATCCAAGTGACCTGTGTGTCTGGGCTATCACGGTCCTATACAGCCTTAGCCCCACCACAGAACCCACTAGATCTGAAATTCTCATGGGAGCCTGAGCTGGTAGCCTTGTGACCATGGTGGTAGCAGCAATTAACTTGTTTTGTCTTGAGCTCCGTGAGGAGGATAGCCTCTGGGATAGTCTGTGACCAATTAAGTGGACAGGCTATAGCCTTAGGGTGAATCCAAATCGCCGATCCAAGATGGATCCTTCTTCCCCGAGCCTGAGCTGTTAAGCCTGGTAGGAGATTGTGCAGAGGCAGGCTCCTCATATATTTGTATAGACCCGCCATCAGATGTTAGATCTGATCTGGTTATGGAGATTAAAGGCTTGTGACTAGACCATTGCAGCCCCACTCAAGCAATGGACTGCTAGACCTAAGGTGGTACTTAATCTCTTGCCGATTTTATGTGTCTGGGCTATCTCTGCAGGTGGTCCTATACAGCCTTAGCCCCACACATAGGGCTTTAGAGGTCGAGGTTCTCTATGGATTCCCTGAGCTTGTAGCCTGGATGAAGTAGTGCTTACAATGATCAATTTGTTTTAACCCATCTCTGGACTGTGGTTCCCCTATGGGATAGTCTGTGACCATTTAAGTGGACAAGTTATAACCTTAAGGGATTGGATCATGGCACAGGGATGAGTTGAATTCTTCCTCCTCTTTGGTGATAATGTAGCCATTGGATAGGATTTCCATAACATCAGATCTAAATCTGAGTTACAAAACTCCTCTGATCTAGACTCGATAACCTACTTCTCACCCTTTTATATTTATTTTCCACAATCCATCCATCTTCTCAACCCTTTCTGTAGTTAACTCATTAGGCTATCTTAGAATACTTAGAATAAGTGACCTGAAACTCCCCTCCTTTTAGGACTGCTAGATCTGTAGTCAGATCTGGAGGGACTACTAGAGATGGCTCCTTTGGAGCTGTAGATCACCTTTCCCTCTGGGACAAACTCTTACTTATCAAAACTTGCTATAAATGGACCCTGTATCTTGCAGGTTTAGGATTTCTCAGTTGTGCTGATTCCATCCCCTGTTTTACTTTTTCTTTGATTTTAAATTGTTTTTACCACCAACAAATAAAACAAGCACACTGAGATGTCGCAACACAGTGGCAAGAGGGGTGGGTTGGAATGACTGAGAGGTAAGGGAAGCAACCTTTTTCTCCAATATGTCAATCTGTTTGGTAGCACAGAGCAGGCTGGCATCAGATAGCTCTTTCGTGGCCTTGAGGATCTTTTGAGCATTGGCTAATTTTTTCTTGAGAAGCTCAAAATTCTTCTTCTCATATTTGGCAATGAGACTCTCAGCCGCTACCACTTGTTTTGCTGACTCATAACGACTCAAGATTTCAGACCACCCTTGAGAGATATCGCAGAGTTGAATTCGGTGTTCCAATTCGATGCTTGCAATCCTCTCTTCATAAGGGGCCTCAATGGAAGCTCGAAGTGTAGCCATACCTCTCAAGACATCCCTATGGATGTAAGGGTTGTCCCTCATTGCACATAGGAGGGTGAGGTAAGGGGGTATGTACATGGATTGTCGAAGGACAATAGGCAAGGACAAGGGTGTAGTGGATGAAGAGGAGGGGGTGGAAAGAACCAGGTCCTCCGATGGATCAGTTTGGGTGGAGGCATCTTGGAAAATAGGTGGGGGGTGGCGAAGGGTATAGGGGATTCAGCTGCTGGGGAGGCCGATAAATCTGGGAATGATGGTAAAGTGACCTGTGGTGAGGAAAGTATGGGGAGAGCGGGTGCAGCTACTTCCTCAGGTTGGGCAGCTGCATGGTGTGGAGTGGGTATTGGTGAAACAGGAGGGGATAGGTGAGGGGGTTGAGGGCGGAAGAGGATGGGATAAGGGTGGATTGAATTGATTGGAGACATGAGCTCATAAGGGTCTGGGTGTCGGTGTTGATGGTTAATTGGGACTGAATGGATTGGAGGATGGATAGGATTTGAGTGAGGGTGTCAGGCCTGGTGGGAGTAGAAGGGGCTGGTGCTTGGACATGTTGGAAGGGAGAGGATGGTGCATGGTGAAAATGAGGAGGAGTGGGGTGTAAGGAGTCAGGAAGTGGAGTGTACTCATGAGCGACATCCTAATCAATTGAGGTCATGATGGCTGTGAACCCAGAAGTGGTGAACAGGCTGTATAGGTCCACCTGCAGAGATAGCCCAATGTGTCTGGGCTATCTTGCTGGTTCTCACAGGGTATGGTCCTTCCTTAGATTTCTGGGGTGTATCCTCACTATTTTTCTCTCTTCTCAAGCTCACTATGCTGATTTTTTAAAATTTCTTGACATTTTCTGCATGAAAATATTAGAATTGTAGCATGTTCCAGTTTTAAAAAGTTTTTAATTTCCTTTATATCAAATATCAGGTGTAAAATTATTATTTTTTCTCAATTTCTGTTAAAACCTTGCTGCACTACCATTAACTATCCATTGGCAAACCTTGCCACACCCCTAAACCTATGAGGAGTAGTGTCCTCATTGCTTGGAAGACAAAGGGATGTGCAGCATGAGAAAAACATAGACAGATAAGCAAGGAAAGCAAAACAAATAAACTATAGCTAAACAAAGAACAGCAGTGCACAGACAAAATAAGAACCAGTAGGAAGCAAAACACGCTACTAATGAGAAAAAAAATAGAAAGACCGCGAGAAGATCACAGTAAATAGACTAAAGCAAAATTCCTTTATTAACACCAAAATATGCACAATGTAAAGGAAAGTATTCTACATGAGATTATGCAAAAATATCCTAACTGGACAACTCTAATCATCTGACTCTTCGGCAACCTTAGGGGGATCTTTGAGTCCTTTGCCCTTTTCTTCCCTCCTAGCAGCAGCAGTGGACTGGGACCTTGTGGAGGAAGGTTTTCTAGTCCTTGATGTGTTTTTCTTTGGAGGGGGTGGCTTAGGCTTGGAAGGGGGCTCGTTGAATTTCATGTCAGGCTTAACTTTGCTCGGGTCCTTTGGTGGAGGAGTTGTTGCCACGAGAGGTGAATCAGGGTTTAATTGTTTGGAAAGAGCCTCAGCTAACTCCCTGTTAGTCTTTGTAGTTTAGTCCTTCTGCATGGCAGTAATATTCAGCCCATACTGATGAACTTTGTCCTGTGTTACTCTCATTTGTGCCTGCTGGGCCTTTATCACATCCTCCTGGCCCTAAGGTCTAGTCTTCTCCTCGTTGTATTGCACCATAATTTCCTGCCAACCCTTCTTTATCTCTTTCGTCTCCAGCTTGTAAGTTACTTGTAGGAATTTGATGTGGTCAAGCAGAGGCTGCCTCATTGTGGTTCTCAGGTCAGCCATGCCTCGAAAGACATCTCTCTTAATATAGGCATTGGCTTGCATGGCTCAGAGGAGTGTATAGTAAGGAGGCATGGGGTTAGAAGAAGCAGGTAAGATGGGCTGATAAATAAGGAAAGTAGGATCATCCAGCTGTGGAGGGGGAATGGATGATGGCATGGGTGGGGTAGAAGTAGAGGGAATGGGCTAGGAAGATTCAACCTCAGGTGGACGGTCAGTTTTGGTGGATTTATTAGTAAAGGTAAGGAGAGGAATTTTCGGGGAAGGGTCAGCTGAGATTAAGGGGTGTGGAGAGGGTTGGTGGAATTGGTAGAAGTGGGGAAGTGTGGGTATGGTTAAAAAGTGGGGTGAGTGAATGGGTAGGCTATGGAGAGTTAGGTAGGGGAGTGTAATCATGCCCAATATTGTCCACAATGGACTTTATCAGAGATGAATAACTCTCACTAGTGATCTGTTCATGGGTGTGTGGAGGTGAGATGTGAAAAGTGGGATCAAATTCAAAGGGAATGGATGGAGGGGAAGAAGTGGTTGGGCCAGCTGGTGAATCTGGTGCAGGACTCAAAGGTGGAGTGGATAATATGGATGGGCTGGCTGGAATGGTGAGTGAAGGTAAGGTAGGGATTATGTCAATGGTAAAAGGAATGGGTGCTGAAGTGATGGTGGAGATGAATGCTGAAGTGCTGGAAGGTATGGAGACTCGAATGGAAGGTAGGGAAACTGATATGGATGGTGTGATAGAAGGGATGGTGGTGAGGCTGGTCCTCTCAGTGTTGATAGAGGATACAACTGGGTCAAATGGAGGAACAAATGGAGAAGTAGCAGATGTGAGCATAAGCTCAAAGGGAATTGTTGCAGAAGTTTCAGGTGGAGGTAGTGACAGTTGTAGAGTGAAGCTCTGAGCTCACAGAAGCAAATGGGGCTGCATGTGGAGCTTCTACCTCAATATCTTTACTGAACTTGTTTTTACTCTTGCCAATGAGAGTCCTACTGATAGACCAGGCCCTCTTCCCAAAAACCTTAGGGGTCACCTTTACCACTGGCTCATCTACTTTGAACACAAACTCCTTTCTCTTTAACAAGGTCATGATGAGCCCGCTGTAAGGGAGCCCAAGTAAGGCTTGAGCCTTCCTACACTTGTCATTCACATCCACCATGGCCTCAAACACCAAATGAGCAGTATTTATGAATTGGCCCTTCGAGAAGCAATATAGGGCATCCACTATTGGCACTCTCCTCTCATGTTGGTGCCCACTCACATAGATGTTTTTCCTTAAAAATGAATAAAAGAAATACATGTTGGGGTGTAAATCTCGTCATAATTGACTACCCAGTCCCCACAATGCCTTGAGTGAGGTGCCTGGCCATTACTTTGAAAGAGACATTCTCAGGTGCATCCATGCCATAGACTGGATCTAAAATAGGAGGGACTCCCAATGCTATCCCAATATCTCTGTAATCCACCACCATCTCCATATGATCAATCAAAATTATAAGGCAGGGCTCAATTGAATCTAGCTTGGTTTATTTTCTGAGATTCTGATACCAC
The DNA here is from genome assembly GCA_021018995.1 of Chloranthus sessilifolius. Classification (NCBI taxonomy): domain Eukaryota; kingdom Viridiplantae; phylum Streptophyta; class Magnoliopsida; order Chloranthales; family Chloranthaceae; genus Chloranthus; species Chloranthus sessilifolius. Next base: position 127,954,670 of record CM037589.1, on the reverse strand, counting down.
AACTTAACCAGCCTTGGGTAAGATTTTTCATTTAGTGCGCTCAACATGGGTGTAAGGCCTGCCTTCACCAAATACTTCAAAGTGTCCAAACACTCCTCTACCTTAGAGAAATAGGGGGTGTCAACCATAGTCTCTGGGATCAGACCTAATGCATCCACAAATTCATTGGGTGTGGATTTGAGCAAATGGATTGCGGGCTCCAATTCAGGGTTAGGCTTAGCCTCATGAATTTTAGGCACAAGGCTAGGTTCAGTCTCAGGGGCCTCCTCAACAATTTCTTCACTGGTTTGGGCCCACTTTGATTTCTTGGATTTCTTGGATTTCACAGTTTTCTCAGCCTGGTCCATGACCAATTTTCTCTTTGCAAGTGGGATCTCCTTAGGCTTTGTGGGTTGCCTAATGGATTTCTATTAAGTGGTGAAAAATGCCACTTTTCACGCTTTAACCTGACCATTGACAGACTTGTGAGCACACTAATAAGCCTCTATTGAGTGCTTTTTGTAGATAGCAGTGAAAGCTGGTAATAATGTAGAAAATCACTTAAGAATGCCCACAAAGAAGCCATCTCTCAGCACTATGCAGACGCAGCAATAGCACACTAGAGGGCAACACATCACTGAGCCCTTGGAATGCGTGGTTGCAGCAGAACAAAGGAAAGAAAGTGAAGACAGGTCTTAAAACAACCTATCGAAAGGGCATCTAGAAGACTTCGATAGGAGCTGAAGGATAAAAGAGAAGAATTCGTGCAGTTGGAGAAGGGCTCGATAGGATCTGAAGATAGAAAGAGGAAGACATGTGCTGAAGTGAGGGATTCAACAGGATCCCTGAACCTATCGAGCAGATGAATGAAAGAGAAAGCTCATCCTATCGAAAGCTTGCCTGAGGAGAAAAAGAGAACCTACCAAAGGCTTCCTAAACCTATCGAAATGAAGATGCTAGAATTGAACCTATCGAAGGATGCTTAAGCCTTTCGATAGGAATGAGAACCAACCTATCGGGATGATGGCATGCAGAGCTGAACCTATCGAAAAGGACCTCTGGACCTATCGAACTACTCAGCCAGCTTATCAAATACTCCAGATAATGGGCTAAGGACCCTGAAGCTTTAAAGAGAAAACCCATCCTACCGGTACCTATCGAAGAGACCAGGGAACCTATCTAAAGGCACTACAAGCTTACTTTTAACCTGTTGGACACTTCTCCAACCTGTCGAAATCGTGTGCTGAACTCCTCATAAACTATGCTATGCACACGCTGAGACTTGGTAACCTGTTGCACATAAACCGAGGCACTTTGGTGACCAGTGTGAGGTTCTAGAAGATGCCCTAGAAAGCCCTAACCGACCCACGTGCTTTAATAGAACTCTAACAAACTCTGACGAACTTCTAGAAGGGATTTTTGGCAGGAAAAACAGAGGAGAAAGCTATATATAGAGATCCCCAATTGCCATTGAGGGGGATCGAGATCTGAGCCAAAATTCTGGAGATTAGCACCTGCAGAGCAATTCCATTTCCCTCCTTTAGCCCAACCATGGTTGGCTAAATCCCTTAGAGTAGCAAGGAGCGAAGTTAGATCTATAATTTGGTGAGGTTAAGAGTGCCATTGTAGGTTCCTAGCTGGACAGACTACAGATCTGAGAGTATTTCCATTGTAAAGTGACCTTGTTTGCAATGATAATGCTATTTTTCATGCTTTAATTTGATTTAAACTTCCTTTGGTTCCACTTGGTGCTCGATCGGATATGGGTAGAGGAGTTGTAAATCAGCTCACCCACTTAATTGGTAGACCTCTTGGATACCATCTGATCTCCCTAGATCTGATGCTCCTATGATTCCTTGAGTCTGTGACCTGGGAATTGCAGCATCTGTAGCATCTGTAGTGGTTTTAATTGTTCTAATTGAGGTTCTGGCTTTGTAGGAGATCTCTAGGATGGTCTGTGACCATTAAAGTGGATAGATCATAATCTTAAGGTAAATCTAAGCTCAGGCCTCAATTGGATTCATCTACTGCAATCCATGGATTTGATAAAGTCTATAAGATTGTCTGTGACCATTAAAGTGGGCAGATCATAGCCTTATGACTAGGTGGATCCTGTGATTTGGAGTGGAATTTATACCTTGCAGTTGTGCTTATAGCCAGCGAGGGAATTGTGTGCTCTGAACCTCTGTAGTATGATTAATTGAATCTGATTTTAGTGAAAACCAACCTCCAAGCTACTCTTCTCCATTTTCTGTGTTTTTACTCTCTTCCCCTGTAAGATCTAAACTCCCAAACTCGATCCAAGACAGCTTATGTTTAAATTGTAGCTTAGTTTAAGTGACAACTCATTTCAAACTTCTCCCCTATCTTTTAACTAAATTAGTGATAGCTAGGGTGCCAAATCTAACATAGATTTGGAGATTTATCATATTTCTAACTAGCCTCCCTGTGGACATTCCCTTACTTACCATTCTTTTAAAGCTTGCTACAACAGATCCCGAATACTTGCAGGTCTGTATGAGTGTGTCTGCTTTGTTTTATTGTTGATTTTAGACCCTCATTTGAGGTAAGGCAACACAACAAACAATTTCCTAGTGGCTTTGGTGGCAGATTTAGAAGACACTATGAAAAGATTTGCCAAGGTGTCCTCTTCACCAACCATTACTTAATCAACATGATATCAATCACCACTAATTCAATAGCAATTACCACAAAGACTTCTTGAATGCTCAAAGGACCCAAACAAACTAAAGATTGAAATACCAAGCTTGGAAATCACAAAGAGGAGCTGAAGAGAAGCTTACCAGCAGAAACCTAGGGTTTCACAGATCATAAAATGCGCAGCTTCAAACCAGCTCAGACCAGGTGCAAAGTGTAGCTTTTGATGAATTGAAGTAATGGGGAAAATAACCTGGAAGTTACTATAACAACCAGCGAGATAGAGAGAGAAAAAGCAAAATGGAAAAATCGCCAGAGCACACTTAAAGCGCAAAGAGAAGCTGTCGAATGGTAAAAATGGAGTCGTCGTTAGGTTAAAAGGAATGGGAAACAAGCTTCGATAGGATTGGGGCAAGTCGTCGACAGGTTGATGCATCCTGTCGAGAAGTGCAAAGTGATAGATCCTCGCGAGAGGTCCACACAATCCCGTCGACGAGTTCAAGAAGACAGAAGCCATGTTTTCGAGAGGTTCATTCCATCTTGTCGACAGGTTCAAGGTTGTAAAGAGGATCATTTCGAGAGGTTCACAGAACCTCTCGACAGGTACTTTAAATCCAACACGTAAATCTCTCGATAAGTATTCTGATCCTGTCAAGAATTCAACTAAAACCATCAGAACCTGTCGAAACCTTCACAGATCCTCTTGATAATAAACTTTACAGCTTCAGAACCTATCGAGAATTAATTTACACCTCTCAACAGCTTCTAGATCCTGTCGAAATGCAGAATGGAAGCTCTCAGAACCTGTCGACATGTTCATAGAACCTATCGACAGGTTATATTTCAGTTGGAAGAGGCTTGTAATCATTTCCCAGTTCATTCCCCAACAGATTTGACACTCCAGCTCTATTCACTTCACGACTTTGACTCATTTTCCTACCTGAGGTACTAACACATATGGAAAATTTATGTACAATGCCACACAAAATGGAAACAAAAATAGAAAAAATCAGCAAAAATAAATAACCAAAGACATAAGTTATTATACATAGTATACATTTGTTGAAGCTCAGTCATGTCATGGAGGTTCATGATAGTGGATGGTCAGTACAGGCTCCACCCCATTTTCAAAAACATCACCAACATCGTCACAAAGATCAATAAAATGCAATAACTTTGGTAAAATTTCTTCCACAAGTTTATCCAATATATCAATTGAAAAATAGTTCTCCATATTCAAATGAGGTGGATGGGCTGCATCATACACATTGAAATTGACTTTCATATTACCAAAAATTACCTCCATTTCCCCTGATCTACATTGTATACATGCATTTGCAGTGGCCAAAAATGGCCTGCCCAAGATCATGGGGATGGAGGTAGCACATCAGATGGGTAAAAGAATTTATCAACTCCGACTAACTCATCCTCTATAATCCCCATTGGTTTCTTCTCAGACCTGTTAGCTAGTTGCAAGACCACATGTGTGTGCTTCAACTCTCCTAGGCCCAGCTTCTCATAAACTGAGTATGGAAGCAAATTCACACTAGCTCCAGGTTTAGTAAAGCTTTTTCAATGGTGTGGTCCCCAATGATGCAGAGGATTGTAGGGACTCCAGGGTTTTAAAGCTTGGTTGGAGTTGCAATAGACATCACTTGGTTCACTTTCTCAGCATAAAAGACCTTCTTGGATAAGTGTATCTTAGACTGTCTTCTGTGGGTGCACAATTCTTTCAAAAATTTGCCTAGGCTGGCACTTGCTTGATTGCATCAAGTAAAGGCAAGTTGATCTTTACTTGTTTAAAAGTCTCCATCATTTCCTCTACTTTAGCATTCCCCTTATCAAAAGGAGAATGTGCTTGAAGTGCCCTTGAAAATTGAAAATGGGGAACTGTCCTCCCATTTGTAGCCTTAGTAAGTTCATCAAATTTTTCTTTATTTTTTTTTTAATTTTCTGTAGGGGCACATGACCCCCCTTATTTTTTATATGCTACTCCTGCTATATATGTTCATTGGTTATTTCTTCATTTTTGCACTTGACTTATCAGTCTCAATACCAACTTGGTTATCCACCAACCTCCCACTTCTCAAGGTGGTGACAGATTTGACTTCTTCATGGGAAGAAGTCTCACCAACCATGTATTGCCCCTTTGGATTGTTCATGGGCTGACTGGGCAGTCTCCCCTCTTCTCTCCTAGCCAAAGAATTAGATAGCTGACTAAGGTGGTCCTCTATCTTCTTAATACTTTTACTGTGGGAGTTAACAGTTTGAGATAAAGGGCCCAAATTCTGCAGTGAAGCCAGAACTTGCTCTTTAAATGTGAGGGACCTAGAGGGTGTTGGGGTTGGTACACTTTGATGCACAGGTTGAACCATTGACTAGGCCATAGGTTGTTGGTATTGGGACCATGGAAAATAATTTTGCTGGTATGGTTGGGCTTTCCTATAGGGCATGGACTGTAGTGGCTGCTGCTGCTGGTGGTTTTGAAAATTATCTTGTCTCCACCTCAAGTTGGGGTGGTTTCTCCAATGATAACCAGCAGTAGGCTGTTGTCCATAGGACTGAGCAACATTCACATATTCCATCACAAAATCTAGAAATTGGGCAACTGAGGGACATTCCTTAAGGGAGTGAGTGGGGGACTGGCATATGATACATGCCTCCTCCACTTTGGCAACCATTGGAGACTGCATTGCTCCCATGAGCTTATAAAACTTTTGGGTTAGGCTGTCCACTTTCCTCTCCAAATCATTATGTCCACTCACATCATATATTTTCCCTCTGATAGTATGTTCTCTCATTAATCTAGAGGTCTCAACATCTCTTGCCCAGGTCTCTCCTTGCATGGAGTTTTCACTGATGATATCAAATAACTCCCAAGCCTCATCTGCTATCCTGTGGAGGTATGTACCACCATAAGAAGCATCAACTATATCCCTGCTTTTAGGATCAATTTCTTGATAGAAACTTTGGAAAGTTGCCATCCAGGAATTTGATGGTGGGGACATTGCTTCAGGAGTTCTTTAAATCTTTCTCAGGCTTGGTGAAAATCTTCAGTTGGGGCTTGAGCAAATGAGATAATGTTCTTCCTTAGCTAACTTGTTTTAGACATGGGAAAAAACTTGGCCAAAAACTGACATTGAAGATCATTCCAGGATTGAATACTTTTTGGTGGGAGCATTGACAATCAAGTTCTTACTCTATCTTTTAGTGAAAAAGGAAAGAGTCTCAACCTGGTTGCTTCCTCCCCCAAACCAATAATATTGAAGGTAGTACATAGTCCAAAAAATTCATCAATATGCTTATATGGGTCTTCTTTGCTTAGGCCATGGTATGAGAGTAACATTTGTATGATTGAAGACTGGATCTCATAGTTTCCTTGAACAGTAGGGAATTGAATGCAGAAGGGGGAACTGTAACCCCTAGTGCATTGAATTCCTTTAGTGTTCTAGGTTGTTCACCCATTGCAGGATTATTAGCCAGAGAAGTGTGTACATGATGCCTAGGTCTGAGAAGTCTTTCGGCTTCAAAATTTAGAGGAGCAATATTTGGATTAAGAGATCTCCTCCCAAGCATACACACCAGAGAAATCAAGTACAACACCGAAAATTATAGTACAAAGATCAGCAAAATAATCACAAGACAGACAACTACAAAATTGCAAATCTACTCAATTACAAATCTAAAAATGTAAACAGAGTTAAGAGATGCAATCTCAAGCAAAGCTTGCTCCTCCAATTGGCACAATGCTCTCTTCAACACCACAGATCCAGATCTGAAGCAGACAATTAAACAAGAAAACACTACAACAGCAAATAGTCAAACACTAATCAGGCAATTAGAAATATAAAATCTAAAATGATAAAAACTTAGATCTACCAATTTTAGGCACACAGATCCCTTGCAGCGGTGCCAAAAACTTGTTGTTAGGCTACCTTGTGTTTCAAAAAAGGGTTAAAATCAGGAAATTAAAGGTCTATGGACTGCACACCAAGGTAAGCCTACACAAAGCCTGCAAGTAAATAGGGCTGTTGTAGAAAGTTTTAATGTGTAAGTAAGGGTATGTCCATAGGGAAATGCGTGCTAAAATTCAGTAAATCTCCAGATCAGAGATAGATCTGGCAGTATACCTTATACTACTCTAAACAAAAATAGCAAAAGGAATAGGAGAGGTTTTGAAGGGTTGTCACTTTAAGCTAAACTGCAAAAATAAAATAAAACTAATTGCAGAAATAAATTGGGATTAACCAAAGAGTTCAGATCTAGTAAATGAAGGGAAATGTGGTGAAAATAAAATAGAGAAATGGAAAAGAGCAGCTCAGGATCTGGTCTCACTGCTAATTTGGTGATTTGACAGCATTATAAGGGTTCAATGTGTAGCAATCCCCCATCTGGCTACAAGCACAGCTGTAAGGTAGAAGAATCTGATTTCAGCCAGAGAATTAGATTGCTCTTAAGGCTATGATCTATCCACTTTAATGGTCACATACCATCTAATAAAGTCCCTCCTTTCTAAGACCTCCCTCAGAACATGATAATCACTACAAATGCTATGAATGCCAGGCCATAGGCACAAGCACCCACAGGAGTATCAGATCTAGGAAGATCAAATGGTATTCAAGAGATCTACCAGTTAAGTGGGTGGGCTAGTCCCATCTACACAAATCCAATCGAGAATCAAGTGAAATAAGAAGATCTATAGATCTAACTAAGCAACAAAATTAACAATTCATTAAAGGAAAATAAGAAGTACAATAAAATTCTCTCATATTTCTAGTCTGTGCAACAATTGACCCACAATAATACTCTCAAGTTCTCCAAGTTACAGATCAACCTCAGCCTCACTACTTAAAAGAGTTTAGCCACTCATGATTGGCTAAAGAGATAATGGAAGAAGGAAGGATGAATCTGAGCTCTGGTTTCCCTTATTTTCTTCTATGGAATCCCTCCAGAAAGAACTCCCCGTTTTTGGACTGTTTTTCTTTTTTTATTCCTTCCTCCTCTGTCTCAGATCCGTTTCATCCAATCAGAGCCTAAGAGAATAATTCTGTTATTCTGGGCTGCTAATGTGGTCGATTTCTCTTCTAGAAGCTCTTCTCCCATTGAACCACGATTATCAAATCCATGTGAGGCCATTAGGGTTTCCCATCATGTGTAGTTGAATACCAATAATACCCCCAAGAGTCACTGATGTGCTTTGGGATGTGTGTGTAAGCTTCTGAAATTTGTAGTTGCTGAAGGAAGAACATTGAGAAGTTGCTAAAACGAGTGTCGAGAGGCTCAGGGAACCTCTCAATAGGTTTTGGATCTGCTTTATGTTCATGTCGACAGGTTGCATTGGCTTTTAATAGCTTTGCAAACTTCTCGACTGGAGTGAAGTAGCTAGTTGACAGGTTTAGCAACATCTCAACAGGACTGGGAGTAGCTCTCAATAGGATTGTAAACTAAATTAATCATGTTGCCCAGTTCTGCATTCATCCTGTCGATAGGTTATAATCAACCTGTCGACTTGTTATACACTCTCTAGTGAAGTGCTCGACAGGTTGGCTCAATCCTCGAGAGAATGAGCGTTGCTTCCTGTAAGTTTTCGACAAGTTATCTTGCACTGCTCCACAGGTTCTGTTGAACCTTGCGATAAGTATCTGGAACCTCTCGACTTTATCTGTACCTTGAAGGATCCTCTCGACAAGATCTACGTCTGTACTTCCAACCTCTCTATACGTGCTGAAACCTCTTGAGCTCTTCATCTTTTCAACTTAGTACCTCTCGACAGCTTCTTATACCCATGTTCAACCTCTCGACTGCTTCATTTCTTACTCTCAAAACTTCTCGATAGGTTCTGCCTTATGCTTCCATAGCTGGCACACATCTTGGGCGTGTTGTTCTTCATTTGTTTAACATCCAGCAACCTCTTGGCAGATTCAACCTTCATTTTCTGCAACTGCATTTAGCCTCAAGCCTTCCCTGTTAAGCGTTAAACAAGCTCATGAACTTCGAGGCTCTTGTGGATTGCTTGATTGGCTGGCCTTTGATCTGTAGGGTTACATGTTGAGCAGCAAATTGCTTCTTGGGCTCTTTTAAGTGGATATCTACATTAAGCTTGCGATTTGTTGTTTATCTAAAAAATGCATTTAGAACACATTATTAGTCAGCTCAAAAGTCTATCAAAGGTTAGGTTAGGAGGTGAAAAATAGTATTTTTCACTACTTAACACCCATACGAGAGCCAGACATGCTTTCTCTAGATGAGAATAGCGCGTCTCGTAGTCAGTAAATTTCTTACTCAAGTAGTAGATGGCATGCTCTCGTCTTCTTGTCTTGTCATGCTGCCCTAGGACACATCCCATCAAAACTTTCATCGTGGAGAGATACATTAAGAGTGGTCTCCCCGGCTCGAGTGGTATTAAAACTGGCAGGTTCAGAAGGTAGCCCTTGATCTTATCGAAAGCGGCTCGACAGTCATTGTTCCATTCAATTGGAGAGTCGTTTCTCAGTAGCTTAAAAATTGGCATGTAGATTGGAGTGAGTTGTGCAATGAATCGACTGATGTACTATATCCTGCCCAATAACCCTCTGGCCTCTTTCTCTGTAGATGGCAGTGACATTTTTGGGACGGCCTTTACTTTGATCGGGTCAACCTCGATACCTCTTCTGCTGACGATGCTGCCCAATAGTTTTCTAGACATGGAGTCGAATGCACATTTATGAGGATTCAGACATAACCTATACTTTCTCAACCTCTCAAGTAGCTTCTAGAGGTTTATCAAATGGTCACTTAGCTCTAGTGACTTGGCGATCATGTCGTTGACATATACTTCAATTTCTCGGTGCATCATGTCATGGAATAGTGCCGTCATTGCCCTCTGATATATTGCCCCAATGTTCTTTAGCCCAAATGGCATGACCCTATAGCAGAAAGTGCCAAAGGAGTGATAATGTAGTCTTTTCTCAGTCGGCCTCTTCCATCTTGATTTAATTATATTCGTAGAATCCATCCATGAACGAAAGCATCCCGTGCCTAGCAGCGTTATCGACCAAGATGTCGATGTGCGGGAATGGGAAGTCATCCTTCGGGCTTGCCTTGTTCAGGTTTCTGAAATCAATGCACATGTAAACCTTTTCATCCTTCTTCGCTACCGGAGAATATTGGCTAACCATTGAGGGTACTTGGTGCCCATGAAAAATCTCGCATCATATTGCTTGATGACCTCGTCCTTAACTTTTAGCATCCACTCGGGTCAGAGTCGTCTCAACTTCTGTTTGATCGATTTGATATCAGGGTAATGTGGCAACTCATGGTCTTCCAAATTGGTGTCCAAACCAGGCATGCCCTCATACGACCATGTGAAGACGTCTTGATATGACCGAAGGAAAATAATCATGCTTTTTCTTTCTTCAGGAGACTGATGTTCTGATCTTATGATCTGAGTTATTCTTGGAACCTCCTCGGTCCCTAAATTGACGTCCTTTGTTTCCTCAATAATAGGAGTAGGACCGTGCTCAAAGTCGGCAAACCATTCTAAGAGTTTATTGGGAAACTCTTCAATAAGGATCTTCTCTTCCAGACTCGTGACTCCTACCTCTTCTTGTATTTCTACAGGAAAGGGGTCGATTTCATGTGGGACGGATTTTAAGGAATCATTTTCTTTGATTTTATTCAGAATTTTGAAAGCCAATATTTTTGGATTTTGTATTTTTTCTATGTTTTTGGGATTTTTATTTTCTTCAAAAATGGGCCCTTGGCAAGGCGAGTCCCTATATATACATGATATTGTTTGCCAAAGGCTAATCTCACTTTTTAAAGGTTGTTTTTTTTAGGAAACAGGTGCCAAAATTTAGGCCACTCGCCGCTTCCAGAGTTTGGGGCATAGACGCCCAATTGCGTACCTAGGGTGCTGACCTTTACTTATTTGGATGGAGGGGGTTGACTGATGTGATTCCTCTGAGTCAGACTCCGTCATATTCATCATGGGTTCATCTAAGACTCTATCCTTAACCTTTAGTAAAGTCTTGTGGTGGGTTCATCTGAGACTCTATCCTAATCTTTGCTAGTCCCTTAGCAAAGCTACATTAAATCTATCCTAAAAATTAAATGCCACTTTTGTAGGGAGCACGGATACATTTAGCATATGTACCAAGACTTTTAAACCCCTAGGTGATCCCTAGTGGAGGAGTGAAGTCTCCTGAGGGTTTTCAGTGAAGACACCCACAAACTTCTCCAATGAAATGGTTAACTAAAGTGCAATGTCTTCCAATGAGCAGTTAGGGAATCAGATTTAGTCTACTCATGAATCAACATAAAAGAAGTTTAATTCATTGGTTGCACAGGAACTTAGACAGCATAATTCACATGTTAGCACAGCATTTCCAAATAATTTGTGATCACAGAAAACTACACAAATGCATGTCAGCACTGAGCTTATCCTTATGTCAGAAAATTAGGTTAAGGTCATACAGAATATATTCAAGTTCAGACCCAAAAGAAAGCTTTACAGGGCATACTCTCATCAAGGTTCAGTTCCTCACAGGCTCAAGAGCAGTTACATCCCCCAACTGGGTTTGTAAGCATGAGCATAGGCAGAGTTCTTAAGTGCTGGCATCATTGTCAGTTTCTCACCATAGATTGGATAATACCTTATCTTCACATGACAGCTCACTCAATCTTTGGATCACAAGGGCTTTTAACTGGGTTAAAATGTGGCTTATGGAGTATGGTTGAAAAGAATAGAAGGTTTGAAAAGTGGTTCAAAAAAAATTGAGAACTCAGTGGGTGCAGGAGGTGGTTCATGACTTCGCCTTCTTGACTTCAGCTCCCTTCATCTTCTTTGAGATTTTCAGATTTGAAGTGATCAGTTTCTCTTCTTGATTTTGATTTTCCAATGAAGGTTCCTCTTGACTTCTCTCTTATTCCTCTTCATTATTATTTCTTTTATTTCTTTTTGTTGGAGTTTCCTTCTTTTTATTTTGTTTTTGCTTTTCCAAAATGCCACCATGTTCTCAGTTACCATTCTGCCAGAATAGATGCTTCCTCTTCATTCACCTAATGCTGACCAAGCTAGTCCATCTTCAACTCTTTCTCCTTTACCTTCTGAATTCTCAGAGTGAGGGTAGGTTGAATCAGGTTCATAGGTTCAGGTTCAAGTACTCAGGTATATTTTGAAGAAATTTAGGATTTAAAGCTCAAAGGGGTGTAGACAAGGGCAGTTGCTTTAGGATTGATCTTTGTAGGCTCAAACTGTCCAAGAGAAGGCCTTGATCCTTTCCTAGGTCTCATGAGTACTGTCAGTTGTTTCAACTTGGAGTTACCTAACTTCTAGTGAGCACAGAGACTCAGCCAGTCCTTAGAACTAAAAGAAGTGCCTTAGTTACTCCTCAAAAAGAAAAAATAAATTTGTAGGCCCAATTCTCACTGGTTCTGGTCATCCTTTGAACTTTTAAGTATGTCCTCACCTTTTTCTCTTTCTACGGATTCACCAAGTGCAGATACACATGTGTTTCCTTGGTGAAATTATTATGGAAATGTGGAATAGTAGGAGTCTATAATGTTCAAAGTTTGCATAAATTTTAAACTTCTTAATTTTATGATTCTTAAGTGGATAGGGGTCCATTTCCATATTGCTCAGATGGGTCTGCTGCACTTATGATAACTATTCCATTGGCAGGGTCTGCCTGCCATACCCCCAAACCTATGAGGAGCAGTGTCCTCATTGGTTCAAGGTCTAGGTGCAGCAGAGTTATTGTAACATAAAAGAAAAGAACAAGGAATAAAGTAACCAACAATAGAAAACAGGACAATATTATCAGAAAGGAAAGATATTATTATGCTGAAAAAGAAAAGTACAAAAAGAAAGAGGGGAAGGGAGAAAGATTAAGGGTGCGGGGGTTGAGAAGGAGGGGGGGTGGGTGGAGAAGGCGGGGGAGGGGGTGGCTCGGTCTTGCATTTCTTCTTCTGCGGCTGGAGCTTTTCCTCCTCATCCTTGGCAATGGTTTGCAAAACCTCCTCGAATTCATCCCAGAGGGGTTGGAGGGGATCTGGCTCTTTGGGGGGCGGTGGGTCCAACCACATCGGGTAAAACTTGTTGGGCAGTGCGTTTGGCTTGTCATCTGCCATGGTTAGGAATAGGGAAGGATCGCGAGAGTGAGAGAGGATGTTGTGATGATGAACATGGCCTCCCGGTGTATTTATAGGCGAGGGATTGGGGAAGATGAAATGGTTGAGCAAAATCCAAGTCGCCGCCATTAAATGAGAGTGACTTGGGAAACGTCAAGTCCCAGCAGTCAATGTGGGAAATGACAAATGCATTAGGTTCGCGCAGCTGGGTAAGGGAATCACGAGATACCAGAATCACACGAGTATGGGAGTTAGCGCTGGAAGTGCGCGTGATATTCTGCAGCACTGAAACTCGCGACAGTGAAAGAATTGGGTCATGGGAATTGCGCGGGCCTTCCCAAATCAGAATGTGGAACTCGCGAGGGCCAAATCAGCAATTCAGAAGAAGAGGAAGTCATTTCGATCCCCCACAACAAAATCAAACTCCACAGATCTCCAAGAATTTCCTAAAATGTAAGGAAAAACTAAAGTACTATAGTACAATATGGATACAACTGCGGGTCAGGTAGATGTAGGGGTCCCATGAAAATGAATAGTGCACATAGGATCTGCAGGTCGTTCAATGCAAGGTTTCAGCCTTTGACCATTCACTTTGAAGGTCCTCCTGGATTTGGGGTCCTGGAGTTCCGCAGCACCAGATGGGGAAACATTTATGACAATATAGGGGCCATCCCATCTGAATTTTAGTTTGCCAGGAAAGAATTTTAGTTTGGAGTTAAATAACCAAACCTTACCACCCGGTTCGAGGCTTTTCCTCAGCAAGCCTTTGTCGAAGAAGGCTTTAGCCCGTTCCTTGTAGATCCTGGCATTGGCGTAAGCATCCATCCGCAGCTCATCCAATTCCGATTGTTGTAATGACTTTAGAGTCAGAGAGTTTGCAAACAGAGGTAGCTATGGTCCACTTGCATTCCAATTATCATTCACTGCTGCTGTCTAGATCTGTAAGAAAGATTCACAATTATATCAGCAGTATCAATTATTCACATGTACAAAGAATACTAAGAATACAAAAACTAAGGGTCTACTATTAGATCATCTTTCCCCGGCAACGGCGCCAAAAGCTTGTTGTCGATTTCAAGTGTGCTTCCCTTATTGGTTGGTGGTGAAAGTATTTAAGAATCAAAAACAGAATGAAATAGGGGATGAATCAGCACAACTTGGAAATCCTAGACCTGTAAGATACAGGGTCTTTTGTAGCAAGTTTTGATAAGAAAGAGTTTGTCCCATAGGGAAAGGTGATCTAAGGCTCCAAGGGAGCCGTCTCTAGTAGTCCCTCCAGATCTGTCTACAGATCTGGCAGCCCTAAAAGGAGGGGAGTTTGAGGTCACTTATTCTAAGTATTCTAATAACTAAATTACAGAAAGGATTGAGAGGATGGATGGAGTGTGGAAAATAATTATAAAAAGGTGAGAAATATGTTTTTGAGCCAAGATCAGAGGAGTTCTTGTAACTCAGATTTAGATCTGATGTTATAGAAATCCTGTCCAGAGGCTACATTATCACCTCTGAGGAGAAAGGATCCAACCCATCGCTACTGCCATGACTCCACCCTTAGGGCTATAGCCTGTCCACTTGAATGGTCACAGACTATCCGATAGGGGAGCCACTATCCAGGGATGAATCAGAACATAAGTATTAAATCATTGCAGGCACTATTTCATCCAGGCTACCAGCTCAGGAATCCATAGGGAACCTCAACCTCTAAAGTTCCATGTGTGGGGCTAAGGCTGGAAAACCATGATAGCCCAAACATAGAACCAGTAAGCGGTTGAGTACAACTTTCAATCCAGCTGTCCATTTCTTGAGAGAGGCTACAATGGTCCAGTCACCAGCCTACAATCTCTATAACCAGATTAGATCCGGCATCTGATGGCAGATCTATACAACTATGGGGGAGTCTGCATCTGTACAATCCCTCACCAAGCTTCTACAAGCTCAGGGGAAAAGAAGAAGGATCCATCTTGGATCGGTGGATCAGAATCACCCTAAGGCTATAATCTGTCCACTTAAATGGTCACAGATTATCCCAGAGGTTATCCTCCTCACGGAGCCCAAGACAAAACAAGATTATCGCTGCTACCACCATGTTCACCAGTCTACCAGCTCAAGATCCCATGGGGATTTCAGATCTAGTAGGTCCTGTGGTGGGGCTAAGGCTGGAAGACCATGATAGCCCAGACACGCAGGTTACTTGGATCTGAGTGGCCCTTAAAATTAGTCCTCCATTGCCTAGGCAATGGCGGATCACAAGGCAGCAACCTTGCACAGAGCATCTCACAAATCAATAGCAATCCCACAAAGTATAAATCCTATTACAAAATTTCCATTAATCTAATTCAAATACATATACAAAGTCATAGCCAGCAATTGCTGGACTATGGAGAGAAGAAAAGAAAAAGAAAAAGAAAAACTACTTACTGCTAAAAACAAAAGAGAAAAGAAAAGCGATCTGAGATAGGTTCCCAGATACCTAAATCTAAGCTAGGCCTGGGTATATATAGCAGTGGGGTGGCGGCGCATTAGGGTTAGGAAACCCTAATTTTAACGATGCCACGTGGCCTTCTACTATCCTTGGATGCCTCAGGGCGTGTGCACAAAGATTTGAGCATGGGAATGCATGCCTTAATCATTGGAAGTTTCCAGAATGCCCTCTACTGAAGAGATGGAAGTTTGGGTTCAGAGGCTCGCTAGGTAGATATAGTTCCCCAGACACCTGGTGTGGTAGCTCATTGCTCTTCGCTAGGATGGTTTGACACTGAAGCTTCAGCCGTCGCGAGGTTGCCTTGGTTTGCTCTTCAGGCAATCGCGCGGTAGAGAGTTGAGCTCTCGCTGAATTGGAGTTCATGAGGTTCAATAGAAAACATAGTCTCAAGTGTCGCGAGGTTGCAATTCAAGTAGTCGCGCGGTAGATTAGTCTTCGCTGGGAAGCAACGCGAGAACTGCGCAAGCTCTTTTCTTTATTTGGACTTCGCGAGTTACCTCGCGAGGTTCTTTTAAGTTCTGATTGCGCGAGGTTCTTTGTCTGACTCAATCTTTGCGAGATGGGCTTTGCCTTCGCCAGGATTCTTTCTTTCTTGAATGGCGTGCGAACTGTGCGAGGTGTTCTTCTTCTGAGAATTGTACCCTGCAGCGGCTGTGCGATAGTTGTGCGAGAAATCTTCTGAAGCTCTCTCTCCTCAGCTGTCTTAAGCGATCTTCGCGAGATTAAGAGAAGTCTGCCTTAAACTGTGTGACACTGAGTGCTATGTTCTACCTTTGATCTTCGCGAGAGCTACACGGAGTTGAGTTTCTGAAGCTCCCCAGTCATTCATCTGTGCGAGAGGTTGCTTGTAAAGCCTTGGGAAGTTCAACTGATCTGCACGAGGCTTCAAGGTGCATTCTTGCTGAGGGGCATCTGGTGCCAAAGCAGGCTCCATAACAGGGTTCTTGGCCTTATTTCACTGCTGATTATTTCCTGAACAAACCACTTAAGTGGAGTTTATTAAGTGGCTAAGGGTCTAATCAAAGGTTAAGTTAAGGGGTGAAAAGTGGTACTTTTCAAGTCTTAAAAGGGTGCTGACCTTTACTTATTTGGATGGAGGGGGTTGACTGATGTGATTCCTCAGAGTCAGACTCTGTCATATTGATCATGGGTTCATCTGAGACTCTATCCTTAACCTTTAGTAAAGTCTTGTGGTGGTTTACCATAGGAGGGGATTGTGCAGGGATGTAAAACTCATCCTCAAAGAGGGACAGAGCAGCCAGGTCTATTTCCAGGTTGGGAGGGATAATTTGGGGATTGGTGGGGTAGATAGGGACTGCTGGTTTGTGTGGGATTAACTTTGTGGCCCCATTCTGATCTATCTTTATGATCATGGCGCTCACAAAGGTGTTTTGGATGTGAGGTCTAGGACGGGGTTTCTCCTCTAGGTTTATTCCCCTGGCTCTTACAGCTGTCGTGGCTCGAGCTTTCTCTTTAACCTCTCAGACTTCTTCTTCTGTGGGCTTGTAACCTAGCCCAAATCTAACCTGCTGTCCACCCCTGGCCTTGACTGATTTTCTCCTGCCTTGCAGTCGAGGTCCTAGTCCTTTACCTTTTTTATAGCCCCATTTCTGGAGCATGGCAACTGCCGCTACCATTCCGCCTTCAGTTTTTGAAATGATGCTTTTCGAGGGATCCGGGACTACAACTGATACTTTGTATTCAAAACTATGGAGGTCGGTATCTTCAGTTGTGTGTGGCACATCCAACACTTTTGGATTGTCAATGTTGTGGGTGGCCTTTTCCTTCTCATCGTACCCCTCACCTATGATGGTGATAGCCTTCTGCCCGGACACAAACATGAGCTTCCGATGGACCATCGACGGTATTGCTCGACTTCATGCAACCAAGGTCACCCTAATAACAAATTGAAGGAAGACTTGATGTCCATTACTTGAAATAGTATGGAAAAGGTCATTGGCCCAATTACGAGCTCAAGGCCAATTTCTCCCCTTATCTCTCTTCTTGTGTTATCAAAACATCTGGCGCTGGTTCTGGTTGGTCTCAACAGGCAAGGATCAACCCCTATTTTGGTGGTGGTTCTTAGAGGGCATACATTCAAAGAAAACTCATTATCAATTAATACCAATTGGATTATCATGTTTTCAGATTCTACAGTGATGTTGAGAGATTTGGAATGATTATTTTCCTCTTCCAATAAATCAACATCAGAAAATGAGATTGCATTGGGGGCCATCACCTGCCAGATTATCTGCCCAACTTCATCTGGGCTAACCTGAAGAGACACATGCACATTCTTTAACGCCCCCATTAGTGCTTCAAAATGAAGTGGGGATGTCATCAATAGGTCCCAGACGTGATGTGGGCCAACATTCTTCTCAACTAAGTTTCCAGTATGTGTTCTCTGCTCATTTTCTCGAATGGGTTCACTACACTTGTATCTTTCTCCTCCTATGGTTGGGTTGGTGCTAGTGCAGGCAATCCTTATTGTTTAGAGATCCTCCCTAACCGAGTGACTAAATCAACTACCCTTTCCTGGTTGTTGCTCGTATTGATGTCCATTTGATTATAACTGAGGGAGACCTTATGAGGATTGTACGTTGGTCTCGAGATGTGGAATGGGGTGACAGGGGATGCTAGAGATATTGGTGTTGATGGACTAGGATGGGTGGGCCAAACCTAGTTAGCCTCTATAAGAGTCAGGTTGGTGGAAAAAGTGAGGTTGGCTAAGATTGTGGGTGACTACATCGGGGGTGGTATGGCAGGGGTCAGCAATTGATGAATGATAGGTGGTGGAGGGAGATGGGGGACATAATCGGCCATCGGGTAAGTAATGGAGGATGTAGCGTATGGTTGGTAGGAGTTTATTTGGACATAATTAACGGGACCTGGTGCTGTATGTCCTAAGATTTAAGGGTTCTATTTGTGGTGCGGGGTTGGGAATGTAATCTGCGAAATTCAAGGGTTCAATCACCCTAATACTTCTATCTGCCTTGTCTCTCTGTAATGGGGCCACAAAAGTATCCTGACTGCAAATGTAATCTGATGGGTTAAACTCAAATTCTTCATCACCTTCTTCGATCATACCGATAATGGGTCTCGGACTTGCCCCTCTGAGAGGGTGTGGGGGCAGCGGCACTTGGTGTATGTTGGCATGCTGGGCAGCTTGAGGAAGTGCCGGGGGGATGATTTTACTGGCCTCAAACAAATCTTGTATTGCGTGCTTCAATGGGATGCAATGATTAGTTGGGTGACCCGGCCCCTGGTTGAAGTTACAATGGGTGTTAGGGTTGTAGTTCCTTGGGATGGGATTTGGCGGAGGTCGTGGTTGGACCTCTGTGACCAATCCCTTTTATATTAGTAAGGGTAATAAACATTCAGTGATTGCCCCAAGGGTATGGAAACTAGGTCAAAGTGGGCCTTTCTCTGTTCAAGGGTTATCTATGCCCCCTGCCCATTCTCAGTTCTTTGTATTGGCTCGCTTCCGATTGGAGCTGGCTGTGCAGCTATAAATTGGAATGGGATTATATCGGTGTTGGGCCTAGTATTTGTGACATTCTGCACATTGACCCCAGTTCTTCTATCATTTCTCTGCTCAGAGAATCTCCTAACTCCGTCGGCCCCATCAGACACATTTTTGCTCAAATGCCCTTCTCTAATAGTTTCCTCACAACGATTGGTGATCCTCACCAAATTAGCAAAGTTGGACTGTTGTTGCTAAACGAGGAAGTCTGAGATGACTGACAAGGTATTTTTTGAGATCATCTCAATCTGCTCATTGTCAGGTATTCTATTTCTTACCTGAGCTGCCAGTGCTATCCAACGCCAAAGGTAATCGCTGAAGGTCTCATTAGGGTTCTACTTTAATCGGGCAAGATCTGATTTGCACTATTCGATGTCTATGTTGTAGACATACTGTTCTTGAAATAAATATGTCAGATCTTTCCATGTTTTTTTCATGGATGGCTCTAGGGACCTGTACCACCTCAAGGTCGGGCCCGTCAAGCTTTTCTGAAATACCTTTATAAGCAGGCGCTCGTTCTCCCATATTGGCCCATGTCCCCATAATAGGACTTGAGGTGAGCGATAGGGTTGCCCGTGCCATTATATTTATCAAAGACCGACATTTTAAATTTTGGGGGCAGGGGGACTTCTCCAAACAAACACAAGTCTGAGAAGTCTGTGGAATAGATTTCAGCTCCACCCATCTTCATTAGTTGCTTTTGAATCTTGTCCAACTATTCCTTCAACTGCTCAGACTCTTTAGATAGTGGGGCTATTTTTTCAACGGTCAGCCTTGGTTCACTTTGTGCTACCTAGGGGTTAATGATTTTGGGTGGGGGATTGAAGTTGGCATACACCCTGGTGTAAGCCCCGCTATTTCTGATCTCATCTTCCTCATATTGTGGGTCTACATATGGTGCAATGAGGGTGAGATTTTCTCATTGGTGCTGGCTGTGTAGGATGGGTGTCAGGTGGGACCATTGGAGGTGAGGGAAATTCTGTGGAGTGATAGGATGAGTGGAATTTAGATTTTGGGTTGGGCCCTAATGGGGCCACCGTGTTTCAGGGAAAGCTTGGAGATGGCTTTGGGGTGCTGGGATATGGGTGAATTGGGGTTGATGGAGGATAGGTGCTAAGTGTTAATTAGTGAAAAATGCCAGTTTTCACCCCTTGACCTTTGATGGACCTGTGAGCACACTAATAAACACCTGTTGAGTCTATTTTTTAGATAGCAATAAAAGATAGGAATAGTGTAAAAAACCACTCAAAAATACTACACAAAGAAGTCCATCTCTCAGCACAGTGTAGCCCATCAATGGCACACGGAGGGCTGCACACCATTGGGCCCTTGGGCTGCGTGGTAACAGCAGGGCAAGGCGAAGAAAGTGAAAATAGGCTGAAAAGATCCTATTGAGAGGTTATCTGAAGACTTCGATAGAACTTCAGAGCTAAAGAGGGAGGAATTTATGCAATTGAAAAGGTTTCGATAGGATCTGAAGGCAGAGAAAGGATGGATTTGTGTGGATTGAGGAGTTCCATAAGATCCAAGAACCTATCGAGCAGCTGAAAGAAAGGAAGAAACCATCCTATCGAAAGCATGCCTGAGGTGTAAGGGGAACCTATTGAATGGTTTCCTAAACTTATCAAGATGGAGATGCTGGAACAGAACCTACCGAAGGGTGCTTGACCCTTTCGATAGGAGTGAGAGCAATCCTATCGGAATGATGGCATGCAGAGCTGGACCTATCTGTTGAGAACTGGAAAATACCATTTTTCACCCCTTAATCTGGGCCTTGATAGACCCTTGAGAGAACTAAATAAGTGTTTTAAGTGTTTGTTTTACAGCTAACAATAAAGGCAGGCTTAACCTTGAAAGTAGCTCAAAAGTGCCAAAAAGATGACATTCCATGTCAATCCAAAGGAAGAAAGAGAAGAAACAACCTCACTAGCTGTTGAAAGGTCTGAATTGAAGAGGCAAATACCTGGTCTCAACCCAGAAAAGAAGTATGGAGCAATTCGAACAGAAAAATGCACTACAGAGTATTTTTTGCAAAGAACCTGAACTGTTCGCAAAGAACCTGAAACTCTGTGAAAAGAACAAAAACTCCAGGCTTAGCTTTCGAAGAGCATCTGAACTCTTTGAAGAGATGATTTACCTTTTTGAAAAGAAGAAAACTCAATTCGAACAGAACCAGAACCTTGCGAAAAGAGCTTCAGGAGTTACAACACCTTGCGAAAAGCCCCCTAAGCTGTGCGAAAAGTTATTCTGGAGGTTCTCAGCTTTTGCAAGGGCAATGGCAATTCAGTAATCTGTTTCATGCGGCCCAATGCATCTAAAAACCTAGGGACATTCCAGAAGATTCTAAGCATGAAGCAAAGGCATATTCCACCCCACGTGAGCACCCAGAGATGAAATAAGTTGGCAGGAACTTCTAGAAACTCTAACAGACTTTCAAAATGCATAACAGAATCGATGCCTTTTTCACCTGATTGGCTGAACCAGATCAAGGAATTCTGATTGGCCAGAACAGATCTGGATCCTCGTGCTCGACTACCATTGGTCAATACAGATCTGAGCACTTCTGATTGGTTGATACACATCAGAGCTGGACTTAGGGAAAACTATAAATAGACGAACCATTTGCCCAATTTGGGCATCCAGATTTTGAGTTTCATTCCTATTCCCCCATTTACAAACCAGATAGTTTGTCTGAAATCCTTGTAATAGTTTTACTTTTACTTGCAATTGAGAGTTGTGAGATATTTCTGTAATTCAAAAGAGAGTTGTATTCAAGACTACAAATCTGAGAGCTGTTTAAGCTGTACTCTATAATTGTAATGGTGGATTTGAAAAGGTTGTTGTAAACCGTACATTCTCAATTGGACTCATGTTAAGGGTTCCCTCTGATCTCCTTATTGCATTAGACTCCTTTAGATTTACTATTTTTCATGCAATATCCCTTGATTCATTAATCCTGTGAGAATTAGTGTTGGTAACCTAATCTCTCACGGCATTTGTAGTGATGCTTCTTGTTCTAAACTAAGGCTTTGGATTAGAGACTATTGGATGGTTTGTGGCCATTAAAGTGGACAGACCATAGCCATAAGCTTAAACCTAATCCTTAAATTAGATTTATTTCTCTTACATCTGCGCTTATAGCCAGATGAAGATTGGATCATCTCTCAGTTGAGCTGCAGTCATTCTCATTAGATTTCAAGGACCAAATCAAAGTTAGATATTACTTCTCCATTTTTTATAAGTTTACCTCAAACGTTCCCCCAACTCGGATCTGGATCATTTAGTTTAACTTTTACTTTTATCATTTAGTTAATGTGACAAATTCAACCTCCCATCTTATGTGCTTTCTAGATAGGATAAGAGGCCAGATCTGGTAGCTCGGATCTGGTGGTTTATCTTGCATTTTAGACAAATTCTCTGTGGACGATCTTTTACTCACTTACATTTAAAACTTGCTACAATTGGATCTTGAGGCTAATTCACTTCTACTGTCTTGATATTTCTTTACTCTTTTAATATTCTAGATTGATAATTTAGCGATTTAAACCTGCTTTTCAAAACACACATAAATCAAGCACACTAAGAAGCAACAAGTTTTTGGCGAATTCTTGGGAATTTGTTCTAAAATAGGTAGACCTAAGTTTTACTTTTATTTTTATATCATTACTAAGCTATTCTATTATTTATACATGCGATTATTCATGTCCAATTTTGAAGAAGGAAACTACTTAAAAGAAATTCGAAGGTTTTGTGAATAATCGATTTTTGTTCTGAGTTGTATGTTTGGTAGGAGGACTCTCAGCCCTGAGATTGTCCCACTGAATTTAGAAGTTGAAAGGCTACTACGAACCAAACAAACAACACAAAATTCTGCTACTATGGGTGAAGAACCTTGACTTCTGAGGGATTACTTTGCACCTGGTGCTTATAATTCTCCCTTTTGCATTCAATTTCCCACTGTTGAAGGAAATTATGAGATCAAATCATCGACTATCCAAATGCTTCCTTCCTTCCATGGGTTGAGTAAGGAAGATCCATACAAACATGTGGATGAATTCTTGGCTCTTTGCACCACATTCAACATAGCTGGACATGGTCCAGAAGCAACCAAGCTTAGGCTCTTTCCTTTTTCATTAAAGGATAAAGCTAGAGCATGATTATCTATGTTAGCACCAAATAGTATCACTTCTTGGAATGATTTGCAGTGCCAATTTTTAGCCAAATATTTCCCAATGTCTAAAACAAGTCAATTGAGACAAAGTATCATTTCTTTCTCACAAAACTCAACTGAAACTTTCCATGAAGCATGGGAACGATTTAAGGAACTTTTAAGGCAGTGTCCTCATCATCAAATTCCCAGATGGCAGCTGGTTCAAAGCTTCTATCAAGGAATTGATCAAAAAGGCAAAAATATGGTGGATGCCTCCTGTGGAGGCACTTACTTGCAAAAAATAGTTGAGGAGGTTTGGGACTTATTTGAAGTAATTGGTGAAAACTCAACTCAACAGGAATCTCTGTCAAGAGATATTGAAAATCCTGCTAGGTTGAGCAATCAGCAACCCACCAAAGGGAAGATTTATGAGGTGAATGAGTTGGAAAGAAAGATGGACAATTTAACCACAAAGTTTGATAGATTGATGGACTCACTTAAAAATCCAAATGTTGCAAGAGTAGATGAGGCATGTCTGATATGCCAGTCCCCTACTCATTCATTTGACCAATGTCCTGCTGCACCACAGTTCCTAGATTTAATGGTGGAACAAGCTCATGCTGCTCAATCATTTGGACAGATGCAGTCAAATGAATATCCATGGAGAGGACACCCCAATTTGAGGTGGAACCAAGAGAATTATCAATCTTCAATGACAACAACCAAAGAACCAAATGCCTTTCAAAGCGCATGCGGCCTTATCGGAGAATTTTTATGCCAAACAAAATTTTCAATGACCCATTCCACAACAACACTGCGACAATCTTGATTCAAACCCCTTCCAGGTCCCCTTCTTTTGAAGATCAAGTCTTAAATTCACTCAAGAATTTAGGATCTTTAACTCAGACTGTGAATTTTCACAGCCAAAGCATAAAGAAGATTGAAGAAACATTGAGACAGCTTTTAAATACTTTGGCAAAAAGAGAGGAAGAAAAGTTACCCAGCCAACCTTTGAACAATCCCAAAGGACAGTTCATGGTTGGAGAAGCTTCTAATTCACATGAAGTAAAAACTGTTACCACTTTGAGAAGTGGAAGAATTATAAATAACAAAGTGGGTACTGAAGAAGAAAAAAATAAGGAAAATGATAAAAAGAAGAGCTGACATAATGATAGCGATAGAGTCTTGATGGATCTCAGAAAAATCAAAAAAATGAAAAACAAAAAATCCAAAAAGTTTCTGAAAATGCTTCCAAAGCTATAGATGAAGGACTAGTTCCACATTTACCATTTCCTCATGCAATGAAATCTGTATCCCCTTTTGATAAAGGGAACACAAAAATAGATGAAATGATGGAGACTTTCAAGCAAGTCAAGATAAATCTACCTTTGCTTGAGGCAATCAAACAAATTCCAGGATATGCAAAATTTTTGAAAGATGTTTGCACTCACAAAAGACAGTCTAGGATACAGTTGTCCAAGAAGGTCTTTGCTGTGGAAAGAATTAATCAGGTGTTATCCATTGCCACACCTCCAAAACTTCAAGATCCTGGAATCCCCACAATCCCTTGCATTATTGGGGAACATACCATTGAAAAGGCTTTATTAAATCTGGGTGCTAGTGTCAACCTACTTCCATATTCTGTATATGAGAAACTAGGTTTGGGAGAATTAAAACCCACTCATGTGGTGTTACAACTAGCAGACAGATCTGAAAGGAAGCCAGTTGGGATGATTGAAGATGTATTGGTGGGAGTAGATAAATTTTTCTATCCTCGATTTTCTAGTTTTGGACATGGAACCAACCAAAAGCAAAACTTCCATCTGTCATTTTGGGAAGACCATTCCTGGCTACAGCAAATGCTTGCATTCAATGCAGGTCTGGTATTATGGAAGTCTCTTTTGGAAACATGAAGCTAAAATTAAATGTTTATAATGCAGTCACACAGCCTCAATTCAGCTCTGAAGAATGTTTTCATGTTGATCTATTGGATGAACTGGTAGAAGGGACTTTACAACAGTTTCTGCAGTGTGAAGATTTCACCATAGATGTCAAAAATGCTTGGGGAAATTCTGAGGAAGAAACAGGTTGTATCTCAAATTCTGAGGAAATAAATGTTGTGCAAGGAACTCATAATCAATCAGCAAGTTTCTCTTCTTGGAAACCTGCTACTCTCCCCCTTCCACAAATAGCTAAGGTACCTTTGTTACCTTCTTTTCTCAGCCCACCTGATTTGGAACTAAAGCAGCTGCCAGAAAATTTGAAATATGTGTTTTTAGGAAATCATAAATCATTGCCTGCAATTATTTCTTCCTCCCTCACAAAGGAGCAAGAAGAAGAGCTGTTGATAGTTTTGAAAGAACATAGAAGGGCAATTGGCTAGACTATTGCTGATTCAGGAGGAATCAGTCCAGCTGTTTGCATGCACAAAATCTATTTGGAAGAAGATGCAAAGCCTTCTAGGGAAATGCAAACGAGGCTGAACCCTCATATGCAAGAAGTGGTCATGAAAGAGGTTGTTAAGTTGTTGGATGCAGGGGCCATTTATCCCATTTCAGATTCAGCTTGGGTAGCACCTACACAGGTGGTACCTAAGAAATCTGGGATCACTGTTGTAACCACAGACTCTGGTGAGCTTATGTCAACCAGACAAACAACTGGGTGGAGAGTCTGTATTGATTACAGAAAATTAAATGCAATGACCAGAAAAGACCATTTCCCCCTCCCATTCATTGATCAGATTTTAGATAAGCTAGCAGGAAAAGCTTATTACTGTTTTCTTGATGGTTACTCTGGTTACAACCAGATTCCTGTGTACCCACAAGATCAGGAAAAGACCACATTCACTTGCCCTTTTGGCACTTTTGCCTATAGGAGAATGCCTTTTGGTCTTTGTAATGCTCCTGCTACCTTTCAAAGATGCATGTATTCCATTTTCTCTGATATGATTGACCAATTTATGGAGATTTTTATGGATGATTTTTCAATCTACGGAGACAGTTTTTCCCAGTGTTTACATCATCTCAAATTGGTATTACAGAGATGTGAAGAAACCAATCTAGTTTTGAGCTGGGAAAAGAGCCATTTCATGGTCACCCAAGGCATTGTCCTTGGCCATGTTATTTCTCACAAGGGCATTGAGGTGGACAGAGCAAAAATTGATTTAATTGCACATTTACCACCTCCCAAAACCGTTAAACAAATCAGAAGTTTTCTGGGACATGCTGGATTTTACAGAAGGTTCATTAAGGACTTCAGTAAAATAACCAAACCTCTTTGTCATTTACTGTGCTAAGATGTCCCTCTTGTTTTCAATAATGAATGCATGAAGGCTTTTGAATTTTTAAAAAACTGTTTGATTTCAGCTCCAATATTGCGGTCTCCAGATTATTCACTACCTTTTGAATTGATGTGTGATGCATCAGATTATGTTTTGGGAGCTGTCCTTGGAGCGGAGAAAGAAAAATGCCTCATGTCATAGCTTATGCAGTAGATCAATGATTGATGCACAAATCAATTACACAACAAGCGAGAAGGAGCAATTGTTTTGCTTTAGAAAAATTGGTCATATGTCTTGGGTTCACAAATAGTGGTGTTCATGACCACTCGCTTTGAAATACCTACATCTAAGAAGGACACCAAACCAAGATTAATCGGTGGATTCTCCTATTACGAGAATTTGATTCTGGATCAAAGATAAAAAGGGGTGGAGAATGTGGTGGTGATCACCTGTCTAGAATTTTAACTGCTGAGATTGATAGGCTGCCTATCAATGAATCTTTCCCTGATGAGCAACTTTTTGCCATTAGTGTACACACTCCTTGGTTTGCAAACATAGTCAACTTTTTGGCTACTGGAAGAATTCCTCAACATTGGAACAAAACGGATAAAGATCTTTTCTTCGCAAAGGTTAAACATTTCATCTGGGAAGATCCTCATCTGTTTAAGAGTTGTGCAGACCAAATAATAAGAAAATGTGTCCCTGACCAAAAATTTCATAGAATACTTTCTATGTGTCATGAACAGGCTTGTGGAGGTCATTTTAGTGGAAACAAAACTGTTGCAAAGGTTTTGCAATGCGGATTTTATTGGCCTACACTTTTCAAAGATGCTCTGCAGCATTGTAAGTCTTGCCAAAACTGTCAGAAATTGGGCAGCATTTCCAAGAGAAACTCAATGCCTTTACATCCGCTTTTGGTAGTTGAGTTGTTTGATGTTTGGGGGATAGACTTCATGGGTCCCTTTCCTCCTTCCAATGGGAATAATTTCATTTTAGTAGCTGTGGATTATGTATCCAAATGGATTGAAGCCACAGCCACTAAAACAAACGATCACAAAGTGGTTCTTAAATTTCTTAAGGATCACATTTTTTCCAGGTTTGGTTTTCCCAGGGCCATTATCAGTGATGAGGGAAGCCATTTTTGTAATAAACATTTTGAAACTTTATTGAAAAAATACTCTGCGACTCATAGAGTAGCCACTCCATATCATCCACAAACCAGTGGACAAGTGGAGATTTCCAATAGAGAAATCAAACATATTTTGGAAAAGGCATGAAGAAGAAGGGACGAAAGATTGGTCCTTTAATTTGAATGATGCATTATGGGCATATGGGACAGCCTATAAAACCCAATTGGCATGTCCCTATTCAGTTGGTCTATGGCAAAGCATGCCATTTACCAAGAGAGTTAGAATATAAAGCCTTTTGGGCCATTAAAACATTGAACATGGATCTAACTACTGGTAATCACGAGAAACAACTTCGAGTTGGAGGAGAATGGATGCATACACAAATTCAAGATTTTACAAAGAGAAAGTCAAAACTTTCCATGATAAAAATTTATTGAGAAAATAATTCAGGCTCTAAGGTATGGTTATTTAACTCAAAACTCAAGTTTTCCCGTGAAAGGAGATCCAGATGGGAAGGCCATACAACTTGTCATTCAGAGTCAAGGCATCCTTGATCCAAGTAATGGAATCATCCTGAAAGTAAATGGTCAGAGGCTCAAACCATGCATTGAAAATACCCAGGAGCCTGTGCTGCCCATCTGTCATCACGAACCTCCAAAAATCTGATGGTGGATAACTGTACATTATGTTTTTATTTCATAGTTTTTGCATAGTTTCTTTGTTTACGTTTTTATTCATGATTTGTCTCTTTTCGCATGGTTTAAATATGCTCCAAGTTAAGTCGCAAAGTAATAATTATCTTTTCGCAAAGTTCAAATTACTTTTCGAAAAGACTCTGGATTTGTAACAAACTGCTCGAAAGAAAGGATTTGCTTTTCGAATAGTTGGTTCTGAAGCTAGTTTCTTTTCGAAAAGATAGTTCTGAAGCTATTTTCTTTTCGAAAAGATATTTCTGAAGCTATTTGCTTTTTGAATAGTTGGCTCTGAAGCTAATTTCTTTTCGAAAAGATGTTTCTGAAGCTATTAACTTTTCGAATGGTACTCATGTCATTCGCAGTTGGCAAAAGGTCTATTTTGGAACTTTTCGAAAACTTAAAAAGGACTTTCTTAAATTAACTCGAGTATATTTAAACCCTTCAAGTAGGGGTTTCATATTCAAAGCTTTCAAGAGCGACTGCTCCACGTAAACCCTATTTCTTTCTTTCCTTGCTGATTTGAGAATCTTGCTACACTTTTCTTCACCTTTGTTCGATAATTTGAGTTTTTAGAAGGATTTTTTAGCTTCTAGGGGGATTTCGCAAGCAAACAACACGTTCAAGCAAAACCCTAGATCTCGGTATTTCTACACATTCTCTCGTTTATCATTTGGAAAATTTGATTTTGTGTCATCTGTGGGCATTTTCATACATCAATTTAGAATGGGAAAAGCGGAGAAATCGCTATCGCCATGTTCCCAAATTCCTCTGCTAAGAAAGTTAGCAAACCTACCCCAAAAAGAAAAACCAAAACTTCAGCCAAAAGAAAACTATCTATCGATAAAGTGGATAGGGTGGACAAAGGGAAGAAAGTGACACTTCACGAACCCATCACTGCTGCTGCTAGTCCTGAGCCTGAGCTTCCTCCTCGCCTTTACATTTGTGCCAAATCCATTCATTGAAGCTCGTGGTTAATTCTGAATGATTGTGGACGAAACTTTTTCGTCAACAAACCGGATTACTCATATCTTTAAAATACATAAGAGATGCGTCTCTAAGCAAAATCCTTACCGCCTTTCCAGAGAAAAATTACCCACGAATTGTGAAGTTATGGTACCAAAACCTAATCAAGGTCAACTTTGAAAAGAGATCGATGTCCCTACCTCAGTTATCTTTATTGATGATTACGATCTTAGTCACATTTGAAGACATAGGGAATGCTTTGGGGATACCTTCCAATTTGATCCTTGGTCCATTGGCTGCTTTCCTTTAGAGAAATGGTTTACATTTAACCCAAGGAATTGTGGGCCGGAGTCCATCATGAGGAGAGACCTAGCCCCCCAATTTCTATTGATGGACTTCATTTTGAGGGGAAGTTTTTATGTCACCGGGCACAGCCAAGAGAGGAGAACACCAATTCTGGAGGCTCTCTTTCATTTTTCTAAGGGGCAGTTTTTCAATGCCCCTATGTTAATTTTTGAAGCCATGGCTGATATTAGTGCCAAGTTGAAAAAGGAGCAGAAATTAGCTGGCCTCCCATTTGGTAGATTGATCACAGCCCTCCTTAGAGCCAAGTTTGACATTGATAATGAGGAGCCATTTGAAGTCATTGCTCCTCACAATTTTGGGAAAAAGGCTTGGACTACAAGCCAAGCCATGCTGAGAAGAATGAGAGAGGAAGGTGAACACACTTGAACTGCACTGGTAATGAACACACTTTTGAACACGCCCTGCAGTTCCCTTAGAACTGGTTTTGGTAGAACCTGTGGTGACCAGCTCTGTAGCTGCACCACTTCTTGAAGAAGCTCTGCCAGACCCTGTGGTGACCAACTCTTTAGTTGCACCCATTTTTGAAGAAACTATCCTTCCCATGGTGACCAGCTCTTCAGCTGCACCAATTCTTGAGGAAGTTGGCCTTTCACCCTCCTCCCCTATTCCATCCCCTGCCACTTCACCTATCCCAACTGTCCCATCTCCCATACCCTCCATTATTCCAATTATAGATTCCCCCTCTACACCAACCACTCCAACCATACTCACACCACCAATTTCTCCCACCAATGCCCATGTTTTAGCTGCAGACTGTATTGCCCCAACTCCCTGTACTCCTCTGCTCCAAAGCCCCTCAAATTCACCTGCTCATTCATTACACACACAAGTATCCCATACACCTGAGCCTTTCACTACAGAGGCTTATTCTTCCTTAGTGGGATCTATTTTTGAAACCATGGGGCTTGAACCTATCCCTATACCTGACCCTCATCATTTCACTCACTTACCTACTTCTCCCTTTACAGCCATTGCACCCCCACCCTCCACTTCAGTTGTACCAATCCCTGCTATGCCCACCTCTCCCCCACCTGCCTCTATTAACCAAATACTTGCCTACCTCCAATCCATCCAAGCCCAACTCCAAATTAACACAGAAAACCAGTCTGTGACCAATGACCTGCTCCAAACCTTAGCCTCCACATCCCACACAACCACCATTACCCCTGTACCTACTGTTGATTCCCATGCTACCCAAACTGAACCAGAGGTAGTATTGGTTGATCTGCCCACCCCCATCACTACTGGCCATGCAACCCAAACTGAACCTAAAGTCCCTCTGGTTGCATCTCCTTCACCACTCCCCACTTTCTCTGAGCAAGCCACTCAGACCGACCCTGAAGTCCTCCTTCTGGACACTTCTTCTCCTCCTCTCACAGCTGGGACACCTTTGGTCCCCTACCATTCCATTCCCCTTCCCAGATTTGCCACCCTCAGAAGGGACATGGAAGAAAATCCTTATATCTGTCAAGATGTTCTAAAGGGGTTAGCTGATTTACTAGCCTACATTCGAACCCCTTATGAAAACCAGATTCGGAAGTTGGAGTTATTTATGAAATTTGAGAGGGAGAAAATGAAGGACTTGCTGGGTCAAACCTTTCAGATGGTTCGGAGTGAGCAGCACAAGGTGACCATGTTGCAAGCACAGCTTGACCAGGAAAAACTGAAGACCACTAGACTTAGCAAGTACATTGGCCTCACCAAAAAGATCAAATCAGAGGAATACACTAAGTTGTAAAACACAATCCAGGAGAAAGCTCAATCAAGTTCAGACTCCAATACTGATTCTAGTTCTGATTCTGACAGTGACTCCAGTTCTTAGCCTATTGAACCAACTTATGACACAGATTTTGACCCCAGTTATTAAAGCACTTTGTACTTATCTGTGGTATAAGTTTGTAATATAAATTCTAGTTTTTCTTGTGAAATTAATGTGCATTTCTGTCTGCCCTCCTGTCATCTTGATATATTTTCTTACTTATATCTCTTCTCTGCTTTGGACCATTGTGGACCCTGCTCCCCTTTGGTTTGGGGGTATGGCAGGTATGCCAATAAAATAAGTAAGTTAATGCTTGGTGCAGCTTATGATCAGTAGAATTTTTGAAAATGAAGTAATTTCACACCTGTTGTTTTGAAAAATGAGGAAGTTAAAACTTTTTAAAATTAATTTCTAGTGTAATTCTAATACTTTCATGAAATGAATGTCAGAAAATTTCCGAAAGAAAATTGATGTTTTAGTAAACCTAAAAAGAGAGAAAACAGTGATGATATATCTCAGGAATTTGATAGAAAACCACACCCAGTGAGATTTGGACCTGAAATGTATTCTTTGGAGGTATGAATTGGCAATTTTTTCTGCTCTAGGGACTGTTTAAACCTGCTTGTTATCACTAGAAGTTACATATATCCAAGTTAAAATAGTTTGACAGCAATCATGATATTAAAGACATGATGTAGGGCCTTCTTTTGGAGAGTTTGAACTTCAAAAAGCCCCACCTTTTAAAACTGCCCTTGATACACACCATTTGAGCTTTATAAATCAAAGATTTCTTTGAAACCTCATCAACCTCATTTAGCCTAACCCTCACTCTGAGAATTCAGAAGGTAAAGGAAAGAAAGCTGAATAAAGGTGAGTTGGTTAATAGTTTGGTAAAAGAAAAAGAAAAATAATTGAAGGCAATGCTGTATCAGCAGAAGAAATGTGGCATTCCAGTCAATGTTGATTTAAGAAAAAAAAAAAAAAGAAAAGGGGAGAAGTCGTTTCATTGGAAGTTTGAAAAAGAAAGAGAAAAAGATGGCCACTTTGGCTCTGAAAATTCAAAGAAGAAGATGAAATTGTGCTGAAATAAAGAAGGTGTCCATACCACCTCCTTACCTTGACTGACTTCTAAAATTTTGAACTTCATTCCAACCCTTTTATTCTTGATAAATTTCACCCATAAGCCACACTACAACCCAAGTTAAAGTCCTTTCTGATCAAAGATGGATTGAGCTGTCACATGGAGATAAGAATATGTGTAATCTATGGTGAAAAGAGCAGTGAATTTAGAACTAAAAAGCAATGCCTATGCTCCTGCTTACAGTCCTATTTGAGGGCTATAACTGTTCTTGAGTTGTGTGAAATAGTAAAACCCTCCTACCTGCATGTTGAGTGAAAACCCTGGTGAGAGTTGGGTTTGAAATCAACTTATTTGGGGTAACATCAAAAACTGAATTCTCAAATAGAAGGCAAGCTTTTCATTAATTTTTCTTGTAAAAACTTTTTGACACCAACTGAGTGAATGGTAAAGGAATTACAGCAGAATTTTAGTTTTGAACTGATGCTTTCTTGAAAATCTTCTTACAGCCTGACTAATGCAGGTGTGAATAATCTGATTGGATGAAAGTTTGCTTAAACAGAACTGCATTGATCTTAACTGATTTATTGAAGAAGTTTGTGGGTACCTTCACTGAAAACCCTCAGGAGACTTCACTCCTCCACTAGGGATCACCTAGGGGTTTAAAAGGCTTGTTGCATATGCTAAATGCAACTATGCTCCCTACAAAAATGGCTTTTCATTCTATTTTTAAATTTTGTCTTTGCTCAGGGACTAGCAAAGTTTAGGTTTGGGGTTGTGTTGAGAACTGGAAAATACCATTTTCACCCCTTAATCTGGGCCTTGATAGACCCTTGAGAGAACTAAATAAGTGTTTTAAGTGTTTCTTTTATAGCTAACAATAAAGGCAGGCTTAACCTTGAAAGTAGCTCAAAAGTGCCAAAAAGATGACATTCCATGTCAATCCAAAGGAAGAAGAAGAAGAAACAACCTCACTAGCTGTTGAAAGGTCCGAATTGAAGAGGCAAAGACGTGGTCTTAACCCAGAAAAGAAGTATGGAGCAATTCGAACAGAAAAATGCACTACAGAGTACTTTTCGCAAAGAACCTGAACTGTTCGCAAAGAACCTGAAACTCTGTGAAAAGAACAAAAACTCCAGGCTTAGCTTTCGAAGAGCATCTGAACTCTTCGAAGAGATGATTTACCTTTTCAAAAAGAAGAAAACTCAATTCGAACGGAACTAGAACCTTGCGAAAAGAGCTTCAGGAGTTACAACACCTTGCGAAAGGCCCCTTAAGCTGTGCGAAAAGGTATTCTGGAGGTTCTCAACTTTTGCAAGGGCAATTCAGTAATCTGTTTCACACGGCCCAATGCATCTAAAAACCTAGGGACATTCCAGAAGATTCTAAGCATGAAGCGAAGGCATATTCCACCCCACGTGAGCACCCAGAGATGAAATAACTTGGTGGGAACTTCTAGAAACTCTAACAGACTTTCAAAATGCATAACAGAATCGATGCCTTTTTCACCTGATTGGCTGAACCAGATCAAGGAATTTTGATTGGCCAGAACAGATCTGGATCCTCGTGCTCGACTACCATTGGTCAATACAGATCTAAGCACTTCTGATTGGTTGATACACATCTGAGCTGGACTTAGGGAAAACTATAAATAAACGAACCATTTGCCCAATTTGGGCATCCAGATTTTGAGTTTCATTCCTATTCCCCCATTTCCAAACCAAATAGTTTGTCTGAAATCCCTGTAATAGCTTCACTTTTACTTGCAATTGAGAGCTATGAGATATTTCTGTAATTCAAAAGAGAGTTGTATTCAAGACTACAAATCTGAGAGTTGTTTAAGCTGTGCTCTATAATTGTAATGGTGGATTTGAAAAGGTTGCTGTAAACCGTACATTCTCAATTGGACTCATGTTAAGGGTTCCCTCTGATCTGCTTATTGCATTAGACTCCTTTAGATTTACTGTTTTTCATGCAATTTCCCTTGATTCATTAATCCTATGAGAATTATTGTTGGTAATCTAATCTCTCACGGCATTTGTAGTGATGCTTCTTGTTCTAAACTAAGGCTTTGGATTAAAGACTATTGGATGGTTTGTGGCCATTAAAGTGGACAGACCATAGCCATAAGCTTAAACCTAATCCTTAAATTAGATTTATTTCTCTTACATCTGCGCTTGTAGCCAGATGAAGATTGGATCATCTCTCAGTTGAGCTGCAGTCATTCTCATTAGATTTCAAGGACCAAATCAAAGTTAGATATTACTTCTCCATTTTTTATAAGTTTACCTCAAACGTTCCCCCAACTCGGATCTGGATCATTTAGTTTAACTTTTACTTTTATCATTTAGTTAATGTGACAAATTCAACCTCCCATCTTATGTGCTTTCTAGATAGGATAAGAGGCCAGATCTGATAGCTCAGATCTGGAGGTTTATCTTGCATTTTAGACAAATTCTCTATGGACAATCTTTCACTCACTTACATTTAAAACTTGCTACGATTGGCCCTGATCTTGCAGGCTAATTCACTTCTACCTGTGTTGATATTTCTTTACTCTTTTTAATATTCTAGATTCAGTATAATTTAGCAGTTGCAAACCTGTTTTCAAAACACACATAAATCAAGCACACTAAGAAGCAACAACACTATCGAAATGGTACTCCAACCTAACGAACGCTCTAGGCGAAGGGCTGAGAATGCTGAAGCTTTAAGAGAAGTCTGATCCTATCGGAACCTATCGAAGAGATCTAAGAACCTAGTGAAAGGACCAAAAGGCTCCTTTTGAACCTGTCAGAAGCTTCCTCAACCTGTCGAAATCGTGTGAAGAACTTCTCAGAAAGTAGGTCGTTCACAGGCTGCAACTTGGTGACCTGCTGCATGCAAATCGAGGCACATTAGTGATCAGCACGATGATCCAAAAGATGCCCTCAGAAACCCTAACCAACCCACATGCTCTGACAGAACTTTAACAAACTTTGAGGACCTTCTAGAAGGGAATATTGGTGGGAAAAATAAGCTATATATTGAGATCCCCAATTGCAATTGGGGGAGATCGAGATTTGGATCAAATTCTGGAGATCAGAGCTTGCAGCGAAATTCCATTTTCCCTCTTTTAGCTCAACTATGGTTGGCTAATTCCCTAAGAGGAGCAAGGAGGGAGGTTAGATCTGTAATTGGGTAAGGTTGAGAGTGTTATTATGGATTAATTGCTACACAGACTACAGATCTGAGAGCATTTCATTATAGAGCGAGTTTTATTATAATGAAAATGTTATTTTTATTATTTTAATTGAATCTATAGTTCCTTTGGTTCCATTTGGTGCTCGATCGAATTTCTGTAGAGGAGTCTGTTGATCAGCTCACCTATTAAGTGGTGAAAAATGCCACTTTTCACCCTATAACCTGACCATTGATAGACCTGTGAGCACACTAATAAGTTCTTGTCAAGTGCATTTTATTGACAACAATAAAAGAAGGTACTAATGTAGAAAATCACTCCATAATGCCCAAAAAATGAACTATCTCTCATCACAGGACAAACCTAGCAACAACACACAAGAGGGTACCACATCACTGGACCCTTGGAGCACGTGGCTACAACAAGGCAAGGCGAAGGAAGTTAAAACAGGCTGAGAACATCCTATCGATTGGTCACCTGAAGACGTCGATAAGAGCTAAAAGCAAAGAAAGGAAGAATTCATGTAGTTGAAGAGGTTTTCTATCAGATCTGAAGGTAGAAGATGGATGAATTCATGTGGATTAAGGAGTTCGATAGGATCTCAGAACTTATCGAGCAGCTGAAAGGAAAGAAGAAACCATCCTATCAAAAACCTGCCTGAAGAGTCAAAGGAAGCTATCGAATGGTTTCTTAAACCTATCGAGATGAGAATGCTGGAACAGGACCTATCGAAGGGTGATTGAGCCTTTCGATAAAGACTGAAAGCAAACCTATCGAAAAGGCGGAATGAAGAGCGAAACCTGTTGAAATGGTTTTCCAACCTGTTGAATACTCCAAACCAAGGACCGAGAAGGCTGGAATCTAAGCGAAGATTCATCCTATCGAAACAAATCAAACGGATTTGAGAACCTAGCGAAAGGACCAAAATGCTAGATTCAAACCTGTCAAAAGCTTCCTGAACCTATCAAAATTGTGTGCAAAACTCCTCAGAAATTTAGCTGAGCACACATTGTACTTCAGTGACCCGCTGCACGTAATTCGAGGCACTTGGTGACTGACACGATGGTTCCAAAAGATTCCCTAGAAAGCCCTAACCGACCCACATGCTTTAACAGAACTCTAACAAACTCTGAAAACTTTCTAGAAGGAAATTTTCATGGGAAAAATAGAGGAGAAAGCTATATATAGAGATCCCCAATTGCCATTGGAGGAGATCGAAATCTGAGCCAAATTCTGGACATTAGCGCCTGCAAAGCAATTTCATTTCCCTCCTTTAGCCCAACCATGGTTGGCTAAGTCCCTTGGAGTAGCGAGGAGCGAAGTTAGATCTATAATTGGGTGAGGTTAAGAGTGCTATTATAGGTTCCTAGCAGCACAGACTATTATTAAGACCTGAAAAGTACCACTTTTCACCCCTTAACTTAACCTTTGATTAGACCCATAGCCACCTAATAAGTCCTTGTTAAGTGTTTTACGTAGGTAGTACCCAGCAGTGAAATAAGGCTAGGAATCCTGCTAAAAAGCCTGTTTTGACACCAGAAGTCCCTCAGAAGGATGAAGTCTGAATCCAGACCTAAAAATGAGCCTCGCGCAGTCCAGCTGAGCTTCCCAAGACCCTACAGCAACTTCTCACATAGATGATTGACTAAAGAGCTTTAGAAACATAAACTCGTGCAACTCTCGCGAAGCTCAAGAATCGAACACCTCGCGCAGTCTTGCACAGTTCAAAGCAGACTTCTCTCAACCGCGCGTAGTTTGCTCAGAACGGCTGAGAAGAGAGAGCTTCAGAAGACTCCTCGCGTAGCTGTCGCACAGTCGCCGCGGGATGCAATTATCAGAAGAGAACTCCTCACGTAGTTCTCGCACCATTCAAGAAGAAAGCATCCTTGCATAGGCAAAGCCACCCTCGCGAAGATCAACCTCGTGACTGCTTAAGCTCCAATCTCGCGACAACTGAGGCTCTGATGTCCACTCAACCTCGTGACTGCCTGAAGAGCAAACCAAGCCAACCTCACGAAGGCGGAAGCTTCAATTTCAAATCATCCTAGCGAAGAACAAAAGCAACCATGCGACAAGTCTGAGAAATAATGGCTACATAGCGAAGCTCTGAACCTCAAACTTCTATCTCTTCAGCTGAGGACTTTCTAGGAATTTCTAGAGATTAGGGCACGCACTCCCATGCTCAAATCTTTGTGCATGCGCCCCAAGGCATAGGAGGATCACTATTCAACCACGTGGCATCATTAAAATTAGGGTTTCCTAACCCTAATGCGCTGCCACACCACTGCTATAAATACCCACACTTAGCTTAGGTTAAGGGAGCTTAGACTTTCTTTTCTTTCTACATCCTGTAATAGCTAGGAACCCATCTCATTTCTGGGAGACCTGATCTGAGATCGTTTAGTTTTTCTTTTTATAGTCGTAAGTAGCTTTCTTTTTCTTTTTCCTCTCTCCATAGTCCAGCACTTGCTGGCTATGTCTTTGTATGTATTTTGAACTAGATTAATAGAAGTTCTGTAATAGGATCTGTACTTTGTGGGATTTGTGTTTGTGTGTGAGATGCTCTGTGCAAGGCTGCTGCCTTGTGATCCGCCATTGCATTGGCTATATTTCAAAGCAATGGAGGAATGATTCTAAGGGCCACTCAGATCCAAGTGACCTGTGTGTCTCGGCTATCATGGTCCTATACAGCCTTAGCCCCACCACAGGACCCACTAGATCTGAAATCCCCATGGGAGCTTGAGCTGGCAGCCTTGTGACCATGGTTATAGCAGCGATATTCTTGTTTTGTCTTGGGCTCTGTGAGGAGGATAGCCTCTGGGATAGTCTGTGACCATTTAAGTGGACAGATTATAGCCTTAGGGTGATTCCAGTCCATCGATCCAAGATGGATCTTTCTTCTTTACACCTGAGCTTGTAGAAGCCTGGTGGGAGATTATACAGAGGTAGACTCCCCTGTATTTGTATAGATCTGCCATCAGATATTGGATCTGATCTGGTTATAGAGATTGTAGGCTAGTGACTGGACCATTGTAGCCTCACTCAAGCAATGGACAACTAGATCGAAGGTTGTACTCAATCTCTTGCTGGTTCTATGTGTCTGGGCTATCATGGTCCTATACAACCTTAGCCCCACATATAGAGCTTTAGAGGTTGAGGTTCCCTATGGATTCTTGAGCTGGTAGCCTAGATGAAATAGTGTCTGCAATGATTTACTGGTTATGTTTTGACCCATCCTTGGATAGTGGTTCCCCTATGGGATAATCTGTGACCATTTGAGTGGACAGGTTATAGACTTAAGGGTGGAATCATGGCAGAGTGATGGGTTGGATCCTTTCTCCTCAGTGGTGATAATGTAGCCACTGGACAGGATTTTTGTAACATCAGATCTGAATCTGAGTTATGAAATTCCTCTGATTTGGGCTCAATAACATACTTCTCACCCTTTTATATTTATTTTCCACACTCCATCCATCCTCTTAACCCTTTCTGTAGTTTAGACATTAGAATACTTAGAATAATGACCTTAAACTCCCCTCCCTTTAGGACTGCCAGATCTGTAGTCGGATCTGGAGGGACTACTAGAGATGGCTCCTTTGGAGCTGTAGATCACCTTTCCCTGTGGGACAAACTCTTACTTATCAAAACTTGCTACAATGGACCCTGTATCTTACAGGTCTAGGATTTCTTAGTTGTGCTGATTCCATCTCCTGTTTTACTCTTTCTTTGATTTTCAAATGACTTTCACCACCAACCAATAAAGTAAGCACACACTCAGAAATCCACCAACAACTACAGATCTGAGAGTATTTCCATTGTAAAGTGACCTTGTTTATAATGATAATGCTATTATTAATGCTTTAATTAGATTTAAATTTCCTTTGGTTCCATTTGGTGATCAATCGGATTTGTGTAGAGGAGTTGTAGATTAGCTCACCCACTTAACTGGTAGACCTCGTGGATACCATCTGATCTCCCTGAATCTGATGCTCCTGTGATTGCTTGAGTTTGTGACCTGGGAATTGCAGTATCTGTAGTGGTTTTAATTGTTCTAATTGAGGCTCTGGCTTTATAGAAGATCCCTGGGATGGTCTGTGACCATTAAAGTGGATAGATAATAACCTTAAGATAAATCTAAGGTCAGGCCTCAATTGGATTCATCTGCTGTAATCCATGGATTCGATGAAGTCTGTAGGATGGCCTGTGACCATTAAAGTGGACAGATCATAGCCTTAAGACTAGGTGGATCCTATGATTTGGAGTGGAATTTATACCCTGCAGCTGTGCTTATAGCCAGCGAGGGAATTGTGTGCTCTGAACCTCTGTAGCATGATTAATTGAATCTGATTTCAGTGAAAACCAACCTCCAAGCTACTCTTCTCCATTTTCTACATTTTTACTCTCTTCCCTTGCAAGATCTAAGCTCCTAAACTCGATCCAAGATAGCTTATGTTTAATTATAGCTTAGTTTAAGTGACAACCCATTCCAAACCTGTCCCCTATCTTTTAATTAAATTAGTAATAGCTAGGGTGTCAGATCTGACACAGATCTGAAGATTTGTCACATTTCTAAACAACCTACCTATGGACATTCCCTTACTCACCATTCTTTTAAAACTTGCTACAACAGATCTTGAATACTTGCAGGTCTATATGAGTGAGTTTGCCTAGTTTTATTGATAATTTTAGACGTCATTTGAGGGAAGGAAAACACATCAACAAGTTTTTGGCGCCGTTGTCGGGGAAGCAGTTTAGAAATTGATAGATCTAAGTTTCGATCATAGATCTGTAGTTTTTGTTGGATTTTTTCCTAACTGCAATTGTAAGTTGTGTTGTTTATTTTTTCAGTACTTTGTGTGTAGTTCATCAGATCTAAGGCTATAAGTAAGAGGAGAATCGTGCTAGAGATTGTTCTGTAGTTTGTATCCCTCTACTCCCCTGTTATTTTTCAGATCTGTTAATAATTTTTGTTAGAATAGTTAGAAAATTTGGTTGATTCTGTTTGTTGTGTGTTTGGATCTATTCTGCCGGAATTTGAGTGTTGTATGCTTGGTAGGTGAACTCTGCAACCTCAGATTATCCCACTAAATCCAGAGGTTGAAAGACTTCTCAGATCCAGACCAACTTCACCCACTTCTGTTGCATTTGATTTTATAGAAATGGGTGAGCAACAGCAGCCGAGAACCCTTAAGGAGTCTAATGCACCAGGGGTCTAAAATTTTCCCTTCTACATTCAATTCACAGCTGCTCAGGGAAACTATGAGATAAAATCATCCATCATTCAAATGCTGCCCTCATTTCATGGCCTGACCATAGAAGACCCCTATAAGCACATTGATGAGTTCTTGGAACTGTGCACTACATTTAATATCACAGGTTTGAGGGAGGAGGCCACCAGGATGAGACTCTTTCCTTTTTCATTGAAGGATAGAGCCAGAACCTGCTTGTCCTTGCTTCCACCTAACAGTAGTCAGTCCTAGAGTTATCTCCAATGTCAGTTTCTAGCCAAATTCTTTCCTATGTCAAAGACCAGCCAGTTGAGGAAGGGTATCATCTCTTTTACCCAAGATCCAACTAAAGACTTTCATCAATCCTGGGAGAGATTTAAGGAACTCCTCAAGAAATGCCCCCACCATCAAATCCCTGAATGGCAATTGGTTCAATGTTTTTATCAGGGAATTGATGCTAAAAGCAGAGATATGATAGATGCCTCCTGTGTTGGCACCTATCTCCATGAAACTGTTGAGGAGGCATGGCAGCTCTTTGATATCATTAGTGAGAACTCAATGCAAAGGGAAACCTTAGCAAGAGATCTAGTGCCTCCTAGATTGATGAAGGAGAACACCTCAAAGGGAAAGATATATGAAGTGAGTGTGCCAAGTGAGTTGGAAAGGAAAGTGGACAGCTTAACTCTGAAATTTGATAGGCTGATGGGAGCAATGCAGTCACCTGTGGCTACTCGAGTGGAGGAGGCATGTGCCATATGCCAGTCCCCTGCTCATCTCGTGCAAGAATGCCCATCTGCTGACCAATTTCCTGATTTTATAACAAAGCATGTGGCTGCAGCTCAGTCTTACGGACAACAGCCTACTGCTGGGTATCAATGGAGGAACCACCCCAATCTGAGGTGGAGACAAGATGGATACCCCAGCCAGCAGCAGCCGCAACCCCAGCAGCCCATGCCCTACAGAAATGCTCAGCCCTATCGAGAAGGTTATGCCCCAAGGCCTCAGTATCAGCAACCCATGGCCCAACCTATAGCTCCTCTTGTGTAGCAAGTTTCACCCCCTCCAACTGTGAGAGCACCATCCTTTGAGGAATAAGTTCTATCTTCACTACAGAGCTTGAACACCTTAACCCAAACTGTGCACTCTCATAATCATAGCATCAAAAAGATAAAGGACCAACTTGGTCAGCTGTCTGATGCCCTGACTAGGAGAGAGGGAGGAAGGTTGCCTAGCCAACCACAGGACAATCCACGATGGCAGTTTGTAGTGGGTGAAGTTTCCTCCACTTATGAGGAAGCTAAATCTGTTACAACTTTGAAAAGTGGTAAGTTAGTGGACAACCAAGTGGGTTGTGAGCCTGTGAGAAACTTAGAGGAGGAAAATGAGGTAATTTCTACCAGCACACAAACAAGAACACCAATGGTGGACTTGCAGGAACAATCATCTGTGAATAAAGAGGATAATGAGGATCCTCAAGAAATAAAAAAACTCAAAAAGAAAGAGACCCTATTAGCTAAGGCTGCAAGTGAGGGAGCAATCCCACACTTGCCATTTCCTAAGGCACTACAGGCACCTTCCCCTTTTGATAATGGGCAAGGAAAAATTGAGGAAATGATGGAGACTTTCAAGCAAGTAAAGATCAATCTGCCTTTGCTTGATGCCATTAAACAAGTCCCAGCCTATGCCAAGTTCTTAAAAGAACTATGCATCCATAAAAGATAATCCAGGGTACACATATCCAAGAAAGTCTTTTCAGCAGAGAAAGTGAAACAAATTTTGTCGATTGCAACCCTAACCAAATTCCAAGACCCTGACATCCCCACAATCCCCTGCATCATTGGGGATCACATCATTGACAGAGCCTTATTAGATCTAGGAGCCAGCGTAAATTTGCTTCCATATTCCTTATATGAGAAGTTGGGCTTGGGAGAATTAAAGCCCACCCATGTTGTCCTACAGTTGGCTGATAGATATGAAAGGAAACCTGTGGGGATAATTGAGAATGTTTTGGTTAGAGTTGACAAATTCTTCTATCCTGCTGACTTTTTTATATTAGACATGGAACCAAGCAAATGTGCTTCTTTCATACCTGTGATTCTAAGCAGGCCCTTTTTGGCCACAGCAAATGCTCACATATAATGCAGGTATTGGATCATGGAAGTGTCATTTGGAAACATGAAGGTTAAGTTGAACGTGTATAACACTGGCTATCAATCCTCTCCTGATGAGGCTTGTTTTTCCATTAATGCCCAAAAGAAGGTGATGCATAATAATCCACAGTGGTTGGTGCAGGAAAATGCTTGGTTCATATATGGAAAACTGCACCTAGGGAATGGACACTGGCTGAGGAAAAGATCGATAAAAAATGCCAAGTTTGATGAGCCTGAGGAAACCATGGACCTTCCAGACCCTCCAAATTAACCCCCAAAGTCAGTATGTATCATATGTACAATACTCTATTTTTGTTTGTAGGTGTTTACTGAGTTGTTATTTGATTCTTTTTATTTCTTTGCAATTATAAAAAGAAAACAACAAAACTACCATGCTAAATACTAGACCGTCATTCTCAGCTGTCCTGAGGTAATGGGAGTTGTTCATAAGAGAATCTAATCATGGGGCACCACATCAACTGAGCCTGTTGAGAACTGAGACTACGAATGCCCAGAAATACAACTTTATTTGATTTTTAGAAGTCTTTGACAGGTCACGCTCACCTTTCGATAGGTCACTTGGTGATTTCTGTAGGATGTTAGATGGTTTCGATAGGTACTGCACCTTTCGATAGGTAAAACTAACTTTTCGATAGGAAAAATGGAGATTTCGATAGGTTCTAGATACCAATCGGGAACCTATCGAAATGAAGATTCAGCTGCCATTTAAACTGATTGAAAGGATAGTTCCACCTATCGAGATCCTATCGAATCACCCGCATTTAAAGTTGTGTTTGCTATGCTTTCAACAAGACACACGAACCTATCGAAACCATCCAGTTCATCCTATCGGAATCGTACTTCACCTTTTATAAACTCGTCAATAGGACATTTGTGCCTCATTACATACCTTCTGCAGAACCCTAGTTTTCTTTCTCTCGCAATCACCTCCCTCTTCCTTCACTAATTCCTCATAGAACCTTCTGTTGTTCAGTCTGCCTTTTTGTTAGAATTCAGCTTGCACATAGGAGCATTTTGCCCCTAATTTTTGATAAATTGAAGCTAGGCAGAGCGATTTCAGTTAAACCCTAAGTATTTTGAGGTCAGTTGCCTTCCCCCCATCAATCTGTTGATCCTCTAATTTTTAAACCTCAAACTCCGCTTCAAGTTGGTGAATGCTAAATTTCGGAAGAGTAAAATGGATGCCGGAGGAAACTCTCTCGAACATACGGCGGAGAACAATTGCTTCCACCTTAAATCTGCCAAGAAGTCTAGGCCAACCGACAAACCACCTATCAAGAGGAAGCTCACTGAGATGTCACCCAAAAAGACTCTTAAAGTTAAGAAAGCCAAAGCTGTTGAGATTCAGGAGCCTAGAGCTGCCAGTGGGGTTAACTACCCCCAATGAGTTTGCAGAAAAATTGAGTCTTGTCCCTAAAACGGATTTTGATCTGACATATTTTGCCAACATTGGGGAGTGTCAGGGGACATTGGAATATTTGAAAAAAGGTCTACTACCCCTGCTTTCACCCTTGAAGGAAAATGTCTATCCCAGGTTAGTGAAATTGTGGTACCAGAACATGACAAAGAAGGTGGTACCTGGAGCTGATGATACACTGGAAATCTCGATAGATGATTGGTAGCTGACTATCGATTGCAGAGATATTGGGATGGATTTGGGTGTCCCATATCAATTTGACTCCACCAGAGCTGAGGGAGCACCTACAGGGGCAACCTTTCGGGAAATGGCTAAACAACTTACAAATGGAATAGTGGGCTCTGGTGAATCCTTGCTGAGATGATACCTCCATCCTACCCTTCGACTCATTGATACCATTC
The DNA here is from genome assembly GCA_021018995.1 of Chloranthus sessilifolius. NCBI lineage: Eukaryota > Viridiplantae > Streptophyta > Magnoliopsida > Chloranthales > Chloranthaceae > Chloranthus > Chloranthus sessilifolius. Next base: position 127,910,099 of record CM037589.1, on the reverse strand, counting down.
TGAGGAAAAATGTCAGTCTCTGGCCATTTGTAAGAGAGAAGGACCCTTTTAGTGGATGCACTATACTTTTGTTGAAAGGGGCAATTTGGGAATGCACCTTGTTGACTACTTCTGGTGTGCTTTGATTATTGGTTGGTGGTGAAAGTTATTTAAAAATCGAAGACAGAGTAAAACAGGGGGTGAATCCAGCACAACTCAGAAGTCCTAGACCTGTAAGATACAGGGTCCTTTGTAGGAAGTTTGGATAAGTAAGAGTTTGTCCCACAGGGAAAGGTGATCTAAAGCTCCAAGGGAGCCATCTCTAGTAGTCCCTCTAGATCTATCTACAGATCTGGCAGTCCTAGAAGGAGGGGAGTTTAAGGTCACTTATTCTAAGTATTCTAATAACTAAACTACAAAAAGTGTTGAGAGGATGGACGGAGTGTGGAAAATAAGTATAAAAAGGGTGAGAAGTATGTTATTGAGCCAAGGTCAGAGAAGTTTTATAACTCAGATTTAGATCTGATGTTATAGAAATCATGTCCAGAGGCTACATTATCACCTCTGAGGAGAAAGGATCCGACCCATCACTCTGCCATGATTCCACCCTTAAGGCTATAACCTGTCCACTTGAATGGTCACAAGTTATCCCATAGGGGAGCCACTATCCAGGGATGGGTCAGAACATAACAAGTAAATCATTGCAGGCACTATTTCATCCAGGCTACCAGCTCAAGAATCCATAGGGAACCTCAACCTCTAAAGCTCTATATGTGGGGCTAAGGTTGTAGGACCATGATAGCCCAGACACATAGGACCAGCAAGAGATTGAGTACAACCTTCGATCTAGCTGTCCATTGCTTGACCGAGGCTATAATGGTCCAGTCACCAGCCTGTAATCTCTATAACTAGATCAGATCCAACATCTGATGGCGGATCTATACAAATATGGGGGAGTCTGCCTCTGTACAATCCCTCACCAGGCTTCTACAAGCTCAGGTGTAAAGAAGAAGGATCCCTCTTGGATCGGTGGATCGGAATCACCCTAAGGCTATAATCTGTCCACTTAAATGGTCACAGACTATCTTAGAGGTTATCCTCCTCACGGAGTCCAAAACAAAACAAGATTATCGCTGCTACCTCCATGCTCACAAGGCTACCAGCTGAAGCTCCCATGGGGATTTCAGATCTAGTGGGTCCTGTGGTGGGGCTAAGGCTGTAGGACCATGATAGCCCAGACACACAGGTCACTTGGATCTGAGTGGCCCTGAGAATTAGTCCTCCATTGCTTTGAAACACAGCCAAAGTAATGGCGGATCACAAGGTAGCAGCCTTGCACAGAGCATCTCACACACAAACAACAATCCCACAAAGTAAAGATCCTATTGCAAAACTTCCATTGATCTAATTCAAAAACACATACAAAGGTATAGCCAGCAAGTGCTGGACTATGGAGAGAAGGAAAAGAAAAAGAAAACTACTTACTGCTAAAAAAGAAAGGGAAAAGAAAAACGATCTGAGATGGGTTCCCAGATGCCTAAACCTAGGCTCAGGTATGGGCTTATATAGTAGTGGGGTGGCGGCACATTCGGGTTAGGAAACCCTAATTTTAACGATGCCACGTGGCCTGATAATGATCCTTGGATGCCTCAGGGCACATGCACAGAGATTTGAGCGTGGGAGTGCGTACCCTAATCGCTGGAAATACCCAGCAGGTCCTCGGCTGAAGAGATGGAGGTTTAGGGTCAGATCCTCGCTAGGTAGTTGTAGTTTCCCAGACTTGTCGCGTGGTAGCTCTTTACTCTTCGCTAGGATGATTTGACACTGAAGCTTCAGCTGTCGCGAGGTTGCCTTGGTTTGCTCTTCAGGCAGTCGCGCAGTAGAGAGTTGAGCTCTCACTGGATTGGGCTTCACGAGGTTGAATAGAAAACACAGTCTCAAGTGTCGCGGGGTTGAAATTCAAGCAGTCGCACGGTCGATCGATCTTCGCTAGGCAGCAGCGCGAGAACTTTGCGAGCACTTCTCTTTACTTGGACTTCGCGAGTTGCCTCGTGAGGCTCTTCTGAGTTTGGAACTGTGCGAGGTTCTATGTCTCATTTGATCTTCATGATATTGGCTTTGCCTTTGCCAGGATGTTTTCTTTCTTAAATGGTGCGAGAACTGCGCGAGGCGTTCTTCTTCTGATAATTACAACCCACAGCGACTGCGCGACAGCTGCGCGAGGAATCTTTTGAAGCTCTATCTCCTCAGCCATTCTAAGCGAACTATGCGAGATTGAGAGAGGTCTGCTTTGAATTGCGCAACACTGTGTAATGTGTTCTACTCTTGAGCTTCACGAGAGCTGCACGAGTTCGAGTTTCTGAAGCTCTTTAGTCATTCATTTGCGCGAGAGGTTTCTGTAAAGCCTTGGGAAGCTCAGTTGAACTGCGCGAGGCATATTTCTCCTGAATCCTCTAAAGCTTGGGTTAGCTGTGCGAGGCTCATTTCAGGTCTGGATTCAGAGTTCATTCTTCTGAGGGATATTTGGTGCCCAGGCAGGCTCCTTAACAGGATTCTTGGCCTTGTTTCACTGCTGATTATTACCTGCACAAAACACTTAACAAGAACTTATTAGGTGGCTAATGGTCTAATCAAAGGTTAAGTTAAGGGGTGAAAAGTGGTACTTTTCAGGTCTTAGCACACCCCCAAACCTAATCTTTGCTAGTCCCTTAGCAAAGCTACATTAAATCTACTCTAAAAATTAAATGCCACTTTCGTAGGGAGCACGGATACATTTAGCATATGCACCAAGCCTTTTAAACCCCTAGGTGATCCCTAGTGGAGGAGTGAAGTCTCCTGAGGGTTTTCAGTGAAGACACCCACAAACTTCTCAAATGAAATAGTTAACAAAAGTGCAATGTCATCCAATGAGCAGTTAAGGAATCAGATTTAGTCTACTCTTGAATCAATACACATAAAAGAAATTTAATTCATTGGTTGCACAGTAACTTAAACAGCATAAACTCTCATGATTGCACAGCATTTCCAAATAGTTTGTAATCCTAGAAAACTGCACAAGTGTGTGTCAGCACTGAGCTTATCCTTATGTCAGAAAATTAGGTTAAGGTCATACATAAGTCATTCAAGTTCAGACCCAAAGGAAAGCTTTGCAGGGTATACTCTCATAAAGGTTTGTTGAGGGGTTCAGTTTCTCACAGGCTCAAGAGCAGTTACATCCCCCATCTGGGTTTGTAAGCATGAGCATAGGCAGAGTTCTTAAGTCACATCTTCCTCACCATAGATTGGATAATTCCTTATCTTCACATGACAGCTCACTCAACTTTGAATCACAAGGGCTTTTAACTGTGCTGTAATGTGGCTTATGGAGTAGGGTTAAAAAGAATGGAAGGTTGAAAAGGGGTTCCAATTTGATAAATCAGTAGGTCACAGAGGTGGTTCATGACTTCACCTTCCATAATTCAGCTCCCTTCATCTTCTTTGAGATTTTCCGACTTGAAGTGATCAGTTTCTCCTCTTAATTTTGATTTTCCAATGAAAGTTCCTCTTGAATTCTCCCTTATTCCTCTTCATTATTATTTTTGTTTCTTTTTACTGGAGTTTCCTTCTTTTTATTTTGTTTTTGCCTTTTAGAAATGCCACCATGTTCTCAGTTACCATACTGCCATATTTTTTTTTTTAAGATCCTTCTTCTCCATTCACCTAATATTGACCATGGCTAGTCCATCTTCAACACTGTCTCCTTGACCTTCTGAATTCTCAGAGTGAGGGTAGGTTGAATTAGGTTCATAGGTTCAGGTTCAAGTACTCAGGTGTATTTTGAAGAAATTTAGGATTTAAAGCTCAAAGAGGATATGGACAAGGGCAGTTGCTTTAGGATTGGTCTTTTTAGGCTCAAACTGTCCAAGAGAAGGCCTTGATCCTTTCCTAGGTCTCATGAGTACTGTCAGTTGTTTCAACTTGGAGTTACCTAATTTCTAGTGAGCACAGTGACTCAGCCAGTCCTTAGAATTAAAAGAAATGCCTTAGTTACTCCTCAAAGAATAGAAAAATTTTGTAGGCCCAATTCTCACTGGTTATGGTCATCCTTTGAACTTTCAACTATGTCCTCACCTTTTTCTCTCTCTAATGATTTACTAAGTGCAGATACAAGTAGGTTTCCTTGGTGATATTATCATGGAAATGTGAACTATTAGAGGTTTAGAATGTCCAATGTTTGCATAAATTTTAAATTTCTTAATTTCATGATTCTTAAGTGAACAGAGGTCCATTTCCATATTGCTCAGCTGAGTCTGCTGCACTTAAGTTAACTAGTCCATTGGCAGGGTCTATCTGTCATACCCCCAAACCTATGAGGAGCAGTGTCCTCACTGGTTCAAGGTCAATGTGCAACAGATTTATTACAGCATACAAGAAAAGAAAAGAACAGGGAACAAAACACACAGGCAAAGCAAGATAGTAAAGACAGGGGAAAAGTCTATGAAATATTCAAAATACAAGAGAACAGTTGTAAAAGAAACAGAGAAATTCCTAGGTACAATCTAGTTAGAATATGTCTTAAAATTTTTCCCATCCCATCTTTCTTGCATGCTCTTGTAGGAGAGCCTCTTCTTCTTTCTTCTTTCGTTCCCTCTCTGCCTTTCTTTGCTTAGGAGTTTTGGGTATGGTAGGAGCTCGGACCCTCATTTTTCTCTTCTTGGGCTCAGGAGGGATCTCCGATGATTTAGCAGTGGTTGGCTCAAGGGGTTTGGTGGGAGATTTCCCTTTGGGGCCCTTACCTTTGGAGGCTTGCCCATGCTGAGGCAGAGGGGGAATAGGAGATGATTGGGCTTGTGCTGGCTCAGGAGGGGCAATGGGGGATTCGACTAGGGCTGGCACTTGAGACAGGAGAGGACCTTTCCCTTTTTCTGGTTTAGGGGGAGCCACAGGAGATGGATCTGGTAATGTCATAGTAGGAGTGGCAGGGCTCTTCCCTTTCACGGGCTTGCTTAGTGGTGGTGCCTCCTCAGACTGGGCAGATATTTCTTTTCTGATTTTCAAAGAGCGAGTTGGGGGAGGGGTCCTCTTTGCAGTAACTTTCCTTCGCTGAGGATAGGATTGTGCCGCAGGGCCAGAGGAAGGAACAACAATAGTAGGTTGGGCACTGGGATCCGGGGGTGGTGCAGCATCAGAGTCGAAATCAGAAGGAAGGAGCTAAGTAGGGTCCAATCCAAGGGCAGCAGCAGCCTGTCTGCGTTCTTCTTTGGAAAGGAGGTGCCCATGGGGATCATCCTGAGCAGAAGCTCTGGTGACCTTTGGAGGTGGGGATGGAGGGGCCGGCCTTTTGCCTTTTTGGGCTGCAGTGGCTCTCTTAGAAGTGGGCTTTTTCTTGGAAGGGGTGCATTTTCTTTGAGAGCGGAGAGGGAATAGGGGGCACCGAGTAGGAGCAGAGCTGAAGAGGATTGCAGCAGAGCAACAGTGTGTAGGTACTACTGCATGAACCGCAGAGGCATTTGAGGAGGAACAGGAGGAGCTACCGGAGTGGGGGCTGTGGGAGTTAGGGGAACAGATTGTGTAGGGGTTGGGGTAGGGGCAGTGGCAGAAGATGGGCCTGGTTGTGTGGAAGAAGATGAGGCCTCAGGGGGAGCGGTGGCAATGGGGGTGGCTTGGATAGGTTGGGACAGCAGGAAAGCAACTCTCTGTTCCAAGATTTTAATTTTCTTGTTAGCCCACAGGAGATTGGTATCTGCAAGCTCCTTACTGAGTCGGGTGATCTCCTGAGCATTGTTCAATTTTTTCTCTAATAGCCGATTGTGCTTTTTCACCCTCTCTACATTGGCCTTTTCCATCTCAGTAGCCATTCTATAGTATGTTGCTGCAGCCTTGTTCGCATTTGATGTCTCCAAAATTGCCTCCCACCCTTTGGAAATATCTCGCAGCTGCTCATTGTGAGCGAGCTTCAAGTCACTCAGTTTCTGCAGCAAGGGGTATTCGATGGCTTGGCGGAGTTGGGCCATGCCATTGAGAACATCCCTCTTGATATAGGGATTGTCCCTCATGGCATGGAGGAGGGTGAAGTAGGGAGGGGTGTAGTAGGAGTGTCTGGGCAAGATTGGTAGAAATCGAGTGGAAGAAGGAGATGGTGATGGGTCCTGGGGGAGAGAAGTGGGGGTTGGAGAAATGGTTGGGGTGGTCTGGGTTGAATGGTCAGTGAATTGAGGAGGGGGTGGGAGAAGAGGGGGAATGGAAGGAATGGGTGGAAAATGAAATGAAGGAAGGGCAGCGGATGTGGATGGTTCAGGGTAAGGGAAGAAGTGGATGGTGAAGGGTTGAAAAGGAAGGGGTGGGGGTGCAAATAGGGGGGGTGGAATGGGAAAGGTGGATGGGAATGGAATGGGAAAGGTGGATGGGAATGGAATGGGGTCCGTTTGGGTAGAAGTGTTGCTAAATTTAGGGGGAGGTAGTATTAGAGGTGGGAGGATAGGGAGAGAGGGAAAGGAGTGGGTGGGTATGGTATCATGGAGGAGGAAGGATGGAGGTAAGTCAATGGGGGTGGGGTCTGGTGGAACAGGGGAGGCAGAGGTGGAAGGGGGTTGGGTCAATGGGGTGGTAGGAGGTTGTGTTGGGATTGGTGGGTTTGTCAATGTGTGAAGGGTGGATTGTATGGTGGTTATGTCAGTTTGCATTTGGGCTTGGGTCTATGTGGTGTTGGATAGTTAGGTTTGGAGGTCATGTATAAGGGAAAGGATATGAGTAAGGGTATCTGAGGTTGGTTGAGGTGGAGTAGGAGGATAAGAAGGAACAGGTTGGAAGGGGGAAGTGGGGGCATGATGAAAAGTGGTAGGGGGGGAGGGGGTAGGGTCTGGCGAATGATGTGGTGAAGGGAGAGGAGACTCAGGGAGAGGGATGTCTTGGGCGGGCAAGGTATCAAGCAAGGTCGTCATGAAGGCTTGATACCCTGGAGTGGTGGCTAGGTTAAAGTCCAAGTCATAGAGAGGTGGGACTAAGGTTTGGTCAATAAGGGGTGTGTCTGTGGGAAGGACAAGGGAGGAGGAAGTGGGTAAAAATGAGGTAGGGGTAGTGTGAGAGGTTTTCTTTTTAAGGTAGGTAATCAAGGGAGGGCTGTCAGGGTGTGGATCAGATGCTATGGGAGAGACTGGGGTTGTGGATTGAGGTATGGTGGGTGAAGGTGGAGTGGTGGCCTGGGGTTCAACAGTTTCTTCCCAGGTACGGATAATAGTTGGAGGTGGAATGGAAAAAGGAGATAAAAGAGGAAAAGGGAGAGATGGAATGGGTGAAGAAGGTAGTGGAGAGGCAAGAGTGGTGGATGGAGGAATTGCTGCAGAAGCAGAGGTGACAGAAGCTTGCGCCACCTTCTTTGGGGCAAGGTTTTTAGCCTTCTTTAAGGGGGTTGCCTTTGCCACAGCAGCTCCCTCTCCCTGCTCGGAGACATTCTGAGCTTCAACCTTCTTCTTCTTCTTCTGGGGATCCATTAGACTTCTGCTAATCCCCCATTGTCTCTTAGCAAAAGTGGTGGGAGTGAGGTCAGCAGATAACTCCCCATCGTATCTTGCCCTCCCTTAGAAGTAGTCTGGTGATGAGTCTTCCATAGGGGAGAGTGTGGATTTTCTTTTGCAGCCCCAGCTTCACCATTGTATCCTTCATAGCCTCGAAGATCAACCATGCAGCATTAAATCCATGGCCCAGAGAGAAGGAATAGAGAGCATCAGCAATTGGTGTCCTCCTTTCTTGCTGATGGCCGGAGCAATAGATATTCTTCCTCAGCACTTGATCGATAAACAGTAGTTTGGGCTTCAAATCTCTTCTTCTGATGGAGTCCCCTGTGGCTTTCAAGCCTCTGGTAATGGCCTGGGCAATGGTGTCAATGGGGGCACTCACGGGGGCACCATAACCGTAGTTGGGATCAAAACTGGCAGGGATGCCCAAGACTTCAGCGATTAACTCCGGGCTAAGCAGCATCTCAAAATTGTCAACTAATGCAAGGAGGCTAGGCTGCCCCCGTGTGTCTGGTCTGACCCTAAGGTGTTGGTAAAAGAGTTGCACTAACCTAGGGTAGGCTAGTGCAGGAATCATTTACATCAAGGGAAACATACCAGCCTTGTGCAAGAACTCGATGGCAGGTGCTGACAATGGCTCTGATTCGAAGAAAGAGATATCGAAAATGGCTTTTGGCTCTAAGGGAATGGAAATGAGGAGCTCAGAGGGCATAGAATAATTAGGTGTTGGTGCAGCCACCTCAGTGACCACCTCCTTCCCTTTTTGCAGAGCCGTAGAGGACTTGGCTTTCTTAGGGGTAGGCTCCACAGTGGCCTTGTCCCCGACTCTCTTCACAGGTGCGCTTTTAGGAGCCACCACAACTTTCCTTGGTGAGTGTGCAGTTGAAATTTTGAAAGGAAATATCAGGCGCTGAGTCTAACCCTAAAAGTTAGGGTTCTATTTAAGTGGACGCACGGAGAATCGCAAGAGCTCTTAACAGGGGGCAACTATTGATGGAAGTTCTAAGAACCAAAATCCAGAATTTCAAATTGAATAATGATTTGTAGACAGGATGCTGAAGGAGAGAGGATTAGAGGAGTGGGAGCTAGGGTTTCGCTGGTAGGAGAGGAAAGAGAAAGCAGTAAGGAAAAGCAGTGCGAGGTGGGATTTAAATATCGCGAGGCTCGGCGCACTTTGAAAATGTCCGGTCGCTGGCTGCGAATGAATGGGTCGCGAGATTAGATGTTCCTTTAAACTGCGCGAGGCAGCCCACCCAGCTATATCTAAAACTCACGACAGCAAAACAAAGTAGTTCTTTATGAACTGCACGAAAGGGACCAACCCATTATTCAGAACCCCGCGATGGCTTACCCGAGGCAGAATTCACTCACCCACTAGTCAGCTCTTTTGACCCAGACTTTATGGTTGGATTCTCTCACAGAATCTCTTCCAGCGACACCCGTAAGCATTATAAAGCATCCACAAATTCTCATACTCTCAAGACATTAAAGTCACACATCACGCAAAGCAGTCAAATACTACCTCATCATTTAATCACTTGAAATTATCACACAGGGTGAGCTGGTTTAAAAGTAGGCATTAAAGCACTAAACTTAAATTCCAACATGATTGCTAACTATTCCTATAAACTGTAAAGTACATATTATACAAAGGTGCACAGTTCTTATCATCAATTCAATGAAAGATCCCCTTCAGGGTCTGAGGATCCTTCACCAATCAAAAATTGGCCCTTTGGATTAACCACTGGTTGACTTGGCAACCTTCCCTCTTCTCTTTTGGCTAAGGTGTTCGCTAGTTGTCCAATCTGTTCTTCCATCTTCTTGATGCTCTCACCAAGAGAGTTCACAGTCTGAGTCAAGGAACCCAGGTTTTACAGTGATGTCAAGACCTGGTCCTCGAAAGAAGTATTTCTAGGTTGAGAAGGGGGTAAGACCCACTGATTTTACTGCTGATGGGGCTGCTGATGGTGCTGGAAGGTAGACCTAGGGGCATTCCCTTGATTGAACTGCTGCTGTGGCCTTTGTGGTAGGGCCAACATCTGTTGGGGCTGCATGTAGTTATCTTGCTTCCACCTCAGATTTGGGTGGTCTCTCCATTGGTAACCAGCATTTTGGTGCTGGTATCCATATGGCGGCCTGTTGTAGCCCCCAGATTGTTGTTGGCCATAAGATTGAGCAGCAGCAGCATGTTCCAACATCAATTTAGGAAATTGTCCTGCTGATGGACATTCCTCATGTGTCCGTGGGGAGGCATATCGCATATGCCTCCGCCACATGAGCAGCCCTTCTGGGTTGCATCACAGTCAATAATTTATCAAACTTCATAGAGAGGTTTGCCATCTGTAGCTGCAGGTCATTGTTCCCAGATACCTCATAAATTTTTCCTTTTGATCCAGCAGCAGGCCCCACCTTTGACTCAGATTCCTAACTAGTTCTTGCCAGGGATGGCTTTTGAAAAGCATTCTCACTAATCACCTCAAACAATTCCCATGCCTCCTCAACAGTCTTGTGCATGTAGGATCCACCACAAGAGGCATCGACCATATCTCTATTTTTCTCATCAATCCCATTGTAGAAGCATTGTATAAGCTGCCACTCAGGGATCTTGTGGTGGGGGCATTGTTTGAGCATTTCTTTAAACCTATCCCAGGACTGGTTAAAATCCTCAGTTGGGGATTGAGAAAACGCAAGAATCTCTTTCCTCAACTGGCTAGTTTTGGTCTCAGGGAAGAACTTGGTTAGGAATCTGGTCTGCAGGTCTTTCCATGAACCAATGCTATTGTTGGGAAGAGTGGTTAGCCAGGTACTGGCCCTATCCTTCAGAGAGAAGGGAAAGAGTCTGAGCCTAGTAGCCTCAGGTCCCAAACCAGTGATATTGAAAGTGGTGCACAAGGCTAAAAACTGGTCAATATGCTTGTAAGGGTCTTCTTTGCTAAGCCCATGGAAAGCTGGCAGCATCTGGATGATTGAAGTTTTTATCTCATAGTTCCCCTGAACATCAGGGAATTGAATGCTAAAAGGGGAGTTATAGTCATCCGGAGCATTCAACTCCTTGAGGGTTCTGGGTTGTTCTTCACCCATAATTGTTGTCACAGATTCTCCTGAGGGCTCTCCTGTGGTGTGCCTGCCTCTTCTAAGTCTCCTTCCCCTTTCTAACTCAGGGTTAAGAGGCTCTAAAGCAGCGCTGAGGGATCGCCTCCCTAGCATACAAGCACACCAACAGCAAGGAAAGCTTCTTGCAGGCACATTGCAAAAGAATAATTGTACACTAACAAATTTATCTAACTAGTTTACAGCTATTCAAAGAATACATTTAAACTATCCTAGATACTGCTACAAAATTTTTTTAAGAAAGATAGACAGAGCTTAAAAGTCAGAGAGTTTGCAAACAGAGGCAGCTAAGTTCCAATTGCAGTCCAACTATCCTTCACTGCTGCTGTCCAAATCTGTAAGAGAGGTTCAAAATTATGTCAGCAATATCAATTATTCGCATGTGCAAAGAATACTAAGGATACAAAAACGAAGGGTCTACTAATAGATCATCTTTCTCCGGCAGTGGCGCCAAAAACTTGTTGACTACTTCTGGTGTGCTTTGATTATTGGTTGGTGGTGAAAGTTATTTAAAAATCAAAGACAAAGTAAAACAGGGGGTGAATCCAGCACAACTCAGAAGTCCTAGACCTGCAAGATACAGGGTCCTTTGTAGCAAGTTCTGATAAGTAAGAGTTTATCCCACAGGGAAAGGTGATCTAAAGCTCCAAGGGAGCCATCTCTAGTAGTCCCTCCAGATCTATCTACAGATCTGGCAGTCCTAGAAGGAGGGGAGTTTAAGGTCACTTATTCTAAGTATTCTAATAACTAAACTACAAAAAGTGTTGAGAGGATGGACGGAGTGTGGAAAATAAGTATAAAAAGGGTGAGAAGTATGTTATTGAGCCAAGGTCAGAGAAGTTTTATAACTCAGATTTAGATCTGATGTTATAGAAATCCTGTCCAGAGGCTACATTATCACTTCTTAGGAGAAAGGATCCGACCCATCACTCTGCCATGATTCCACCCTTAAGGCTATAACCTGTCCACTTGAATGGTCACAAGTTATCCCATAGGGGAGCCACTATCCAGGGATGGGTCAGAACATAACAAGTAAATCATTGCAGGCACTATTTCATCCAGGCTACCAGCTCAAGAATCCATAGGGAACCTCAACCTCTAAAGCTCTATATGTGGGGCTAAGGTTGTAGGACCATGATAGCCCAGACACATAGGACCAGCAAGAGATTGAGTACAACCTTCGATCTAGCTGTCCATTGCTTGAGCGAGGCTACAATGGTCCAGTCACCGGCCTGTAATCTCTATAACTAGATCAGATCCAACATCTGATGGCGGATCTATACAAATATGGGGGAGTCTGCCTCTGTACAATCTCTCACCAGGCTTCTACAAGCTCAGGTGTAAAGAAGAAGGATCCCTCTTGGATCGGTGGATCAGAATCACCCTAAGGCTATAATCTGTCCTCTTAAATGGTCACAGATTATCTTAGAGGTTATCCTCCTCACGAAGTCCAAAACAAAACAAGATTATCGCTGCTACCTCCATGCTCACAAGGCTACCAGCTGAAGCTCCCATGGGGATTTCAGATCTAGTGGGTCCTGTGGTGGGGCTAAGGCTGTAGGACCATGATAGCCTGCATACACTGTCACTTGGATCTGAGTGGCCCTGAGAATTAGTCCTCCATTGCTTTGAAACACAGCCAAAGTAATGGCGGATCACAAGGTAGCAGCCTTGCACAGAGCATCTCACACACAAACAACAATCCCACAAAGTAAAGATCCTATTGCAAAACTTCCATTGATCTAATTCAAAAACACATACAAAGGTATAGCCAGCAAGTGCTAGACTATGGAGAGAAGGAAAAGAAAAAGAAAACTACTTACTGCTAAAAAAGAAAGGGAAAAGAAAAACGATCTGAGATGGGTTCCCAGATGCCTAAACCTAGGCTCAGGTATGGGCTTATATAGTAGTGGGGTGGCGGCGCATTAGGGTTAGGAAACCCTAATTTTAACGATGCCACGTGGCCTGATAATGATCCTTGGATGCCTCGGGGTGCATGCCACGGAAGATTTGAGCTTGAGATCACGTACCTAATGTTGGAAATACCAGTGAGGTCCTCGGCTGAAGAGATGGAGGTTTAGGGTCAGAGCCTCGCTAGGTAGTTGTAGTTTCCCAGACTTGTCGCGTGGTAGCTCTTTACTCTTCGCTTGGATGATTTGACACTGAAGCTTCAGCTGTCGCGAGGTTGCCTTGGTTTGCTCTTCAGGCAGTCGCGCGGTAGAGAGTTGAGCTCTCACTGGATTGGGCTTCATGAGGTTGAATAGAAAACACAGTCTCAAGTGTCGCGGGGTTGAAATTCAAGCAGTCGCATGGTCGATCGATCTTCGCTAGGCAGCAGCGCGAGAACTTTGCGAGCACTTCTCTTTACTTGGACTTCGCGAGTTGCCTCGCGAGGCTCTTCTGAGTTTGGAACTGTGCGAGGTTCTATGTCTCATTTGATCTTCGTGAAATTGGCTTTGCCTTCGCCAGGATGTTTTCTTTCTTGAATGGCATGAGAACTGCGCAAGGCATTCCTCTGATAATTGCATCCCACGGCGACTGAGTGACAGCTGCGCGAGGAATCTTTTGAAGCTCTCTCTCCTCAGCCGTGCTAAGCGAACAACACGAGATTGAGAGAGGTCTGCTTTGAACTACATGACACTGGGGGATGTGTTCTACTCTTGAGCATCGCGAGAGCTGCGCGAGTTTGAGTTTCTGAGCTCTTCAGTCATTCATCTGCTCGAGAGGTTTCTGTAAAGCCTTGGGAAGCTCAGTTGAACTGTGCGAGGCATATTTCTCCTGAATCCTCTAAAGCTTGGGTTAGTTGTGCGAGGCTCATTTCAGGTTTGGATTCAGAGTTCATTCTTCTAAGGGATATCTGGTGCCCAGGCAGGCTCCTTAACAGGATTCTTGGCCTTATTTCACTGCTGATTATTACCTACACAAAATACTTAACAAGAACTTATTAGGTGGCTAATGGTCTAATCAAAGGTTAAGTTAAGGGTGAAAAGTGGTACTTTTTAGGTCTTAACATACCTAAGCTGATTTTTGAAATAATGGTGGACATCAATGACAAGGCCCTTAAGAGGCAAGCTTTTGCTAAAGGAGGTGGCCTGCCTTTTTACAGACTCATCACATGTCTGCTCAGGACTGGAAAATATGTGATTAAGCAATCTGAACCAATGGAGAAGCTGAATTTTAAATTGTATGGTAAGTGAGAATGGTCAACCAGCCTCACTTTGATTAGGAAAGGCCAACCAGTTGGAAGGGAGGCAGCTGAGAAGACAACCACTACCGTGGCAGCAGAGATTCCTGCAGAGATACCCTTATCCACCCCTCCACCTACCCCACCTGTCCCTTTACCCACCCCTCCACCTACTTTGCTTTTTCCATTTATATCAGTCCCCCCACCCATCTCTGAACCTGTTTTACCTCCACCCACCTCCCAGGTTTTCCACCTTAACATCCTGGAACCTCCCACATTATCCGAGCTTACCCCTACCATCCCTTCTCCACCTAGTACCCAACCCATTTATACTTCTCCCCCATCTCCAACCCCTCTGCATCCATAAGGTGTGGACCTGTTCACCTCTTCTAGGTTCACAGCCCTCATGACCTCAATTGTGGAGGATATCTCTCCTGAGTACACTCCACTTCCTGACTGCTTACACCCCACTCCTCATTTTCACCATGCACCATCCTCTCCCTTCCAACATGTCCACGCACCAGCCCCTTCTACTCCCACCAGGCCTGACACCCTCACTCAAATCCTTTCCATCCTCCAATCCATTCAGTCTTAATTAACCATCAACATCGACACCCAGACCCTTATGAGCACATGTCTCCAATCAATTCAATCCACCCTTATCCCATCCTCTTCCGCCCTCAACCCCCTCACCTATCCCCTCATGTTTCACCAATACCCACTCCACACCACGCAGCTGCCCAGCCTGAGGAAGTAGCTGCACCCGCTCTCCCAATACTTTCCTCACCACAGGCCACTTTACCCTCATCCCCAGATTTACTGGCCTCCCCAGCAGCTGAATCCCCTATACCCTTCGCCACCCCCCCACCTGTTTTCCAAGATGCCTCCACCCAAACTGATCCATGGGAGGATCTGGTTCTTTCCACCCCCTCCTCTTCATCCACTACACCCTTGTTCTTACCTATTGTCCTTCGACAATCCATGTACATACCCCCTTACCTCACCCTCCTGTGTGCAATGAGGGACAACCCTTACATCCACAGGGATGTCTTGAGAGGTATGGCTACACTTCGAGCTTCCATTGAGGCCCCTTATGAAGAGAGGATTGCAAAAATTGAATTAGAACACCGAATTCAACTCTACGATATCTCTCAAGGGTGGTCTAAAATCTTGAGTCGTTATGAGTCAGCAAAGCAAGTGACAGCAGCTGAGAGTCTCATTGCCAAATATGAGAAGAAGAATTTTGAGCTTCTCAAGAAAAAATTAGCCAATGCTCAGGAGATCCTCAAGGCCACAAAAGAGCTATCTGATGCCAACCTGCTCTGTGCTACTAAACAGATTGACATATTGGAGAAAAAGGTTGCTTCCCTTACCTCTCAGTCATTCCAACCCACCCCTCTTGCCACTGTGTTGCGGCATCTCAGTGTGCTTGTTTTATTTGTTGGTGGTAAAAATAATTTAAAATCAAAGAAAGAGTAAAACAGGGGATGGAATTAGCACAACTGAGAAATCCTAGACCTGCAAGATACAGGGTCCATTTGTAGCAAGTTTTGATAAGTAAGAGTTTGTCCCACAGGGAAAGGTGATCTACAGCTCCAAAGGGGCCATCTCTAGTAGTCCCTCCAGATCTGACTACAGATCTGGCAGTCCTAAAAGGAGGGGAGTTTAAGGTCACTTATTCTAAGTATTCTAAGATAGCCTAATGAGTTAACTACAGAAAGGGTTGAGAAGATGGATGGATTATGGAAAATAAATATAAAAGGGTGAGAAGTAGGTTATTGAGTGTAGATCAGAGGAGTTTTGTAACTCAGATTCAGATCTGATGTTATGGAAATCCTGTCCAATGGCTACATTATCACCAAAGAGGAGGAAGAATTCAACTCATCCCTGTGCCATGATCCAATCCCTTAAGGTTATAACCTGTCCACTTAAATGGTCACAGACTATCCCATAGGGGAACCACAGTCCAGAGATGGGTCAAAACAAATTGATCATTGTAGGCACTACTTCATCCAGGCTACAAGCTCAGGGAATCCATTGGGAACCTTGACCTCTAAATCCCTATGTGTGGGGCTAAGGCTGTATAGGACCACCTGCAGAGATAGCCCAGACACATAGGGCTCAGGGAATCCATAGGGAATCCATTGGCAATTTCTTTTGCTCTAAGGAGTGATTGGATCTATCTCTGCTCACTAGAAGTTAGGCAAATCCAAGTTGAAATAGCTTCACAACATTCATGAGGACATGAAGTTAGGCAAATCCATATGGAAATCCTTTGGACAGTTTGAGCTTAAAATTTCCCACCTTTGAACTGCCCTTGATACACACCATTTGAGCCCTGAAAATTCCAAGCTTTCGTTGACAAAAAGCTAGAGTACTTGAACCCAAACCTTAGTGACCCGATTCAGCCTGACCCTCACTCTGAGATTTCAGAAGGTAAAGGAGAAGAAGTTGAAGAAGGTGCTGCTGGTTGAACATTCGGTGCAAAAGAGAAGAAACCACATCAAAGGGCTGTTGTGTGTCAAAAGTACAGTTGTGGCATTCTAGCCAATAAAAAGAAAAATATAGAAAAATACAAAAAGCCTACAAAAAAGAAAAGAAAAATAGAAAAGTAAAACAAAAGAGAAAGAATGAGAAGTCATTTCATTGAAAAAATTGAAGAGAAGATTAGAAACTGGCCACTTCAAATCTGAAAATTCAAAAAGTAGATGGAACTATGCTGAAATGAAAGTTGCGAAGTTGCAAATCACCTCCTTACCTTGTTGATTTCTCAATTTTGAACCCTATTCCACCCTTTTATTCTTTGAAAACTTCACCCATAAGCCACATTACAACCCAATAAAAAGTCCTTACTAATCTAAAATTGATTGAGTTATCATGTGGAGATGAGAATTTGTTTAATCTATGGTGAAAAGAGTTAGAGAATTTAGAAATTAGAGCAATGCCTATGCTCATGCTTGTAGTCCTATTTCAGGGCTGTAACTGCTCTTGAGCTATGTGAGTTGATACACCATTCTACTTTTATTGAGAGTGACAGCCCTGGTAAGTTTTTGGTCTGAAATTAGGATTGATGGGGACATTATCAGAACAGGATTCTCAATTTGAGGGTAAGCTTTGTATTAATTTTCATACAAAATACCTTGACATGAGCTGATCGATTGTGAAGGAATTGTAGTAGAATTTTAGTTTTAAACTGTCATATTTTTGCTAAGAATCCTCTAAAACTGAATGGACAAGGTGTGGAATGAACTTTATACTGTCTGAACTCTATTTTAAACATGATGCATTAATATTAGCTGACTCATTGGAGAAGTTTTTGGGTAATTTCACTGTAAACCCTCAGTAGACTTCACTCCTCCACTAAGGATCACCTAGGGGTTTAAAAGGCTTCATGCTTATGCTAAATGCATCTGTCTTCCCTACATAAGTGGCATTTTTCATTTTCAATAATTTTTTTTATTTTCTCCTTTGCTCAGGGACTACCAAATCTTAAGTTTGGGGGTGTGTTAAGTAGTGAAAAATACCATTTTTCACCTCCTAACCAGACCTTTGATAGACTTTTGAGCTGACTAATAATGTGTTCTAAGTGCATTTTGTAGATAAGTAATAAATTGCAAGCTTAATGTAGATATCCACTTAAAAGAGCCCAATAAGCAATTTGCTGCTCAACATGTAACCCTACAGATCAAAGGCCGGCCAATCAAGCAATCCACAAGAGACTCAGAAGTTCATGAGCTTGTTTTAAGCTTAACAGGGAAGGCTTGAGGCTAAGTGCAGTTGCAGAGAATGAAGGTTGAATCCGCCAAGAGGTTGTTGGATGTTGAACAAATGAAGAACAACACATCCAAGATGTGTGCCAGCTGTGGAAGCACAAGGCAAAACCTATCGAGAGGTTAAATCCAACTGTCGAGAGGTTCTGTGAGCAAGAAATGAAATAATCGAGAGGTTGAACATGTGTATAAGAAGCTGTCGAGAGGTACTGAGTTGAAAAGATGAAGATCTTGAGAGGTTCCAGCACCTACCGAGAGGTTGGAAGTACAGACGTCGATCTTGTCGAGAGGATGCTTCAAGGTACAGATGAAGTCAAGAGGTTTCAGATACTTATCGCGAGGTTCAATGAAACCTGTCGAGCAGTGCAAGATAACCTGTCGATAACTTACCTGAAGCAACACTCATTCTCGCAAGGATTGAGCCAACCTATCGAGCACTTCACTGGAGAATGTATAACAAGTCGATAGGTTGATTATAACCTGTCAACAAGATGAATGCAGAATTGGACAGCAGGATTAATATAGTTTCCAATCCTATCGAGACCTACTCCCATTCTTGTCAAGAGGCTGCCAAACCTGTCGACTAGCTACTTCAATCATGTTAAGAAGTATGCGAAGCTATCAAAAGCCAATGTAACCTATCTACGTGAACATAAAGCAGATTCAGAACCTGTCGAGAGGTTCGTTGAACCTCTCGACACTCGTTTTGGCAACTTCTCAATATTCTTCCTTCAGAAACTGCCAATTTCATAAGCTTGCACACACATCCCAAAGCACGTCAGCGACTCTTGGGGGTATTTTTGGTATTCAACTGCACACGATTGGAAACCCTAATGACCTCAGGTGCATTTACTAATCGTGCTTCTAGAAGAGAAATCGGTCACATCAGCAACCCAGAATAACAGAATTATTCTCTTGGGCTCTGATTGGCTGAAACGGATTTGAGACAGAGGAGGAAGGTATAAAAAGAGAAGAACAATCTAGAAATGGAGAGTTCTTTCTAGAGGGATTCCATAGACAAAAATAAGGGAAACCAGAGCACAGATTCATCCTTCCTTCTTCTTCCATTCTCTCTTTAGCCAATCATGAGTGGCTAAACTCTTTTGAGTAGTGAGGCTGAGGTTGATCTGTAACTTGGGAAACTTGAGAGCATTATTATGGTTCAATTGTTGCACAGACTATGAATCTGAGAGCACTTCATTGTACTTCTTATTTTCCTTCAATGAATTGTTAATTTTGTTGCTTAGTTAACTCTATAGATCATCTTATTTCACTTGATTCTCGATCAGATTTGTGTAGATGGGAGTAGCCCACCAACTTAACTGGTAGATCTCTTGAATACCATTTGAACTTCCTAGATCTGATACTCCTGTGGGTGCTTGTGCCTGTGACCTGGCATTCACAACATTTGTAGTGATTATCATGTTCTGAGGGAGGTCTTAGAAAGGAGGGACTCTATTGGATGGTCTGTGACCATTAAAGTGGACAGATCATAGCCTTAAGAGCAATCTAATTCTCTGGCTGAAATCAGATTCTTCTACCTTGCAGCTGTGCTTGTAGCCAGATGGGGGATTGCTTCACATTGAACCCTTATAATATTGTCAAATCACCCAAGTAGTAGTGAGACCAGATCCTGAGCTGCTCTTCTCCATTTTTCTATTTTATTTTCACCACATTTCCCTTCATTTGCTAGATCTGAACTCTTTGGTTAATCCCAATTTATTTCTGCAATTAGTTTTCTTTTATTTTTGTAGTTTAGCTTAAAGTGACAACCCTTGAAAACCTCTCCTCTTCCTTTTGCAGTTTTTGTTTAGGGTAGTATAAGGTAGAGTGCCAGATTTGTCTCAAATATTGAGATTTATTGAATTTTAGAGCACATTTCCCTATGGACATACCCTTACTTACTCTTTAAAACTTGCTGCAACAGCTCTGTTTACTTGCAGGCTTTGTGTAGGCTTACCTTAGTGTGCAGTCCATAGACCTTTAATTTCTTGATTTTAACTTCTTTTTGAAGCACAAGGTAGCCTGATAATAATGGGCTACACAAAGGCTCCATTATTACTTGTTATCCCAAGCTGTTCTACTTTTTGCCTGAATGGATCTGTTGAAGTACTTGTTAGAAAAGCCAGCTCTCACAGGGCGGATTGCATGCTGGCCACTCCTATTGTCTTAATTCGATATCACGTACGTCACTCAGAAGTCGATCAAGGGGCAGGCACTCACCGATCATCTTGTCGATAATCCCTTACCCAATTATGATCCCTTAAGAACCAAGTTCCTGGATGAAGACATCTTGTTTATGACAGAGGACGATATAGTAGAGAATGAGGAATCTTGGGTTATGCATTTTGACGGGGAAACAAATGCCGAAGGTCAGGGAGTTGGTGCTATCCTAATCTCACCAAAGGGATCGCACATACCAGTTTTTATCAAGCTCAACTTCCCATGCACAAATAACATGGCCCAGTATGAGGCCTATGCAACAAGACTTTAGGTGACACTGGACCTAAAGATAACTCACCTCAGGGTGTTTGGCGATTCATAGTTGATCATATGTCAGAAAAATGACGACTGGAAGGCGAGGGAAGAGAAACTGATCCCCTACCATGAGCACCTTGAAGATCTGATAGCATTCTTTGAAGACGTCACATTCTCATACATCCCGCGAATTAGGAATTGCTTCATGGACGCGTTAACAACTTTAGCTTCAATGCTAAAGATCCCCTATGGTGTCTAGATGAAGCCAATCATAATTGAACAGAGGAACGAGTCGACCGTCTGCCTCAAGATTGAGGAACCTACAAAATTAGATGATGAACCACCATGGTTCTCAGATATCAAGAACTTCCTTGAAATGTAAACTTTCCCTGAGGATATATCCAAGATGGATAAATGGACCATCCAACATTTCGCAGCGAACTACGTCATCTGTGGTGAGTGCCTGTACAAGTGATCCTATAACAACATCTTGCTCAGATGCCTTACCAAGAGAGAGGCAGCCAACATTATGAAGGAGATTCATGAGGGAGTATGCGGTGCTCACGTCAGCAGGTACATGCTCTCTAAGAAGATCCTACGGCAAGGATACTTCTAGACCACTATGGAAACTGACTGTTGTAATCAAAAGTGATACAAATGCCAAGAACACTCCAGTCTAATACATGCTCTGGCTATTGACCTACACAACATCTCCACTCCATGGCCCTTTTCCACCTGGTGCCTCGACTTCGTCGGAATGGTTAATCCGAAAGCCTCAAATGGACATCGGTTCATCCTCGTCGCCATTGAATATTTCACCAAATGGGTAGAGGCAGTCCTGCGCTAACATCACGGCCCAGCACATCGAGAAATTCATCAAGAGTAATATTGTCTACCAATTTGGCGTACCCAAGGAAATCATCACGAATAATGGCGTCAACTTTGCAAACAAGCGCATCAAAGCCTTCTGCGAGCAGTACAAGATCAAACACCACCACTCTTTGCCTTATCAGCCACAAACCAATGGGGCCGTGGAGGCCGCCAATAAGACAGTTGTCTGCATCCTCGAGAAAATGGTCATCACCTATCAAGATTGGAGCAAGATGTTGCCGTTTGCATTATAGGCCTACAGAACGTCGATCCGTACCGCTACAGGGGCAAAACCATTCTCCTTGTGTATGGAACTGAGGCCGTCTTACCTGTAGAAGTGGAGGTTCCATCGCTCCACATCGTCATGGAATCGGCCCTATTTGAAGTTGAGAGAGAGATCTCGCTTTGAGAAGCTGAACCTGCTGGACGAGAAAAGGCTCCTGGCCTTGTGTCATACCCAGGTTTATTAAAGGCAAATCGCACGTGTTTACAACAAATGTGTTCGCTGTAGAGATCTGAAGATAGGAGACATGGTACTCAAGAAGATCTTCCCATCCCTCCACGCCGATCCGAGAGGGAAATTCAAGCCTAACTGGGAAGGACCTTATGTCATCTGAGAAGTGCTCCCAGGATACGCCATCTGCCTCACCACCATGGACGGAAATCACTTTCCTGAGCCCATCAACACTGGGTAAATCTGACGGTTCTACTCATAGTTTCCCCGACAAGGTATGTATTAATAAAACAAATACGTGACTGCTCAAAGACCTAGTAAAAGTGGCCATCATTTCAAAAGCCAAGTAGCCAAAAAAAATATCCCTGAACGCTCATACCCTGTGCTACCCAATTTGAGCCATGAGCTTTCCTTTCATAACCCCTCCAAAAGCAAAAAAATGAGTATAGGTATACCTACCAAAAAAAAAAGAGAAAAAGAAAAAGAGTTACTATCAAAATTAAAAAAAAAAAACCAAAAAAGAAAAAACTCCAAAAAAGAGATTATCCAAAAAAGCAAAAAAGAAAAAAAAAAAAATACAAAGAAAAAGTGGGGCATGTACAGTCATGGTCCCCCAAGGAAGAAGCGTATTATAGTAACCAGAACCCAATCAAGGAAACCCTTTTAACCCTTATCCATGGCCGCAATACATCCCGAGGAAAAGCCCTCTTTAAGGTCTACGAGCAGTTAAAGTATACGTCGAGTCAGCGCGAGCCAAGCTGGGAGATAATAAGAATCCCATCTGGCCGACTATGACGGAATCGACGTCTATGTCGTGGCTTTTGAAAAAATAAAATAAAAAGAAAGAAAAATAAAAAGTAAAAATATACAAGCGGAAAGCAAGATGGACGTAGTGAAAACCTGAATGGGTGCTACGGGTAAAAAGAGAGAGTTTGAACGGACCAAGTGAAAACCCAAAAGCGCACCGGGGGTAAAAATGCAAACCCATGGATGTAGTGAAAGCTTGAGAGGATGCTGCAGGTAAAAAGAGGGAAGTAACGGGCATTACGAAAACCCACACTGGGCATTATGAGTAAGAAAGTTGAAAAAATAAATAAATAAATAAAAATAAAGAATCCTTCGGTCACCTACCTGTGTTATCCTATCTCCCGACTGGGCAGCTCATGTTAGCTCCAATCGGGTCCCGACAAAGTGTGTCTTCAAGATTGCATCGTCAAACATATGACCCAAGGTAAGGAGAAAGGTTCATTCGATCCGAAGGGATAGGTGTTTTGGCCTAGCAAAACTATCGAGCCTTATCCAGATCCAACCATGTAAGGAGGTTCGATCATGCTCAAAAGAGGACCCGTTATCTCACCCTATGACTAAGGTATCAGACCAAAACCCAAAAGGGGGGGGACACAAGGGCAGAAAGGCCACTTTTAGAAAAGACAGTAGACTCCCCTTTCTCATCTGTTATGCCCATACTATTGTTGTTGCTTCTTAGTGTGCGTGATTTATGTGTGTTTTGAAAACAGGTTTGCAACTGCTAAATTATACTGAATCTAGAATATTAAAAAAAAGTAAAGAAATATCAGCATAGGTAGAAGTGAATTAGCCTGTAAGATCAGGGCCAATTGTAGCAAGTTTTAAATGTAAGTGAGTGAAAGATCCTCCACAGAGAATTTGTCTAAAATGCAAGATAAACTTCCAGATCCGAGCTACAAGATCAGACCTCTGATCCTATCTACAAAGCACATAAGATGGGAGGTTGAATTTGTCACATTAACTAAATGATAAAAGTAAAGATTAAACTAAGTGATCCAGATCTGAGTTGGGGAAGCGTTTGAGGTAAACTTATACAAAAAATGGAGAAGTAATATCTAACTTTGATTTGGTCCTTGAAAACTAATGAGAATGACTGCAGCTCAACTGAGAGATGACCCAATCTTCATCTGGCTACAAGCGCAGATGTACGAGAAATAAATCTAATTTAAGGATTAGGTTTAAGCTTATGGCTATGATTTGTCCACTTTAATGGCCACAAACCATCCAATAGTCTTTAATCCAAAGCCTTAGTTTAGAACAAGAAGCATCACTACAAATGCCGTGAGAGATTAGGTTACCAACACTAATTCTCACAGGATTAATGAATCAAGGGAAATTGCATGAAAAACAGTAAATCTAAAGGAGTCTAATGCAATAAGGAGATCAGAGGGAACCCTTAACATGAGTCCAATTGAGAATATACGCTTTACAGCAACCTGTTCAAATCCACCATTACAATTACAGAGCACAGCTTAAACAGCTCTCAGATTTGTAGTCTTGAATACAACTCTCTTTTGAATTACAGAAATATCTCACAGCTCTCAATTACAAGTCAAAGTGAAGCTATTATAGGGATTTCAGACAAACTATCTGGTTTGGAAATGAGGGAATAGGAATGAAACTCAAAATCTGGATGCCCCAATTGGGCAAATGGTTCGTCCATTTATAGTTTTCCCCAAGTCCAGCTCAGATGTGTATCAACCAATCAGAGGTGCTTAGATCTGTATTGACCAATGGTGGTCGAGCACGAGGATCCAGATCTGTTCTGGCCAATCAGAATTCCTCGATCTGGTTCAGCCAATCAGGTGAAAAAGGCATCAATTCTGTTATGCAATCTGTTAGAGTTTCTAGAAGTTCTCGCCAAGTTATTTCATCTCTGGGTTCTCACGTGGGGTGGAATATGCCTTCGCTTTATGCTTAGAATCCTCTGGAATGTCCCTAGGTTTTTAAATGCATTGGGATGCGTAAAATAGATTACTAAATTGCCCTTGCAAAAGCTGAGAACCTCCAGAATACCTTTTCGCAAAGTTTAGGGGGCTTTTCGCAAGGTGTTGTAACTCTTGAAGCTCTTTTCGCAAGTATCTGGTTCTGCTCGAATTGAGTTTTCTTCTTTTCGAAAAGGTAAATCATCTCTTAGAAGAGTTCAGATGCTCTTCGAAAGCTAAGCCTGGAGTTTTTGTTCTTTTCGCAGAGTTTCAGGTTCTTTGCAAACAGTTCAGGTTCTTTGCGAAAAGTACTCTGTAGTGCATTTTTCTATTCGAATTGCTCCATACTTCTTTTCTGGGTTAAGACCATGTCTTTGCCTCTTCAATTCGGACCTTTCAACAGCTAGTGAGGTTGTTTCTTCTTCTTCTTCCTTTGGATTGACATGGAATGTCATCTTTTTGGCACTTTTGAGCTACTTTTAAGGTTAAGCCTGCCTTTATTGTTAGCTGTAAAAGAAACACTTAAAACACTTATTTAGTTCTCTCAAGGGTCTATCAAGGCCCAGATTAGGGGGTGAAAAATGGTATTTTCCAGATCTCAACACACCCCCAAATCTAAACTTTGCTAGTCCCTGAGCAAAGACAAAATTTAAAAATAGAATGAAAAGCCATTTTTGTAGGGAGCATAGTTGCATTTAGCATATGCAACAAGCCTTTTAAACCCCTAGGTGATCCCTAGTGGAGGAGTGAAGTCTCCTGAGGGTTTTCAGTGAAGGTACCCACAAACTTCTTCAATAAATCAGTTAAGATCAATGCAGTTCTGTTAAAGCAAACTTTCATCCAATCAGATTATTCACACCTGCATCAGTCAGGCTGTAAGAAGATTTTCAAGAAAACATCAGTTCAAAACTAAAATTCTGCTGTAATTCCTTTTACCATTCACTCAATTTGTGTCAAAAAGTTATTTACAAGAAAAATTAATGAACAGCTTGCCTTCTATTTGAGAATCCAGCTTTGATGTTACCCCAAATAAGTCGATTTCAAACCCAACTCTCACCAGGTTTTCACTCAACATGCAAGTAAGAGGGTTGTAGTATTTCACACAACTTAAGAGCTGACCCTCAAATAGGATCAGAAGGTGAGCATAGGCATTGCTTTTTAGTTCTGAATTCACTGCTCTTTTCACCATAGATTACACAAATCGTTATCTCCATGTGATAACTCAATCCATCTTTGATCAGTAAGGACTTTAACTTGGGTTGTAATGTGGCTTATGGGTGAAATTTATCAAGAATAAAAGGGTTGGAGTGGAGTTCAAAATTTTAGAAGTCAGTCAAGGTAAGGAGGTGGTATGGACACCTTCTTTATTTCAGCACAATTTCATCTTCTTCTTTGAATTTTCAGAGCCAAAGTGGCCATCTTTTTCTCTTTCTTTTTCAAACTTCCAATGAAATGACTTCTCCCAATTTTCTCAAATCAACATTGACTGGAATGCCCCATTTCTTCTGCTGATACATCGTTGCCTTCAATTATTTTTCTTTTTCTTTTACCAAACTATTACCCAACTCACCTTTCTTCAGCTTTCTTTCCTTTACCTTCTGAATTCTCAGAGTGAGGGTTAGGCTAAATGAGGTTGATGAGGTTTCAAAGAAATCTTTGATTTATAAAGCTCAAATGGTGTGTATCGAGGGCAGTTTTTAAAAGGTGGGGCTTTTTGAAGTTCAAACTGTCCAAAAGAAGGCCCTACATCATGTCTTTAATATCATGATTGCTGTCAAACAATTTCAACTTGGATATATGTAACTTCTAGTGATAACAAGCAGGTTTAAACAGTCCCTAGAGCAGAAAAAATTGCCAATTCATACCTCCAAAGAATACGTTTCCGGTCTAAATCTCACTAGTTGTGGTTTTCTATCAAATTCCTGAGGTATATCATCACTGTTTTCTCTCTTTTTAGGTTTACTGAAACATCAATTTTCTTTTGGAAATTTTCTGACATTTATTTCATGAAAGTATTAGAATTACAGTAGAAATTAATTTTAAAAAGTTTTAACTTCCTCATTTTTCAAAACAACAGGTGTGAAATTACTTCATTTTCAAAAGTTCTACTGATCATAAGCTGCACCAAGCATTAACTTACTTATTTTATTGGCATACCTGCCATACCCCCAAACCAAAGGAGAGCAGGGTCCACACTGGTCCAAAGTAGAGAAACGATATAAGCAAGAAAGAAACACAAAACATCATGATGCCAAGAAGACAGATAGAAATGCACAGAAATTACACAAGAAGAAACAGAATGTTATATTACAAACTCATAACACAGATAAGGACAATGTGATCTAATAACTGGGGTCAAAATCTGTATCATAAGTTGGTTCAATTGGCTCAGAACTTGAGTCATCGAATCGAACTAGAATCGATGATTGAGTCCGAACTTGATTGAGCTTTCTCCTGGATAGTGTTTTGCAGCTCAGTGTATTCTTCTGATTTTATCTTTTGGTGAGGCCAATGTACTTGCCAAGTCTAATGGTCTTGGTTTTTTCTGTCAAGCTGCTTGTAACATGGTCACCTGTGTCTTTGCTCCTCTAACCATCTGAAAGGTTTGACTCAGCAAGTCCTTCATTTTCTCTCTCTCAAATTTCATAAATAACTCTAACTTCTGAATCTGGTTTTCATAAGGGGTTCGAATGTAGGCTTGTAAATCAGATAACCCTTTTAGAACATCTCTGCAGATATAGGGATTTTCTTCCATGGTTCGTCTGAGGGAGGCAAATCGGGGAAGGGGAATGGAATGGTAGGGGACCAAAGGTATCCCAGCTGTGGGAGGGGGGGAAGAAGTGTCCAAAAGGAGGACTTCAGGGTCGGTCTGAGTGGCTTGCTCAGAGAAAGTGGGGAGTGGTGAAGGGGATGCAACCAGAGGGACTTCAGGTTCAGTTTGGGTTGCATGGGTAGTAGTGGTGGGGGTGGGCAGATCAAGCAATACTACCTCTGGTTCAGTTTGGGTAGCATGGGAATCAACAGTAGGTAAAGGGGTAATGGTGGTTGTGTGTGATGTGGAGGCTAAGGTTTGGAGTAGGTCATTGGTCACAGACTGGTTTTCTGTGTTGATTTGGAGTTGGGCTTGGATGGATTAGAGGTAGGCAAGTATTTGGGTACTAGAGGCAGGTGGGGGAGAGGTGGGCATAGCAGGGATTGGTACAACTGAAGTGGAGGGTGGGGGTGCAATGGCTGTAAAGGGAGAGGTAGGTAAGTGAGTGAAATGATGACGGTCAGGTATAGGGATAGGTTCAAGCCCCATGGTTTCAGAAATAGATCCCATTAAGGAAGAATAAGCCTCTGTAGTGAAAGGCTCAGGGTCAGGTGTATGGGATACTTCAAGTGTGTGGGCTGAATGAGCAGGTGAATTTGAGGGGCTTTGGAGCAGAGGAGTATGGGGAGATGGGGCAGTACAGTCTGCAACTAAAACATGGTCATTGGTGGGAGAGATTGGTAGGGTGAGTATGGTTGGAGTAGTTGGTGTAGAGGGGGAATCTATAATTGGAATAATGGAGGGTATGGGGGAAGGTGTTGTTGCTTCTTAGTGTGCTTGATTTATGTGAGTTTTGAAAACAGATTTATAGCTGCTAAATTACAGTGGCTCTAGACTATATAAACAAATAAAGAAATATCAGCACAGTTAGAAGAGAATTAGCCTGCAAGATCAGGGCCAATTGTAGCAAGTTTTAAAAGTAAGTGAGTGAAACATCGTCCACAGAGAATTTGTCTAAAATGTAAGATAAACCTCCAGATCTGAGCTACCAGATCTGGCTTCTTATCCTATCTAGAAAACTGATAAGATGAGAGGTTTGAATTTGTCACGTTTAACAAACTAAAAACAAAGAAAAATTTAAACTAAATGATCCAGATCCGAGTTGGGGGAATGATTGAAACAAAGATGGAGAAGTAATATCTAAATCTGATTTGGTCTTTGAAATCTAATGGGAATAACTGCAGCTCAACAGAGGTGATCCAATCTTCATCTGGCTACAAGCACAGATGTAAGAGAGATAAATCAAATTCAAGGATTAGGCTTAAACTTATGGCTATGGTCTGTCCACTTTAATGGCCACAAACCATCCAATAGTCTTTAATCCAAATCCTCAATTCAGAACAATAAACATCACTACAAATGCTGTAAGAGACTAGGTTACCAACACTAATTCTTACAGGATTAATGAATCAAGGGAAATTACATGCACAACAATGAATCTAAAGGAGTCTAATGTCGAGGAGATCGAGGAACCCTTGACATGAGTCCAATGGAGAATGCATAGTTTACAGCAACCTTTTAAAATTCATCCTTACAATTTACAGAGCACGACTTAACAGCTCTCAGATTTGCAGTCTTGGATGCAAACTCTCCTTTGAGTTACAGCAGTATCTCACAGCTCTCAAATGCAAGTACAAAGTAGGCTATTACAAAGATTGTAGACAAGCTGTCTGGCTGGGAAATGGGGGATTAGAAATGAAACTCAAAATCTGGATGCCCTAATTGGGCAAATGCTTCGTCAATTTATAGCTTTCCCCAGGTCCAGCTCAGATGTGTATCAACCAATCAGAGGTTCTCAGATCTGTATTGACCAATGGTAGTCGAGCACGGGGATTGAGATCTGTTCTAGCCAATCAGAATTCCTCGATCTGTTTCAGCCAATCAGGTGAAAAAGGCATCAATTCTGTTATGCATTTTGAAAGTTTGATAGAGTTTCTAGAAGTTCCTGCCAAGTTATTCCCTCTCTAGGTGCTCACGTGGGGTGGAATATTCCTTCGCTTTATGTTTAGAATCCTCTAGAATGTCCCTAGGTTTTAAAACGCATTGGGATGCGTGCAACAGATTACAGAATTGCCCTTGTTAAAGCTGTGAATCTCCAGAATACCTTTTCGCAGAGCTTAAGGGCCTTTTCCAAAGTGCTGTGACTTCTAAAGCTCTTTTCGCAATGTTCAATCTCTCTTCGAATTGTGTTTTCTCCTTTTCGCAAAGTTTAATCTTCTCTTCAAAGAGTTCAGATGCTCTTCAAAAACTAAGCCTGGAGTTTTAGTCCTTTTCGCAGAGTTCCAGGTTCTTTACGAAAAGTGTAGGTTCTTTGCGAAAAGAACTCTGTAGTGCATTTCTCTGTTCGAATTGTTCCCTGCTTCTCTTACTGGTCTTTGCCTCTTCCATTTAGACCTTTCAACAGCTGATGAGGTTGTTTCTTCACTTCCTTCCTTTGGATTGACATGGATTGTCATCTTTTTGGCACTTTCAAGCTACTTTTATGGTTAAGCCTGTCTTTATTGTTAGCTGCAACATAGGCACTTAAAACACTTATTTAGTTCTCTCAAAGGTTTATCAAGACTTAAGTTTAGGGGTGAAAAATGGTATTTTTCACTTGTCAACACACCCCCAAACCTAAGCTTTGCTAGTCCCTGAGCAAATAAAATAAAATAAAAACAAAGTAAAGAGCCACTTTTGTAGGGAGCACAGTTGCATTTAGCATATGCAACAAGCCTTTTAAACCCCTAGGTGATCCCTAGGGGAGGAGTGAAGTCTCCTGAGGGTTTTCAGTGAAGGTACCCACAAACTTCTTCAATACGTTAGTTAAGATCACTGTAGTTCTGTTATAGCCACTTTCCTCAATTGATTATTCACACCTGCATCAGTTATTTTGTAAGACGGTTTTTCAAGAAAGATATCAGTTTAAAACTAAAATTCTGCAATAATTCTTATTACTATTCAGTCAATTTATGTCAGAGGCCATTTACAAGGAAAATTAACAAACAGCAAGCGTTTGATTTAGGGATCCAGCTTTGATGTTGCCCTAATCAGTTGATTTTAAACCCAATTCTCATCAGGATTTTCACTCAAAAAACAAATGAGAGGGTTATACTATTTCACTGACTAAGAGCAATTACAGGTCCTCAAATAGAGTAAGGCAGGAGCATAGGCATTGCTTTTAGTTAAAAATTCACTGCTCCTTTCACCATAGACTACACAAATTCTTATCTCCATGTGATAGCTCAATCCATCAATGATCAGTAAGGACTTTTACTTGGGTTTGATTGTGGCTGATGGGTGAAATCGCTAAAAAGGGTTGGAAAGGTGTTCATTTTTGAGAAGTCAGTCAAGGTCAGGAGGTTATATGCAAACCCACTTTTCTTCAGCATAGTTTCATCTTCTTCTTTTGAATTTCCAGAGCCAAAGTGGCAATCTTTTTCTCTTTCTTTTTCAAACTTCCAATGAAAATGCCTTCTTTCTTTTGTTTTGCTCAAATATTTTTCTTTTCTTTTTCGAATTAGCACTGACTGCATGACACATTCCCTCTGTTGTTTCATCATTGCCTTTAACTTTTACCCTTCTTTTGCTATTAAATTGTTACTCAATTCTCCTTCCCTCAGCTTTCTTCCCTTTCTCTTCTGACTTCTCGGGGTAGGGTTAGGCTAAATGAAACTGATGAGGTTTATTGGATGAGATTTCAAAGGATTCATCGATTTATCTGACTCAATGGTGTGTATCAAGGGCAGTTTCAAAAGGTGGGGCTTTGTAAGGTTCAAACTGTTCAAAAGGAGGCCTTACATCATGTCTTTAATATCATGAGTGCTATCAAAATATTTCAATTTGGATATGTGTAACTTCTAGTGCCAGTACGCAGATTCACACAGTCTCAAAAGCAGAAAAGATTGCCACAACATACCTCCAAGGAATATATTTCAGGCCCAAACCTCACTGGGTGTGGTTTTTATCAACTTCTTGAGGTATATCTTCACTGTTTTCCTTCATTTGAGGTTTACTAAAACATCAATTTTCTTTTGGAAATTTCCTGACATTTACTTCATGAAAGTTTTTTATTTTTAGAATTACAGTAGAAATTCATTTTAAAAAGTTTTAACTTCCTCATTTTTCAAAACAACAGGTGTGAAATGACTTTATTTTCAAAAGTTCTGCTGATCATAAGCTGCAGTAAGCATTAACTTACTTATTTTATTGGCATTCCTGCCATACCCCCAAACCAAAGGGGAGCAGGGTCCACACTGGTCCAAAATAGAGGAAAAATATATGCAAGAAAGAAAAACAACAAAAGTAATGATGGCAAGAAGACAGACAGAAATGCACAGTATTAGACACAAAATAGATTTTTCTATTACACTGTATAACACAAAAAGTACAATGAAAGCTAATAACTGGGGTCAAAATCTGTATCATAGGTTGGTTCAAGTGGCTCCGAACTAGAGTCACTATCAGAATCAGAGCTAGAGTCAGTGTTGGAGTCCGAACTTGATTGAGCTTTCTCCGGAATAGTGTTTTTTAGCTCAGTATACTCCTCAGATTTGATCTTTTGTGAGGCCAAGGTGTTTCTTTGAGGCTAGTGGTCTTCAATTTTCTTGATCTAGTTGGGCTTGCAACATGGACACCTTGTGTTGCTTTCGGTCCTCACTGAAATGTTTGACCCAAAGAGTCCCTCATTTTATCTCTTTCAAATTTCATAAAGATCTTCCGAATCTGGTTTTCATAAGTACGGATGTAAGCTTGCAAATCAGCTAGCCTTTGAACATCTCTGGATATAAGGGTTAGTTTCCATGGCTTGGGTGAGGGTGGCATATCGGGGGAGGGGAATGGAATGCTAGGGGACTAACTGGAGGTGGGGGGAATGTGTGGCTAGAAGGGGACAGAGTGCATGCAGTGGCTTGTTCAGGAGAAAATGGGGAGTGGTGGAGGGATGGAAGATCAACCAATATTACCTCTGGATCCGTTTGGGTGGCACAGGAAGAAAAAATAGGTCTAGGGGTAATGGTGGTTGTTTGGGTTGTGGAAGCTAAGGTATGGAAGCAGTTCCATGGTTCTGGTGATTGTCTGTGTTGATTTGAAGTTGGGCTTGGATGGATTGGAGGTAGGTAAGGATTTGGGTAAGGGATGCAGGTGTGGGAGAGGGGGGCATAGTAGAGACTGGGACAACTGAGGTGGAGGGTGGAGGTGCAATGGCTGTAAAGGGAGAGGTTGGAAAGTGGGTGAAAGGAGGAGGAGCAGGTATAGGGGTGGGGTCCAGTTCCATGGTTTCAAAAATAGAACCCATTAAAGAAGAGTAGGCCTCTGTAGTGAAGGGCTCAGGTTCAGGTGTAGGGGAGGCCTCAGGTGTGTGGGCTGATGGAGCAGGGGAATGTGAGGGGCTTTGGAGCAGAGGAGTGCAGGAGGGGGGCAATAAAATCAGCTAACTCCTCTAAAGCACAGGCATTGGAGGTGAAATTGGTGGTGTGAGAATGGTTGGAGTGGTTGGTGTAGAGGGGAGTCCACAATTGGAATGATGGAAGGTGTGGAGATGGGACGGTGGGATAGGTGAAAGTGAGGGCTTGAGTAGGGAAAAGGGTGCAAGGCCAACTTCCTCCAGTATGTGCAGGTGAAGAGCTGGTCACCAAAGGAGGAGGTTTATCTATAAGCTAAAGAGCTGGTCACCACAGGAACTGGCAGAGTTGGTTCAAGAAGTGGTGCAGCTAAAGAGCTGGTCACCACAGGAGTTGGCAAAATAGGATCTGGTACAGTTGATTCGGACAAATTTGGATCTGGCAACATGGCAGGGGCAGGCTCAGTTGTAGTCTCAAATTCAGCTGCAGGGGTGGGTTCTGGCTCACTCACAACTGCAGGTTCAGTCAAAGAATAGGGCATGTGCGTGTTCACCGCCTCTCTCATCCTTCTCAAGATAGCCCGGCTTGTAGTCCAAGCCTTTTTCCCAAAATTGTGAGGTAATGACTTCAAATGGCTCCTCACTATCAATGTCAAATTTGGCTCGAGGAGGGTGATCAATCGCCAAATGGTAGGCCACTATCTTCGCTCTTTCTTGACTTGAACGACATCAGCCATGGCTTCAAAAATTAACATAGGGGCATTGAAAAACTGCCCCTTGGAGAAATGAAAGAGGGCCTCTAAAATTGGTGATCTCCTCTCTGGTCGTGCCCAAGGATGATACAAAGTTGCCCTTAAAAATGGAATCCATCAATAGAAATTGGGGGGCAAGGTCTCTTCTCATGATGGACTGCCCAGTGCCCACAATACCTTGGGTTAAATGGGCAGCCATCTCTCTAAAAGAGGCAGTTTCTGGAGCAGCCAAAGGACCAGAGGGATCAAATTGGAATGGTATCCCTAAAGCGTTCCCTATGTCTTCAAATGTCACAGTAAGATCGCAATCATCAATGAAAATGACAAGGGTAGGGACATCAGGATCTTTTCAAAGGACCTTGACTAGGTTTTGATACCATAACTTCACCATTCTTGGGTAAATTTTTTCTGGCAAGGGGGTAAGGATATTGCTTAGTGAAGCCTCTCTAAGGTATCTTAAGGATGGCAAGCACTCTGGTTTGGTGACGAAAAAAGTTTCGTCAACCATCAGCTCGGGTAATAGCTTCTGAGCTTCAATGAAAGGATTTGGTAGGACCAAATGAATGGGCAGAGGAGTAAGCTCAGGCTCAGGGCTAGCAGCAGTAGGGGTGGGTTCCTCATGTCTAATTTTCTTTCCTTTCTCCACCCTGTCTGCCTTATCCATTGAAAGTTTCCATTTAGCTGAAGTTTTGGCTTTTCCTTTTGCTTTTGGGGTCGGTTTGCTCACTTTCTTAGCAGAGGATTTGGAGAACATTGCGGCCAATGATTTCTCTGCTTTTCCCATTCTAGATTGATGTAAAAAAATGCCCAAAATAGATGCTGACGTAATCAAATTACTAAATGATAACCAGAGAGAATGGGTAGAGAAATACCGAGATCTAGGGTTTATGTTTGAACGAGTTTGTTTGCTTTGCAGAAATCCCCTAGATTATAAGCTGAAATCCTTCTCTGAAAATGCAAATGATCTACACAATCAGTTACAAAAGGGTAGTAAACTTGTTAACTCGTGCAAGGAGAGAGCGAAGTAGGGTAGCAGTGAAGAGTCGCTCTGCAGAAAGAGTTTGAAATGAAACCCCACCGTCGAAAGGGTTTAAATATATTCAAAGTTAATATCGCAAAGTGCCTTTAAGTTTTCGAAAAGTTCCAAAAGAGACCTTTTTACAATTGTGAATGGCATCAGTACCATTCGACAAGTTAACAGCTTCAGAAACATCATTTCGCAAAGGAATTAGCTTCAGAACTATCTTTTCGAAAAGAAAATGGCTTCAGCACCAACTATTCGAACAACACATCTTTGCTTTCGAGCAGTTCATTACAGCTCCAGAGTCTATTCGAAAAGTAATTTGGACTTTGCGAAAAGCGAATTATGACTTTACGACTGAACTTTAACCATGTTTAAACTATGCGAAAAGAGATAGAAGCAGAAACAGAGAAAATAAGCAAAAACTATGATATACAAACATAATGTAAAGTTTTCTACCATAAAATTTTTGGAGATTCGTGATGATAGATGGGCAGCACAGGCTCTTGGGTATTTTCAATGTATGGTTTGAGCCTCTGACCATTGACCTTTATGATTCTTCCATTACTTGGATCAAGGATGACAACAGCTCCCGAAGGGGTTGCTTGAATGACAGTGTATGGCCCTTCCCATCTGGATCTCAGTTTTCCTGGGAAAAACTTGAGCTTTGAGTTAAATAACCATACCTTAGAACCAGCTGTGAACTCTTTTCTCAATAAATTTTTATCATGAAAAGTTTTGACTTTCTCTTTATACAATCTTGAATTTGTGTTGCATCCATTCGCAGCTCTTCTAACTCAGCAAGTTGCAATTTCCTGTGATTACCAGCAGTAGTTAGATTCATGTTCAATGTTTTAAAGGCCCAAAAAGCTTTATATTCTAACTCTACTGGTAAATGGCATGCTTTGCCATAGACCAACCTAAATGGGGACATACCAATTGGGGTTTTATAGGCTGTCGTATATGCCCACAATGCATCATTCAGCTTAAAGGACCAATCCTTTCATCCTTCTTCACGGTCTTTTTCCAAAATATGTTTGATTTCTCTATTGGAAATCTCCACTTGTCCACTGGTTTGTGGATGATATGGAGTGGCTACTCTATGAGTCACAGAGTATTTCTTCAACAATGTTTCAAAATGTCTATTACAAAAATGGCTTCCCCCATCACTGATAATGGCTCTGGGGAAACCAAACCTGGAAAAAATGTGATCCTTAAGAAATTTCAAAACCACTTTGTGATCATTTGTTTTAGTAGCTGTGGCTTCAATCCATTTGGATACACCATCCACAGCTACTAAAATGAAGTTATTCCCATTGGAAGGAGGAAAGGGACCCATGAAGTCTATCCCCCAAACATCAAACAACTCAACTACTAAAATAGGCTGTAAAGGCATTGAGTTTCTCTTGAAAATGCTGCCTAATTTCTCGATTCTGGCGGGACTTACAATCTTTGAGGCATCCTTGAAAAGTGTAGGCCAATAAAATCCACACTGCGAAACCTTTGCAGCAGTTTTGTTCCCACTAAAATGACCTCCACAGGCCTGTTCATGACACATAGAAAGTATTCTATGAAATTCTTGGTCAGGGACACATTTCCTTATTATTTGATCTGCACAACTCTTAAACAGATAAGGATCCTCCCAGATGAAGTGTTTAACCTTTGAGAAGAAAAGATCTTTATCCATTCTATTCCAATGGTGAGGAATTCTTCTAATGGCCAAAAAGTTGACTATGTTGGCAAACCAAGGAGTGTGTACACTAATGGTAAAAAGTTGCTCATCAGGGAAAGATTCATTGATAGGCAACCTATCAATCTCAGCAGTTAAAATTCTGGAGAGGTGATCAGCCACAACATTCTCCACCCCTTTTTTATCTTTAATCTGTAGATCAAATTCCTATAATAGGAGAATCCACCTGATTAATCTTGGTTTGGTGTCCTTCTTAGACAGAAGGTATTTCAAGGCAGAGTGGTCAGTGAACACCACTATTTGTGAACCCAAGACTATGACCTGAATTTTTCTAAAGCAAAAATAATTGCCAGCAGCTCCTTCTCAGTTGTTGTGTAATTGAGCTGTGCATCAATCATTGATCTACTGGCATAAGCTATGACATGAGGCAGCTTATCTTTTCTATGTCCAAGGACAGCTCCCAAAGCATAATCTGATGCATCACACATCAGTTCAAAAGGTAATGAATAATCTGGAGACTGCAATATTGGAGCTAAAATCAGACAGTTTTTTAGGAATTCAAAAGCCTTCATGCATTCATTATTGAAAACAAAAGGGACATCTTGGCACAGCAAATGACAAAGAGGTTTAGTTATTTTACTGAAGTCCTTGATGAACCTTCTATAAAATCCAAAGATGTCCTAAAAACTTCGATTTGTTTAGCTTTTGGGGGTGGTAAATGTGCAATTAACTCAATTTTTGCTTTGTCCACCTCAATGCCTTTGTGGGAAACAATATGGCCAAGGACAATGCCCTGGGTGACCATGAAATGGCTCTTTTCCCAGCTCAAAACCAGATTGGTTTCTTCGCATCTTTGTAGTACCAATTTGAGAGGGTGTAAACACTGGGAAAAACTGTTGCCATAGATTGAGAAATCATCCATAAAAATCTCCATAAATTGGTCAATCATATCAGAAAAAATTGCATACATGCATCTTTGGAAGGTAGCAGGAGCATTACAAAGACCAAAAGGCATTCTCCTATAGGCACCACGTGAATGTGGCCTTTTCCTGATCTTGTGGGTACACAGGAATCTGGTTGTAACCAGAGTAACCATCAAGAAAACAGTAATAAGCTTTTCCTGCTAGCTTATCTAAGATCTGATCAATGAATGGGAGGGGGAAATGGTCTTTTCTGGTCATTGCATTTAATTTTCTGTAATCAATACAGACTCTCCATCCAGTTGTTTGTCTGGTTGACATAAGCTCACCAGAATCTGAAGTTACAATAGTGATTCCAGATTTCTTAAGTACCACCTGTGTAGGTGCTACCCAAGCTGAATCTAAAATGGGGTAAATGACCTGCATCCAACAACTTAACAACCTCTTTCATGACCACTTCTTGCATATGAGGGTTCAACCTCCTTTGCATTTCTCTAGAAGGCTTTGCATCTTCTTCCAAGTGGATTTTGTGCATGCAAACAGCTGGACTGATTCCTCCTAAATCAGTAATAGTCCAGCCAATTGCCCTTTTATGTTCTTTTAAGACTATCAGCAACTCTTCCTCTTGCTCCTTTGTGAGAGAGGAAGAAATAATGGCAGGCAATGACTTATGATGACCTAAGAATACATACTTCAAATTTCCTGGCAGCTGCTTTAGTTCTAAATCAGGTGGGCTAAGAAAAGAAGGTAACAAAGGTACCTTAGATGTTTGTGGAAGGGGGAGAGTAGCAGGTTTCCAAGAAGAGAAACTTGCTGATTGATTAAGAGTTCCTTGCACAACATTTATTTCCTCAGAATTTGAGATACAACTTGCTTCTTTTTCAGCATATCCCCAAGCATCTTTAACATCTGTGGTGAAGTCTTCACCCTGCAGAAATTTTTGTAAAGTCCCTTCCACAAGTTCATCCAATAGATCAACATGAAAACATTCTTCAGAGCTGAATTGAGGCTGTGTGACTGCATTATAAACATTTAATTTTACCTTCATGTTTCCAAATGAGACTTCCATAATACCAGACCTGCATTGAATGCAAGCATTTGCTGTAGCCAGGAATGGTCTTCCCAAAATGACTGGGATGGAAGTTTTGCTTTTGGTTGGTTCCATATCCAAAACTAGAAAATCAGCAGGATAGAAGAATTTATCTACTCCCACCAATACATCTTCAATCATCCCTACTGGCTTTCTTTCAGATCTGTCTGCTAGTTGTAACACCACATGAGTGGGTTTTAATTCTCCCAAACCTAGTATGGAAGTAGGTTGACACTAGCACCCAGATCTAATAAAGCCTTTTCAATGGTGTGTTCCCCAATAATGCAAGGGATTGTGGGGATTCCAGGATCTTGAAGTTTAGGAGGTGTAGCAATGGATAACACCTGATTAATTCTTTCCACAGCAAAGGCCTTTTTGGACAACTGCATCCTAGACTGTCTTTTATGAGTGCAAACATCTTTCAAAAATTTTACATATGCTGGAATTTGTTTGATTGCCTCAAGCAAAGGTAAATTTATCTTGACTTGCTTGAAAGTCTCCATCATCTCATCTATTTTTGTGTTCCCTTTATCAAAAGGGGATACTGATTTCATTGCATGAAGAAATGGTAAATGAGGAACTAATCTTTCATCTGACTTTAGAAGTGTTTTCGGAAATTTTTTAATTTTCATTTTTCATTTTTTGGTTTTTCGAGGTACATCAAGAACTCCCATCGCTATCACTAAGCTACTCTTGCTGCATATCTTTATCGTCTTCCTCATCTCTTTCTTCTTGACCCACTTTGTTATCTATCATTTTCCACTTCTCAAAGTGGTGACAGTTTACTTCTTCATGTGAATTAGAAGCTTCTCCAACCATGAAGCCCTTTGGGATTGTTCAAAGGTTGGTCAGGTAACTTTCCTTCCTCTCTTTGGCCATAGTATTTGAAAGTTGCCCCAATTTTTCTTCAATCTCCCTTATGCTCTGGCTGTGGAAATTCACAGTCTGAGGTAAAGATCCTAAATCCTGGAGTGAATTTAGCACTTGATGTCCAAAAGAAGGGGACCTGGAAGGGGTTTGATCTGGGGTGATTGTCGCATGTGTTGTTGTGGAATGGCGCTGAAAATTTGGTTTGGCATAAATTCTTCC
This sequence comes from Chloranthus sessilifolius, assembly GCA_021018995.1. Classification (NCBI taxonomy): domain Eukaryota; kingdom Viridiplantae; phylum Streptophyta; class Magnoliopsida; order Chloranthales; family Chloranthaceae; genus Chloranthus; species Chloranthus sessilifolius. Next base: position 127,871,334 of record CM037589.1, on the reverse strand, counting down.
GATAAGGTCATGCATGCTTTGAAAGGCATTTGGTTCTTTGGTTGTTGTCATTTGTGATTGATAATTCCCTTGGTTCCACCTCAAATTGGGGTGCTCTGCATGGATATTCATTTGATCGCATCTGTCCAAATGATTGAGCAAAGATGAGCTTGTTCCACCATTAAATCTGGGAACTGGTGCGGACATTGGTCAATTGAATGAGTAGGGGATGGCATATCGATACCTCCTCTCATCTGTTGCACCATTTGGATTTTTAAGTGAGTCCATCAATCTATCAAACTTTGTGGTTAAATTGTCCATCTTTCTTTCCAACTCATTCACCTCATAAATCATCCCTTTGGTGGGTTGCTGATTGTTCAACCTAGCAGGATTTTCAATATCTCTTGACAGAGATTCCTGCTGAGTTGAGTTTTCACCAATTACTTCAAATAAGTCCCAAACCTCCTCAACTATTTTTTGCAAGTAAGTGCCTCCACAAGAGGCATCCACCATATTTTTGCCTTTTTGATCAATTCCTTGATAGAAGCTTTGAACCAGCTGCCATCTGGGAATTTGATGATGAGGACATTGCCTTAAAAGTTCCTTAAATCTTTCCCATGCTTCATGGAAAGTTTCAGTTGAGTTTTGGGAGAATGAAATGATACTTTGTCTCAATTGGCTTGTTTTAGACATTGGGAAATATTTGGCTAAGAATTGACACTGCAAATCATTCCAAGAAGTGATACTGTTTGGTGCTAACATAGATAACCATGCTCTAGCTTTATCCTTTAATGAAAAAGGAAAGTGCCTAAGCTTGGTTGCTTCTGGACCCAGTCCAGCTATGTTGAATGTGGTGCAAAGAGCCAAGAATTCATCCACATGTTTGTATGGATCTTCCTTATTCAACCCATGGAAGGAAGGAAGGATTTGGATAGTTGATGACTTGATCTCATAATTTCCTTCAACAGTAGGGAATTGAATGCAAAAGGGAGAATTATAAGCACCAGTGTTGTCGCTCCAAGTGTGCCATAATTGTGTGCATTATGAATCAAAAATTAAAGAATTAAAGAATGCTAGGTTATATGGATGTTAACTTATGAAAGGGATATCAGCACATTGGGGCTAACACTGGCCTGCAAGATCAGGGCCAATTGTAGCAAGTTTTAAAAGTAAGTATTTCAAGATCGTCCACAGAGAAGTTTGTCTAAACTGAGAGATAAACCTCCAGATCTGTGCTACCAGATCTGGCTCTATAATTATCTAAAAAGAACAGATAAAAGAGAGTGTTGGATTGTGTCACATTTAACTATAAGCAAATAAAGAAAAGAACTATCTACATGATCCAGATCCGAGTTGGGGAGATGTTTAAAATAAGACAAATGCAGAAATAATAGCTTCATGTACTTTAGCCTCCGAATTTTAATGGAGAATCAGCAGGCGATTCAATCTTCATCGGCTACCGGCAGATGTAAGAGGAATAAATCCCAATTAAGGAATAGGTTTAGACTTATGGGCGTGATCTGTCCACTTAAATGGTCACAGATCATCGACTAGTCATGGCCTATTCTTTAGTTAAACATGAACATCATCAGAAATGCTAGAATTAGGTTACCAACGCTAATTCGCAGAGGGGTGATGAATTAAGGGAAGTTGCATGCGGATGAGGGGATCTAAAGAAGTCTAATGGACTAAGGTGAACATTCAGAACCCTCCACATGACTCCAATGGAGAAGACACAAATTACAGCAAACTTTTAAAATCCAACGTTACAATTACAGAGCACGGCTTCTTAGAGAGCCCTCGACTTACGACCGAGCTTCTCGAGAGAGCCCTCGATTCTGATCTTGAATCCGAACTTGGAAGTACAAATCACTCACAATGGCTCTCAAAGGTAAACTACAAGAAGGGATTATAGGGGGTTCAGATAAGCTATCTGACCGGAATGAGGGAAACAGAGATGAAAACTCTAAAATCTGGATACCCAAATTGGGCAAATGGTTCGTCTATTTATAGTTTTCCGTAAGCCACTTTCGGATGTGTATCAACCAATCGAATTGGATAGATCTGTATCAACCAATAGGAGTCGAGCACCGTGATCCAGACTGTTTCGCCAATCGAAATGCTTGATCCGGTTCACCAATCGTGAAACAGAGGCATCAATTACATTATGTAATTCAAAATCTGTTTGAGCTTCTAGAAGTTCAAGTAAATTTCATCTTTGGGTGTTCACATGGGGTGGAATATGCCTTTGGTTCGTGCTCGTAATCTTCGGAATGTCCTTGGGTTTTAAAATGCATTGGGCGCGTGCAAAGTTTCTGAAATACCCTTGGACGATAAAATCGAATGCCATTTACATAGTTTAAGGGCTTTTCAAAGTAGTTTGGCTCGAATCTCTTCGCATAAAGCATTTTGGCTCCGTAATCTCTTTTCGCAAAGCATTTTGGCTTCGAGGAGATCTTTCGCAAGGACTTTGGCTTGAGGAGATCTTTTAGCAAAGGACTTCTCTTCTTTTCGCAAAGAATTTTGGCTTCAGGTCTTTTTCAAAGGACTTCTCTTCTTTTCGCAAAGTTCAAAGTTCTTTGAATAGTAGATGTTCTTCTTGAATTGAACTTTTAGCTTCCATTCTTCTTTGCGAATGGATCCTTCTTCTTCTTAGTCTTTTCTTGCTCTTTTAGGACCTTTTAGCCATTCTTTGAGGCTATTTCTTCACTCCCTCTTTGAGTTTGACATGCGTTGTCGACTTTTTGATCATTTTAGGATGGTTTTGGATTTGGACTGCTTTTTGGTTAGTGCAATATGAACACTAAAGCACTTATTTAGTCCTCTCAAGGGTCTTTCAAGGCTCATGTTTAGGGGTAAAATGGTATTTTCACTACTTATCACACCAAACCTAAGCTTTGCTAGTCCACGAGCAAAGAAACATAAAAAACAAAGTAAAGAGCCACTTTTGTAGGAAGCAGTGCATTTAGCATATGCAACAAGCCTTTTAAACCTAGGTGATCCCTAGAGGAGGAGTGAAGTCTCTGAGGGTTTTCAGTGAAGGTACCCACAAACTTCTCCATGAAGCTTAACATCGGCAATATTATCAAATGAGCAATCAAGGAGGGTTAGTTACTCTTGAATCAATGATGAAACAGAAAATTTGATTATTGTTTGCATGTGAATTTAAACATTTATAAACCTCATGAATGTTTCAATATTTCCAATCTGTGAGCAGTCATAGAAAATCATACAAATGTGCGTGAAGCTCATCCTATGGATAAAAATTAGGTTATAAGTCATACTTAAGGTGCTCAAGTTCCAACCCAAATACTCACCGGGTATACTCTCATCGTGTTTTTGTTGAGGGTTCATTTTCACTCAAGCTCAAGAGCGCTTACATCTCCCAACTGGATCTGTAAGCATGAGCATAGGCATGATTCTTAGGCAATGGCATCATTGACATCTCCTCACCATAGATTGGGTCACTTCTCATCTCCACATGACAGCTCACTCAACTTTGGATCACAAGGGCTTTTAATCTAGGTTTGTTTGTATGGCTTATGGAGTGAAGTTTCAAGGAAAGGCAATTTGAACAGAGGTTTGAATTTGAGAACTCGTGAAGTGGGAGATGGTTCATGACTCCACCTTTTTGAGTTTAGCTTCTTTCTTCTTCTTTTTCGAGATTCTCACATTCGGTGATCAGTTCTTTCTTTGATCTTGCATTTTCAACATAAGGTCCCTTTTTGCCTTTTTGCTTGCAACTTTTTCACATTGTTTGTCTCTTCTTTTCTCCCACCATATTGTTTTGAGGTATTTTCTCTTCATTTTCTTGATGTTGCCCAGAAATGGTCCATCTTGATTCTTTCTCCTTTACCTCAATTCTCGAGTGAGGAAGGCTGAATTGGTTCCATAGGTTCAAAAAAGTACTTTTGAGTATTTTTGATGAAGAATTGTAGGATTTACACTCAAATGGGGTACAAACAGGAGGCAGATTTTTCTTGGTTGGTTCTCATAGGTTCAAAATGTCTAAAGAAGGCCTTGATCTTTTCCTCGGTTTCATGAGTCTTTGTTACTTGTTTTAATTTGGAGTTTCCTAACTTCTAGTGGATCTAATGCCTCACCAATCCTTTGAATCGGAAAAAAATTGCCTCACCACTCTTCAGAGAGATGGAAAATATATGGGCTCAATTCTCACCGGTTATGGTTTTTCCTTGAGCTTTTAAGTATATCTTTACCTTTTCTCTTCCTTTTGACTTACTACGTCTTTGATACGATGTATGTTTTTATGGTGTAATCATCATGGAAATGTAGAATATCGCAAGGTTTAGAATGTCTAAATTTGGCAAAGGAATTTTAAATTTTCTAGTTGTCATGATTCTTAAGTAAATTAATACATTTCCTAATTACTTAGGTGATTCTGCGCCCTTATGTTAACTATTCCTAGGGGGACTTAGCCACACCCCAAACCTATGGGGAACAGTGTCCTCACCGGTTCAAAGGTGGTGGACAATTATTAGGGAAGAATGAAAGAAACAACAATAATCTGCGATTCTGACAAGCACATCGAAATTTGGATAGAAAATAAAAGGAAAAAAAGGGAAAGTAGGGAGGGGGTTGTAAGTTTTTACGAAATAGGGAGAACAAAAAGCAGATGGTTAGGCACGACTTATAACAGAAAAAAAATTGCAATAGAATAAAAAGGAAAATAAGAAAATAAGAAAGAGACAATTGTGAAATTGGGCTTGTAAACCTGGTAGAAATGTTGATTCTCCTACTTCCCTCATTCTTCTTAACATGGCACGACTTGTGGTCGGGCTTTCTTGCCAAAGTTGTGAGGAGTGAGTACCTCAAAGGGCTCTTCCTATCAATGTCAAACTTGGCTCTTAAGAGGGTCAGAATGAGTCTTCCAAAGGGAGGCCAAAGAATCTTACATTCCTTTTTACCTTGGCACTCACATCAGCCATTGCTTCAGGATCGACATGGGGCATTGAAGAATTGCCCTTAGAGAAGTGAAAGAGGGCTTCTAAGATGGGGTTCGCCTCTCTTGGGTGTGCCCAGTAACATAAAAACTCTCTGAGTATGGAATCCATCAAGAGATATTGCGAGGCGGATCTCTTCTCACTATTGATTGCCCAGAACCCACCATGCCTGTGTCAAATGGGCAGCCATATCTAAAGAGGCAACTTGAGGAGCGATCAAGGGTCCATCAGATTGAATTGAAAAGGTATCCCTAGGGCATGTCCAATGTCCTCAAAATACATGATTAAGTCAGCTTGTCATATAAAATAACTAGGGTTGGCACATCAAGATGTTCCTCTGTGACTGTGGTGAGGTTCGATACCACGCCTTTGTCATCCTTGGGTAAATTTTCTCGGGTAATGGAGTGAGGATGGTGCCGAGGGAAGCCTCCGAGATATCTTAAAGATAGCACGCAATCGTTTGGAGGAGAAAAAGTTTCATCCACCAATAGCTCGTGTATGAGCTCAGGCATCAATGAATGGGTTAGGCAAAACCAAAGGAATGGGTAATGGGGACTTTGGACTGGGCTCGAGGCGGCAGGTGGGCTCCTCATGGCGTATTTTTTTTTTCTTTTCAACCCTATCTGCTTTGTCCATTGAAAGTTTTCTCTTGAGACTTCTTGGCTTTGCCTTTGGCTTTGGGGTGTTTTGGCTGCCTTCTTGGTCAAGATTTAGGGAACATGGCAGAAGAGATTTCTCGGTTTTTCCCATATTTAAAATGGCCTCAAATGTAGCTTAAGTACCAAAGCAATCACAGAAAGAATAAGAGTAGAAGCGATTACGCTTGATCCGAGGGTTTCCTCTGTGTGAGTTTCTTTGCTCGAAAAGATCAGCGGTATGATCTACACCTTTGATTTCGACAAGAGAAAAGGCGGAGAGGATTAGAATAGATGGTGGAGTCTTTACCTTGCGAAATGTTTGTAAAGACTCCTCCACCACTCATCAATGATGTCAACATGGAAACATTCCTCCAGAGAATTGAGGGTGAGTAACTGATTATACACATTCAATTTAACTTTCATATTTCCAAAAGACACCTCCATGATGCCGGACACTGCATTGAATGCATGCATTAGTCAGAGCTGTGAATGGTCTTCCCATAATGACAGGATGGCGGTGGTACTTTTGGTTGGTTCCATGTCCAACACCAAAAAGTCGTGAGGTAGAAAAACTTGTCTACTCCTACCAAAACATCTTCAATCAACCCCATAGGTTTCCTATCTGTTTCAGCTGTAACACCACTTGAGTGGGTTTCAATTCTCCCAAACCTAGCTTCTCATAAACAGAGCAGTTGACACTAGCACCAGATCTAGCAAGGCTTTCTCAATGGTGTGCTCCCCAATGATGCAGGGGATTGTGGGGATTCGTGGTCTTGCATCTTAGGTGGTGTTGCAATTGATAGCACTTGGTTGATTTTCTCCACACAAAGGCCTTCTTGGATAAATGTATCCTAGATTGCCTTTTGTGGGTGCACACCTCTTTGAGAAATTTTGCATAAGCGAGGACTGTTTGATTGCATCAAGCGAGGTAGATTAATTTTAACTTGCTTGAATGTCTCCATCATTTCCTCAATTTTTGTGTTTCCTTTGTCAAAGGAGCTGACTTCATTGCATGGGGAAATGGGAGGTGAGGAACAAATTTCTCCTCCTCATCTTTTCAACAATTTTGTTATTTTTACTTTTTTCATTTTTTGAATTTTCGATGTAAATCAATGACCATATTGCTATCCATTTGTTTTTTACTTGTTTTGATCACCGCTCAACAAGAGCCCTTATTTACTCTTGCTGAAAATAATGAGAAACAACTCAGAGATTTTCTATTTGTGTTTTAGCTTCTTTTATTTTGTATTTGGTTTTGTAAAAAATCAAGATGCCTAAAAGAAGCGAGAAATTATAATCAAACAAACATTAAACACGAATCGGCTGGTTCTCAAGAATTTAAAAATAGAAAATGAATGCAAAGGAGAAGGATGTAAACTCAAGCAGATCTGCTCCACTTTGGTCCAGATGCTCCTTGTTGACGGTTGCCCCAGATCGCAAAACATCCAAAAGCGCAGAAGATACCTTATTCAAGTATTGACAAAAATAAAAAGAAAAACTCAAAGCACGCCCAAATTTGACAAAAAGACAAAAGAGTGGCAAAGATTTATTCAAATAACTAGAAGGCAAAAGAATAAAAACTCGGAAAAAAAAAAAAATTTCAACTGCAGAAAGCAGGGTTTTCTATACAAAGCTGTCAGAGACATTTAATCAAGCACTTGGAATGCAAAGTGCAGGTTTAAAGAAAAATTAAAATAAAATCAAATCTACAAAATAAAAAACTTAGGTCTACCTATTTTAGAACAAACTTCCCAAGAACGCGCCAAAAACTTGTTGTCGCTCCAAGTGTGCCATAATTGTGTGCATTATGAATCAAAATTAAAGAATTAAAGAATGCTAGGTTATATGGATGTTAACTTATGAAAGGGATATCAGACATTGGGGCTAACACGGCCCGCAAGATCGGGGCCAATTGTAGCAAGTTTTAAAAGTAAGTATTTCAAGATCGTCCACGAGAAGTTTGTCTAAACTGAGAGATAAACCTCGATCTGTGCTACAGATCTGGCTCTATAATTATCTAAAAGAACAGATAAAAGAGAGTGTTGGATTGTGTCACATTTAACTATAAGCAAATAAAGAAAAGAACTATCTACATGATCCAGATCCGAGTTGGGAGATGTTTAAAATAAGACAAATCACGAAATAATAGCTTCATGTACTTTAGCCTCTGAATTTTAATGGAGAATCAGAGTTCAACAGGCGATTCAATCTTCATCCGGCTACCGACGAGATGTAAGAGAAATAAATCCGAATTAAGGAATAGGTTTAGACTTATGGTCGTGATCTCATCCCACTTAAATGGTCACAGATCATCGATTAGCGTGGCCTATTCTTTAGTTCGAACATGAACATCATTTGTAAATCTTTGCTGAATTAGGTTACCAACGCTTAATTATGAGGATGATGAATTAAGGAAGTTGGATGCGGATAAGTGAATCTAAAGAAGTCTAATGCACTAAGGTGATCATTCGGAACCCTCGACATGACTCCAATGGAGAAGACACAAATTACAAAGAACCTTTTAAAATCCAACGTTACAATTCTGAGCACGGCTTCTAGAGAGCCCTCGGACTTATACCGAGCTTCTGAGAGAGCCCTCGAGTTCTGATCTTGAATCCGAACTTGGAAGTACAAATCCCTCACAATGGCTCTCAAAGGTAAACTACAAGAAGGATTATAGGTTCAGATAAGCTATCCGGACGGAATGAGGGAAACAGAGATGAAAACTCTAAAATCTGGATACCCAAATTGGGCAAATGGTTCGTCTATTTATAGTTTTCCCTAAGCGGCTCAGATGTGTATCAACCAATCGTAATTGGATAGATCTGTATCAACCAATAGAGTCGAGCACGGGATCCAGATCTGCATGTCGCCAATCAAATGCTTGATCCGGGTTCAAATCAGAAGCAGAGGCATCAATTACTTATGTAATTCAAAATCTGTTTGAGCTTCTAGAAGTTCCCGCCAAGTAATTTCATCTTTGGGTGTTCACATGGGGTGGAATATGCCTTTGGTTCGTTTCGTAATCTTCGGAATGTCCTTGGGTTTTAAAACGCATTGGGGCGTGCAAAGTTTCTGAAATACCCTTGGACGACAAATCCGAATGCCATTTCGCATAGTTTAAGGGCTTTTTTCAAAGTAGTTTGGCTCGAAATCTCTCTTCGAAAGCATTTTGGCTCCGTAATCTCTTTTATAAAGCATTTTGGCTTCAGGAGATCTTTTCAAAGGACTTTGGCCGGAGAGATCTTTTCAAAGGACTTCTCTTCTTTTCGCAAAGAATTTTGGCTTCAGGAGGTCTTTTCGCAAAGGACTTCTCTTCTTTTCGCAAAGTTCAAAGTTCTTTGCGAATAGTAGATGTTCTTTGCGAATTGAACTTTTAGCTTCCATTCTTCTTTGCGAATGGATCCTTCTTCTTCTTCAGGTCTTTTCTTGCTCTTTTAGGACCTTTTTAGCCATTGCTGAGGCTATTTCTTCACTCCCTCTTTGAGTTTGACATGCGTTGTCAGCTTTTTGATCATTTTAGGATGGTTTTCGGATTTGGACCTGTCTTTTTGGTTAGCTGCAATATGAACACTAAAGCACTTATTTAGTCCTCTCAAGGGTCTTTCAAGGCTCATGTTTAGGGGTAAAAAATGGTATTTTTCACTACTTATCAACCAGGTGCAAAGTAATCCCTCAAAAGTCGAGGTTCTTCACCCACAGTAGCAGAATTCTGTGTTGTTTGTTTGGTTCGTAGTAGCCTTTCAACTTCTAAATTCAATGGGAGACTCTCAGGGCTGAGGGTCCTCCTACCAAACATACAACCCAGAACAAAAAAAATCTGATTATTCACAGCAAACCTTCAGAATTCCTTTCAGTAATTTCCCTTCTTCAAAAACCTGAATATGAATAACTGCACAAGTATAAACAATAGAATAGTTTAGTACTGATAAAAATTAAAATGAAAACTTAGGTCTATCTATTTTAGAACAAATTCCCCGACAACGGCGCCAAAAACTTGTTGTTGCTTCTTAGTGTGCTTGATTTATGTGAGTTTTGAAAACAGATTTATAGCTGCTAAATTACAGTGGCTCTAGACTATATAAACAAATAAAGAAATATCATCACAGTTAGAAGAGAATTAGCCTGCAAGATCAGGGCCAATTGTAGCAAGTTTTAAAAGTAAGTGAGTGAAACATCGTCCACAGAGAATTTGTCTAAAATGTAAGATAAACCTTCAGATCTGAGCTATCAGATCTAGCTTCTTATCCTATCTAGAAAACTGATAAGATGAGAGGTTTGAATTTGTCACGTTTAACAAACTAAAAACAAAGAAAAATTTAAACTAAATGATCCAGATCCGAGTTGGAGGAATGATTGAAACAAAGATTGAGAAGTAATATCTAAATCTGATTTGGTCTTTGAAATCTAATGGGAATAACTGCAGCTCAACAGAGGTGATCCAATCTTCATCTGGCTACAAGAACAGATGTAGGAGAGATAAATCTAATTCAAGGATTAGGCTTACGCTTATGGCTATGGTCTGTCCACTTTAATGGCCACAAACCATCCAATAGTCTTTAATCCAAATCCTCAATTCAGAACAATAAACATCACTACAAATGCTGTAAGAGACTAGGTTACCAACACTAATTCTTACAGGATTAATGAATCAAGGGAAATTACATGCACAACAATGAATCTAAAGGAGTCTAATGTACTGAGGAGATCAGAGGGAACCCTTGACATGAGTCCAATGGAGAATGCATAGTTTACAGCAACCTTTTAAAATTCATCCTTACAATTTCTGAGCACGCTTAACGGCTCAGTTTGCAATCTTGGATAAACTCTCCTTTGAGTTCTGATATCTCACGACTCTCAAATGCAAGTACAAAGTAGGCTATTACAAGGATTGAGACATAAGTATGCAGGGAAATGGGGATTAGAAATGAAACTCAAAATCTGGATGCCCTAATTGGGCAAATGCTTCGTCAATTTATAGCTTTCCCCAGGTTCAGCTCAGATGTGTATCAACCAATCAGAGGTTCTCAGATCTGTATTGACCAATGGTAGTCGAGCACGGGGATCGAGATCTGTTCTAGCCAATCAGAATTCCTCGATCTATTTCAGCCAATCAGGTGAAAAAGGCATCAATTCTGTTATGCATTTTGAAAGTTTGTTAGAGTTTCCAGAAGTTCCCGCCAAGTTATTCCCTCTCTAGGTGCTCACGTGGGGTGGAATATTCCTTCGCTTTATGCTTAGAACCCTCTGGAATGTCCCTAGGTTTTAAAACACATTGGGATGTGTGCAACAGATTACTGAATTGCCCTTGTTAATGCTGCGAATCACCAGAATACCTTTTCGCAGAGCTTAGGGGCCTTTTCGCAAAGTGCTGTGACTTCTGAAGCTCTTTTCACAATGTTCAATCTCTCTTCGAATTGTGTTTTCTCCTTTTCGTAAAGTTCAATCTTCTCTTCGAAGAGTTCAGATGCTCTTCGAAAACTAAGCCTGGAGTTTTAGTCCTTTTCGCAGAGTTCCAGGTTCTTTACGAAAAGTGCAGGTTCTTTGCGAAAAGAACTCTGTAGTGCATTTCTCTGTTCGAATTGTTCCCTGCTTCTCTTACAGGTCTTTGCCTCTTCCATTTAGACCTTTCAACAGCTGATGAGGTTGTTTCTTCACTTCCTTTCTTTGGATTGACATGGATTGTCATCTTTTTGGCACTTTTAAGCTGCTTTTATGGTTAAGCCTGTCTTTACTGTTAGCTGCAACATAGGCACTTAAAACACTTATTTAGTTCTCTCAAAGGTCTATCAAGACTTAAGTTTAGGGGTGAAAAATGGTATTTTTCACTTGTCAACAGAAGGGCAGCTGGGATAGGTGAAGTGGCAGGGGTTGGAATAGGGGAGGAGGGTGAAAGGCCAACTTCCTCAAAAATTGGTACAACTGAAGAGCTGGTCACCATGGGAAGGAAAGTTTCTTCAACAATGGGTGCAGCTAAAGAGCTGGTCACCACAGGGTCTGGCAGAGCTGCTTCGAGAAGGGGTGCATTTAAAGAGCTGGTCACCACAGGTTCTGCCAAAACTGGTTCTAAGGGAACTGCAGGGGCAGGTTCAGGTGCAGGTTCATCTTCTTCTCTCATTCATCTCTGCATGGCTTGGCTTGTAGTCCAAGCCTTTTTCCCAAAATTGTGAGGAGCAATGACTTCAAATGGCTCCTCATTATCAATGTCAAACTTGGCTCTGTGGAGGGCTGTGATCAATCTACCAAATGGGAGGCCAGCTAATTTCTGCTCCTTTTTCAACTTGGCACTAATATCAGCCATGGCTTCAAAAATTAACATAGGGGCATTGAAAAACTGCCCCTTAGAAAAGTGAAAGAGCGCCTCCAAAATTGGTGTTCTCCTCTCTTGGCTATGCCCGGTAACATAAAAACTTCCCCTCAAAATGGAGTCCATCAATAGAAATTGGGGGGCTAGGTCTCTCCTCATGATGGACTGTCCAGTGCCCACAATTCCTTGGGTCAAATGTGCAGCCATTTCTCTAAAGGAGGCTGTTGAGGGCAGCCAATGGACCAGGATCAAATTGGAAGGGTATCCCCAAGCATTCCCTATGTCTTCAAATGTGACCGTAAGATCGCAATCATCAATAAAGATAACTGTAGGGACATCGATCACTTTCATGACCTTGATTATGTTTTGGTACCATAACTTCACCATTCGTGGGTAAATTTTCTCCGCAAAGGGTAAAGATATTGCTTAGTGCATCCCTTATGTATCTTAAAGATAACTTGAGCACTCGGTTTGTTGACGAAAAAGTTTCGTCACAATCATTCAGAATTAACTTCTGAGCTTCAATGAATGGATTTGGTAGTACCAAATGTATAGGCAGAGGAGGAAGCTCAGGCTCAGGACTAGCAGCAGTAGAGATGGGTTCCTCATGTCTCACTTTCTTCCCTTTCTCCACCCTATCCGCTTTATCCATAGATAGTTTTCTTTTGGCTGACGTTTTGGCTTTTCCCTTTGGGGTAGGTTTGCTAACTTTCTTAGCAGAGGATTTTGGGAACATGGCAGCCAATGATTTCTCTGCTTTTCCCATTCGAAATAGATGTATGAAAATGTCTCTTGACACAAATTGAAAATTTTCAAATGATAAACAGAGAGAATGTGCAGAGAAATACCGAGATCTAGGGTTTTTAATTGAACGAGTTGTTTGCTTGCAGAAATCCCCCAGACTAGAAGCTAAAATCCTTCTCTGAAAACCCAAATGATCGAACAAAGGTGAAGAAAAATGTAGCAAGCTTCTCAAATTGCGCAAGGAAAGAACGAAATAGGGTTTCCGTGGAACAGGTCGCTCTTTAGAAAGCCGTCGAATATGACCCCCTACTTTGAAAGAGTTTAAATATACTCAGTGTTAATTTCGCAAAGTTCTTTATAAGTTTTCAAAAAGTTCCAAAATAGACCTCTTGACAACTGCGAATGGCATCAGTACCATTCGAAAAGTTAATCGCTTTAGAAACATCTTTTCGAAAAGAACAAGCTTCAGAACCAACTATTCGAAAAGCAAATCTTTCCTTTCAAGCAGTTTGTTACAAATCCAGAGTGTTGAGAACTGGAAAATACCATTTTTCACCCCTTAATCTAAGTCTTGATAGACCTTTGAGAGAACTAGATAAGCGTTTTAAGTGCCTATGTTGGAGCTAACAATAAAGACAGGCTTAACCATAAAAGCAGCTTAAAAGTGCCAAAAAGATGACAATCCATGTCAGTCCAAAGAAAGGAAGTGAAGAAACAACCTCATCAGCTGTTGAAAGGTCTAAAGTAAAGAGGCAAAGACACATGAAGCGGGGAACAATTGAGCAGGAGAAATGCACTCTGAGTTCTTTTAGCAAAGAACACACTTTTAAATAAGAACCTTGAACTCTGCGAAAAGGACTAAAACTCAGGCGTAGCTTCGAAGAGCATCGAACTCCTCGAAGAAGATTGAACTTTGCGAAAAGGAAACTTTGCGAATAGATCTCCGAAGATTCAGTTCGAAAAGGTCTCAACATTGCGAAAAGAGCTTGAAGTCGACACTTTGCGAAAAGACCCTTAAGCTCTGCGAAAAGGTATTACGGAGATTAGCGGCTTTAACAAGGGCAATTCGATGTCTGTTGCAGCGTCCCAATGCATTTAAAACCCAAGGACATTAGGAAGATTACGAGCACAGACCAAGGCATATTCCACCCCATGTGAACACCCAAAGATGAAATTACTTGGCGGGAACTTCTAGAAAGCTCAAACTTTCAAAATGCATAACAAAATTGATGCCTTTTCACGATTGGTGAACGGATCGAGGAATTCTGATTGGCCAAAATAGATCTGGATCCTTGTGCTCGACTCTTATTGGTTGATACAGATCTATCCAATTCTGATTGGTTGATACGCATCTGAGCTGGCTTAGGAAAAACTATAATTAGACGAACCATTTGCCTAATTTGGGTATCCAGATTTTGAGTTTCATTCCTATTCCCCCATTTCCAAACCAGATAGTTTGTCTGAAATCCCTGTAATAGCTTCACTTTGACTTGCAATTGAGAGCTGTGAAATATTTCTGTAATTCAAAAGAGAGTTGTATTCAAGACTACAAATCTGAGAGCTGTTTAAGCTGTGCTCTGTAATTGTAATGGTGGATTTGAAAAGGTTGCTGTAAACCATATATTCTCAATTGGACTCATGTTAAGGGTTCCCTCTGATCTCCTTATTGCATTAGACTCCTTTAGATTTACTGTTTTTCATGCAATTTCCCTTGATTCATTAATCCTGTGAGAATTAGTGTTGGTAACCTAATCTCTCACGACATTTGTAGTGATGCTTCTTGTTCTAAACTAAGGCTTTAGATTAAAGACTATTGGATGGTTTGTGGCCATTAAAGTGGACAGACCATAGCCATAAGCTTAAACCTAATCCTTAAATTAGATTTATTTCTCTTACATCTGTGCTTGTAGCCAGATGAAGATTGGACCATCTCTCAGTTGTGCTGCAGTCATTCTCATTAGTTTTCAAGGACCAAATCAAAGTTAGATATTACTTCTCCATTTTTTGTATAAGTTTACCTCAAACGTTTCCCCAACTCGGATCTGGATCACTTAGTTTAATTTTTACTTTTATCATTTAGTTAATGTGACAAATTCAACCTCCCATCTTATGTGCTTTGTAGATAGGATCAGAGGTCAGATCTGGAGGTTTATCTTAAATTTTAAATCAATTCCCTGTGGACGATCTTTTACTCACTTACATTTAAAACTTGCTACAATTGGCCCTGATCTTGCAGGCTAATTATGTTCTCTCTGTGCTGATATTTTCTTATTCTTTTTAATATTCAGTACAATGCATCATTTGCAAGTATGTTTTCAAAACACAAATAAATCATGCACACTAAGAAGCAACAACAAGTTTTTGGCGGTTCTTTGAATAGATTTTAAAATTGGTAGACCTAAGTTTTCAATTTTGTAGATTTGATTTTCATTTTAATTTTTGCTTTAAAGCGCACGTTGCATTCCAAGTGCTTGATTAAATGTCTCTGCAGATTTTGTATAGAAAAGTTTTCTTATGGCGTGAATTTTTTATTTTTAGTTTTTATTCTTTGCCTTCTAGTTATTTGAATAAATGTTTGCTGCCACTCTTTTGTCTTTTGTCAAATTTGAGGCGTGCTTTGAGTTTTCTTTTATTTTGTCAATACTTGAATAAGGTCTGCTGCAGTTTTGAATTTTTGCAGATCTGGGCAAGTCAACAAGGAGGATTTGGACTAAAGTCGGGCGATCTGCTTGAGTTTGCATCCTTCTCCTTTGCATTCATTTTCTCTTTTAAATTCTTGAGAACCGATTCTGTTGTGTTTAATGTTATAATTTCTCATCTTTTAGGCATCTTTTTTTTTTACAAAACCAAATACAAAATAAAAGAAAATGAAAACACAAATAGAACATCTCTGAGTTGTTTCTCATTATTTTCAGCAGTAGTAAATAAGGGCTCTTGTTGAGCCCGGGCTGTATCAAAACAAGTAAAAAAAAAAATAGAAAATTATAAAAACAAAAAATATATATATATATATAGATATCTTCCGGATGGGCTGTTTTTCTCCATTTGCATCCACTTTTCCCATCTGGACCTGCTGAGATCATTTTTTCTTTTTTAGGAATCATGTAGGATAATGAGTAGTGAATCATAGGCTGTTTTGAATATTCAATGGACCCACTGATTTTATTTTCCTTCGAGATTTCTTCATCATAAATGGGTCTCAGCTGTGTGAACTGCTTTTAATATGTGCTCCCATGCTTCATTATTTTTTTTTTTATTCATACACATCATCTACAAAGGGGTCAGTCTTATGAATCCTGCTTTTCACTATATATTATTCCTGCTTATCATTTTTATAATCACTTAGATACATAAGTATCTCGTGTTTTAGGGTTTTTCTTTGGGCTTAGGATGTATCATTTGGCATTAGAGTTTCTGTTTTAGGAATTTTAGTTTCAAATTCTGTTTTTAGATCGCTGATTTTATTTTATTTTATTTTTTTTCTTTCTTAGGTTAATGTGTCCTAGTTTTACTGATTTTCGTCATTTTTCTGTGAGTATAGTTAGTTTCTAACTTTGTTTTCCTATTTTGCATTCACAAATTCTGTTTTTGTATCAACACTTTTCTATTTTTTTTAACTTTGTATTCAGTTCCTTACCTTGTTTTTCTTGTTTCCGTTATTAGCATTAGTTTCCCTCCATTTGCATAGCAATCCTTCTATTTTTTAGATTTTATTTTTTTTAGCAGTTCTAGCGTTGTTTTGTTGATTTTTCTTGCATTTGTACATCATGCTTTCCATTTCCTTGCTCATATATTCAGTTTTACATTTTTATTTTCTGCTGCATATAGTTTAGATTTTTTACATTCTTAGTTTTCTTTCTTCTTTTACCTACGCCCCTAGTCTCTCATTGTCTAGAACATTGAGGACAATGTTCATCTTAGGATTGGGGTGTGGCGAGATGCCAATAAAATAAGTTAATGCATGGTGCGACTTATGATCGTGAATTTTGAAAATGAAGTAATCTCACACTGTTGTTTTGAAAATGAGGAAGTTAAAACTTTTAAAATTGATTTCTAGTGTAATTCTAATACTTTCATGAAGTGAAGGTGGAAAATTTCTACAAAAAAAATTGATGTTTTAGTAAACCTAAAAGAGAGAAAGCAGTGATGATATACCTCAAGAATTTGATAGAAAACCACACCCGATTGAGATTTGGGCTTTGAAATGTATTCTTTGGAGGTATAAATTGGCAATTTTTTTACTCTAGGAATTTGTTTGAACACCTTGTTATCACTAGAAGTTACACATATCCAAGTTAAAAAAAAAACTTGACAGCAATCATGATATTAAAGACATGATGTAGGGCCTTCTTTTGGACAGTTTGAACTTCAAAAAACCCAACCTTTTAAAACTGCCCTTGATACACACCATTTGAGCTTTATAAATCAAAGATTTCTTTGAAACCTCATCAACCTCATTTAGCCTAACCCTCACTCTGAGAATTCAGAAGGTAAAGGAAAGAAAGCTGAAGAAAGGTGAGTTGGGTAACAGTTTGGTAAAAGAAAAAGAAAAATAATTGAAGGCAATGATGTATCAGCAGAAGAAATGTGGCATTCCAGTCAATGTTGATTTGAAAAAAAAAAAAAAAAAAAAAAAAAAAAAAAAAAAAAAAAAAGAGAAGTCATTTCATTGGAAGTTTGAAAAAGATGGCCACTTTGGCTCTGAAAATTCAAAGAAGAAGATGAAATTGTGCTGAAATAAAGAAGGTGTCCATACCACCTCCTTACCTTCACTGACTTCTAAAAATTTTGAACTCCATTCCAACCCTTTTATTCTTGATAAATTTCACCCATAAGCCACATTACAACCCAAGTTAAAGTCCTTACTGATCAATGATGGATTGAGCTGTCACATGGAGAGAAGGATTTGTGTAATCTATGGTGAAAAGAGCAGTGAATTCAGAACTAAAAAGCAATGCCTATGCTCCTGCTTACAGTCCTATTTGAGGGTTGTAACTGCTCTTGAGCTGTGTGAAATACTGCAACCTTCATATTTGCATGGTGAGTGAAAACCCTGGTGAGAGTTGAGTTTGAAATCAGATTATTTGGGGTAACAACAAAACTGAATTCTCAAATAGAAGGCAAGCTTTTCATTAATTTTTCTTGTAAAAACTTTTTGACACCAACTGAGTGAATGGTAATGGAATTACAACAGAATTTTAGTTTTGAACTGATGTTTTCTTGAAAATCTTCTTACAACGGTGATGCATGTGAATAATCATTTGGATGAAAGTTTGCTTTAACAGCGCATTGATCTTAAGCGATTTATTGGAGAAGTTTGTGGGTACCTTCACTGAAAACCCTCAGGAGACTTCACTCCTCCACTAGGGATCACCTAGGGGTTTAAAAGGCTTGTTGCATATGCTAAATGCAACTGTGCTCCCTACAAAAATGACTTTTCATTCTATTTTTAAATTTTGTCTTTGCTCAGGGACTAGCAAAGCTTAGGTTTGGGGGTGTGTTGAGAACTAGAAAATACCATTTTTCACCCCTAAGTCTAAGTCTTGATAGACCTTTGAGAGAACTAAATAAGTGTTTTAAGTGCCTATGTTGCAGCTAACAATAAAGACAGGCTAAACCATAAAAGCAGCTTAAAAGTGCCAAAAAGATGACAATCCATGTCAGTCCAAAGAAAGGAAGTGAAGAAACAACCTCATCAGCTGTTGAAAGGTCTAAAGTAAAGAGGCAAAGACTTGTAAGCGAAGCAGAAACAATTCGAACAGAGAAATGCGCTAGAGAGTTCTTTTCGCAAAGAACCTGCACTTTTCATAAAGAACCTTGAACTATGCGAAAAGGACTAAAACTTCAGGCGTAGCTTTCGAAGAGCATCTGAACTCCTCGAAGAGAAGATTGAACTTTGCGAAAAGGTGAAAACACACTTCAAAGAGAAGATTGAACTTTGCGAAAAGGAGAAAACACAATTCGAAGAGAGATTGAACATTGCGAAAAGAGCTTCAGAAGTCACAGCACTTTGCGAAAAGGCCCCTAAGCTCTGCGAAAAGGTATTCTGGAGATTTGCAGCTTTAACAAGGGCAATTCAGTAATTTGTTGCACGCGTCCCAATGTGTTTTAAAACCTAGGGACATTCTAGAGGGTTCTAAGCATAAAGCGAAGGAATATTCCACCCCACGTGAGCACCTAGAGAGGGAATAACTTGGCGGGAATTTCTAGAAACTCTAACAAACTTTCAAAATGCATAACAAAATTGATGCCTTTTTCACCTGATTGGCTGAAACAGATCAAGGAATTCTGATTGGCCAAAATAGATCTGGATCCTTGTGCTCGACTCCTATTGGTTGATACAGATCTATCCAATTCTGATTGGTTGATACACATCTGAGCTGGCTTAGGGAAAACTATAATTAGACGAACCATTTGTCCAATTTGGGTATCCAGATTTTGAGTTTCATTCCTATTCCCCCATTTCCAAACCAGATAGTTTGTCTGAAATCCCTGTAATAGCTTCACTTTGACTTGCAATTGAGAGCTGTGAGATATTTCTATAATTCAAAAGAGAGTTGTATTCAAGACAACAAATCTGAGAGCTGTTTAAGCTGTGCTCTGTAATTGTAATGGTGGATTTGAAAAGGTTGCTGTAAACCGTATATTCTCAATTGGACTCATGTTAAGGGTTCCCTCTGATCTCCTTATTGCATTAGACTCCTTTAGATTTACTATTTTTCATGCAATTTCCCTTGATTCATTAATCCTGTGAGAATTAGTGTTGGTAACCTAATCTCTCACGGCATTTGTAGTGATGCTTCTTGTTCTAAACTAAGGCTTTGGATTAAAGACTATTGGATGGTTTGTGGCCATTAAAGTGGACAGACCATAGCCATAAGCTTAAACCTAATCCTTAAATTAGATTTATTTCTCTTACATCTGCGCTTGTAGCCAGATGAAGATTGGATCATCTCTCAGTTGAGCTGCAGTCATTCTCATTAGTTTTCAAGGACCAAATCAAAGTTAGATATTACTTCTCCATTTTTTTTATAAGTTTACCTCAAACGTTTCCCCAACTCGGATCTGGATCACTTAGTTTAATTTTTACTTTTATCATTTAGTTAATGTGACAAATTCAACCTCCCATCTTATGTGCTTTGTAGATAGGATCAGAGGTCAGATTTGGTAGCTCAGATCTGGAAGTTTATCTTAAATTTTAAATCAATTCCCTGTGGACGATCTTTTACTCACTTACATTTAAAACTTGCTATAATTGGCCCTGATCTTGCAGGCTAATTATGTTCTCTCTGTGCTGATATTTTCTTATTCTTTTTAATATTCAGTACAATGCATCATTTGCAAGTATGTTTTCAAAACACAAATAAATCATGCACACTAAGAAACAACAACACAGAGTCTATGCGAAAAGTAAATTGAACTTTGCGAAACGAGAATTATTACTTTGCGACTTAACTTGGAGCATATTTAAACTATGCGAAAAGCGACAAATCATGAATAAAAACAAAAACAAAGAAACTAAGCAAAAACTATGAAATAAAAACATAATGTACAGTTATCCACCATCAGATTTTTGGAGGTTCGTGATGACAGATGGGCAGCACAGGCTCCTGGGTATTTTCAATGCATGGTTTGAGCCTCTGACCATTTACTTTCAGGATTCTTCCATTACTTGGATCAAGGATGTCAACAGCTCCCGAAGGGGCTGTCTGAATGACAGTGTATGGCCCTTCCCATCTGGATCTCAGCTTTCCTGGGAAAAACTTGAGTTTTGAGTTAAATAACCATACCTTAGAGCCAGCTGTGAACTCTTTTCTCAATAAATTTTTATCATGGAAAGTTTTGACTTTCTCTTTGTACAATCTTGAATTTGTGTATGCATCCATTCTCAGCTCCTCCAACTCAGCAAGTTGCAGTTTCCTGTCATTACCAGCAGTAGTTAGATCCATGTTCAATGTTTTAATGGCCCAAAAAGCTTTATATTCTAACTCTACTGGTAAATGGCATGCTTTGCCATAGACCAACCTGAATGGGGACATACCAATTGGGGTTTTATAAGCTGTCCTGTATGCCCATAATGCATCATTCAGCTTAAAGGACCAATCCTTTATGTCCTTCTTCACAGTCTTTTCCAAAATATGTTTAATTTCTCTATTGGAAATCTCCACTTGTCCACTGGTTTGTGGATGATATGGAGTGGCTACTCTATGAGTCACAGAGTATTTTTTCAATAATGTTTCAAAATGTTTATTACAAAAATGGCTTCCCCCATCACTTATAATGGCTCTGGGAAAACCAAACCTGGAAAAAATGTGATCCTTAAGATATTTAAGAACCACTTTGTGATCATTTGTTTTAGTGGCTGTGGCTTCAATCCATTTGGATACATAAGCCACTGACTACTAAAATGAAATTATTCCCATTGGAAGGAAAAGGACCCATGAAGTCTATCCCCAAACATCAAACAACTCAACTACCAAAATAGGGTCAGAAGGCATTGAGTTTCTCTTGGAAATCTTTAATTTTGATAGTTTTGGCAAGACTTACAATCTTGAGCATCTTTGAAAAGTGTAGGCCAATAAAATCCATACGCAAAACCTTTTGCGGCTTTTGTTTCCAATAAAATGACCTCCACAAGCCTGTTTATGGCACATAGAAAGTATTCTATGAAATTCTTGGTCAGGGACACATTTTCTTATTATTTGGTCTGCACAACTCTTGAACAGATGAGGATCTTCCCAGATGAAATGTTTAACCTTTGCGAAGAAAAGATCTTTATCCATTTTATTCCAACATTGAGGAATTCTTTCAGTAGCCAAAAAGTTGACTATGTTTGCAAACCAAGGAGTGTGTATACTAATGGCAAAAAGTTGCTCATCAGGGAAAGATTCATTGATAGCCAGCCTATCAATATCAGCAGTTAAAATTCTAGACAGGTGATCAGCCACCACATTCTCCACCCCCTTTTTATCTTTGATCTGTAAATCAAATTCCTGTAATAGGAGAATCCACCTGATTAATCTTGGTTTGGTGTCCTTCTTAGACAGAAGGTATTTCAAAGCAGAGTGGTCAGTGAACACCACTATTTGTGAACCCAAGACATATGACCTAAATTTTTCTAAAGCAAAAACAATTGCCAGTAGCTCCTTCTCAGTTGTTGTGTAATTGAGTTGTGCATCAATCATTGATCTACTGGTACATGCTATGACATGAGGCAGTTTTTCTTTTCTCTGTCCTAGGACAACTCCCAAAGCATAATCTGATGCATCACACATCAGTTCAAAAGGTAATGAATAATCTGGAGACTGCAATATTGGAGCTGAAATCAAACAATTTTTTAGGAATTCAAAAGCCTTCATGCATTCATTATTGAAAACAAAAGGGACATCTTGACACAGCAAATGACAAAGAGGTTTGGTTATTTTACTGAAGTCCTTGATGAACCTTCTGTAAAATCCAGCATGTCCCAGAAAACTTCTGATTTGTTTAACAGTTTTGGGAGGTGGTAAATGTGCAATTAAATCAATTTTTGCTCTGTCCACCTCAATGCCCTTGTGAGAAACAACATGGCCAAGGACAATGCCTTGGGTGACCATGAAATGGCTCTTTTCCCAGCTCAGAACTAGATTGGTTTCTTCACATATCTGTAATACCAATTTGAGATGATGTAAACACTGGGAAAAATTGTCTCCATAGATAGAAAAATCATCCATAAAAATCTCCATAAATTGGTCAATCATATCTGGAAAAATGGAATACATGCATCTTTGAAAGGTAGCAGGAGCATTACAAAGACCAAAAGGCATTCTCTTATAGGCAAAAGTGCCAAAAGGGCAAGTGAATGTGGTCTTTTCCTGATCTTGTGGGTACACAGGAATCTGGTTGTACCCAGAGTAACCATCAAGAAAACAGTAATAAGCTTTTCCTGCTAGCTTATCTAAAATCTGATCAATGAATGGGAGGGGGAAATGGTCTTTTCGGTCATTGCATTTAATTTTAATCAATCATCTGCTCTCCACCCGATTGTTTGTCCTGGTTGACATCACTCACGTAGTCTGTTACATTGATGATCCCAGATTTCTTAGGTACCACCTGTGTAGGTGCCACCCAAGCTGAATCTGAAATGGGGTAAATGACCCCTACATCCAACAGCTTAACAGCCTCTTTCATGACCACTTCTTGCATGTGAGGGTTCAACCTCCTTTGCATTTCCCTAGAAGGCTTTGCATTTTCTTCCAAATGGATTTTGTGCATGCAAACAGCTGGACTGATTCCTCCCAAATCAGCAATAGTCCATCCAATTTCCCTTCTATGTTCTTTCAAAACAACCAACAGCTCTTCCTTTTGCTCCTTTGTGAGGGAGGCAGAAATAATTGCAGGCAATGATTTATGATTTCCTAAAAACACATATTCCAAATTTTCTGGCAACTGTTTTAGTTCTAAATCAGGTGGGCTGAGAAAAGAAGGTAACAAAGGAACCTTAGCTATTTGTGGAAGAGGAAGAGTAGCAGGTTTCCAAGAAGAGAAACTTGATGATTGATTATGCATTTCTTGCACAACATTTATTTCCTCAGAACTTGAGATACAAACTATTTTTTCTTCAGAATTTCCCCAAGCACCTTTAACATCTGTGGTGAATTCTTCACACTGCAGAAACTGTTGTAAAGTCCCTTCTACAAGTTCATCCAATAGATCAACATGAAAACATTCTTTAGAGCTGAATTGAGGCTGTGTGACTACATTATAAATATTTAATTTTACCTTCATGTTTCTAAAAGAGACTTCCATAATACCAGACCTGCATTGGATGCAAGCATTTGCTGTAGCCAGGAATGGTCTTCCCAAAATGGCAGGGATGGAAGTTTTGCTTTTGGTTGGTTCCATGTCCAAAACTAGAAAATCAGCAGGATAGAAAAATTTATCTACTCCTACCAATACATCTTCAATCATTCCAACTAGCTTCCTTTCAGATCTGTCTGCTAGTTGTAACACCACATGAGTGGGTTTTAATTCTCCCAAACCTAGTTTCTCATATACAGAATATGGAAGTAGGTTGACACTAGCACCCAGATCTAATAAAGCCTTTTCAATGATATGTTCCCCAATAATGCAAGGGATTGTGGGGATTCCAGGATCTTGAAGTTTAGGAGGTGTGGCAATGGATAACACCTGATTAATTCTTTCCACAGCAAAGACCTTCTTGGACAACTGTATCCTATACTGTCTTTTGTGAGTGCAAACATCTTTCAAAAATTTTGCATATGCTGGAATTTGTTTGATTGCCTCAAGCAAAGGTAGATTTATCTTGACTTGCTTAAAAGTCTCCATCATTTCATCTATTTTTGTATTCCCTTTATTAAAAGGAGATACAGATTTCATTGCATGAGGAAATGGTAAATGAGGAACTAATTCTTCATCTATAGCTTTGGAAGCATTTTCAGAAACTTTTTGAATTTTTTGTTTTTCATTTTTTTGATTTTTCTGAGGTCTATCAGTACCCCCACTGCTATCATAATGTTGCTCTTGCTGCATATCTTTATCGTTTTCCTCATTTTTTTCTTCTTCAGTACCCACTTTGTTATTTATAATTCTTCCACTTCTCAAAGTGGTGACAGTTTTCACTTCTTCATGTGAATTGGAAGCTTCCCCAACCATGAACTGTCCTTTGGGATTGTTCAAAGGTTGGCTGGGTAATTTTCCTTCCTCTCTTTTTGCCAAAGTATTTGAAAGCTGTCCCAATGTTTCTTCAATCTTCTTTATGCTCTGGCTGTGAAGATTCACAGTCTGAGTTAAAGATCCTAAATTCTGGAGTGAATTTAGGACTTGATCTTCAAAAGAAGGGGACCTGGAAGGGGTTTGAATCGCATCGTCAGTTGTTGTTGTGGAATGGGTCAAAAGTTTGGTTTGGCAAAAAAATTCTGCTGATAAGGCTGTGCAGTTTTGAAAGGCATTTGGTTCTTTGGTTGTTGCTGCTGTTGGGATTGATAATTCCCTTGGTTCCACCTCAAATTGGGGTGTCCTCTCCATGGATATTCATTTGACTGCATTTGTCCAAATGATTGAGCAGCATGAGCTTGTTCTACCATTAAATCTGGGAACTGTGAGACATTGGTCAATTGAATGAGTAGGGGACTGGCATATCAGACATGCCTCCTCTACTCTTGCAACATTTGGATTTTTAAGTGAGTCCATCAATCTATCAAACTTTGTGGTTAAATTGTCCATCTTTCTTTCCAACTCATTCACCTCATAAATCTTCCCTTTGGTGGGTTGGTGATTGTTCAACCTAGCAGGATTTTCAATATCTCTTGACAGAGATTCCTGTTGAGTTGAGTTTTCACCAATTACTTCAAACAAGTCCCACACCTCCTCAACTGTTTTTTGCAAGTAAGTGCCTCCACAGGAGGCATTCACCATATTTTTGCCTTTTTGATCAATTCCTTGATAGAAGCTTTGAACCAGCTGCCATCCGGGAATTTGATGATGAGGACATTGCCTTAAAAGTTCCTTAAATCATTCCCATGCTTCATGGAAAGTTTCAGTTGAGTTTTGTGAGAAGGAAATGATACTTTGTCTCAATTGACTTGTTTTAGACATTGGGAAATATTTGGCTAAAAATTGACATTGCAAATAAATCCAAGAAGTGATACTATTTGGTGCTAACATAGATAACCATGCTCTAGCTTTATCGTTTAATGAAAAAGGAAAGAGCCTAAGCTTGGTTGCTTCTGGACCAAGTCCAGCTATGTTGAATGTGGTGCAAAGAGCCAAGAATTCATCCACATGTTTGTATGGATCTTCCTTACTCAACCCATGGAAGGAAGGAAGCACTTGGATAGTTGATGATTTGATCTCATAATTTCCTTCAATAGTAGGAAATTGAATGCAAAAGGGAGAATTATAAGCACCAGGTGCAAAGTAGTCCCTCAAAAGTTGAGGTTCTTCACCCATAGTAGTAGAATTCTGTGTTGTTTATTTGGTTCGTAGTAGCCTTTCAACTTCTAAATTCAGTGGGACAATCTCAGGGCTGAGAGTCCTCCTTCTAAACATACAACTCAGAACAAAAATCTGATTATTCGCAGCAAACCTTCAAAATTTCTTTTTAAGTAGTTTCCCTTCTTCAAAAATTGGACATGAATAACTGCACAGGTATAAACAATAGAATAGTTTAGTAATGATATAAAAAATAAAAGTAAAAACATAGGTCTACCTATTTTAGAACAAATTCCCCAGCAACGGCGCCAAAAACTTGTTGTTGCTTCTTAGTGTGCATGATTTATGTGTGTTTTGAAAATAGGTTTGCAACTGCTAAATTATACTGAATCTAGAATATTAAAAAAAAGTAAAGAAATATCAGCACAGGCAGAAGTGAATTAGCCTGCAAGATCAGGGCCAATTGTAGCAAGTTTTAAATGTAAGTGAGTGAAAGATCGTCCACAGAGAATTTGTCTAAAATGCAAGATAAACTTCCAGATCTGAGCTACCAGATCAGACCTCTGATCCTATCTACAAAGCACATAAGATGGGAGGTTGAATTTGTCACATTAACTAAATGATAAAAGTAAAGATTAAACTAAGTGATCCAGATCTGAGTTGGGGAAGCGTTTGAGGTAAACTTATACAAAAAATGGAGAAGTAATATCTAACTTTGATTTGGTCCTTGAAAACTAATGAGAATGACTGCAGCTCAACTGAGAGATGATCCAATCTTCATCTGGCTACAAGCGCAGATGTAAGAGAAATAAATCTAATTTAATGATTAGGTTTAAGCTTATGGCTATGGTCTGTCCACTTTAATGGCCACAAACCATCCAATAGTCTTTAATCCAAAGCCTTAGTTTAGAACAAGAAGCATCACTACAAATGCCGTGAGAGATTAGGTTACCAACACTAATTCTCACAGGATTAATGAATCAAGGGAAATTGCATGAAAAACAGTAAATCTAAAGGAGTCTAATGCAATAAGGAGATCAGAGGGAGCCCTTAACATGAGTCCAATTGAGAATATACGATTTACAGTAACCTGTTCAAATCCACCATTACAATTACAGAGCACAGCTTAAACAGCTCTCAGATTTGTAGTCTTGAATACAACTCTCTTTTGAATTACAGAAATATCTCACAGCTCTCAATTGCAAGTCAAAGTGAAGCTATTACAGGGATTTTAGACAAACTATCTTGCTTGGAAATGAGGGAATAGGAATGAAACTCAAAATCTGGATGCCCCAATTGGGCAAATGGTTCGTCTATTTATAGTTTTCCCCAAGTCCATCTCAGATATGTATCAACCAATCAGAGGTGCTTAGATCTGTATTGACCAATGGTGGTCGAACACGAGGAACCAGATCTGTTCTGGCCAATCATAATTCCTCGATCTGGTTCAGCCAATCAGGTGAAAAAGGCATCAATTCTGTTATGCAATCTGTTAGAGTTTCTAGAAGTTCTCGCCAAGTTATTTCATCTCTAGGTGCTCACGTGGGGTGGAATATGCCTTCGCTTTATGCTTAGAATCCTCTGGAATGTCCCTAGGTTTTTAAATGCATTGGGACGCATGAAACAGATTACTAAATTGCCCTTGCAAAAGCTGAGAACCTCCAGAATACCTTGTCGCAAAGTTTAGGGGGCTTTTTGCAAGGTGTTGTAACTCCTGAAGCTCTTTTCGCAAGGTTCTGGTTCTGTTCAAATTGAGTTTTCTTCTTTTCGAAAAGGTAAATCATCTCTTCGAAGAGTTCAGATGCTCTTCGAAAGCTAAGCCTGGAGTTTTTGTTCTTTTCGCAGAGTTTCAGGTTCTTTGCGAACAGTTCAGGTTCTTTGCGAAAAGTACTCTGTAGTGCAATTTTCTGTTCGAATTGCTCCATACTTCTTTTCTGGGTTAAGACCACGTCTTTGCCTCTTCAATTCGGACCTTTCAACAGCTAGTGAGGTTGTTTCTTCTTCTTCTTCCTTTGGATTGACATGGAATGTCATCTTTTTGGCACTTTTGAGCTACTTCCAAGGTTAAGCCTGCCTTTATTATTAGCTGTAAAACAAACACTTAAAACACTTATTTAGTTCTCTCAAGGGTCTATCAAGGCCCAGATTAAGGGGTGAAAAATGGTATTTTCCAGTTCTCAACAACTATGCATCTCAAAAACCCATCAATTAAATAAAGGAGACATAATGCTTTTTGTAAGGTAATAGATTTCCCTTTTTCATTCACAAACTCATATTTTGCTTACACAACATCTCAAAAAATAATCTGTGTGATGTCTAACTTCTTTCTTCCTTTTCTTTTTACAAAAGCAAGAAAATAACAAAAGCATGAAGAAAATATGTATACCAAAAGATATATCTGCATAGGGGTTTCCTACGCCCTTTCTATGGTTTTGATCAGTGTAAAAAGATGTGTGCATGACAGAATTAGCAACCCAACTCATGCTTTAAGGCACAAATCTCTGCACTTATGAAGAGTCCTATACCTTCTAGACGAAGGCACGAATCTCTGCACTTAGAATATCCTCCTAAGCATGTCACTCGGTCATCCAGCGATTATGAAGACTCCTATACCTCTTTCGAGAAGCATCAGTAGCCCCATGAGCGTCACCTAAGGCACCTTCCAGACGAAGGACCTCACACTCAGCTGCATTGGCTCTGGCTTTTACTACTTCTGCTCTAACCTTTTGCTTCTCTAAATACTCATGCAAAACTCATTTCTCGTCCACTAGAAGCTCAATGCGGGCTCGAAGTGTCGACTCCTTCTTCGGCCAAGGTACCCCTATGTCACTACTTTCATCTTGATCCAAGTGACCAGCAGAAGACTTCTCGGATAACAGCTACGCCACGTACTCAAGGGAGGATAGAACCGAACTCCCTTGCTCTAAGTCGCACATGAGTGTCGACTGACGCGTCTCCCAAAGAGCAGCTATCCTTTCCATCTCCCCAGAAGATCCTCGAGAAAAGATTAGGTCACACAGGGGAGGTTTATTCTCACAAGGCACCCGCTGAGAGCAACCAAACTAACACAACACCCAAAAAGGGAAGTAGAAGGTACTGCCAGTCAGGCCGAGGAGAGTGATGCCCTCATGATCTATAGAGCGGACCATCAGGAAAGTCCAGTCTAACCAAGGAAGCGTCCATACCAACTCGGTGTCTGCCAACCAAAGCTTCAATCCTTAGAAATTTCCCTGGGCTAGCATGTGGCATCTGCCCAAAAAGTAACGGGCCACCTCACCACGAGCAGCATAATAGTGAGGCACAGGTCCCAAAATGGCAAGGTGCTCCCCTAGCCAAACCTGAAATATAAGCGAACATCCCCTAAGGCACTTCACCTTGCCCAGAGTAAAGGCATCAAGACAACGGTAGAGCTCTGCCAGGACTAGATGCATCACAGAGCAACCTTCCTCCAATTCTGCCAAAACGTCGTAAAGTGCTAGTGAGAAGCTCTCACCCCGTATAGAAGAGAACCTTAGAGATAAAACTGAGAGTAAAAGCCTTCACATTATAAGCATTTCTGATCGACAACTTTCACAGGCTTTCGTGACCAAAAATTTCTCTAAGGAATTTCACCGAACACCTAGTGGGCCCACCAATGAGACTTTTCTCATAATCATTTTTTTTCAAGCCTAAAGTCGTGTGAACGGCCTTAGCATACCCTGGTTTCAGTGTTACTCTGGCAAAGCCTCTATGCAACTTCAGAGCCGACAAATTAGAGATCTCTTTCAGTGTAGGGGTCAACTCATGACTCCCCAAACGAAGAACATGGGTATCCACATCCCAAGAGGAGGCCGCGACATGTATAAAATCCCAAATCGGAGGGACTTCAAGGAAAGACAAAAGTCAGACTAATTCAAGCTGATCCAAATTCACAAGCGCACCCTCATTCAAGCTCTCAAGCCACTTTTTTAGAAAACTGGGCCTCAGGCTCAAAGAGGGAAGTATAGTGGTCCTGGGTCCCCCATGAGAGGCAGGATCGGAAAGTGGGTCCATTGACATACAAAAATGTTCCAAGGACACAAATGCAATGTAGGATGATGGACCCACCCTTGAGAAAGCAAGGAAAAAAGCAGCAGTAAAAAAATACCAAGCCTGAGCAGAAAGAGAAGGAAAACAGTGCATCCTCAGGCTTTAAAGGCCCCACTGTCATCAGAAAATACCTGGCGCATCTATTAGATGCGCCAAGCCACATTTTCCCAGAATTGGCTTGGCGCATGTAATACTTACGCCAGACCAATCCCCCCCCCCCTCCCCACAAGCAAAAAATGAGGATTGAGGGGGTTGTTTTGGCTAGTCCCCTAGCCAACCTACCTGCAACACCTACCTTTTACCTAAAAAAGCACATACAGGGGTAATTTTTGGTCATGTCTAACTTATATAAATATTCATGCAGGAAAGACCCACACATGCATGGAAATGAGGGCCAAATGTCAACAAAGCATGTGGCCCCAAAGGCCATCCTTTTTGGAAAAATCAAACCCATCCTGCAGGCAATCTGATACACTACAACAAGCAGAGGAGAGATAGACCATGCAATTAAAAGAAAGGGCGCTAGCATTCATCTGAAAAAGCTGAGAAAACCATCCAAAATAACAACAATGTCATATCATCCATTACACATTCCCAAAATCCAACAATAAAATAAGTCCCAGAAAGTCTCAATGTTCGAAAATCCTAAAGTAGAGCCTAATCGCTGGCAGCACCCCTGGACTTCTTACACCAGTGTGAAGAGCTATGATAGGTTTGGGCATCCGACACTCAGGCCCATGCCTGAGAAAGCCAGCTGAGCAATGAGTGTGATTCCTTTTCACGAGCGCGCTGCAAGTCATACCTAAAGTCATCAATTAGGATCGATCGAAAGATAAAAATGGCAAAGCAATGATGAGAACCAATCAGTATGGTACTCACAACTTCAACTTCTCGAAGGCCGACAATGTTGTGGTAATATTCTGCCTGATTCATGGCCGATTCATAGTCCTGCACACCAAAGGGAATGACATTAGCTACAGGGGACACAAGCGCAAACACGGGCATTTCTCTAAAAAATAGCAAGCATGCAAAAAGGGAAAGACTTACCCCAGGAACCAACTCAGGTGGGGGAATCTGGATTGCTTCAGCGGATATACGGACCCGCTCCTCTACGACCATACATAAACCCATCAAAAAAGCATCATCAAGGTGCCTAAAGGTCCCCTGGACCTCAGTGGGTGAACTGCCAGAGGTGCCCATGCCAGATGGGCTGGAAGGACCAGCTCCCCCAACCTCAGCTGTGCCTGTCCTAGTCTCATCATCATCATCATTTGAATCACCTCGTTGGCAGAACTGTAAGAGAGAGAGAAAGAGCAGGGTGTCAATTAGTCAAAACAAAAGGTGAAAACTAAGCCATTTGGAAACTAGCCTAAAGATAAAGAAGAATTACCTGGGATCACGAGCCACCAAAGGCCAGGAAGTTGGCGCCAGGGATGGGATGAAATGTGGCAGGATGGACTGGCAGGGTAGGGACTCGTACCACAACTGGTAGCTCCTGGGCATGAGGAGATCGCCGATAGGAATCCCATGATGAAGAAATCTGGTAGTGAGCTCCTCGATTGTACCCACAGGTATCATAACATCCATGGGAGGAGCTTGTGGTACGGCGAAGTGGTCTCAGTATTGATGGACCACTCGCTCTCCCAGGTAGTAGGCCCTGGCCCAATCCCGTAGAAGAAGATGATGCAACGGTCAACGAAGAGGTGGGACACACCCGTAACTGCTTGATCCCAAAAGGGGGAACCGACATAAGGAACGTAAATGACCTGCTCAAACAAAAATGCGTCCTATTAGCCAAAATAGGTAGCATAAAAGGAGGTGCTGAGAAAGAGAAAGGAATAGCCATACCTGCTCCGAGATCAGCAAGTCGAATTGGGACCTCAGGCCCATCTCTAAGTGCTTCATACCAGCATCCCTGCGGCGGTGCATGTTCCAATTGCTCATGAGTGGATATGTGTATACATCAAAATGCAGGAGGGGGCGCCGAGGGTGGAAGTGCAGATAGCCCCAAATCTGAAAAGAACAGTATAAAGAAAAGATGTGTCATATACGGAAAGGCTGTGTCAGGATGACTAATCAGCAAACGAAGGAAGGTAAAAAGGGATCAATGGTTACCTCAATCGCCGGCCAGAAGCCAACAACAAAAATTGAGTGCCCCAATGAGGCTCGGGCTAGGCTAGACATTAGAACGGCATATCCAGCCCCACCCCAGTCATATCTGCGCATGTTGTCCAGTTTCCCATAAGACTGAGCAGGGACAATGAGACTCGCCCACCACTAGCATTCGAAAAGAGGGTCTTACCCAATAGGAAGAGGAGCGAGATATGAGCCAACTGCAGGGCACGCTCGGGCTCAAGAAGGATGTCCACATCCGGCTGCCCCAGATCTACCAACTCTCTCTCACCAAACAGACTGTCCAGCCTTGACATCTTAACCTCGGCGCCATGCAAATTCTCGGAGGTGAGGTAATCTCTGTTCAGTTGAACTATCTCATCCCGACTAGGTATGTGAAGGTCAGCCACCGATAGACCTCCTATACGAATCCCCGTAATCATCGACGGGGGTAAGAGTCATCTCCGCCATGGCCATGTGAAATGTCATAGTCTCGAGACGGAAGTGCTCAATCAAGGCCCTCAGATAGGCCGAGTTGGCCCACATAGCAGGGCACAGAGGAAGTCCCCTAAATCAGCCTGTGCAAGAAGGAACCTCACGATCAGAAGGCGGTAGAGATAGAAGCGATGGAGGTCCAGCCAGCCTCCTTGAAAGGTGATGGAAGGCAAGTCCTACATCCAAAGAAAGGAGTATCAGATCCTGAAAATATTACAAGATCGTAAAAGGAAGAATAACAATGCTCATTTATTTACCTTGTCGACAATCCCAAAATTGGAGATATGGGTATATTGAAGGTGAAGGAGACCGGTACGGATGACCTCGCCTTGCATTTAGAACTAAGTACGGGAAGAGCATTGCACCACAAAAATTTGCTCCCCCCGGAAACCATAGATCACTTTCAGCCCCTCTTCTTGCTCCTCCCCCTCCTCCTGCACGTGCTCCTCCTCGATCAACATTCTGAGGCTGCTGCAAGCAATAGAGTCAAGTCATATCAGTAACAAGAAATCATGTGCTAAAAAAATGCCAACAGGGAGGTAAGTAGGCCCCTTTTCTTTTCCATCGATCCTAATCATCATCATCATCACAAAAGAAATACATCAAAAAAGAAGAGGGAGGCAAAACCACCCATCATTTTTCAAAAAAAGCCATCCACACTTTCAAAAAAAAGAGAGGGAAAACCACCCATCATTCTAAACAAAACCCAAAAAAAAAAACAACAAATAACAAACAAAAATCCAAAAAATATATATAATAATAGTAATAATAATACATTTTGCATACATGTAGAGATAAAAACAAATATATATATATATATAATAAATGCAAGGTTTCAAAAAAAATAAGATCACTCATAATACATCTAGATCTTAAAAAAAGAGAAGAAAAGAAAATGTCCTAATCATGAAATAACTCAAGAAAAACCAATAAAAAGAAAAGGAAAAAAATATATAGGGCATCATTTACATGGAATAGGATCAAACCAATCATAGATAATCACGCTTGCAAGAAATATCACCCACTTATCAGCTAGGAAAGCAAGAATCATAAAGATTTCAAGAAAAATAAAATAAAAATGGGTTTAAAGTGATTACTTTCAAAAGAAATTAGGTCCTTGATCCGGCGTAGAGTGGGTGTTTAATCGGCGTGAGCGAACACTGGTAATGAAGCACGCTTGGAATCGATCCAAGGGAACCCTAGGAAGGAGTCCTGTTTCAATTTGGAGAGGGAGGAAGAGAAAATTTTGAAAAAAGACCCCTTTTGCTTGGGCTGGGGTGTTTAAAACCCTTCCCCAGGTCTTGCTTGACGCTACTAATATACACGGCAAGCCAATTTGGGCCCCCTTTTTTAGGTGCAACTAATAGATGCGCCAGGCTATTTTTTTTGCCAGACTACTCCTAGCGCTTTTTTGGCTTGGCTTGTGTGTTACACACACCGAGCTCGATCTTCCTCGAACCCACTGAGGTGCACACGCCCCCAAATGGCACGTTGATCTCTATTTGACCTGCTTGAACGACTGTGCTAAAATAAATGGTTCCGGATCGGTGAGCTTGATCAAAATTTCGAATAACAAAAAATTAAAAAAATTCCACATAAGATCACAAAAAATTCACATGAAATAATACAAAAATCCACATAAAATCACAAAATAAATTCGCATGAAATAATACAAAAATCACAAAGAAAGTCCACATAAAATCCCAGATAAAATAATAAAAAATTTCAACAAAAAAGCGGCATGTACTCTCAAAAAGCAATGCCACATCAATTCGCTCCGCTCGGGTAGTCATGCTAAATCAATTTCGAGACCAATGGGTTCGCCCAGAGACCTCGAACCCTGCTTCATGCAGGGGCACCCATGGCCGGTCAGATGGGGCAATCAATGCCTCACATGATTAAATACAAACTGTGGACCTTCGCGTAATTGTTTCGCACCTATCTTTAGGTATGGGTCGATCACCCTCTTAGTCACGAAGTTGTTGGATTCAGAATGAAACTTAAACATCGAACATCTTCAAACGGTTACGGTCTTTCACGGCACTCACGTCTCCTCCTCTCTTAACAAAACCTAGTATAATACGGGAATGTAATTCCTTCTTATAATAGGATTGCTCAAAAAGTTAAGCACACACACACCTCTTGTGTGTTATACACTTCTAATTTTAAAACTCAAGTCCGGTATTGAGCGGCCACACCGAGGTCGGTGCACAACTTTCGGACGAGGGTCCAAATGGGCTCTAAATCAGAATCTGTCCGCGCAATCACATCTAGATAAAAATCCAAAACAAATGGCGACGTTGGTGCTGAGCCGAATACACACATGGGATTAGTCTAACTCGGGTTCAAAATACGGGTCTTTATAAAGAGAGTGTAACAGAACTATCAAAACACACCTCAAAGGCCCAGGTAGTCAACAAGTCAAACCCCAATCATGAAATTCGGGACAAAACCAGAGGCCTCTATTCACATGTCTGGTGCAACTATTAGTTGTGCAAGGTAAATGCATAATAAAATAGTGTTGAACAGTGGTCTAGAAGTTGGCTTTGCGAGGGTGGGGCCCACTTTAATACTTGCACAACTATTAGTCACGCCAGGCATAAATTATGGGGAAATGGCCTGGCGCAACTAATAGTTGTGCCAGGAAAAATTACAACTAGTGCAACTATTAGTTGCGGCATGCCATTTCTGAGAGAAATGGTGCAAAATCCCTAGGGGGCCTGCTGAGAACTAGAAAATACCATTTTCCACCCCTTAATCTGGGCCTTGATAGACCCTTGAGAGAACTAAATAAGTGTTTTAAGTGTTTGTTTTACAGCTAACAATAAAGACAGGCTTAACCTTGAAAGTAGCTTAAAAGTGCCAAAAAGATGATGACCCATCTGGATCTGGAGGAAGAAGGAAAAAGGACAACCTCACGAGCTGTCAAAATACCTGAACTGAAGAGGCAAAGACCGGGTCTCAACCTAGAAAAGAAGTGTGGAGCAATTCGAACAGAAGAAAGCAGTATAGAGAACTTTTCGTAAAGAATTTGAACTATTCGAAAAGTTTCTGAACTTGTCGAAAAGAAGCTTAACTTTGCGAAAAGAACCAAAAGCTCCAGGTTTAGCCGTCGAAAAGCACTTGAGCACTTCGAAAGGATTTCAGACCTATTCGAAAAGAAGAGAACTCCTAGCGAACAGCATCAGAGCTTTGCGAAATGAACTTCAGAAGGCACAGAACTTTGTGAAAAGTCCCCCAGACTTTGCGAAATGATTTTTTAAAGATTATTAGCATCTGCAAGGGTAATTCAGTAATCTTTTATACGCGCCCCAATGCAGATACAAACTAGGAACATTCTAGAAGATTCTGAGCACGAACCAAAGGCATATTCCACCCCATGTGAACACCCAAAGAAGAAATCACTTGGCGGGAACTTCTAGAAGCTCTAACAGATTTTCAAATTGCATAACAGAATTGATGCTTCTGTCGCCTGATTGGCTGAACCAGATCGAGCAATTCTGATTGGCCAGAACAGATCTGGATCCTTGTGCTCGACTCCTATTGGCTGATATGGATCTAACCAATTCTGATTGGTTGATGCACATCTGAAATGGACTTAGGGAAAACTATAAATAGAAGAACGATTTGCCCAATTTGGGTATCCAGATTTTGAGTTTCATTTCTATTCCCCCATTTCCAAATCAGCTAGCTTGTCTGAAACCCTTGTAATAGCCTAACTTTTACTTGCAATTGAGAGCTGTGAGATACCTCTGTAATTCAAAAGAGAATTGTATTCAAGACTACAACCGAGAGTCATTTAAGGTTGTGCTCTGTAATTGTAATGGTGAATTTGAAAAGGTTGCTGTAAACCATACGTTCTCAATTGGATTCGTGTTAAGGGTACCCTCTGATCTCCTTATTGCACTAGACTCCTTTAGATTTACTATTTTTCATGCAATTTCCCTTGATTCATTAACCCTGTGGGAATTAGTGTTTGTAACCTAATCTCTCACAGCATTTGTAGTGATATTTCTTGTTCTGAATTAAGGGTTTAGATTAAAGACTATTGGATGGTCTGTGGCCATTGAAGTGGACATACCATAGCCATAAGCCTAAATCTAATCCTTGAGTTAGATTTATTTCTCTTACATCTGTGCTTGTAGCCAGATGAAGATTGGATCATCTCTCACTTGATCTGCCATCATTCTCATTGTGTTTCAAGGACCAAATCAAAGTTAGATATTATTTCTCCATTTTTATAAGTTTACATCAAAATCCCCCCAACTCAGATCTGGACCATTTAGTTAAACTTTTACTTTTATCATTTAGTTAATGTGACAAATTCAATCTCCCATCTTATGTGCTTTGTAGATAGGATAAGAGGCCAGATCAGGTAGCCCAGATCTGGAGGTTTATCTTGCATTTTAAAATCAATTCCCTATGGACGATCCTTCACTCACTTATATTTTAAAACTTGCTACAATTGGCCCTGATCTTGCTGGCTAAATTGAGGTCTCTCTGTGATGATATTTTCGTATTCTTTTAGTAAATTCATCCTCTGTAAGTTTGTTTTCAAAACACAAATAAATCATGCACACTAGAGTCAACAACAAGTTTTTGGCGCCGTCGCCGGAGAATTTGTTTTAAAATAGGTAGACCTAAGTTTTTATTTTGTTTCTATTTTATCTCTGTGCTAAACTATTCCGTTGTTTAAATCTATGCAGCTATTCATATACATTGTGACGCGTGGAATCTATTTTAAAAGGAATTCTGAAGGTTTGTTGTGTATAATTTGATGCTCTGTTCTGTGTTGTATGTTTGGTAGGAGGACACTCAGCCCTGAGACAGTCCCGCTAAATTTGGAATTAGAAAGGCTACTACGAACCAGACAAACAACACAGAATTCTACTGAAACAGTTACTATGGGTGAAGAACCTCGACTTTTGAGGAATTACTTTGCACCTCGTGCTTCTAATTCTCCATTTTGCATTCAATTTCCTACTGCTGAAGGAAATTATGAGAGCAAATCATCAACTATCCAAATGCTTCCTTCCTTTCATGGTTTGAGTAAGGAGGATCCATATAAGCTTGTGGATGAATTTTTGTCTCTTTGTACCACATTCAACATAGCTGGACTGGGTCCAGAGGCAACTAAGCTTAGGCTCTTTCCTTTTTCATTAAAGGATAAAGCTAGAGCATGGTTGTCTATGTTGGCACCAAATAGTATCACTTCTTGAAATGATTTGCAGTGTTAATTTTTAGCCAAATACTTCCCTATGTCTCAAACAAGCCAATTGAGACAAAGTATTATTTCCTTCTCACAAAACTCAACTGAAACTTTCGATGAAACATGGGAAAGGTTTAAGGAACTTTTAAGGCAATGTCCTCATCATCAAATTCCTCGATGGCAGCTGTTGTCGCTCCAAGTGTGCCAAAAATGTGTGCAAAAAATTAAAGAATTAAAGAATGCTAAATTATATGGATGTTAACTTATGAAAGGGATATCAGCACATTGGGGCTAACACTGGCCTGCAAGATCAGGGCCAATTGTAGCAAGTTTTAAAAGTAAGTATTTCAAGATCGTCCACAGAGAAGTTTGTCTAAAATGAGAGATAAACCTCCAGATCTGTGCTACCAGATCTGGCTCTATAATTATCTAAAATAAAGAATAGATAAAAGAGAGTGTTGGGTTTTGTCACGTTTAACTAAATGCAAATAAAGAAAAGAACTAACTACGTGATCCAGATCCGAGTTGTGGAGGTGTTTAAAATAAGACAAATGCAGAAATAATAGCTTCATGTATTTTAGCCTTTGAATTTTAATGGAGAATCTGTAGTTCAACAGAGCAGATTCAATCTTCATCTGGCTACCAGCACAGATGTAAGAGAAATAAATCCGAATTAAGGAATAGGTTTAGACTTATGGTCGTGATTTGTCATGATCATCGCCTAGTCGTGGCCTATTCTTTATTTCAAAATGAACATCATCAGAATGCCGCTTGAATTAGGTTACCAACGCTAATTCGCATGTGATGATGAATTAAGGGAAGTTGGATGCGGATGAGTGAATCTAAAGAAGTCTAATGCACTAAGGTGAACATTCGTAACCCTCGACATGACTCCAATGGAGAAGACACAAATTACAAAGAACCTTTTAAAATCCAACGTATAATTACAGAGCACGCTTAGAGAGCCCTCGACTTACAACCTGAGCTTCTGTGAGAGCCCTCGATTTACCTTGAATCGAACTTGGAAGTACAAATCACTCGTAATGGCTCTCAAAGGTAAAATACAAGAAGGGATTACAGGAATCGATGAGCTCCGACCGAATGGGGGAAGTAGAGATGAAAACTCTAAAACTGGATGCCTCAATTGGGCAAATGTCTTCTCAATTTATAGCTTTCCTCTATCCCGCAAGGCTGAATTGACCAATCAAGTGCTCGATCCGGATTGCCCAATGGCTGTTGAGCACGGATCCAGACCGTTTCGCCAATGAAAATGCTCGATCCGTTCACCAATCAGCGTTAGAAGCATCAATTCTATGGGAATTCAAAAGTTTGTTTGAGCTTCTAGAAGTTCCGCCAAGTGATTTCATCTTTGGGTTTTCACGTATGAATATGCCTTTGGTTTGTGCTTGGAATCTTCCTAATGTCTCCGGGCTTTTAATTACATTGGCAGAGTTTACTAAAATGCCCTTCAAAGTGGTCAGAATCCAAAGATGCCATTTCGCAGGGTTTAAGGGTTTGTTCGCAAAGTAGTGTGGCTCCAGAAGTTCTGTTCGCAAAGCAGTTTGGCTTCGTGGTTCTTTTCAAGAAAGCATCTTGCTTCGTAAGTTCTTTCAAAGGACTTTGGCTTCAAGTTCTTTTCGCAAAGCGACTTTGGCTTCGTAAGTTCTTTTCGCAAAGCGACTTTGGCTCGTAAGTTCTTTTCGCAAGCGACTTTGGCTTCGTAAGTTCTTTTCGCAAAGCGACTTCTCTTCTTTCGCAGAGGTAAATCTTCTATTCGAGGAGTGTTTTTCTTCTTTCGCAAAGTTCAAGGTTCTTTGCGAATAGTAAAAGTTCTTGCGAATTGGACTCTAGGCTCCCATTCTTCTTTGCGAATGGCTCTCTTTTTTTTCGTGTCTTTGTCCGCTTTTTAGACCCTTTTTAGCCATTGTCGAGGTTGTTTCTTCAATCCATCTTTCACTTGACATGAGTTGTCACTTTTGATCATTTTAGGATGCTTTTCGGACTTGGACTGCCTAATTGGTTAGTCAGAAATGCACACTAAAGCACTTATTTAGTCTTCTCAAGGGTCTTTCAAAGCTCATGTTTAGGGGTAAAAATGGTATTTTTCACTACTTAACACACCCCAAACCTAAGCTTTGCTAGTCCCCGAGCAAAGAAACATAAAAGCAAAATAAAGAGCCACTTTTGTAGGAAGCAGTGTGCATTTAGCATATGCAACAAGCCTTTTAAACCCCTAGGTGATCCCTAGAGGAGGAGTGAAGTCTCCTGAGGGTTTTCAAAGAAGGTACCCACAAACTTCTCCATGAAATGCTTAACATCAAGTGCAATATTATCAAATGAGCAATCAAGGAGCAGTTAGTTACTCTTGAATCAATGATGAAACAGAAAATTTGATTATTGTTTGCACAGGATTTAAACATTTATAAACCTCATGAATGTTTCAATATTTCCAATCTGTGAAGATCCATAGAAACTCATACAAATGTGCCAAAGAAGTAAGCTCATCCTATGGATAAAAATTAGGTTATAAGTCATACTTAAGGTGCTCAAGTTCCAACCCAAACACTCACCAGGTATACTCTCATCGTTGTTTTGTTGAGGGGTTCATTTTCACTCAAGCTCAAGAGCGATTACATCTCCCAAATGGATCTGTAAGCATGAGCATAGGCATGATTCTTAGGCAATGGCATCATTGACATCTCCTCACCATAGATTAGGTCACTTCTATCTCCACATGACAGCTCACTCAACTTTGGATCACAAGGGCTTTTAATCTAGGTTTGTTTGTATGGCTTATGGAGTGAAGTTTCAAGGAAAGGCGCTTGAACAGAGGTTTGAATTTGAGAACTCAGAAGTGCGTGAGATGGTTCATGACTCCACCTTTTGAGTTTAGCTTCTTTCTTCTTCTTCGAGATTCTCACATTCACAAAGTGATCGCTTCTTTCTTTGATCTTGAATTTTCAACATAAAGTCCCTTTTTGCCTTTTTGCTTGCAACTTTTTCACATTGTTTGTCTCTTCTTTTCTCGGCCACCATATTGCCTGCTTTTGAGGTATTTTCTCTTCATTTTCTTGATGTTGCCCGTAAATGGTCCATCTTCGGTTCTTTTCTCCTTTACCTCCCGAATTCTCGAGTGAGGGAAGGCTGAATTGGTTCCATAGGTTCAAGTACTTTTGAGTATTTTTGATGAAGAATTGTAGGATTTACTCAAATGGGGTACAAACAGGCAGATTTTTCTTGGTTGGTTCTCATAGGTTCAAGTCTGTCCAAAGAAGGCCTTGATCTTTCCTCGCTTTCATGAGTGTCACATTTGTTTTAATTTGGAGTTTCCTAACTTCTAGTGGATCTAATGCCTCAATGCCCAATCCTTTGAATCGTAAAAATTGCCTCTACCACTCTTCAATGAGATGGAAAATATATGGGCTCAATTTCACCGGTTATGGTTTTTCCTTGAGCTTTTAAGTATCTTTACCTTTTCTCTTCCTTTGACTTGCTAAATGTGATACCAAGAGGGTTTTCATGGTGCTAGCATCGTGGAAATGTAGAATATTGAAAGGTTTATGATGTCTACATTTGGCAAAGAAATTTTAAATTTTCTAGTTGTCATGATTCTAAAGTAAATTAATACATTTCCTAATTACTTAGGTGATTCTCACGCTGCTTATGTTAACTATTCCTAGGCAGACTTGTCCGCCACACCCCAAACCTATGGGGAACAAAGGTGTCCTCACCGGTTCAAAGGTGGTGGACAATTATTAGGGGAATTAGAAACAACAATAATCTGCGACAATGAAGCACATCGTAAATTTGGATAGAAAATAAAAGGAAAAAAGGGAAAGGGAGTAGGGGAGGGGTTGTAAGTTTTCAAATAGGGAGAACAAAAGCATGTTAGGTACCTATAACAAAAAAAAAATTGTAATAGAATAAAAAGAAAATAAGAAAATAAGAAAGAGACAATTAGAATTGGGCTTGTAAACTAGCTACCTCAGACTGTGGACTAAGTGCGCAAGTGGTGCAACTAACGAGCTGGTCACCACAGGAGTTGGGCTTGTAACCTGGTAGGGGCTGGCCTGAGGCTCGGGGGCTGGTTGAGGCTCCACAACATTTCCACTTCGCAAAGATGCCCACCCACACTTTCGTGGCTTGGTTCTCCGTCATGCTCAAAAGAAGAACTAGCTCGCTCAAAGTGGGTTCAGAAATAGGGCAGCAATAGGTGCAGTGCGAGGGGGGCATGGGCTGGTTCTCCTACTTCCCTCATTCTTCTTAACATGGCACGACTTGTGGTCCAGGCTTTCTTGCCAAAGTTGTGAGGAGTGAGTACCTCAAAGGGCTCTTCCCTATTAATGTCAAACTTGGCTCTTAAGAGGGTCAGAATGAGTCTTCCAAATGGGAGGCCAAGCAATCTTCTGTTCCTTTTTACCTTGGCACTCACATCACCATTGCTTTCAGATCAAGATGGGGCATTGAAGAATTGCCCTTAGAGAAGTGAAAGAGGGCTTCTAAGATGGGGTTCGCCTCTTGGTGTGCCCAAGAATAAAAACTCCCTGAGTATGGAATCCATCAAGAGATATTGGGGCAGATCTCTTCTCATTATTGATTGCCCTGTAACCCACCATGCCCTGTGTCAAATGGGCAGCCATATCTCTCAAAGAGGCAACTTCAGAGCGTCAAGGGTCCATCAGATTGAATTGAAAAGGTATCCCTAGGGCATGTCCAATGTCCTCGATCACTGATTAAGTCACAGCTTGTCTATAAAAATAACTAGGGTTGGCACATCAAGATGTTCCTCTGTGACTGTGGTGAGGTTCTCGATACCACGCCTTTGTCATCCTTGGGTAAATTTTCTGTAATGGAGTGAGGATGGTGCCGAGGAAGCCTCCACGAGATATCTTAAAGATAGCACGCAATCGTTTTGGAGGAGAAAAAGTTTCATCCACCAATAGCTGTATGAGCTCGGCATCAATG
This sequence comes from Chloranthus sessilifolius, assembly GCA_021018995.1. Lineage (NCBI taxonomy): Eukaryota > Viridiplantae > Streptophyta > Magnoliopsida > Chloranthales > Chloranthaceae > Chloranthus > Chloranthus sessilifolius. The sequence continues at coordinate 127,828,923 of CM037589.1, read as the reverse complement.
AATGGGTTAGGCAAAACCAAAGGAATGGGTAATGGGGACATGCACTGGCTCGAGGCAAATAGGTAAAAGAAGAAAGAAAACTAAGAATGTAAAAAAATCTAAACTATATGCGAGAAAATAAAAATGTAAAATCAAGATATGAGCAAGGAAATGGAAAACATGATATACAAATGCAAGAAAATCAACAAAACAATGCTAGAACTGCTAAATAAAATCTAACAAATAGAAGGATTACTATGCAAATGAAAGGAAACTAATGCTAATAACAGAGAAACAAGAAAAGCAAGGTAAGGGAATCAATACAAAGTTAAAAAAGAAAAGAAAAGTGTTGATACAAAAACTGAATTTGTGAATGCAAAATAAGAAAACAAAGTTAGAAACTAGCTATACTCACGTAAAAATGACGAAAATCAAGAAACGAGGACACATTAACCTAAGAAAGAAAAAAATTCAATGATCTAAAAACAGAATTTGAAACTAAAATTCCTAAAACCGAAAATCTAATGCCAAATGATTCATAAGATTCATAAGATTGACCCTTTGTTGATGATGGGTATGAAAAAAATAATGAAGCATGGGAGCACATATTAAAAAACAGGTGGTTCACACACAAATGAGACCCATTTATGATGAAGAAATCTCAAGGAAAATAAAATTAGTGAGTCCATTGAATATTCAAAAGCCTATGATCCACTACTCATAATCCTACATGATTCCTAAAAAAAAAATGATCTCAAAGAGTCCAGATGGGAAAAGTGGATGCAAATGGAAAAAGCACATCCTAAGATATCTATATTGTTTTTATAATTTTCTAATTTTTATTATACTTTTTTTTTTACTTGTTTTGATCAGTGCTCAACAAGAGCCCTTATTTACTATCTGAAAATAATGAGAAACAACTCAAAGATTTTCTATTTGTGTTTTCTTTTATTTTGTATTTGGTTTTGTAAAAAAAAAAATCACATGCCTAAAAGATGCAGAAATTATAATCAAAACAAACATTAAACACAAAGCAGAATCACTGGTTCTCAAGAATTTAAAATAGAAAATGAATGCAAAGGAGAAGGATGCAAACTCAAGCATCTGCTTCCATTTTGGTCCAGATGCTCCTTGTTGACTTGCCCAGATCTGCAAACATCCAAAATCGCAGCAGACCTTATTCAAGTATTGACAAAAATAAAAGAAAAACTCAAAGCACGCCCAAATTTGACAAAAAGACAAAAGAGTGGCAAGACATTTATTCAAATAACTAGAAGGCAAAGAATAAAACTCAAAAAAAAAAAAAAAATTTCTGCAAAGAAAACAGTGTTTTCTATACAAAATCAGAGACATTTAATCAAGCACTTGGAATGCAAAGTGCAGTTTAAAGAAAAATTAAAATAAAATCAAATCTACAAAATAAAAAACTTAGGTCTACCTATTTTAGAACAAACTTCTACGGCGCCAAAAACTTGTTGTCGCTCCAAGTGTGCCAAAATGTGTGCAAAAAATTAAAGAATTAAAGAATGCTAAATTATATGGATGTTAACTTATGAAAGGGATATCAGCACATTGGGGCTAACACTGGCCTGCAAGATCAGGGCCAATTGTAGCAAGTTTTAAAAGTAAGTATTTCAAGATCGTCCACAGAGAAGTTTGTCTAAAATGAGAGATAAACCTCAAGATCTCAGGCTACCAGATCCGGCGCTATAATTATCTAAATAAAGAATAGATAAAAGAGAGTGTTGGGTTTTGTCACGTTTAACTAAAAGCAAATAAAGAAAAGAACTAACTACGTGATCCGAGATCCGAGTTGTGGAGGTGTTTAAAATAAGACAAATGTGAAATAATAGCTTCATGTATTTTAGCCTTTGAATTTTAATGGAGAATCGTAGTTCAGCAGCGATTCAATCTTCATCGGCTGCTACCGGATGTAAGAGAAATAAATCCGAATTAAGGAATAGGTTTAGACTTATGGTTTGTGATTTGTCACGGATCATCGACTAGTTGTGGCCTATTCTTTATTTGAACATGAACATCAGTAAATCTTTGCTTGAATTAGGTTACCAACGCTAATTACGCGAGGATGATGAATTAAGGGAAGTTGGATGCGGATGAGTGAATCTAAAGAAGTCTAATGCACTAAGGTGAACATTCGGAACCCTCGACATGACTCCAATGGAGAAGACACAAATTACAACCTTTTAAAATCCAACGTTACAATTCTGAGCACGGCTTCTTAGAGAGCCCTCGGACTTCTGATCTGAGCTTCTCGAAGAGCCCTCGATTCTGATCTTGAATCCGAACTTGGAAGTACAAATCACTCGCAATGGCTCTCAAAGGTAAAATACAAGAAGGGATTACGGGGAATCGGATGAGCTTCGGCCGAATGGAATGGAAGCAGAGATGAAAACTCTAAAATCTGGATGCCTCAATTGGGCAAATGTCTTCTCAATTTATAGCTTTCCTCTATCCTGCACAAGGTCTGAATTGACCAATCGAAGTGCTCGGATCTGGATTGCCCAATGGTATGAGCACGGGATCCGGATCTGTTACGCCAATGAAAATGCTCTCGATCCGGTTCAATCGAGTTAGAAGCATCAATTCTGTTATGGGAATTCAAAGTTTGTTTGAGCTTCTAGAAGTTCCCGCCAAGTGATTTCATCTTTGGGTTTTCACGTGGTGGAATATGCCTTTGGTTTGTGCTTGGAATCTTCCTGGAATGTCTGGGCTTTTAATTACATTGGGGCGTGCAGAGTTCTTTGAAATGCCCTTCAAAGTGGTCATAAATCCCAAGATGCCATTTCGCGAGTTTAAGGGTCTTTTCAAAAGTAGTTTGGCTCAGAAGTTCTTTTCAAAACATTTTGGCTTCGAAGTTCTTTTGCAAAGCATCTTGGCTTGAAGTTCTTTTCGCAAAGGACTTCTCTTCTTTTCGCAGAGGTAAATCTTCTATTCGAGGAGTGTTTTCTTCTTCAAGGTTCTTTGCGAATAGTAAAAGTTCTTTGCGAATTGGACTCTAGGCTCCCATTCTTCTTTGCGAATGGCTCTCTCTCTTTTTTTCAGGTCTTTGTCTGCTCTTTTAGACCCTTTTTAGCCATTGCTGAGGTTGTTTCTTCAATCCATCTTTCAGCTTGACATGAGTTGTCAGCTTTTTGATCATTTTAGGATGCTTTTCGGACTTGGACCTGTCTAATTGGTTAGCTGTAAAATGCACACTAAAGCACTTATTTAGTCTTCTCAAGGGTCTTTCAAAGCTCATGTTTAGGGGTAAAAAATGGTATTTTTCACTACTTAACAGCAGCTTGTTCAAAGCTTCTATCAAGGAATTGATCAAAAGGGCAAGAATATGGTAAATGCTTCCTGTGGAGGTACCTATTTGCAAAAAACAGTTGAGGAGGTTTGGGACTTATTTGAAGTAATTGGTGAAAATTCAACTCAACAAGAATCTTTGTCAAGAGACATTGAGAATCCTGCTCGGGTGAACAATCAGCAAACCACCAAAGGAAAGATTTATGAGGTGAATGAGTTGGAAAGAAAGATGGATAATTTAACCACAAAGTTTGATAGATAAATGGACTCACTTAAAAATCCAATGGTTGCAAGAGTAGAGGAGGCATGTCTGATATGCCAGTCCCCTACTCATTCACTTGACCAATGTCTCGCTGTACCACAGTTCCCAGATTTAGTGGTGGAGCCAGCTCATGGTGCCCAATCATTTGGACAGATGCAGTCAAATGAATATCCATGGAGAGGGCACCCCAATTTGAGGTGGAGCCAGGGGAATTATCAATCACAACAGCAGCAGCAACCAAAGAACCAAATGCCTTTCAAAACTGCTCAGCCTTATTAGCAGAATTTTTATGCCAAGTCAAATTTTCAGCAGCCCATCCCACAACAACCTGTACAGCAATCTGCTCCAATCCAAGCCCCTTCCAGATCCCCTTCTTTTGAAGATCAAGTCCTAAATTCACTCCAGAATTTAGGATCTTTAACTCAGACTGTGAACTTTCACAGTCAGAGCATAAAGAAGATTGAAGAAACATTGGGTCAACTTTCAAATACTTTGGCCAAAAGAGAGGAAGGAAGGCTACCCAGCCAACCTTTGAACAATCCCAAAGGACAGTTCATGGTTGGAGAGGCTTCTATTTCACATGAAGAAGTAAAAACTGTCACTACTTTGAGAAGTGGAAGAATTGTAAATAACAATGTGGGTACTGATAAGGAAGAAGAAAAAATTGAGGAAACTGCTAGAGATATGCAGCAGGGGCAGCATGATGTTAGCATTGGGGATGCTGATATACCTCAAAAAAATCAAAAAAATGAAAAACAGAAAAATCAAAAATATGCTAATGATGATTCTAGAGCTGTAAATGAAGCACTAGTTCCTCATTTACCATTTCCTCGTGCCATGAAATCTGCTTCTCCTTTTGATAAAGGAAACACAAAAATAGAGGAAATGATGGAGACTTTCAAGCAAGTCAAGATAAATCTACCTTTGCTTGATGCAATCAAACAAATCCAACATATGCAAAATTTTTGAAAGATATTTGCACTCTCAAAAGACAATCTAGGATACAATTATCCAAGAAAGTCTTTCCTGTGGAAAAAGTTAATCAGGTTTTGTCCATTACCACACCTCCTAAACTTCAAGATCCTGGAACCCCCACAATCCCTTGCATTATTGGGGAACATACCATTGAAAAGGCTTTATTAGATTTGGGTGCTAGTGTCAACCTACTTTCATATTCTGTATATGAGAAACTAGGTTTGGGAGAATTAAAACCCACTCATGTGGTGTTACAACTAGCAGACAGATTTGAAAGAAAGCCAGTTGGGATGATTGAGGATGTGTTGGTAGGGGTAGATAAGTTTGTCTACCCTGCTGATTTTCTGGTATTGGACATGGAACCTACAAAAAGCAAAACTTCCATCCCTGTCATTTTGGAAAGACCATTTCTGGCTACAGCCAATGCTTGCATTCAATGCAGGTCTGGTATTATGGAAGTCTCTTTTGGAAATATGAAGGTGAAATTAAATGTTTATAATGCAGTCACATAGCCTCAATTCAGTTCTGACGAATGTTTTCTTGTTGATTTGTTGGATGAACTGATGAAAGAGACTCTACCACAGTTTTTGCAGTGTGAAGATTTTACCATAGACTTGAAAAATGCTTGGAAAAATGCTATGGAAGAAATGATCTGTACCTCAAAGTCTGAGGAAGCAAATGTTGTACAAGGAACTCATAATCAATCAGCAAGTTTCTCTTCATGGAAACCTGTTATTCTTCCTCTTCCACAAACAGCTAAGGTACCTTTGCTACCATCTTTTCTCAGCCCACCTGATGTAGAACTGAAGCAGTTGCCAGAAAATTTGAAATATGTGTTTTTAGGAGACCATAAATCATTGCCTGTGATTATTTCTTCCTCCCTCACAAAGGAGCAGGAGGAAGAGCTGTTGATTGTATTGAAACAGAAGAGGGCAATTGGCTGGACTATTGCAGATTTAGGAGGAATCAGTCCAGCTGTTTGTATGCATAAAATCCATTTGGAAGAAGATGCAAAGCCTTCTAGGGAAATGCAGAGGAGGTTGAACCCTCATATGCAAGAAGTGGTCATGAAAGAGGTTGTTAAGTTGTTGGATGCAGGGGTCATTTACCCCATTTCAGATTCAGCTTTGGTGGCACCTACACAGGTGGTACCTAAGAAATCTGGGATCACGGTTGTAACCTCAGATTCTGGTGAGCTTATGTCAACCAGACAAACAACTGGTTGGAGGGTCTGTATTGATTACAGAAAATTAAACTCAATGACCAGAAAAGATCATTTCCCTCTCCCATTCATTGATCAAATTTTAGATAAGCTAGCAGGAAAAGTCTATTACTGTTTTCTTGATGGTTACTCTGGTTACAATTAGATTCCTGTGTACCCACAAGATCTGGAAAAAACCACATTCACTTGCCCTTTTGGCACTTTTGCCTATAGGAGAATGCCTTTTGGTCTTTGTAATGCTCCTGCTACCTTTCAAAGATGCATGTACTCCATTTTCTCTGACATGATTGACCAATTTATGGAGATTTTTATGGATGATTTTTCAATATATGGAGAAAGTTTTGCCCAGTGTTTACATCATCTCAACTTGGTGTTACAGAGATGTGAAGAAACCAATCTAGTTTTGAGCTGGGAGAAGAGCCATTTCATGGTCACCCAAGGCATTGTCCTTGGCCATGTTGTCTCCCACAAGGGTATTGAGGTGGACAGAGCTAAAATTGATTTAATTGCACATTTGCCACCTCCTAAAACTGTTAAACAAATCAGAAGTTTTCTGGGGCATGCTGGATTTTACAAAAGGTTCATTAAGGACTTCAGTAAGATTTCCAAGCCTCTTTGTAATTTATTATGTCAAGATGTCCCTTTTGTTTTCAACAATGAATGTTTGGAGGCATTTGAATTCTTAAAAAATTGTTTGAGTTCAGCTCCAGTATTACAATCTCTAGATTATTCACTACCTTTTGAGCTGATGTGTGATGCATCAGATTATGCTTTGGGAGCTGTTCTTAGGCAGAGAAAGGATAAGCTGCCTCATGTCATAGCTTATGCCAGTAGATCAATGATTGATGCACAGCTCAATTACACAACAACTGAGAAGGAGCTATTGGCAATAGTTTTTGCTTTGGAGAAATTCAGGTCATATGTTTTAGGTTCACAAATTGTGGTGTTCACTGACCACTCATCCTTGAAATACCTTCTGTCTAAGAAGGATACCAAACCAAGATTAATCAGGTGGATCCTCCTATTATAGGAGTTTGATTTACAGATTAAAGATAAAAAGGGTGTGGAAAATGTGGTGGCTGACCACCTGTCTCGAATTATAACTGTTGAGATTGATAGGCTACCTATCAATGAATCTTTCCGTGATGAGCAACTTTTTGCTATCAGTATACAGACCCCTTGGTTTGCAAACATAGTCAACTTTTTGGCTACTGGAAGAATTCCTCAACTTTGAAATAAAATGGATAAATATCTTTTCTTCTTAAAGGTTAAACATCTTATTTGGGAGGATCCTTATCTGTTCAAGATTTGTGCAGACCAAATAATAAGAAGATGTGTCTTTGAAGAAGACTTTCATCACATACTTTCTATGTGTCATGAGCAGGCTTGTGGAGGTCATTTTAGTGGAAATAAAACTACTGCAAAGGTTTTGCAGTGCGGATTTTATTGGCCTACACTTTTCAAAGATGCTCTGCAGCACTGTAAGACTTGCCAGAACTGCCAGAAATTGGGCAGCATTTCTAAGAGAAACTCAATGCCATTACAGCCTATTTTGGTAGTTGAATTGTTTGATATTTGGGGGATAGATTTCATGGGCCCCTTTCCTCCTTCAAATGGTTGTAATTTCATCTTAGTAGCTGTAGATTATGTATCCAAATGGGTTGAAGCCACAGCTACTCGAACCAATGATCATAGAGTGGTTCTGAAATTTTTAAAGGATAACATCTTTTCCAGGTTTGGTTCCCCCAGAGCTATTATCAGTGATGGGGGAAGCCATTTTTGTAATAAGCATTTTGAAGCTTTATTAAAAAAATACTCTGTGACTCATAAAGTAGCTACTCCATATCATCCATGACCTGGACAAGTGGAGATTTCAATAGAGAAATCAAACATATCTTTGGAAAAGACGTGAGAAAAGATGAAAGGATTGGTCTTTTAAATCAATGATGCATTGTGGGCGACAGTGATGCCTTACAAAACCCCAATTGGTATGTCCCCATTCAGATTGGTCTATGGCAAAGCATGCCATTTACCAGTGGAGTTAGAATATAAAGCCTTTTGGGCTATTAAATCATTGAACATGGATCTGACTACTGCTGGTAATCACAGGAAACTGCAGCTTACTGAGTTGGAGGAGCTGAGAATGGATGCATACACCAATTCAAGATCTTACAAAGAGAAGGTTAAAGCGTTCTATGATAAAAATCTGCTAAGAAAAAAATTCATAACTGGCTCCAAGGTATGGTTATTCAACTCAAAACTTAAGTTTTTTCCTGGGAAGCTGAGATCCAGATGGGAAGAGCCATATACTGTCATTCATGCAGCTCCTTCTGGGGCTGTTGAACTTTTGGATCCAAGTGATGGGAGAACTTTGAAAGTAAATGGTCAGAGGCTAAAACCATGCATTGAAAATACCCTGGAGCCTGTGCTGACCATTTATCATCAAGAACCTCCCCAAATCTGATGGTATACAACTGTACAATATGTTTTTGTTCTGTAGTTTTTGCATAGCTTTCTTTTTCTCTATTTTTCGTCATGTTTTTCTCTTTTCGAGAAGTTTAAATATGTAAAAAATTAATTCGCAAAGTAAAAATTGCCTTTTCACAAAGATTAATCTGCTTTTCAAAAAGAATCTGGATCTGTAACGAACTGCTCGAAAGCAATGATGTGCTTTTCGAATAGTTGTTCCTGAAGCTATTTGCTTTTCGAATAGTTGTTTCTGAAGCTATTTGCTTTTCAAATAGTTATTTCTAAAGCTATTTGCTTTTCGAATGGTACTGATGCCATTCTCGTTTGTAAAAAAGACTGTTTTGAACTTTTCGAAAACTTAAAAATTACTTTGCGAAAATAATTTTGAATATATTTAAACCCTTTCGAAGGATAGGTTTCAGTTTCAAAAGCCCTCCAGAGCGTCTTCTTACGTAGAAAACCCATTTCGTTTCCATCCTTGCGCGCTTTCCAAGTTCAGCCTCAATTTGCTTCATATTTGTTCAACGGATTAAGCTTCAAGAGGGGGACTTTTTGCTTCTAATTCTAGCGGATTTCATCAAGCGGTCATCAAGTTCAATTAAAACCCTAGATTATGGTATTTCTCTGTGCATTTCCTCTGTTTCTATTTTGCTAAGTTAGAAATTGATATCAGCTTTCATTTTGGGAGATTCAAACAAAGATTTTAAATGGGGAAAACTGAAAAATCACTGGCTGCCATGTTCCCCAAATCTTCTGCTAAGAAAATTAGCAAACCCACCCCAAAAGAAAAAACCAAAACCTCAGCCAAAAGGAAACTATCAATGGATAAAGCTGATAGGATTGAGAAAGGGAAGAAGGTTAGACATGAGGAACCCATCCCAACAGCTGCTGCTAGTCCTGAGCCTGAGCTTCCTCCTCTGCCTATGCATTTGGTACTGCCAAATCCATTCATTGAAGCTCAGAAGCTGATTCCTGAGCTTATTCGAGAACTTTTTCTCCAACAAATCAGAATGTCAGCTATCTTTGAAATACATTAGGGATGCCTCACTGAGCAATATCCTTACCCCTCTGCTAGAGAAAATTTATCTGCGAATGGTGAGATTATGGAACCAAAACTTGGTAAAAGTGACAGAGAGGATGCTGATGTCCCTACTCTTGTTATTTTTATTGATGATTGTGATCTAACTGTCACATATGAAGATATTGGGAATGCTTTGGGGATACCTTTTCAATATGATCCCGCTGGTCCATTGGCTGCACCAGAAGTAGCCTCTTTCAAAGAAATGGCTGCGCATTTAACCCAAGGAACTGGACAATCCATAATGAGTAGAGACCTAACACCTCAATTTTTACTGATGGATTCAATTTTGAGGGGAAGTTTTTATGTCAGAGGCACAGCCAGGAAAGAAGGACACCAATTTTAGAGGCTCTCTTTCATTTTTCTAAGGGGCAATTTTTCAATGCCCCTATGTTGATTTTTGAAGCCATGACTGATATTAGTGCCAAGTTGAAAAAGGAGCAGAAATTAGCTGGAATACCATTTGGTAGGCTGATCACAGCCCTACTAAGAGCTAAGTTTGACATTGATGAGCAGGAGCCATTTGAAGTTGTATCTCCTCATACTTTTGGGAAAAAGGCTTGGACTACAAGCCAAGCAATGTTGAATAGAATGAGAGAGGAAGGTGAGCCTGCAGCTTGCTACGAGCTTGCACTGCAATGCCATCGAATCTGCCATACCAGAACATATCCCAACAGCTGACATTGAACAAGCTGTCCTTCCTGTGGTGACCAGCTCTTCAGCTGCACCCATTCTTGAAGAAGCTGTCATCTTACCCTCCTCACCTAGCCCAGCTCCTGCCATTTCACCCATTCCAGCAATCCCATCTCCCATAACCACCATTATCCCAATTGCAGACTCTCCCTCTACACCAACCACTCCAGCCATACTCACACCACCAATTTCGCCCAACAATGCCCAAGACATGGCCACAGATTTTATTGAACAATCTCCTAGCACTCCTCTTCTCCAAAGCTTCTCAGGTTCACCTGCTCATTCAACTCATACACCTGAAATAACTCATACCCCTGAACCTGAGATTTTCACTACAGAAGCTTATTCATCATGGATGGGGTCTTTTTTTGAAAACATTGGGCTTGAATCTGTACCTATACATGCCCTTCCTCATTTCACTAATTTGGCTACTTCACCTTTTACAACCATTTCACCCATTACACCTCAACCATCTACTTCAGTTACACCAGCCCCTACTCTGCATACCACACCCACACCTGAGTCACTTAGCCAAATACTTACCTTTCTCCAATCCATTCAAGCACAACTACAGATTAACATAGACAATCAGTCTATTGCAAATGCCCTTCTCCAAACCTTAGCCTCCTCATCCCACACAACTACCTCAGCCACTGTACCTGCTGTTGATGGCCATGCTACCCAAACCGACCCTGAGGTAGTATTTATTGATCCACCCACCATCACCACTACTAGCCATGCTACCCAAACAGAACCTGAGGTAGCTCTTGTTGAGTCCCCTTCACCTCTCCTCACTTTCTCTGATCAAGCCAATCAGACAGACCCTGAGATTATTCTGTTGGATTCCTCTTCTCCCACTCCCATGCTGGGATACCTTTGGTCCTCTACCACTCCATTCCCATTCCCAGATTTGCTGCCCTCAAAAAGGCTATGGAAGAGAACCCATATATTCGACGTGATGTCATAAAAGGGTTAGCTGATTTGCAAGCTTACATTAGAACCCCTTATGAGAACCAAATTCAGAAATTAGAGTTGTTCATGAAATTTGAGAGAGAGAAAATGCAGGACCTGCTGGGTCAAACTTTTCAGATGGTTAGGAGTGAGTAGCACAAGGTGACCATGTTGCAAGCACAGCTTGAACTGGAAAAACTGAGGACTACTAGACATGGAAAGTACATTGGCCTCACCAAAAAGATCAAATCAGAGGAATACACTGAGCTGCAAAACACAATCCAGGAGAAGGCTAAATCGAGTTCAGACTCCAATACTGACTCTAGTTCTGACACTGACAATAACTCCAGTTCTGATCCCATTGAACCAACTTATGATACAGATTTTGACCCCAGTTATTAGATCACATTGTACTTATCTGTGTTATGAGTTTGTAATATAAAATTCTGGTTTTTCTTGTGCTAATCAGTAATTACTATGCATTTCTGTTCTTTCTTCTCGTCATTATGATTTCTGCTTGATTATTTCTTTTCTTTGCTTCGGACCAGTGTGGACCTTGCTCACCATAGGTTTGGGGGTGTGACCGAAATGTCAATAATTGAGTTAACATCAATGCAGCTTATGATCAGCAAATAAAGTAATTTCACACCTGTTGTTTTGAAAATGAGGAAGTTAAAATTTTGCTTTTAAAATTGATTTTAAAATTGATTTCTAGTGTAATTCTAATACTTTCATGTAGTGAATGTCAGAAAATTTCCAAAAGAAAATTGATTTTGTAGTAAACCTAAAAAGAGAGAAAACAATGATGATATACTTCAGGAATTTGATAGAAAACCACACCCAGTGAGATTTGGGCCTGCAGAAATGTATTCTTTGGAGGTATGAATTGGCAATTTTTTCTGCTCTTGGGACTGTTTGAGCCTGCTTATTTTTACTAGAAGTTACACATACTCAAATTGAAATAACTTGACAGCAATCATGATATTAAAGACATGATGTAAGGCCTCCTTTTGGACAGTTTGAACCTTACAAAGCCCCACCTTTTGAAACTGCCCTTGATACACACCATTTGAGCTTTATAAATCTAAGATTTCCTTGAAACCTCATCAAATAACCTCATCAACCTCATTTAGCCTAACCCTCACTCTGAGAAGTCAGAAGATAAAGGGAAGGAAGCTGAAGAAAGGAGAATTGAGTAACAGTTTGATAAAAGAAGAAGAATCATAATTGAAGGCAATGATGTATCAGCAGAAGAAATGTGGCATTCCAGTCAATGTTACTTTGAAAAAAAAATTAAAAAATAAAAAAAAAAGAAGAAAAGGAGAAGGCATTTCATTAGAATTTTGAAAAAGAAAGAGAAAAAGATGGCCACTTTGGCTCTGAAAATTCAAAGAAGAAGATGAAATTGTGCTGAATTGAAGAAGGTGTGTCTATCACCTCCTTACCTTGACTGACTTCTCAATTTTGAACTCCATTCCACCCCTTTATTCTTGATAAATTTCACCCATAAGCCACATTACAACCCAAGTAAAGTCCTTACTGATCAATGGTGGATTGAGTTGTCACATGGAGATAAGGATTTGTGTAATCTATGGTGAAAAGAGCAGTGAATTCAAAACTAAAGAGCAATGCCTATGCTCATGCTTACAGTCCTATTTGAGGGCTGTAACTGCTCTTGAGCCGTGTGAAATAGTACAGCCCTCTTATTTGCATGTTGAGTGAAAATCCTGGAGAGAGTTGGGTTTGAAATCAACTCATTGGGGGAACATTAAAACTGAATTCTCAAATAGAAGGCAAGCTTTTCATTAATTTTTCTTTTAGAAACTTTTTGACACAAATCAAGTGAACGGTAAAAGAGTTAGAGCAGAATTTCAGTTTTGAACTGATGTTTTCGTGAAAATCCTCTTATAACTTGACTAATGCAAGTGTGAATAATCTGATTGGATGAAAGTCTATTTTAACAGAACTACATTGATCTTAACTGATTTAGTGGAGAAGTTTGTGGGTACCTTCACTGAAAACCCTCAGGAGACTTCACTCCTCCACTAGGGATCACCTAGCGGTTTAAAAGGCTTGTTGCATATGCTAAATGCAACTGTGCTCCCTACAAAAGTGACTTTTTACTTTGTTTTTTAATTTTGTCTTTGCTCAGGGACTAGCAAAGCTTAGGTTTGGGGGTGTGTTGAGAACTGGAAAATACCATTTTTCACCCCTTAATCTGGGCCTTGATAGACCCTTGAGAGAACTAAATAAGTGTTTTAAGTGTTTGTTTTACAGCTAACAATAAAGACAGGCTTAACCTTAAAAGTAGCTTAAAAGTGCCAAAAAGATGATGACCCATCTGGATCTGGAGGAAGAAGGAAAAATGACAACCTCACGAGCTGTCAAAATACCTGAACTGAAGAGGCAAAGACCTGGTCTCAACCTAGAAAAGAGGTATGGAGCAATTCGAACAGAAGAAAGCAGTACAGAGAACTTTTCGTAAAGAATTTGAACTATTCGAAAAGTTTATGAACTTGTCGAAAAGAAGCTTAACTTTGCGAAAAGAACCAAAAGCTCCAAGTTTAGCTTTCGAAAAGCACTTGAACTCTTCGAAAGGATTTCAGACCTATTCGAAAAGAAGAGAACTCCTAGCGAACAGCATCAGAGCCTTACGAAATGAACTTTAGAAGGCACAGAACTCTGCGAAAAGTCCCCCAAACTTTGCGAAATGATTTTCTGAAGATTATTAGCATCTGCAAGGGTAATTCAGTAATCTTTTGCACGTGCCCCAATGCAGATACAAACCAAGAACATTCTAGAAGATTCTGAACACGAACCAAAGGCATATTCCACCCCATGTGAACACCCAAAGAAGAAATCACTTGGCGGGAACTTCTAGAAGCTCTAACAGATTTCCAAATTGCATAATAGAATTGATGCTTCTGTCGCCTGATTGGCTGAACCAGATCGAGCAATTTTGATTGGCCAGAACAGATCTGGATCCTTGTGCTCGACTCCTATTGGCTAATATAGATCTAACCAATTCTTATTGGTTGATGCACATCTGAAATGGACTTAGGGAAAACTATAAATAGAAGAACGATTTGTCCAATTTGGGTATCCAGATTTTGAGTTTCATTTCTATTCCCCCATTTCCAAATCAGCTAGCTTGCCTGAAACCCTTGTAATAGCCTAACTTTTACTTGCAATTGAGAGCTATGAGATACCTCTATAATTCAAAAGAGAATTGTATTCAAGACTACAAATCTGAGAGCTATTTAAGCTGCTCTCTGTAATTGTAATGGTGAATTTGAAAAGGTAGCTGTAAATCGTACGTTCTCGATTGGATTCGTGTTAAGGGTTCCCTCTGATCTCCTTATTGCACTAGACTCCTTTAGATTTACTATTTTTCATGCAATTTCCCTTGATTTATTAACCCTGTGGGAATTAGTGTTTGTAACCTAATCTCTCACAACATTTGTAGTGATATTTCTTGTTCTGAATTAAGGGTTTAGATTAAAGACTATTGGATGGTCTGTGGCCATTGAAGTGGACATACCATAGCCATAAACCTAAATTTAATCCTTGAGTTAGATTTATTTCTTTTACATCTGTGCTTGTAGCCAGATGAAGATTGGATCATCTCTCACTTGATCTGCAGTCATTCTCATTGTGTTTCAAGGACCAAATCAAAGTTAGATATTATTTCTCCATTTTTATAAGTTTACATCAAAATCCCCCGAACTCAGATCTGGATCATTTAGTTTAACTTTTACTTTTATCATTTAGTTAATGTGACAAATTCAATCTCCCATCTTATGTTCTTTGTAGATAGGATAAGAGGCCAGATCAGGTAGCCCAGATCTGGAGGTTTATCTTGCATTTTAAAATCAATTCCCTGTGGACGATCTTTTACTCACTTATATTTTAAAACTTGCTACAATTGGCCCTGATCTTGCAGGCTAATTGAGGTCTCTCTGTGCTGTATTTTCATATTCTTTTAGTAAATTCATCCTCTGTAAGTCTTTTTTCAAAACACAAATAAATCATGCACACTAGAGTCAGCAATAGGGCCCACTCGAAATTACGCTTATGCCCTCCGGGTTCAGACTGCCATATCTTTTGATGTATAACTCTGATTGGGGCAATTCTTGGCTTGTTGGAAAGCTGACGACTTCTACTTTTTAATGGTATAAGACTCAATCATAGTAGGAGGTCATAGTTAGTCCTGATACACCACTCTTCATCTATTTCCTAGGAATGTTAGGTTTAGGGTTCGAAATGGGTTCTAAGGGTCAAGGTTGGTTTCCAAAGGTTCAAGATAGGTTCCTAAGGGATCTAAGGTCATACCTAAGGATTTGGGGTGATTCCTAAGGGTTCCATATATGCCATAGAAATCTCAAAAATGTGCCTCTCTTGAAATGTGTTTCGATCAGGCCTTGGGCCAAATTTGGGTGTCTACAGATGCCCCTCTTTGGTATCCGATCACTAATGATCGAATGCCAAATAAAAGAGACATTCGAATAAGCCCAAGGCATTACTGACGGGTCTATTGCATTCAGAACAAAGTTCAAACATTAAAAGAGTAACATGGTGAGAAAACGAAAGCCCTGGATGTCAAGCTAAACATTCATTTCTCAAGACACTCGGTACCCAAGTGGTTAACAACATTACTGGGCATAACCGAGGTGGGACGAGTTGCAAAAGCCCAATAGCTAGGAAAAATGTTTGCTTCTCGATTTTCGAAAGTGCGTTAGTGGGAAAAAACATCCGCTCTTCGAGATGATTTGAAGGTGATTGATGTTCGAGATTCATTTGGAATACAACAACTTCACAAGTAAGGGGGGGGTATCGACTCACACTTAAAGATAGACGCAAAGCGAAAATATGCAAGGTTCCACAGTTTGTGTCCAATCCCATGAGGCATTGATTGCCCCATTTGACTGGTTGCGGGTGCCTCTACGTGAAGCAGGGTTTGAGGTCTTTGGGTGAACCCATTGATCCCAAAGTTTATTTAGTATGATTACTCGAGCAGAGAGAATAGAAGTCGCAACGCTTCTTGGGAGTACATGCCTTTTTCGAAGATGTGCCCCGGATCAATATGACCTAGAGCATCCAGCTTCAACTACCTTGAATAAATCCAACCAAACATTGGGCATCTCTCAAAAGGGACATCCAATCCTAGTTTTTGTCAACAATGATCATAAACATCATTTAACTATGCATAAACATGCACCCATTAGGGCGATAAGAACAAAGGCGATGAAAGCCCCTACTTGGACCTGCCCGAGTATAATTTATGGGAATAAACGACCATCATACAGATACCCATACATATGGCATACACTTTATAGGGATACCGCTGCAAATACAGGTTTTAAGCCCGCAGAAAATAAAGGAGAAATAAACCCTTCTGGATACATGGCTGCATATAGTTTGATTAATACGTAATGTCATTCTCAACAGGTTGGTCTCATCCAACGATTGACCTTTTCCAACGGAGAATCTGAAGCTTAAGATACTTAAGTTCATATGAATCTAAAACAGAGCGCTCATCGCAAAGATTTAGCATTGGAGTCAACTCGATCGAAACATTGAGTGTTTGACCGGGACTGACATCGTTGCTCCTACCTTAAAGCAAGATTCAAAGATCCGAGGCGAACCTTAGACTCGGGACTTTAATATGGCACAACTGTATTGCTGATAAAATATTGATATTTTACCGTCTTATGCTTGTGCGTAGCTCTGTGGGGAAGCACAAATAAGTTTTTATTTTATTTTTGTGACTTTTCTATCATTTTATGTGATGATTTTTATTTTTATTTTTATTTTGAAGCTGTTATTTTATGTGAATTGTTTTTGGGTTTTTCTAACTATCATTTTATGTGATTTTTTGAATTTTGAAATTGTTATTTTATGTGATTTTTCAAACATTTTAAGTGATTTTTTGGATTTTAAAACTGTGATTTTATGTGATTTTTTGGATTTTGAAATTGTTATTTTATGTGATTTTTTGAATTTTTCAAACTATCGTTTTATGTGATTTTTCAGATTTTGAAACTATGATTTTATGTGATTTTTTGGATTTTGAAACTGTGATTTTATGTGATTTTTTGGATTTTGAAACTGCTATTTTATGGGATTTTTTTGGATTTTTCTAACTATCCTTTTATGTGATTTTTGGATTTCGAAACTGTGATTTTATATGATTTTGTTGGTTTTGTATTTTTCATGTCTGATCAAGATGTTTTGAGCTTGCTCATTGATCTTGGTCCACTTATTTTAGCACATCTGCCTGGACAAGTCGAATAAAAATCGAAACGCCATTGGAGAATATGCATCTGCCGGGGTACCCAAAATGAAGAGGGAGGGGAATCGGGCCAAGCATGAGACCCAACTCAGGCCCAACCAGCCTGGAAGTACCTGGCACAGCCATTAGTTACGCCAAGCCAAAAGAAGGCTCAAAATGGCCTGGCGTAACTATTAGTTGTGCCAAGCTAAACAGGGCCAAAACAATTGCCTAGCGCAACTATTAGTTGCACCAAGCCAATCCGGGGAAAAAAATGTCTGGCGCAACTATTAGTTGCGCCATGCCAAACTGGGGTTTTTTGAATTTAAAACACCCAAGTTTGGGCAGCAAGGTGGTTATTTCAAAAGCTCTTCCTCTCCCTCCGTCAAAACTGCAAACCGGTACCCTCTAGGGTTGCTTTACATTGCCTCTACGCGTGCCGCATTGCCGTTACTTGTTTGCCGATTATTTGTTCACACCGCAATAGATCAACGACCCGATCCTCTTCACAAGGTAACCATTAAAAACTCATTTTTCTTGATTTTCCCTATTATTTTTTGCAAATATGATGATGATCTTACATTCTTTGATGAGTAAGGGTTAACTTTCATGGTGTATATGTTTATTGATGGTGTGTGGATGGTTTCTTATGAATGATGCCCTATTTTTGTTGTTTCATGGGTTTTGCATAATATATTATACATATTTTATACATTTTTTCTGTGGTTTTTACTTGTACATATTGAAAGGGAATTTTTGTTTATATAAAGTAAAGAAATTTTGTTATTTTTTTTCTTTTTTTTTTATTTAAATAAAGCAAAGGATTTTTTTTGATTGATTGATTTTTTTTTATTGATTTCTTTTGTTGCAAGATAAAGTAAATGATTTTTTTTGTTTTTATACTTGCAAATAAGGTAAAGGAAAAATTTTGTGTTGTTTTACTTTTGCAAACAAAGTACAGGGAATTTTTTGTTTTTGGTTTTACTTTTTATTTTGGCAAACATGGTAAAGGATTATTTTTTGTTTTTGGTCTTTCATTTTTTATTTTTTTTTCGAAAAACAAAGTAAAGGATTTCTTGGTTTTACTTCTTTTTTGTTGTTTTGTTTCGACAAACAAAGTAAAGGATTATTTTTTATTTTTATTTTTTCCATTTTATTTTGACGAACAAAGTAAAGGACCATTTTTTGTTTTTGGTTATTTTTTTCATTTTATTTTGACAAACAAAGATTATTATTATTTTTTGTTTTTAGGAACACAAAGAAATGACTTTTTGTGAGAAGCGTGATGATGATTTCTCTTTTTCGGTTTTCCTAGACATAAAGGGAGGATTTTTTTGTTTTTCTAAGTGTAAAAAGAAAGGCTTCTATCTTTTTTTTTTTTTGAGAAACATAAAAGAATGATTTTATTCGATTCTAACTTGGTTTATTTTCAAAGGGGAAATTTTGTTTATTATCATTTTCTGAAGAAAGGATTTTTTTCATCTAGAAGGGATCTCTTTTTTGGTTTACGCATATGTATCTCTCATATGTAAAAAAAAAAGGGGAAAGGGTGAGCATACTTAACTTTCTTTGTAGCATGGTATATCATGGCTCTTTATCATTGGTCTGCTCTGACGTGATTGATTTA
This sequence comes from Chloranthus sessilifolius, assembly GCA_021018995.1. Classification (NCBI taxonomy): domain Eukaryota; kingdom Viridiplantae; phylum Streptophyta; class Magnoliopsida; order Chloranthales; family Chloranthaceae; genus Chloranthus; species Chloranthus sessilifolius. The sequence goes on along the minus strand of CM037589.1, from coordinate 127,810,087 downwards.
TGTTGCCCCAGAATGTCGGGTGGTGATGAGCATGTTCCTGAGGAGGGGCCCGAGATAGTATATGGCCCACGAGGGGAGCAGTTCCTTTGGGTGGAGAGGAAGGCGGGCTCATGGGTCAAAATGCAGGGCGAGGCTGCCCAAGTCGGCCTCCTACATCAAAAGTACACCCATATTTCAAATTTCGGTATAGCGGACCAGGTAAAATAAGGTTCAGATTCCTTTCTTTTGTGCAGTTTTTTTTTCTTTCCATGATCTGATGTACTTTTCTCTTCTAACGCAGGACTTGCCCTCTATTGTATTCTGTGGGGGGTGGCTTGATTTTCAGGACTTCTACCTCTACGTCCCTCGCGTGGTGAAGTTCTTACTAGCGCAGGTGGGCTTCAGGGAGTTTCTGTCTTGCCCCATCATGAGGGCTGATGCCGCCTATCTGAAGGCCCTGATAGAACTGAGATGATGACCTTCCATATGCCATACACAGAGATGACCCTGACGCCCTAAGACGATTTCGCCCTGAAACGATGATATTCCATATGCTGTACACCGAGATGACCCTGACGCCTGTTGACTTGGCAATGATTATGGGTATTAGGATGGGAGGGATATCAATAGTCGGTCTCTCCGTGCCGATTAGAGAGGACGTCATCCGACTGATAGGGACCTCTCCTCCCTGCTGGCAGATGCATGGTACAGCGGTCAAGATGTCCTAGCTTATCGCACTTTACACGATCGACGAGTTGGTGGACCTGGGGCAGCCAGACAGGGTGCTTTATATTATGCCTGAGTGGATGATTGTCATGGCCCACATTACTCTTATGATCCTGCTGGGTAAACCCCTTTTTGCCAATACGAGCGGTGGCCGAGTTAGCCTAGCATTGCTGAGTGTCATGGACAATTGGGGTGACGTCCATAGGTATGACTGAGGCAGGGCCGGGTATGCATGGCTGATGTTTAACTTAGCTCCGATCACGACCGGGGATTCCAAATTCGTTGTTGGTTTTTAGGCCGCTTTGGAGGTAATCCCTCATTCTTTCACTTTTGCCAGTTTCCTTGAATGACCTTTGTATGCTAATTCTCATTTCAGGTATGGGGATACAACCATTTTCACCCTGGGCACCCACTTCTTCACTCGGAGGAACTTACTTATCCTCTTCTTAGCAACTGGAACCAAGCTCGGCACCATGATGTGGGCATGAAGAACCTGGAGATGGGTTTAAGGTCCCAACTTGACCTGATGGTTCCTGAGCAGGTAAAGCCCCTCTTAACAACCTAGTTTGCCCGTGCTTGGAAATCCTTCTTGATTAGTATACTTCCTGCTTGATTGACTGACCTCTTTCGGACTTGGACAGATCCTCCACGACCCGTATCTCGCGTCCCCCTTCTGGGATCGGGCAGCCGTAGGCCCCTCTCACCTGCTTAACAACCGTCGTATCATTTTCTTTTATGGGGCTGGGCCAAGGCTTACTACCTGGGAGAGCGGGTGGTGCACTAGTACCAAGGCTACTATGCCATTCCCATGGACCCTCCTGCGAATGTTTGGAATCCTGTTGGCAGTGTTGAGGAACTCATGGCGGCCCTCCTCAACAATGGGCTCCCTATCTATGCTCTTCATGTGCCCGGAGATTATTATACTTGGTACGAGTGTTGCCATATCGATTTATCCTGCCACGGTTTGTACCTAGTGTCAATTTCCTCACATTTGGTGGCCCGCATGGGCAGGTAATTACCTTTCCCTCTTTAGTCTCTTTTTGTTTTATCTCAGCCTCTGTTCTTTCTGAACTGATTTTTACTTTGTCTACAGTTTGCTCTAAGGGACGGCTCTGATGACGAAGGCGAAACAGCGGGAGGTACAACTGATATTTCGAGGGCAGGTCCTTCTGGTGTTGACCCTTTTGGTGCGGGTCCTTCTGGCGAGGGTTCTTCCGGCGGTGGTCCATCGAGTACTTCTCAGGCTGGTGCTCCGGGGGGTGACCCGACCGTGGTCTAGGGGACCTTTCGATGCCTTGATGACGACTTTCTCTCGGACTTGTGTGCCGACATGGATATACAGGCGCATCTCTCCGCTGAAGCGGCCCATGTCCCTCGTCCTGAGGTGATCCCTGGGGTAAGTCTTCTGACGGCCCATCTCTTTCCTGTTTTGGCTTCCCTTTGCACATATTTTAGTATTGCCCTGATAGCTGACATTGTATCTCTCTGAATGTAGAACTTCGACTCAGCCATGGAGTATGCGGTGTATCATCATAACCTCGCGGAGCTTCGAGATGTGGAGACGGCGAGTATTCCACTGCTCTACTTTTCCTGTGGGTTTCACCATCATTCTGATTAGTCCTGATTTCTGATTTTGGCTATGACTTGCAGCGTGCACGCACCAAGGAATCACGATCTTTGCTTAGCCGGATTTCTCAAGCCTGGTCTCGGGTGGGGGATATGCGAACTTACCAGGGCTCCACTCGTCGTCAGAAGAAATCAAAGGGCGAAGATAAGGAATAGGCCTTAGTTTCCCTTTCTTAAACGTTAGTACTTTGGGATTGATAATTTGAATTTTTAAACAGCTTGGGATGGATGATGTGGCACTGTGTGGATGATTTTTATTTTGGAAATTTTTTAGTGCTTTTGTCTTCATTGCATGCCATGGCCCCTGTACCGTATTTGTTTTTCTGTAGGACGTGCCTGCCAAGTGCTCTTAGAAAGCGACCCCTCGGGTTGCATGCTTTGATGTAGGATCCATCCTGAACATAAAGAAACAAAAAATAGTTTCTAAACCATTAGAGGTATTTAAAGATCTTGTGAACGTTGCTTATGGCTACCCATGGTTTTTACAAATTTTTTAAATGGGCTACAAACAAATGACCAATTTTTTAAATGGTTTTGACCAATACCTTGTGTTACCATGAAGTGGCTCTTTTCCCAACTTAAGACTAGATTGGTCTCCTCACATCTTTGTAAGACCAGGTGGAGGTGTTGCAGACATTGGCCAAAACTGTCCCCATATATAGAGAAATCACCCATAAAGATTTCAAGAATTTGTCAATCATATCAGAGAATATGACATACATACACCTATGGAAGGTGGCTGGTGCATTACACAGCCCACAAGGCATCCTTCGGTAAGCAAAGGTGCCAAAAGGGCAAGTAAATGTAGTTTTCTCTTGGTCATGAGGGTGCATTGGGATCTGGTTGTACCCTGAGTACCCATCAAGAAAGCAATAAACAGCATTTCCAGCCAACTTATCCAAAATTTGATCTATGAAGGGGAGAGGGAAGTGGTCTTTTCTGGTTTTAGAGTTGAGCTTCCGATAATCTATGCAAACCCTCCGGCCAGTGGTCTCCCTAGCTGGTCTCAGCTCTTCAGACTCAGTTGTAATGACTGTTATACCAGATTTCTTGGGCACCACTTGGAAAGGAGCCACCCATTCAGAATCAGAAATGGGGTAAATTACCCCAGAATCTAGCAATTTAATAATCTCTTTGAGGACCACTTCCTGCATGTGAGGATTCAATTTCCTCTGCCTTTCCCTGGAGGGTATTGAGCCCTCCTCTAAATGGATCTTGTGCGTACATATTAATGAATCTATACCTCCGAGATCCGCAATGGTCCAGCCAATTAACTTTTTGTGCTTCCTCAAGACTGTTAGTAATTCTTCCTCCTGCTCATTGGTAAGAGAGGAGGAGATAATTACAAGAAGTTTTTCACCTTTCTCAAGGAAAGCATATTTCAATGTTTCTGGAAGCTTCTTGAGATCCAGATCAGGGGCTCATTGGGTGGATGGCAAGATTGGTTCTTTGTTGGTTTGAGGAAGAGGTAGCAATATAGGTTTCCAAATGGAATGATGCACTAAGCCCACATAAGACTTCAATGTGGTCATGTCTTCTGTCATAACAGCTGGGCTTTCTTCCTCTACCATGTCCTAAACTTCAACTAAACTTTTGACAATGTTGCCTCAATCCAGCAAAGTGGGCAATTCTTCTTCAACAACTTCCTCTAGTGCACTGCAAAGCTTTCCTCATTGTCTAGTTGAGGGTACTTTGCACTGTTGTACACATTCAATTCAATCTTCATGTGTCCGAAAGTTACCTCCATAATCCCTGACCTGCATTGAATGCAGGCATTGGCAGTGGCCAAGAATGGCCTGCCCAAAATAACAGGTATAGGGGTTATACTCTTGTTGCAGCCCATGTCCAAAACCAGGAAGTCTGCAGGGTAAAAGAACTTGTCCACCCCTACTAAGACATCCTCAACCACTCCCATAGGTCCCCTTTCAGACCTATCAGCCATTAACAGCACATTGGGGGTGGGTTTTAGCTCCCCCAAACCTAGCTGCTAATACACACTATATGGCAGCAGGTTTACACTGGCTCCAAGGTCTAGAAGGGCCCTTCCAATTGTGTGGTCTCCAATTATGCAGGAAATAGTGGGTATCCCAGGGTCTTGCAACTTCTCTGGTATTGTTATGTTTAATACAGAATTAACTATATCAGTTGCAAAGACCTTTCTAGACAAATGGCCTCTAGCTTTTCTTTTCTGGGTACAAAGGTCTTTCAGAAATTTGGCATAGGCTGGGACCTGTCTAATTGCATCATGCAGGGGCAAATAGATTTTTACCTACTTAAAGGTCTCCATCATTTCCTCCATCTGTGCATTCCCCTTATTAAAAGGGGCAGGGCTACTCAAAGCTTGAGGAAATGGCAATTGAGGTACTGCTGGTTCCTTAGCTGCAAGCCTATGACTAAACTTTTGTTTTTTTCTTTTTTCATCTTTTATTTCCTTCTGAGGCTCAACTACAGTCTCATTATTTTTCTCTTGTTGCAGGGTAGCAGGCAACTCTTGGCTCTGTGCTCTAACATATTCTTTTTTACATTCATTCGAAAATTCTATGGAAATGACCTCTCCTTGTTCCTTTCCAACCTGGTTGTCCACCAGTCTGCCAGACCTTAGGGTTGTGATGCCATTAGCTCTCTCAAAACTTGAGGAACCTTCTCCAATCAAATATTGGCCCTTAGGGTTGGCCATTGGCTGGCTTGGCAACCTGCCCTCCTCTCTTTTGGCCAAGGCATTGGATATTTTGCCTAGCTGCTCTTCCATTTTCTTTATGCTTTGACTGTGAGAATTCACAGTCTGAGTCAAGGTTCCAAGGTTTTGTAATGAGGTCAAAACCTGATCCTCAAAAGAAGCATTTCAGGGCTGAGGTGGGGGAACTACCAACTGATTTTGCTGTTGGGGTAGCTGCTGATGCTGGAAATTTGATCTTGGGGCATATCCCTGGTTAAATTGTTGTTGTGGCCTTTGAGGTAAGGCCAACATCTGTTGTGGCTGCATTTAATTTTCTTGTCTCCACCTCAAATTTGGGTGATCCCTCCACTAGTAACTAGCATTTTGGTGCTGGTATCCAAATGGCTGTTTGTTTTAGCCAACAGATTGTTGCTGGCCAAATGCTTGGGCAGCAGTAACTTGTTCCATCGCATACTCAGGATATTGCCCTGCAGATGGGCATTCTTCCACTGTGTGCTGTGGAGATTGGCATATCAGACATGCCTCCATCACCTATGCAGCCCATCTGGGTTACACCATAGTCAATAGTTTATTAAACTTATCAGACAGATTGGCCATCTGCATTTGCAGGTCATTATTCCCAGTTACTTCATATCCAGCTGGTCCCACTTTAGAAGAAGGCTCATGAACAATTCTTGGCAAGGATATCTTTTGGAAAGCATTTTCACTTATGACCTCGAACAACTCTCATGCCTCATTAGCTGTTTTGTGCATGTAAGTTCCACCACAAGAGGCATCTACCATGTCTCTACTTTTCTCATCAATCCCATTATAGAAGCTCTGGACAAGCTGTCAGTCAGGGATCTTGTAGTGGGGACATTGTTTGAGCATCTCCTTGAATCTGTCCCATGCTTGATTAAAATCTTCAGTTGGGGATTGGGCAAAAGCAAGTATTGCTTTCCTCAACTTGCTGGTTTTTATCTCTGGGAAGAATTTTGTCAAAAATTTGGTCTGGAAGTCTTTCCAAGAACTGATGTTGTTGTTTGGGAGAGTAGTTAGCCAGGTGCTGGCCCTGTCCTTTAGGGAGAAAGGAAAGAGCCTTAATCTAGTGGCTTCTGGTCTCAAACAAGTAATGGAAAATGTTGTGTACAAGGCCAAGAATTGGTCAATGTGCTTGTAGGGATCTTCCTTGCTGAGCCCATGGAAAGGGAAGCATTTGGATGATTGAGGTTTTAATCTCATAGTTTCCCTGAACATCTGGAAATTGAATGTTGAATGGGGAATTATAATCACCAGGAGCATTCAATTCCTTCAATGTTCTGGGTTGCTCTTCACCCATGAATGCTGTCTCGGTCTCAGTAAGGGGCTCAACAGTGGTGTGTCTGGGCCTTCTTGGTCTTTTGGCCTTTTCTATCTCAGGGTTAGGAGGCTCTAATGTGGGACTGAGGGATCTCCTTCCTAACATGCACACACACCAACAGCAGGGAAGACTACTTGCAGACACATTGGAATTAACTCAAAGAATTATCTGAACAAAATTACGACTATCCTACTCAACTGCTATGGAATTTGCACAGGAAAATAGACTGAGTTTTGAGGGTTAGAGAAATGCAAACATAGGTAGCTAGACTCCCAGTGCAGTTCAACTTTCCTTCTCTGCTACTGTCCAAATTTGCAAAAAAAATCCAAATGTAAATCAGCAGTATCAATTATTCACAAGCACAGCTACCAAAGAATATTAAAAATACAAAATTCTAGGGTCTACTAATAGATCAAAAATCGCCGGCAACAGCGCCAAAAACTTGTTGTAAATTATTTCTCCAGTGTGAAAAGGAACAAGATTGGATTCAGCACATCTGAAAGAAATCCAGACCTGCAAGATACAGGGCCTGTTGTAGCAAGTTTTAATAAGTAAGAGTTTGTCCCACAGGGAAAAAATGGTCTAAAGCTCCAAGGGAGCCATCTTTAGTAGGCCCTCCAGATCTGACTACAAATCTGGCAATCCTAAATAGAAGGGGATTTAAGGTCACTATTGTTTAAATCCTATGGTAACCTAATGCCTAAACTATAGAAATGATTGAGAAGAATGATGGAGTGTGAGAAAATAAATATAAAAAGGATGAGAAGTAAGCTATTAGGTATAGATCTAATGAGTTTTATAACTCAGACTCAGATCTGCTGCTATAGAAGTCTTGTCCAATGGCTACATTATCACCACAGAGGAGAAAGGATCCAACTCACCCCTGTGCCATCATCCAATCCCTTATGGCTATAACATGTCCACTCTAATGGTCACAGACTATCCAATAGGAGAACCACAGTCTAAAGATGGGTCAGAACCTGTTTATCATTGTAGGCACTACTTCATCCAGGCTACCAGCTCAAGAATTCATAGGTACCTCAACCTCTAAAGTTCTGTGTGTGGGGCATAGGCCTACGTATGTGCGCTAGCCTGGACACAGAACGAACAAGAGTTTGAGTACTAGGTTTAGATCTAGCTGTTCACTGCTTTAGAGAGATAGCAGTGATCCAGTCACAAGCCTACAATCTCTACAACCAGATCAGATCTGCCATCTGATGGTGGGTCTATACAAATACAGGGGAGTTTGTCTCTGCGCAATCTCTCACAGGGATACAAGCACAAGTGCAGAGAAGAAGAATCTGTCTTAGATCTGTGGATTGGCCTCACCCTAGGGCTATAACCTGTCCACTTAAATGGCCACAGACTATCCACAGAGGCTATCCTCCTCACAGAGGTCAGAGATAGAACAAGTAGATTATTGCCACCACCATGTTCACAAGGCTACCAGCTCAGGCTCCCATAGGGATTTAGATTTAGTGGATCCTGTGGTGGTACATAGGCCTGTATATGTGCACTGCTTGGACACACAGGTCACTTGGATCTGAGTAAACCCTTAAAATAATCCTCCATTGCTTACAATATAACTTAGCAATGGAGGATCTCAAGGCAGCAGCTTTGTACAGAACAACCCTCAAACACTAATCCCATACATGTATAACGTCCTATTATAAAACTTCATTAAAACTGTTCCAAATAGACATACAAAGGCATAACAAGCAAGTGTTGGGCTATGGAGAGAAGAAAAAAGGAAAAAGATACTGCCTAAACCCTAACCTTAGCCTATTGGAACTCTACAGCCGATTCAAGAAGATAGGAGGAATTCATCTCTCACCTCCTTCCTAAACCTAAACTAGGCTTACGCTTATATAGCAGTTGGTTGTGGGAGCATTAGGGTTAGGAAAACCCTAATTTTATTGATACAAATGTGGCCCATTTCTATTCCTTGGATGCCTCAGGGCGTGTGCATGGAGATTGGAGCATTAGAGTGCGTGCCCTAGTTGCTGGAAGTTCCTAGACTGCCCCTGTAGAAGTCGGGGAAAGTTAAGGTCCCAAGCCTTGCTAGGTAGCAATGGTTTCTAGATCTTATCGCGTGATAGAGTGGTAGTCGCGGGATTGCATTTACTTGAAGCTTCTGCAGTCGCAGGATAGATAATTTGGTCATCGCGGGAATGCTCTGGTCGTCACAGGATTGCGCTTTCTATTTGAGTGGCGTGGGAATCAAGCGCGTAGTTCGTTCCTTAGTGAATCTCGCGGGGATCCCCGCGAAGAAGCAATTGCATTGGCCTCTGGATTACGTGAGCCCTCAAGATCGATCATCCGCCGCCATCGCGAGACAACAGACGTGAAGTGCTCGAGCTCTCTCTTGAGCTTGTCTGCTTAATCGCGAGGATTAAATGCTCCTCTCTTGAGCTGCGCGAGACTGCACAAGCGCTTAGAACTGAGCCTCGTGAGAACTGCATGAAGTTTGCTTCTCGAGCCCTTCTATCATTAATCTGTGCGAGAACGGTGTGAGCAATTGGTGTGCTGCCTTAAGAAACTCGCGACAACTGCGTGAAGCATTTTTCTCTGAATCACTTGAACCTTACGACATCTGCATGAAGCTCATTTCTTGACTTGTTGCTACTGTGCTTTGCCTATGCTGCAACCAAGTTCTCTGTCTGGGTCCAACTTCCTTTCTCCTGAGGAACTCCTGGGGCCCATTTGGGCATTCAATGTGTGCATCCAGGTGTGTTCTACCTTTGTATTTCTTTCCTCTATGAATGGGTTACCAGTTGCTTGGAGTTCTGGTGCAAAAGTAGGCTTCTTAGCAGGGTTAGGGCCTTATCTGCAGCTATTACTTATTACCTACAAAATGGTCTTAACACACATTTATTAAATGACTAAGGGTCTAACAGAGGTTAAGTTAAGGGGTGAGAAGTGGTACTTTTTAGGTCTTAACAGACCACCCCAAAGGTTGGGGTGGGTTTCTTTAGGACCCTAGTGCCCTCACTAGCCCTCTTCATCACCCTTTTGCCACTTAAAACCCCACCCTATTATCTACCATTAAAACTCATTTCTCACCTATCTCAGCCTTAGAAATCCTAGAAAACCTTAGATTGTGGATTACCTAATTTCTAAACCAATTAGCCTCCTGATCACTCACTAATACCCTCTACTTTAATAAATAGAGAGCCACCCCACTTTGTTTAACACCATTTTTTACAATTCCAAGAATAAAAACTCTAAAGAAATATTCTTCCGTTCCTCTTTGCCGAAGCCTTCCATCACCCCCATACACCGATACTTTTAACTCCATCATCTTCAAGCCTTGAAACCATAGCATATTGCTCTCATATCCTCCTTCCTAACCTTCCAAGCCTCCAAACCTTATAAGTTAGAACCCTTATCAAATCCATTGTGCTATCAGAAGCTCACCGGTGTTGGCATCGACACGACGATCCAACAACGGTGCTACATGGGCCCGAGAGCTCCGGCTCTCCCCTCTATTCCCCTACCTACTTTTGCTTTTTCTCTATCCTAGAATTTGAGCTATTACGTTGTCAAAATTTTGGTGATTGCGGGGGGGCTCAAATAGGATTTAACTGTCTTCAGGCAAGAGAAAATGCCGCTAGTTTTTATACTTTCTTTTACACTTGGACATAGTAGAGACTGCTTATGAGAGGGTCAATCGGGTGCTTAACACCTTCCTGATTGATAATCGAAGTCCTTACCCAAGAGGCTTTGGCATAGACCGGTAATCCAGAGTTAAATCTAGCACTTCGGTGCTCATGATATTGATTTGAGGGTATCCCGAGACACCAAAAGCTCCAGGTGGCGACTCCATCATTAAAGGCATCATCGCGATGGATAGTTCAAATCCACGGTTGCACAAATGGCAACTCCATTGGGATATTTGTGTTGAGCTTCTTCCTGATGTTTTGGCCCCTTTTTATTGTATTTTTGTTTGTTCTTTCTTTTAGCTAACATTTTGCTCATTTTGCATACTTAACCGTATGATTCCGTCATTTTTTCTACTTACCCCTACGTTTTTGTCATTTACATGCCATAACCATTTGGCGGGCCTATTTGAGCATTCCGTTTAAATTTCCTTCTTTACCTGCCTTAGCCGTTTGATGCGTCTACTTGATAACTTAGTTTAAATTTTTGTCATTTACACGCCTTAGCAGTTTGGCGGGCTTACTTGATGTAATTTACATATTCCGCATAGTCGCTTGACTGGCCCCGTCATTTTCTTATTTCTTGACATATTTCACCAGTGGACGTTGTTGGCTATTTCCAGTGTGCTTCCTTTATTTGTTGGTGGTAAAAGCAATTTAAAATCAAAGTAAAAGAGGGGATGGAATCAACACAACTGAGAAATCCTAGACCTACAAGATACAGGGTCCATTTGTAGCAAGTTTTGATAAGTCCGGTTTGTCCCACAAGGAAAAGTGATCTACGGCTCCAAGGGAGCCATCTCTAGTAGTCCCTTCAGATCTGACTACAGATCTGGCAGTCCTAAAAGGAGGGGAGTTTAGGGTCACTTATTCTAAGTATCCTAAGATAGCATAATGAATTAACTACAAAAAGGGTTGAGAAGATGGATGGAATGTGGGAAAATAAATATAAAAGGGTGAGAAGTATGCTATTGTGTTCAGATCTGCTGGAATTTATGACTCAGATCCAGATCTGTTGTTATAGAAATCCTGTCCAATGGCTACATTATCACCAAAGAGGAGAAAGAATCCAACTCATCCCTGTGCCATGATCCAATCCCTTAAGGTTATAACCTGTCCACTTAAATGGTCACAGACTATCCCATAGGGGAACCATAGTCTAGAGATGGGTCAGAACAAGTTAATCATTGCAGGCACTACTTCATCCAGGCTACAAGCTTAGGAATCCATAGGGAACCTCAACCTCTAAAGCTCTATGTGTGGGGCTAAGGCTGTATAGGAACATGATAGCCCAGACACATAGAACCAGCAAGAGATTAAGTGCCACCTTAGATCTAGCTTTCCATTGCTTGAGTGGGACTACAATGGTCCAGTCACAATCCTATAATCTCCATAACCAGATTAGATCTAACATCTGATGGCGGGTCTATACTAATATAGGGGAGTCTGTCACTGTACAATCTCCTACCAGGCTACAAGCTCAGGCTCGGGGAAGAAGGATCCATTTTGGATCGGCGGATTGGATTCACCCTAAGGCTATAACCTGTCCACTTGAATGGTCACAGACTATCCCAGAGGCTATCCTCCTCACAGAGCCCAAAACAAAACAAGAATATTGCTGCCACCACCATGGTCACAAGGCTACCAGCTCAGGCTTCCATGGGGATTTCAGATCTAGTGGATCCTGTGGTGGGGCTAAGGTTGTATCGGACCATGATAGCCCAGAAACATAGGTCACTTGGATCTGAATGGGTCCTTAGAATCAGTCCACCATTGCTTTGACTCACAGCCAAAGCAATGGCGGATCACAAGGCAGCAGCCTTGCACAGAGCAACTCACAAACACACGAATACCATAAAAGTACAACACCCAATCATAAATTCTATTACTCTAATCTCGATCAACATACATAGGCATGGCCAGCAAGTGCTGGGCCATGGAGAGAAGAAAAAGAAAAAGGAAAACTACTTACAACTATAGAAGAATGGAAAAGAAGAAGATCTCAGATCACGTATCAGTGATAAGGTCTGAGCTCTTCTGGGCGTCTAAGTCTAAAAACAAGGATTTCTAAACCTAAACCAGGCTTAGGTTTATATAGTAGTGGGTGTGGCGGTACATTAGGGTTAGGAAACCCTAATTTTAGCGATGCCACGTGGCCTATTGATGATCCTTGGATGCCTCGGGGTGCGTGCACAGAGATTTGAGCATGGGAGTGCGTGCCCTAATCGCTGGAAATCTCTAGAATGTCCTCTACATAATGATGGAAATTAGAGTTTAGAGCTTCGCCAGGTTGCAGTCGATTCCCAGACTTGTCGCGTGGTAGAACAGACTTCACGAGGATGAGTTTGCATTAAAACTTTAGACGTCGTGGGGTTGCAGCTTCTTGATGCTTTGAGTAGTCGCGAGGTAGATAGTTAAGCTCTCGCTGGATTGGGCTTTGCGCAGTTGGATTGCTACTTGTGAATAGCGCGAGAACTGCACGAGCATTCCATTTCATAATAAATCTTCGCGAGGATAACTCTGGCTTTGCGAGACTACTTTCTTCCGGAACAGCGTGAGAACTGTGCGAGCAGTTCACTTCTTAATGGAACTTCGCGAGGATCCTCGCGATAGCTTTGAGGATTTTCTGAACTACACGACAAGTTCTCTTGGCATTTACATCCTGTGGCTACTGCGCGACAGCTGTGCGAGGATTTTCCTGAAGCTCTCTTGAACTACGCGAGATTGCGCGACCTTTAACTTCTGAACATCGTGAGAGCTGCGCGACTCAAGGCTTCTGAATCTCTTCTGTCACTCAACTGCACGAGAAGTTGTTGTGAAGTCTTGGGACTTCGCGAGGACTGCGCGAAGCATATTTTTTTGAATCCTCTAGAGCTTTGTCAGCTACACGAGGCTTACCTCAGGTCTGGATTCATGGCTCATTCTTCTGAGGGACTTTTGGTGCCAATTATGAGCTCCTTAACAGGATTTATGGCCTTATTGCACTGCTATTTATTACCTACAAAAATAGCTTAACAAACATTTATTAGATGGCTAAGGGTCTAATCAAAGGCTATGTTAAGGGGTGAAAAGTGTTACTTTTCAGGTCTTAACAGACGTCAGCTTGTAGTGGCAGCACAGGATTCCTATAGCCCGATTATGAATGATGGCGAAGCCTGATTTTTGAACCTAAGTGAACTTACCTAAAATTGAACTTTAAAATTGAACCAAGGGACTTAATTAAACTTGTTTTCGCAGGTAGATTTTACAAAGGCGTGGGAAAATTAGGTAGTGATACACTCGTCCCGATTCCAAGTAGAGCGGCAAACCTAGTGGTGATGTTCTCGAAATGAACCACCCCATCCAGTATCTAAGAAAGCGCTCGCGCCAGAGGTATATCGGGTGAGTAACTAGAATAGTTACGAAGCTTAAAACCCTAGGGAGTGTGTTAATATACATCGAAACGGCCTTGTATCCCTTTAGGTACGGTAAGGAGGGACCCGATAAAGCAAAGAAAAGGTCCCGAGTGGCATTTCCCCAAAAAACCAAGTCAAAATACCAACTCGGGTCTGCTGCCAAAATATGTACATATTTATAAGTCGAGCGTACATATTACGCATCGCCAGCAGAAAAAGATCATTTTTTACTCAGGCGTGCATATTATGCACGCCCATCTAAAAAAGACATCTTTTTGCCCAGACGTGCATATTATGCACACCTAGCTTATCTGCTAGGTATCCCAAATTTAGGGTCTTTTTTACCATTCCTTGGATTCTCCACTCATTGGATATAAAACTCCAGACACCTCCAACATTCTAAGGTTCCCAAATGCCCTCGCCGGTCAAAAGAGGTCACCCTCTTATTGACTCTTCCAAGAGCTCAGGATACCACATGTAAATCCGTGCCCTTAAAGATCAAGAGATTTTCATTCTTTGATTCTCAAGGGGGCATCCGAGTCATGCAGTAGGAAGTTCTAGGAGCACTAATACCATTTGAAAAAGGAATTCCAAGGCCCAAAAGAATGAAGGAGAAGGAAAGGGAAGGAAATTAAAAAAAAAAAAGATCCAGAAAATGTCATTATCATCATCAAAATCATCAGAAAAAATGAAAACAAAAGAGGGGGAGGAAATCCAAAGAAATATATCTTTGTTTTTGTCACCATTCAAAATTCAAAAAGCTCACCAAAAAAATGATTCCTTCGAAAAAAAAAAAAAAAAACATCAATAAAGAGCTTTTTGGGTCGTAAACCACGACATCACCATATCCACCATCCTCCCGTAGGGGAAGAAAGAAAAAGAGTTTTGGGCCATATCTAAGAAATTCCTGCCCCACCCACTATCAAACTATGTCTTGGGCGGTTGATCCTGCCTATGCCGATCCAGATTCGTCTCCACCAAACTCCCCAGCTCATTCCCACATAGAGGAAATACCCATCTTCGATCCCCCCACCACCCAATCCCGATTCCATGTTACGGGTCCATTTGGAGCCCCCATTTCCCCCCCTACGTCAACACCACAAACACCCAACTTTCCCTCATCAAACCAACATACACCCAATTTTTAACCCCTCTTCCCCACATCAACCCAACACACACCCAAATTTCCACCCATTTTTCCCCTTACATCAACCCAACATTCACCCAACTTTTCGGCCGACTTTCCCTCCACATCCACTCAAGCCATACCCAATTTATCCACCACAATCACCCAAGCATTACCACCACAACCCATATATGCACTCCCCACCCCTATCAAGTGAACCATTCATATCTGCCCCCATGACCAATCCTATGGCCGTGATGGAAGAAATGATGAGAGCATACACAACATGGAAGGCCTCCCAAAGCCTCCCTAACCCACATCAAATACTATAAAATCCCCAATATACTCTCCAAAACCTCTATGCCTCATTCATCCAAAACACCAACCCCACCAACCAACCTCCCATAATCCACACCACCCAAGGCTTACATCACCAACCATGGAGCCATCCAAGGGGGCCACAAAGGGCCCATACCCACGCTCATCTCGGCTCAAATCTAAGGTCCGCATTTCTGAACCCTCCATCATTCCCCCAATTTCTCACATATACCCAACCAACACACCCTATTCCCCCTCAAGCTGCAAATCCATTTTGCCCAACTCCACAACCTAGCATGTCCCCTATCCATCCACACCCATCATACCCAACCCAACAGGGGAACCCATCACAAACCTTCTACCAACCCCAATTCACACACTCTTTCCCTCAAAATTCCCATCAATCGCAATGGCCTCATCAGGCACCCACTCAATCCCTCCAAAATTCCCAATTCATACATCCATTCACCCCACAAACTAGCCATTAAAATCCTCATCAAGTGCAATGGACTCACCAAGCACCCACCTAGTTACTTCAAAATTCGCCTGATAATCACATCCCTCCTCAGTTTGTTGACTCAGGCTATCATTATGACGAGGATGAAGCACGAAACCGCAGGGCCTTAGCAGGAGTATTTGTTAGCACTAACTGATTAATCACAGAATTTACCATTTTAACATCCTTAACTTAGTGATGCTAAGACTTAGTTTGCTACTAACAAATTAATGATGTGCAGATATTGAGGAAAAATAGTAAAAGAGAGCCAAAGTGTTAATATTCATCAAAATGAACTCAAAAAGCAGTAAAAAGATGATTGAGCGAAAAGAAGATGATTCACCGCTACTGAAAGTCAAGAAATCATACTTTACGATTATGCACTAATGCTGAAGATGGAAAGAAAGAGAAAACTAAGAAATCATAATTTACGATTCTCCAAAAGACAATTCTTCAGAATGTGACAAAGGAGTAAAAAGCAATAAAAGAAAAGTGATTGTTCGTTATAGGAAATCGTCCAGTAAGAAAGCTAAGTGAAAATGAGAAATCGTGATTTAAGATTTTCTAGAAAAAGAACAATTATAATTTACGATTTTGTAAAGCTTTTATCGCTGCTACAACTGCTGCTGCGGATCACGTGAATGAAAACTATCACCGCCATGCCCTGAATTAGAAGATCTCTAAAAATAGAAGTTTGGTGAATCACAGATCTGAGAAGATTGATGAAGATAAGCTTTTAGAAACTCTTGGTTGTTGAAATAAAAGAGAACAATTCAGAAGCACATCTACAGTTGAAAGCAAGGAAGAATAAAATTAGGAATTAGAGTTATATTAGGAATCTTTTAATTTTAGTAGTTTCTTTTATTAGAATTAGAAGTCTTTGTAAACCGACTCCTTATGATCTATAAATAAGAGAGCCTGGTATAGGAATAAGGGATCAAAGAATTTCAGCATAAATTGACAACTGAGGCTAGATTTTCTTTCGATCAGTAGTGTAAAATAGTTAGAGTAGATTAGATATTAGAGGTTTTTCAAGAGCAATTTACGACTGCTATTGGGTGCTGAAGATTAGTGTAGATATCCAAGTTTCTCAGAAGCAGCTGACGACTGTGACTGAGGGGTGAAAGATATATTTACTTTGCTTTTTAGATTAGATTTTATTTGCTTTATTTACTACTTTGTAAACATCTTCAAGGTTTAATTTGAAATGACGACTCAAGTTGGAATTTGCAGATTAGTGTAACGGTTTTTACTTTTCCATTTTAAATTTTCTCAAATTTGATTGACGCCCCGATTTTAGGAAATTATTGATTAGATTAAATCTGTGTTAAGGAATTTTAGTTTTTGATTGACGCCCAAATTCTAGAAGACTGTAATACGGTGTAACGATACTATTTATTTTTCTAAATATCTGATGGCAGAAGATTGGGATTGATGACCTCAATCTGAAAGAGGATTAGGATTTATTTTATGTACTTTAGATTAAGAAACCATTCTTTTATTCATATTTCTCAAGTAGTTTTGAACCTTAAAAGATAAATATAAACTTTAAAATAGAACTATAAATGAGATCAAAACTTTTTTGTGGGAACGATCCTATACTAGCTCTATAATTTCCATTGTGTGCTTCCAATAGGTTAATACTTAATAGACATACATAGTAAACTGGTCATGTTTTTGGCGCCGTTGCTAGGGAAGTATTTATCTTCTTATATTTTCATTTTAAAAATAAATATTTATCTTTCTCTTTTTATATTTCTTTATATTTTTAACTTTCTGTGATCACTTTTTAATCTTTCGCAGGTTTATTCAAAGCGACAACTCAGAGTCTCAACATCCTCTGATTAGCGAAGCTCGAAGCTCAGATTTGTTTTCCCTCCTTGCTTTCTAAAAAGAAATAAAAAAAAGTTAAAAATCACAAACTATTTTCATTTCTGGTGCATGCACCATACTCGATCTCAAAGCTTAGACTTCTTTGAGCATCATCCAGAAATCGAACGAACTCTCTTGCATAATCTCGAACTCAATTGAACTTTCGAAAGAGAGTTCCCAACCATGGCTGATGACAGTTCAATTCAAGCACACTTCAGCCCGGTTGCCTTGATCGAGCCCTCTTGTGTAGTGATACCAGAGGTAGCGGCAGGACAAAATGCTAAAGTCAAGTCCCATGTACTCCAGTCGTTACCGACCTTTCATGGGCTTGACAATGAAGACCCTTATCAATACCTTAGGGATTTCATAGAAATTTGCACCATGTTCCAAGCACCCAACACCAACAATGAGGCCTTTAAGCTATGACTGTTTCCTTTCTCCCTCAAAGATCGGGCGAAGGCATGGTTAATTTCATTACCTGCCAGAAGTATTAATGTGAGAACTGAAATATACCACTTTCCACCCCTTAACCTAGCCTTTGATGGACCTTTGAGCTGGTTAATAATGATTTTTAAGTGTAATTTTGTAGATAGCAGGAAAATATAGCTTAGTGCTGAAATCCATCATTTTCAAGCCAAGAAGAAAGAATTCTAACTTAAGTTGTGGAGCTGATGGATTCACAATGAATGCACCATGGTGATTCACACCATTGGGGGCAATTTAGTATGCTTTGGAGCCTTTGAAGTCCTGCTGAGAGAGGGAGAAGGAGCTTAGAGTTAATGAAGTGCTGCTTTAGTGAATTAAAGAGGATAACTGTTGAACACAGTGCGGCTGCAGCCAACTATCCAAATTGCACACTCAGTATTACAATAGCTCAAGCAAGCTGCATCTACAACACTTCAACCTCAAGACCCTAGAGTAATATATGCATGCAGCAATGCAGCAATTTAAGGGGGACACAACAGCTGAAAGCAGCTACACTAGACAGCTCATGCAAGTAAGCAACTGCAACAACCTGTCAAGCCTAATGCAAATTAGCAGCTGCTGTTGAGTAGTTTAAGCACATCAATTACTACAGAAACCTCACCACCATATACTCAAGCCCACTAGTTGTAATTGCTAAGAAACCAGGTTGTTGAGATGTAGAACTGAAGATGAGCAGCTGAAGAAGTGAAGCCACGAACCATTCATGCAGCTGCACTGAATATATATATATACTCGAGTTTCATATTTGAACCTCTCGAGTAGTTGCTGAATCCCAAGAGCTATTGTAGTTGCTGCTATTTCAGAACTCAAGTAGCTGCAATGTGAACATTAATGCAACTCAAGTAGATCAGAGTGTACATGTCGAGCAGTTGTTGAAGGAAGCTGCTGAGCAGCAGCTTATAAATCAGGTCCTTGAGCAGTTCATTATTGTAGACTTGAACCTATCAAGTAGATCAAAGTGGGCATCTCGAGCACTTACCTGAAGCCTTTATGGTTGTCGACCAGTTGGCTGATGCTATAAGGCTCCAGTCGAGCAGTTCAGAGCCATGAAGGTCATCCACTCGCACTACGTGAAAAAGCCAAAAAAACCACTACCTTAAACAATGGTTTTTTTATGTAAATTTTTTAAAATATATATATATTTAAAAAAAAAAAAAATTACGTCGACAATTTTTATGCAAAATTTTTTTAAATAATATTTTTTTATGCTTTTTTTTAATGCAATTTTTTTTATGCTTTTTGTAATACTTTTTTTAATGCAATTTTTTAATGCTTTTTTTTTTTAATACTTTAAAAAAAATTATATAAAGAAAAAAAATTATTAATCTCATATTTAAACACATCCATTCAACTCAAATGCAAATCATTCAATGCCATCAATAAATAAAATAGATGCCCAAGTTTTTTATTCAAGCAAAAGATTCAACTTATGATCCAACCTTTCAAATCAACCAAATATTTTAAACTTTAC
The DNA here is from genome assembly GCA_021018995.1 of Chloranthus sessilifolius. NCBI lineage: Eukaryota > Viridiplantae > Streptophyta > Magnoliopsida > Chloranthales > Chloranthaceae > Chloranthus > Chloranthus sessilifolius. The sequence continues at coordinate 127,790,917 of CM037589.1, read as the reverse complement.
ATACTCAATCCTTTTATTCAAACAAAAAAAAAGAAGAAAAGAAAGAGAGTTAACAATCTAAGGACTCCATGACCTATTTTCATAATTAAAAAATAAAATAAAAATGTGCTTCATTTCTCCCCGCCAAGTATCCCCGTCCCCTAGTGATCCGTTTGAGGTGAGCTTCAAATCGAAAAGCTTTGCCTGAAATCGAAAGGAGAACGTAATTAAATATTTATAATATTAAGCAATTAAATTAAGATATTTATGATATTAAGGAATTAAACAAATAATACTCTAAGCACATAACAAATTTCAAACACATACTTCACATAAGACGTAAGAGCCATAGAATCATTTTACTTTTACATACAATTGAAATCCCCACAAACAATAACAGGAGCATCATTCCAATCCCTAGAAAAAATAGATACCCAATGACGAGTTGCCTTGTTTTAGGGTCCAACGCCATGCTAACGAATACTATTAATACGAATACAGTAAGAACTGCCACCAATAGCCTTGACATTCTCACCTGCCATTACAAGATTTAGAGTCTAAATAAGTTTAAGGTTTGGTAACCCACATATAACAATACAAGCAAATTACTAGGAGAGAAAATATGTACCTTTTTGGATTCTCAAAGATACATAATGAAGAGGAAAATGTACATTAATTGGAAAAAAGGCCCCGATTGAATTGACGGTGAAAACTAAGATAATGTCGGATGATACAAAGGGGAGGCCATACCATGAACAGATCAAGCTGTGATTTAACACGCGGTCTCAATTTTCTCGAGCTTGAACTTCCAGAAACCTATGAATAAGTAATGAGAAAATGTTTAACATGCAGGCATTAAATAGATGAACCTGGAGCATAGAAATGCCTAGGTTCGAGAGGGTCTACAAAAGCAGCTTGATATTTGGGCTGATAATTTTGAGTACCAAATAGATGAAAGGTCAAAAGTGAACTTCCAAGGCTTGACCATTTGGACAGAAGGAGATTGAACCAAGCGCTGCTTTAGGTCAACTTATGAAAATCAAAGCCAATGTTTCCTTTATCCAATGGTTCCGCAATATGTCGAACCAGTTTAGGGTTGCAATTGGCCAAAGGCCAAAACTATAATATAAATATGCAGGCTACATCTGAAAATACCATTTTACCCGTAAAATTAATTCTATTTCCTATGAAAAGACCAACAGAGATGCTGTGACTTTTTGTCTTGATAGGGTCATTTTATGAAAAGCAATGCTACTTTAATACCCATGTGCCTAACATTTTTTTTCATGTGCCTAACAATTACACTAATGTCAAAGATTTATCAGTGATACTCTCCATGGAGCATCAAGATTTAGCTCGATCCTAAATCACCATAAATTATTTTTGTGATTGTGGTACCATATCTGATTGAACAGCTTGTTCTAGTCATGATTATAACCAACTCTCTCCTTACAGTTATTGCCTCCTTTTCAACTTCAGCTACTACTATTTCTTCAATAAATTTCGTGAAGTTCAAAATCAAGTCAAGAGATGGCTACAATTATTGCCTCCTTTTCAACTACAGCTACTATTATGGCTTCAATTCATTTCATTAGGTTCAAAATCAACTCGAGATGGTGGTAAAGTTCGGAAATCAAAAATAGTACAGAATCCATATAAATGAAAAAAATATGAACCAAATAGGCCTCTGTGGAGGATTAGCACAAATATGGAACTGACAATTGAATATAGCAAGATTTCAATCACTAATTCGCTTTCAAGAGAGTGTACCTGTCTTCTGATTGATCCCGACAAGCATGATAATACTAGTTAAGCAATAATGAGCAGTACCCTCTTCTTCTGCCCCAACCTAGTCAGAAAATCAATTGGTAAATCTTCCATCAAATATGGTTTCGCATAAGCAAGTAAATAGTTGAGGCAACAAAGAAGCAAATCCTTATTCTTTTTTTACACTATCATAAAAAAATGCCCACCTCAATAACATGAATGGCATCCCATGAACCTTCTTGCAAATAACCTCTTAGACCATGCCCTGACTTGGAACCATCTTCATCCCCAAAACCCAATCATATCATGGAAATTATAAGAACTTTTCTTTAAAAAACAAAAAAGATATGGTAAAAGGCTTACCTTTCTTTATTAAAAAGCAGGCTATGAAGCCTTCATTATCCTCTTCCCACATGTATACCGATTTAAACTCCACCTTCATAATACCTACCAATTAAGTTGAAAAGAGTTGCTATTACTTCTTGAAACAACCTTTCAACTTCGCAAGGTGCACTACTTGCACAAATTTAGCTAGAGAAAGACAATGCTTAGGCTATTTCTACGTTGAGAGAAGGGTGTGGAAAGAAGACTATTTTTTTTATTCATAAACAACTCAAGGATGAGAGGGACATAAAGGACCTCACTGGTCACGATAGATGGTGAAGACATCATTTGCTTCAACTTCAAGTTTTCTCAAATCTGCGGATGGGAGGGCACCATCTTCCAAGGGTGGATGGTATTTATTTGACCAAGGTGATCTACAAAGAAAATGAAAATAAAAAAAGACCACACTATGTAAAGCCCATTTCTTAATAGATTGCTACAACAATGGAAGAACTTCAAAGCATATCAATATCTGCAATCTGATTTCCATGAGATAAAAATGCCTCTCTACACCATTACCAAAGAATTTAATACTAATTAACAATATAGAATTCATTAGGATGTTTACCTGTATGAATCGGCATCTCGGTTGTATTCACACAATATGAACTCCTTTCCAGACTCCACATCACATAAAACCTGTTCTCATGGCCAACAAAATATTTAAATGATTCAGGAGCAACAAGAAAACACAGAAATATTTAGTAGCGAATTAAGAAATTTTAGAAAGCAATCTATTACGAGTACGTCCGTCAGCCAAATTAATGACTACGATGGAAGATTACTCGACGCCCCTGTAGACTTACCCAACATTGAAGATGAAAAATACAGCCCATGCTCAAGATCTTTCCCAAAATACAGCCCATGCCAAAGCTTGCGGAGTCAACTTGTTGTGCAAGAAAGACTAGTTGGATCCGTAACATATGAGTACAATCCTACTTGTGCAACAAAGGTAATGGGAAGAGCAGAATAACAAAATTTTGAAGTAAAAGAGCACAGAGCCAAATGGTCTGTGATAGCAGATTACAAACCTTAATGTCCTATTATCAAAAAAGATTGATAACTAGTTCATTTCATGTATTGCTTTTTTTTTAAAAGTCTGAAAAAAGAAATAAAAGTGCAGAGTTCTGATTTTTTTCTTCTCAATTTTCTCCAAATACAAAAAAAAAAAAAAATCCTCTGAAAAGCTATGGCATGTTAAAAGCCGACCATTCGCAGATGTTCTTAAATCATCTAATTTGATCGCAGTTCTTCATTTGATCTTTATTGTTCTTCCTTTGCCTTTTGGGACTTGGGCTACAACAAGAAGAGTGAGAACTTCAACTTTTGCTTTATTTTATAATTGAAAATGTGAGTAGGCTAGATGAAAATATAAACATATTTATGAAAATAAAATCACTCAGTAAAATAGAATCAAATTTACCCCTAAACAAGATCAAATAAAATCTACAAGTCCCTTGGGCCAAGTAATAATATCACCAATTGTAACATCGCCAAATGTTCCTTCGCTCGCATATAATTCTGTATTGACCTCGAAAATATTATCAATTATGATGGCGTATGAATCTCTTGACGTTGTCGCCTCTCTATGCATTCGCCCTAGTCCAATGGCTTTATTCTTTAAGTTTTTCAATAGACAGCGCATGGATGGTTGGTTCACAAGTATCTCAGGCTGAACCGATGACGGTCGAGTTTCCTAAAAAAATTATAGCCTTTAAACTGTAGAGTTTAAGAGAGACTAAAACAACAATGCAAAAGTGCTTTCAATAAGATATGACAATGACAACTCTAATGATTATTATTTTATAACATTGAATTTATACCTGATAAGAATCGAATTGGTCAACCGATGTCGATATAGATGTCCCTTTAGAAGGAGCTAGAGGTGATAGTAAATTCACTTTTTCTCAAGGATCTTGCGTGCTCTACGCTCCTCATCAAGCTCATGTCTAAGCATATCAACCTGTGATTAAATGCTCTCACGTGCTATCTTTTCCTGGTGACCAATCTTCCTAGCCTGAGCGGACGCTTGAATGGAGGTCTTAGATACACCCGTACCCATACCCCGTATGTTGCCCCTTCCATCACGCCCACAAACCATAGAAACAGGGTCATTATCTAAATCTTTTTCTCTGAGGAATGGATCAGATAAGGCAAGCCTCCTAATTTCATCCTGAATAAAATAAATAATGGTTAAATATAGTGATCCTAAAGATCAATATTAATTATTTATCAATGGAAAATGAATAATTAAAATAATCTTACTATTTGTGTGCCCAAGGACGTCCCATCCTTCTTAGTATGAGAGGCTAAAAATATTTGTGTTCTCGCCATCGTACTCAGAACTCGCTTTCTATACAATAAGGTCATAAGCAATTGTGAATATTCTAACAAATTTATTTAAAAATTTATGTGGTAGATTTTACCATCTCTCGCCATCTTAGTCGATCCTCTACCAAAGGGTGTGTGGGTTCATCATCATTTTCCTACAAGTCTTCCCCTTTTCTGGGTGTACTTTATCTTCCTCTGTCGAGCACATTTTAATAAATGCTCTCCAATCATCTCCCTTCACATTCTTTGGTCGATACTTCATCCGCTCTACGTCCGTTTCATATTTATCATAAATGGTGCGAAGGTCATGTTTCCATTGCTTCCAAGTTAAATTCGCTTTCGTTAAGACCAACTTTTTTTGACTAATTGGAATATTATATTTATCCTATAGTGAAAATAAAATGATATCAAAATTATTTGTAGAATAACTAAATGAAAATTGCATGAACAACATACACTCACTGAGACAAAGTGCCATATTTTCTCTTTTATAGAAACAGGTACAATTTTCCAAGACTCATATGCAGGTGGACAATGAGTCCTCGTCATCCGACCAACAAATGTGGCAAATTGAGTTGATGCATCTCCAATAGGCTGCCCATGTTCATTCATCTGAATTTTCAAACGCATACCTGGATAAATAAAATATTGTTAATAATTTGTAAATAACATTTACCAAACAAAAGAAAATAATAAACTAACCACTCTCTTGAGTTCCAACTGATTCAGATCCACTGTTCGACCCAAATCGCGCCATTATCTTTATCAAAACATTGGCAAACTCTAATTGTTGATCAAACTATCATTTAAGGATATAAAATGCATTAATAAGATAATTGAAAATTGTAGCTAACTTATAACAACATTAAAATAGGAAAATCAACAACAAGAAATATAAGTAATTCTTTTGTTACAATTATTGGATAGAAGAAATAAGGTTCAAGTGAACAATATGAAAGAACTAGATTAATCTTCGTCCTCGTCCTCATCCACAACATCAGTTGCTAATGCCAATGCTAAAGCATCTGCTTTTGGTCTTCCTTCAAGTGCTAAGGGATCTTCATAGGCATCTACATCCCGAGTCAATCTCTTTGGAGCATCCAATACGACAAACCAATCATCCCTAGTTTGATCTTTACAATAGAAGACTTGAGTGGCTTGAGAGGCAAGAATAAACGGCTCATCATCTTCATGTGAAATCCTCATAAATCTCCTAAGATTAACAAACACTAACCAGTTTCTGGGTCAACCACACAACCATTTTTTTTATCTTCTATACGAGCCCAGTCACAGTAGAAGACTATTTTTTTAAAGTAACCATAATCGAATTCAAGTATTTGTTTGATAATACCATAATAAGTAACTTCTTCTTCCACATGGTTCTTATCTTTCGCACTTGACCTGAAGCTAGTTAAAGCCTTCATGGATACTCCACTATTTTGTGTGCTTTTATTCATTTACAGCGGTACAAAACTGATAACCATTGATCATGTAAGCATTATATGATATGGCATTGAAGTCTGGACCATCAGCAAGGCTCTTCATGATAGAATTTTCTTCATTTTCTAATTCTTTTCTTAACCAAGGAATGTAGTTGTCCCTCTGATGCTTATTGCTTGACTTGTGATCTTGAAGATAAGCGATACTTCTCAGAATATTAACTCTTAATTATATTATATCATTTTAAAAATAAAATATATAATTTAAAAATATAAAATAAATTACTTCTCTCACTCAATATTTTCTGGATAATGCTTTAGAACCCATCTACGTATTTGTTCATACTGCACGTGTTGAAGAAGATAAGTTTTTCCACTTCCATCGATAGGGTACCCAAAAGTAACATCTTGTTCCACGAACGCATTTTCTCCTTTCTTATGGCTTCCTCTGCTAGAATTTGGCATATATTCCATGCAATACCTCATACATTCTTCCATGAGATATTGCTCCATAACACACCCCTCTGGATATGTCTGATTTTTCACATAATGCTTATATGTCTTCATCATCCTGCACATTTTTTTCAATTAGATATCAATGTTAACGTTATTAACTAAAAGAAGTTATTAATTTTACTGCAATAATTTACCTCTCGAAAGGATACATCCATCGATATCGGACAGGTCCGCAAACAAGCGCTTCCTCTGCTAAGTGAACAACAAGGTGTATCATAGAAACAAAAAATGATGGAAGATTACTCGATCGAGCAGCTACTCGAGTTGCACATCCATCCTCTCGAGCTAGGGATCTAGAGCCCTTTATGAACTCGAGCAATTCACTCAGCCACTCGAGCTAAATGCATGGAGATTAAACCACTCGAGCACCTCAAATCTCAGTTCTATGCAACCTGTCGAGCACTTTAAATGTGCTGATTTATGAAGCTCGAGCAGTTTAAGTCACCCTCTCGAGCTGAATTGCTCAAGGAGTTAATGCAGTCGAGTGGTTCCCCTGCAGTTAGCCAACCTGTCGAGCACTTTAAAGTGCCCATTCATGCAGACCTGAAGTGCAGCATGCAGTTGCACCAACTTGTCAAGCAGCTTCAAAGCCATACACTGGAGCAGCTACAATGCAACCATTTATGCACTCGAACATTTTAAGTGCAGCTGTCATCCTATTGAGTTGAGCAGTTCATACACTTCAATGCTGCAGCAAAAGAACAATTTGAGCACTTCATATTCAAAGCAACATTAAAGCAGCTCTTCAGCCTAGTACTCGAGTAGTTGCAAGTGCTAGAACACCATCCTCATGAGCAGCATTAACCATCTCAAGCAGTTGCCGAAGCTACCTTGATGATGTCGAGCAGTTCAGGTTTCAAGCACAGCTATTTGAGCACTTTAAAGTGTGGTACTCTATGCAGTCGAGCAGTTCACACATGAACTCGAGCAGTTCAGCAATCAACTCGAGCAGTTGAAGATTTAAAGAACTACACACTTGAGCAGTTTGCTGAAGCAAACTTAGCTCTCAAGCAGTTTAAAGGCTTGTACACTTAAACCATTCGAGTGGTACGGCTGCTGTCGAGCTTTTTAAATGTTGCTGAAGCAACCTGTTGAGTTGCACTGCTAAAATCCACTTCATTTGTACCTTTCGAGTTGCTATTTGAACCTGTCGAGTTGCTGAAGGCAACCAGTCGAGCTGCAGTGCTGCAAAAATGTTGTATTTTAGCCTGTCGAGCAGCTACTCAAAAGCTTCTCGAGGAGCATTTCCTGAAGCTAAGAACCTATCGAGCACTTAAAAGAGCTATTTTCAGCTGGTCAAGATCTTCTCGAGAACTGCTAGAGACAAGAATTCTGAAGCTGCCTGAAGCACTCCAACTGCTTGAGATTAGTATCTAAAGCACACCAGCCTCACGAGAACTACTTGAGATAGAAACTTTAAAGCTCCAACTGCTCGAGGCATGGGTTCCAGCTACTGTCTTCAACATTCAAGGGTATTTTTTAGATTTCACAACTTCTAGGACACACATCCCAATGTGATTAGCTATCCCACACATCCCAAAGCATTACTTGGCTGCAAATAGGCCACGACACTAGCTCTAAAACTTCCTTATTTCTGATTGGCTATTGGACACTAATGTTGTATGGAATGTCTATATATAGTAAGTAGTTGTTTGTAAAATCATCCAAAATGGCTAGATCAAAGTATATTTTAGGGTTAGGGTTAGGGTTTAGTTTTCTTTTCCCATTTTCTTTTTCTTCTTTCCTTAGCACAATAGCAATGTTGGGCTAAAGCTTTGGATAGCAGCTAGGTTTATTTCAATTTTGCAATCGGGTTTGTAATAATATAGTGAGAAGTTTTGGGGTTTTGCACAGACTGTTGCCTTGAGGGAAAATCATTGTAAGTCATTTTTCGGCAATAAAATGTCAAGTTTAATGCTCCATTTAATCTTTATTTTTTTGTTTTTTCTAACATAGAGCAGTAAGGGTTTGATGCACCTATGGTTGCTTGAGCTTGTGGCCTTGTAACCATGGCGGCAGTAGTGGGATCCCTGTTCTATCTCTAACCTCTGTGATTTGGATAACCCCTGAGATAATCTGTGACCATTCTAGTGGGCAGGGTATAGCCCTAAGGATAGTCTAAATTATAAGGTTGAGATAGATTCTTTTTCTCTGTACTTGAGCCTGTAGCAAAGTGAGAGACAACTGTAACCCAACTTCTCCTCTATTTTATAACCTCATTTTCAATGAATAGACCTGAGATTTTGTAGAGATTACAGACTTATAAGTTGGGTCATTGCAGGCCTTTTTATAGTAATGACCAGCTAAATCTAAGTCCCCATTCAGCTTATGATTTCTTATGGTTCCCATTTGATTTTCACAGACTGTTTGATCCCATGGAAGCATGAGTTTGTAGCCTTGCACACATAGTGTCTGCAATGGTTTTCTTTTTCTGATTTAATCCATTGATTGAATGAATTCCCTGAGATATTTTTGACCATTTAAGTGGATAAAATACAACTTTAAGATAAGTTCATGCCCTTGGGTTAGGTTAGATTCTTCTACCTTGCAGATGTGCTTGTAGCCATCTAAAAGATTGCTGCAGATTCATCTCTTGAACTGAGTTACAGTGCTGATTTACCCACAGCTGCCTACTTCTCATTATTTTTACTTTCTTTTCCCACTTCATCATCATCCTTCTTTATCCCCTTCTTTAGCTGTATTTTATTCCTATTTTTAATTTTATTTTAGTTGTAAATACCTAACGACCCTCTCTTTACCTTGCTTTCTAGTATAGGTTTAGAGTTGTCAGATCTGTATCTAGATCTGGAGTTTACTATATGCCCTGAAGTTTTTGGATCATCAATCTCCGTGGGACAAACTCTTACTTATCAAAGCATGCTACAACAGCCCTGTATCTTGCAGGCTGTGTTTAGATTATTATTTTTATGCTGTTTCATTACATTTTATTCCCCCTTTTTTATTTGTTTTTGTTGCCATATTTTTACCATCATTCTTTAAATGAAAATAATAGCACATCAATTCATAACCAACAAGTTTTTGACATCGCTGCCGGTGAGTTTTGATCTAAGTACAGTAATCTGAGTTTAGTTTTATTCTTTGTAGTTGTAGTGTCTGAATAGATGTCAGCTTTGATTTTTGTTTGATTTTTTCATTTTATCTTTATTTTCTATTTTATATATTTTGTTTCTTAGTAGTGTTTGTAGAAATTACAGCTGTAGTCTTAGGATTTTTACTGTTTTTCATTATTTTCTTGTGCGACCGTGGATTCTCTCGAACCCGTTGCGGCGATGCGCTCGCCTTTTAATGAAAATGTCGAGTCGCCACCCGGAGCTTTTGGTGACCCGGGAAACCTTCAAATCGATATTTTGAGCACCGAAGTGCTAAATATGACTCTGATTTACCGGTTTTTGCCAAAGGCTCTAGGGTAGGGGCTTCGGTTATCGATCGGGAAGGGTTTAGGCACTCGATCAACCCGCACGTAGCGGTCTCTATCTATGGCCAAAATAAAAATAAAAAGGGCGAAGCTTCCCCTTGCCCGAAGGCAATACGACCCTATCAAGCTTTGAGCCAAACCAAAATTTCGGCGGCGTAACGGCTTGAATCCTTGGACGGAGGAGACACCAAGAAGGTAGAGGAAGAGAGGGGTGAGCCGGAGCTCACGGGCCCTTGTTGCACCGTGGGAGATCTTCGCTTTGGCGTGCTTCCGATGGCTTAAATGGTATGAAAATGGGTTCTAATGCTAGGATTCAATAAAGTAGGGGGTGTAGAGTGAAGCTAGAGGCTAGGTTTTAGCTAAAAGGAGTGATCTAATGGTGGAAGTAGACTGAAATAGGTGAAGTATGCATGCTGAAATTCTGGGAAAATATTGGCATTTTCTCTCACTAGGGTTCTCTCTTAAGCACTCTCTAATCCTTCAACAAAAATTCATCCCTTTGGGAAGAGGGGGGCCTCTCTATTTATAGAGAAAGGATGGGTTAGGGGCTTACTTAAGAGCTAACTGGTTTAGCAATTAGGTAATCCCCCATCTAAGGTTTTTTGGGTTTTCAAGGTCCTAGGGTTTTGGGAAACTGGTTTCAATGGCGGATGATGGGGTGAGACCATGGGTGACTTAAGGGTTGCCAATAAGCTCAAAGGGGGTGCAACTAATCTCAAGACACCCACCTCAACCAAGGGGATGGTCAAAGGATCAAACTAGATGGAGGAAATTCGAGCTACTGATGACAGTTACTGTAGCCAAGCTGGGCGTATATATTATATACGCCCAGCTTAGGAACAATAAATTTCACCAAAATTAGGGGAGTTTTGAGAAGATGAAGCCCGTGATGGGTCCCACATATACCGGGCATATATATTATATACGCCCGGCCAAATTTCCCCCAAAATAGGCAGGCATATATAATACATACGCCTGACTAATCTTGGGCTAAATTGGCTGGGGGTATGTAATATCCACGCTTGAGCAAAATTTTTATGATTTTATGTGAAACGTCAATTTGTCATAACTTTTGAACCGTAGCTCCAAATTAGGTGATCTTTGGCTTGTTGGAAAGCTAGAGAAGTCCTCTTTCCAATGATATATGGATCATCCTTGGTAATGGTCTGTGTGAAATTCTGTAGCTCTCCTCCCATCAACCGCCAAAAGGGTTTAAGTTAGGTCTGGGAAGGGATTCTAGGGTGTAGGGGTGACTTCTAAGGATTGGGGAAATGGCTCTAAGGGTCTTAGGGTGAATCCTACTGGCCTAGGTAGGTTCCTAAGGGTTCAGGGGGTGCCATCGGAAGCACAGGGGTACATCTCTCCCGAAGTACAGATTGATCGGGCCTTGGGCCGAATTTGGGTTTCTACAGATGCCCCTCTTTGGTATTCGATCACTAATGATCGGATGCCAAAGACAAGAGACATCCGAAGTGGTCCAAGGCACGTTTGATGGGTCTGCCTGGTTCAACTCAATTCTTAAACATTCATGGTGATGGTGAGTGTAGGTAAGCTCTCTCATTTCAGGATATCGTCCGTACCTCAAGGCTAACAGTCCCCAAGCGCATTGCGACATTACTGGGCATAACTGCGATGATCACAGAAAGTGTAAGCCCGCTGGCAGGGATATCGTCCACTTTCTAAGGGAAATTATAGATTTGTGATGGTGAGTATTAATCTAAACCAGACAGCTCCATGAAACGGGATGATCGATCTATGCTTTGGAATTGATGTGAAGCATACAAAGCGAAGGCCTTCAAACTGTGTCCAATCCTATGGAATATTGACAGCTCCATTAGATTGGGCATGGGTGCCCTTACCTAGGTAAGGCTCAAAGTTTCTGGGTGAACCCATCAACCTCGAGGTTGCTTTAGCATGATTGACCCGAGTGGAGCGAATATTGATGTCGCAACACTTCTTGGGAATGCATGCTCATTTTCCGAGTAATTTTTTTTTTTTTATCATTTTCTGAATTTTCTTTTGTTTCGAGGCCTCTAAGAAGAGCTCGATGACCTTCGACAATTTTATTCTTACACAACTCTTTAAGTGGATCAAATGCCAATTGATACGCTTTTAAGAGTGCGTGCGCCATGCTAGGGATAGGTGTACCTTGGGGATGTGCACGTTCCAGTGGTGAGTGTTAAGTAGTGAAAAATACCATTTTTCACCCCTAAACATGAGCCTTGAAAGACCCTTGAGAAGACTAAATAAGTGCTTTAGTGTGCATTTTACAGCTAACCAATCAGACAGGTCCAAATCCGAAAAGCATCCCAAAAAGATCAAAAAGCTGACAGCTCATGTCAAGTTTAAAGAAGGAGTGAAGAAACAGCCTCAGCAATGGCTAAAGAGGGTCTAAAAGAGCAGACAAAGACCTGAAGCAAGAGAGAGAGCCATTCGCAAAGAAAAAATCAAGTTAAAAGTCAATTCGCAAAGAAGAATGGGAGCCTAGAGTTCAATTCGCAAAGAACTTCTACTATTCGCAAAGAACCTGAGACTAAGCGAAGAGAGAATAAACTGCAAATGAGCTTTTCGAAAGGATACAGAACTGTTCGAATAGAAGATTTACCTCTGCGAAAAGAAGAGAAGACCAATTCGAACAAGAATCTGAAACCCCATTTAAAGGTCTCCACGAAGCCAAAATGCTTTGCGAAGAGAGCTTACGGAGCCAAACTACTTTCTGAAAAAGCCCTTAAACTATCGAAATGGCATTACGGGATTTGACTCGTCAGAAGGTATTTGGAAACTTTACCGCGCCCCAATGCAATCAAAAGACCGAGAACATTAGGAAGGTTCAATCAAGATCCGAGGCATATTCCAACCCATGTGGCGCCCAAAGTTAAATTACACAGCGGGAACTTCCGAGCTCAAGCAATTTCAAACCCATAACGAAATTGATGCTTCGGCTTTGATTGGCGAACGGATCGAGCATTTCCATTGGCCAAAAAGATCTGGATCCCGTGCTCAACCCTCATTGGGCAATCCAGGATCTAAAGCATTCTGATTGGTCAATCGACCATCGAGGATGGAGGAAAAGTATAAATAGAGAAGCCATTTGCCCAATTTGGGTATCAGTTTTAGAGTTTTCATCTCTGTTTCCCTCATTCCGGTCGGATAGCTTATCTGAACCCCACAATCCTTCTTGTAGTTTACCTTTGAGAGCCATTGTGAGTGACTTGTACTTCCAAGTTCGGATTCAAGGCCTGTAAGTCCGAGGGCTCTCTAAGAAGCCGTGCTCTGTAATTGTAATTTTGGATTTTAAAAGGTTCTTTGTAATTTGTGTCTTCTCCATTGGAGTCATGTCGAGGGTTACGAATGTTCACCTTAGTGCATTAGACTTCTTTAGATTCACTCATCCGCATGCAACTTCCTTAATTCATCACTGTGCGAATTAGCGTTGGTAACCTAATTCTAGCGGCATTTCTGATGATGTTCATGTTACGAACTAAAGAATAGGCCACAACTATTGGATGATCTGTGACCATTTAAGTGGGATGATATAGCCATAAGTCTAAACCTATTCCTTAATTGGATTTATTTCTCTTACATACTGTCTTGGTAGCAGATGAAGATTGAATCTGCTCTGTTGAACTCTGATTCTCCATTAAAATTCGAGGCTAAAGTACATGAAGCTATTATTTACGCATTTGTCTTATTTTAAACATCTCCCCAACTCGGATCTGGATCATGTAGTTAGTTCTTTTCTTTATTTGCTTATAGTTAAATGTGACACAATCAACACTCTCTTTTATCTATTCTTTTTTTAGATAATTATAGAGCCGATCTGGTATACGGTCTGAGGTTTATCTCTCGGTTTAGACAAAATTCTCTGTGGACGATCTTGAAATACTTACTTTTAAAACTTGCTACAATTGGCCTTGATCTTGCAGGCCAGTGTTAGCCCCAATGTGCTGATATCCCTTTCATAAGTTAACATCCATATAACCTAGCATTCTTTAATTCTTTAATTTTTGATTCATAATGCACACAATTATGGCACACTTGGAGCGACATCAAGTTTTTGGCGCCTGTTTTGAAGTTTGTTCTAAAATAGATAGACCTATGTTTATTTTCATTTATTTATCATCATTTATTAATTTTGTTGTTATTTTTATGCGTCACAGTATTGTAAAAGGAAAGGAAAGTGCGTAAATAGACAGGTTTTCTGTGCCAAACTCTCGCTGAGTTGTACGCTTGGCCGGAGAACCCACAATCCTGAGATTCTCACGTTAAATCCAGAAGTTGAAAGACTCCTAAGAAACCGACATACATCACGGACATCTGCTGAAATGGGTGAAGAAAGAGATTGTTAAGAGACTACTTTGCCTGGTGCTTATAATTCCCCATTTTGCATTCAATTTCCCACGTGGAGGAAATTATGAAATTAAGTCCTCCACCATCCAAATGTTGCCTTCATTCCATGGATTGAGTAAGGAAGACCCTTACAAACACATTGATGAATTTCTGCTTTATGCACAACATTTAACATAGCCGACTGGTCCGAGGCAACCAAGCTTAGGCTCTTTCCTTTTCATTAAAGGACAAAGCTAGAGCATGGTTATCTATGTTAGCACCAACGACATCACATCATGGAATGATTTGCAATGTCAATTTTGTCAAAATATTTCCCAATGACTAAAACCAACCGAGACAAAGCATCATCTCTTTCTCCCAAAACTCAAACTCCATGAAGCATGGGAAAGGTTTAAAGAAGCTGTTAAGGCAATGCCCTCACCATCAAATTCCTAAATGGCTGGTTCAAAGCTTCTATCAAGGAAGATTAGAAGGGCAAGAACATGGTGGATGCCTCTTGTGGAGTACCTACTTGCGAGAAAGCAGTTGAAGAGGTTTGGGACCTCTTTGAGGTGATTGGAGAAAATTCAACCCAAGGAATCTACGCCAAGGGACGAGAATCCATAGGATGAATAATCCCCAATTCACAAGAGGAAAGTTTATGAAGTCAATGAATTTGGAAAGGAAAGTGGATAATTTGACCACAAAATTTGATATGATGGACTCATTTAAAGCTCCAAATGGGTCAAGAGTAGAGGAGGCATGTCGATATGCCGGTCCCCACTCATTCCATTGATCAATGTCCTTCGCATCACAATTTCGAACTCATGATGGAACAAGCTCATGCAACTCGTCTTATGGACAGATGCAATCGAATGACTACCCATGGAGATCTCATCCTAATCTCGTGGAATCGGAAATTACCATTAGCAAGCTGACGGTCAAAAATTAATTACCTTTCAAACCTTTCGTATATCGGAATTTTTATAATAAATCAAATTTTCAGACCTAACCAACAACAAGCCATGCGAATGATGCACCAGCCCCCCTCCTAGATCACGACCTTTGAAGAAGCGGTCTTGAGTTCACTTCAAAATCTTGGAACTGCCTCTGTGAACCTTCACAAATGAAGCATTAAAAAATTGAAGAAACTCGGGCCAACTCTCAAATTCATTGGCTAAGAGAGAAGAGGGTAAACTACCCGGCCAACCGTGAACAATCCTAAGGGCCAGTTCATGGTTGGAGAATCCTCAAATGGCCATGAGGAAATCAAAGCTGTGACTACTTTGAGAAGTGGAAGAATAATAAACAACACATGGGTAGTGAAGAGGAAAAGATGAAGAACAAGTGCAGGAACAACATTTGGATAGCAATATGGTACATTGATTTACATCGAAAATTCAAAAAATGAAAAACAGAAAAATAACAAAATTGTTGAAAAGATGAGGAGGAGAAATTTGTTCCTCACCTCCCATTTCCCCATGCAATGAAGTCATTTCTCCTTTTGACAAAGGAAACACAAAAATTGAGGAAATGATGGAGACATTCAAGCAAGTTAAAATTAATCTACCTCTTGATGCAATCAAAGCGAGTCCTATATGCAAAATTTCTCAAAGAGGGGTGCCCCCACGAAAGGCAATCCAGGATACATATATCCAAGAAGGCCTTTGTGGAGAAAATCAACCAAGTGCTATCAATTGCAACACCACCTAAGATGCAAGACCACAGAATCCCCACAATCCCTGCATCATTGGGGAGCACACCATTGAAAGCCTTGCTAGATCTGGTGCTAGTGTCAACTTTGCTTCCCTATTACATCTATGAGAAGCTAGGTTTGGGAGAATTGAAACCCACTCAAGTGGTGTTACTAGTGACAGATCTGAAAGGAAACCTATGGGGTTGATTGAAGATGTTTTGGTAGGAGTAGACAAGTTTTTCTACCCTGCTAACTTTTTGGTGTTGGACATGGAAACCAACCAAAAGTACCACCTTGCCATCCCTGTCATTCCAGGAAGACCATTCACAGCTCTGACTAATGCATGGATTCAATGCAGTGCAGCATCATGGAGGTGTCTTTTGGAAATATGAAAGTTAAATTGAATGTGTATAATCTTTGTTACTCAACCTCAATTCTCGAGGAATGTTTCCATGTTGACATCATTGATGAAAGCTGGTGGAGAGTCTTTACAAACATTTCGCAAGGTAAAGACTCCACCACGAATTTAAAATGATTGGGGATCCTTGAGAAAGAAGGAAAGGGAGATCAAATTCAATCGAGTCTACTTTGTGCAAGGCACTCACCAAGTTCTCTCTCTTGGAGACTGCTCCTCTCCCTCTTCCACAAGTTACCAAGGTACCTTTGCTGCCCTCTTTTCTCAAACACGAATTGGAACTCAAACAGCTCCCCAAAATCTGAAATATGTGTTTTGGGAGATCATCAAACACTACCTATGATTATTTCTTCCTCCCTTACAAAGGAGCAAGAAGAGGAGCATTGGTAGTTCTAAAAAGACAAGAAAGCAATTGGGTGGACCATTCGATTTAGGAGGAATAAACCCAATTGTATGCATGCATAAGATCCACAAGAGGATGCCAAGCCTTCTAGAGAAATGCAAAGAAGGTTGAATCCTCACATGCAAGAAGTGGTAATGAAGGAAGTTGTCAAGTGCTGAATCGGTCATTTACCCCATTTGATTCTCTTGGGTAGCACCCACAGGTGGTGCCTAAGAAATCTGCATCATGTTGTAGCAGTTGAATCAGTAAACTTATGTCCACGGACAAACAAGCTGGATGGAGGGTCCATAGACTACGAAAATTAAATACCATGACAAGGAAAGACCATTTCCCCTCCCTTCATTGACCAAATCCTTGATAAGCTTGCAGGCAAAGCTTACTACACTTCCTTGATGGGTACTCTGGTTACAACCGGATCCTGTACCACAGGACCGAAAAGACCACCTTCACCTTGCCTTTGGCACTTTTGCCTATAGGAGGATGCCCTTTGGTCTTTGCAATGCCCTGCTACTTTTCAAAGATGCATGTATGCCATCTTTTCGACATGATTGATCAATTCATGGAGATCTTCATGGATGACTTTTCAATTTATGGAGACGACTTTTCCCAATGCTTCACCACCTCAAGTTGGTGTTGCAAAGATGTGAAGAAACCAATTTGGTTCTAAGTCGAAAAGAGTCATTTTATGGTCACCCAAGGCATTGTCCTAGGACATGTGGTCTCCCATAAAGGCATAGAGGTGGACCAAGCAAAATTGATCTAATTGCACATTTGCCTCCTCCCAGGCTGTAAGCAAATCAAGTTTCTTAGGGCATGCGAGGATTTTATAGGAGGTTCATCAAAGATTTGATAAAATTTCCAAGCCACTCATCATTCTTGTGTCAAGATGTTCCTTTGTGTTTACTAATGAATGCATGATGCCTTTGAGGTCCTTAAGAAATGTCGATTTCAGCTCCCATCTTGCAGTCCCCGACTATTCAGGTGCCCTTTGAGCTGATGTGTGATGCATCAGACTATGCCCTAGGAGTGTCCTAGGGCGAGAAAGGATAAGCTTCCCCATGTCATAGCTTATGCCGGCAGATCCATGATAGATGCCCAGCTCAACTACACAACAAAC
This sequence comes from Chloranthus sessilifolius, assembly GCA_021018995.1. Classification (NCBI taxonomy): domain Eukaryota; kingdom Viridiplantae; phylum Streptophyta; class Magnoliopsida; order Chloranthales; family Chloranthaceae; genus Chloranthus; species Chloranthus sessilifolius. Next base: position 127,773,105 of record CM037589.1, on the reverse strand, counting down.
CGAGAAAGAGTCTGGCCATTGTGTTTGCATTGGAAAAATTCAGCCTTATGTTTTAGGTTCACAAATTGTGGTGTTCTTGACCCACTGCCCTAAAGTACCTTCATAAGAAGGATACCAAGCCAGTTAATCGGTGGATCCTCCTATTACAGGAGTTTGATCTGATTAAGGATAAGAAAGGAGTGGAGAATGTGGTGGGCGATCACTTATCCGAATTCTCAATCTTGAGGATGATAGCTTACCCATTAATGAATCATTTCACGATGAGCAACTTTTTGCCATCAATACCCACGATCCTTGGTTTGCAAACATAGTCAACTTCTTGGCTATTGGATGATTCCTCAAGATTGGAATAGAATGGATAAAGATCTTTTCTTCTCACAAGTTAAACATTTCATTTGGGAAGATCCTTATCTATTCAAGAATTGTGCGAGACCAAGTGATCGGAAAGTGTGTCCTGGACCATGAATTCCCACATATTGTCAATGTGTCATGAACACTGTGGAGGCCATTTCGGTGGCAATAAAACAATTTGCAAAAATTCTGCAGTGTGGTTTCTATTGGCCCACAATCTTTAAAGATGCCTTACAAAGACTGACCTAAATCTTGCGAAGGCGCCAAAAAGCGGTAGTATTTCCAAAAGAAACTCAATGCCCTCTGACCAATCACAGTAGTTGAGTTGTTTGATGTTTGGGGCATAGATTTTATGGGCCCTTTCCCCTTCTAATGGAAACAATTTCATCTTGGTAGCGTGGATTATGTCTCCAAGTGGATTGAGGCCATAGCTACCAAATCCAATGATCACAAAGTGGTTTTAAGATTCCTCAAAGACCACATTTTTCCAGATTTGGATTCCCAGAGCCATCATTAGTGATGGGGAAGCCACTTTTACCTTGAGCGGTTTGACTCTCTATTAAAAAGTACTCTGTCACTCACAGTAGCCACTCCCTATCATCCACAAACCAAGGGATGTGGAGATTTCAAATAGAGATCAAACACATTTTGGAAAAACGTGAAGAAGGATGAAAGGATGGTCCTTTAAGCTTAATGATGCTTTGTGGGCATACAGAATCGCCTACAAGACTCCTATAGGGATGTCCTTCAGATCGGTTTATGGCAAGGCATGCCATCTACCAAGAGAATTAGAATATAAGGCCTTGTGGGCAATCAAAACTTTTAATATGGATCTAATCTGCGGTAACCACGGAAGCTTCAACTCACCGAATCGAAGAATCGAGGATGGATGCCTACACTAGCTCCAGTTGTACAAAGAAAAGGTTAAATCATTCCATGATAGGAGCCTCATGAGAAAAGAGTTCATACCGGGGTCCAAGGTATGGTTATTCAACTCTAAACTTAAATTCTTTCACAAATTGAGATCCAGATGGGAAGGGCCATACTGCATCATCAAGGCCTCCCCTCGGGCAGTGGATATTTCAGATCCCAAGGATGGAAGAATACTCAAGGTAAATGGTCGAGGCTCAAACCATGCATTGAAAACACCCGAGCCCTTGCGCCCACCTATCATCATGAATCTCCAAAAATCGATGGTAGAAAAGTGTATAATATGTTTGTACAACATTGTTTTTCTCGATTTTTTTGCTTCGCTTATTTTTCTTGTACGCATAGTGTAAATACACTTCAAAGTTCAAATCGCAAAGTAAAAAGTACTTTTCTTTTAAAAGTTCAAAGTTCTATTCAATTGATTACGAGTTGTAATGAACTACTCGAAAAGAACCATGTTCGCTCGAATAGTTAAAATTTCCTTTTCGAATAGAAAATCTGGGAGAAGTCCTTTGCGAAAAGATCTTCGAGCCAAATCCATTTCGAATAGACATATCAAGCCTCTTCTTTGCGAACTACACTTTCTCAAGATTTTTACCTTCGAAGACACTTTGCTATTCAAATAGAGAAAAGGACTCTTTGGAACTTTTGAACACTTAAGGGTGCTTTAGCGATTTTACTTGTTAGTATATTAGGTCATTTTGAAAGTCATCGGATATCCGCAAACACTCTCCCAAGCAAAACCCCTTTTCAAAACCCTAGCTCACCCTCTTCTCTCACGAGCTCCACACGAATAACCACCATCTATTCTAATCTTCTGCTTTTTCTCTTGTCGAAATCAAAAGGGTAGAGCCCACATGCGATCTGCTCAAAGCAAAGAAACCCAAACAAAGGAAACCCCTAGATCGCGGTAACTTCTCTATTCTTGCTCAAATTTTTCAGTGATTCTTTGGTAGTTAAGCATACACTTGAGGCCATTTAAATATGGGAAAACAGAAATCCCTTTTGCCATGTTCCCTAAATCTTCAGCCAAGAAGACAGCCAAAACACCCCCAAAAGCCAAAGGCAAAGCCCCAAAATCTACAAAGAGAAAACTATCCATGAACAAAGCAGATAGGGCTGAGAAAGGAAAGAAAGTGCGCCATGAAGAGCTCCCGCCTATGTTTCCACGAATCTCAAATTGCCTCTCCTACCTCCATTTGGTTTTGCCCAATCCCTTTATTGATGCCCAAGATACTCCCACCATCGTGGATGAAACTTTCTCCTCCAAACCAGATTGTGAACTGTCTTTAAGATATCTCACGGCAGCCTCCATCAACACCATCCTTACCCCTTTACCTGAGAAAATCTACCCACGGATGACAAAGTTGTGGTACCAAAACCTCACCATGGTGACAGAAGATCAGGCTGATGTGCCAACCCTAGCAATCTTCAGACAAATCGTGATCTTCTAGTAATCAGAAGACATTGGGCATGCCTTGGGAATTCCTTTTTCGATTTAACTCGAGGGACCCTCGCCCCTCCCGACAGTCTTTTAGAGACATGGCTGCCCATTTGACACAAGGAATGGTTGGATCCGGGCAATCCATAATGAGAGAGATCTTCCCCTCGATCTTGATGGATTCAATTTTACGAGGGAGCCTCTATGTCACAGTGCACACCGAAGAAAGGAGAACCCCCACTTTAGATGCCCTGTTTCACTTTTCAAAGGGGCAATTCTTGAATGCCCGTTTGCTAATCCGGGAGGACATGGCTGATGTTAGTGATAAAGTAAAAAAGGAACAAAAGATTGTCCCTACCTTTTGGAAGACTGACATACTTTTGAGAGCCAAATTTGACATTTCCAGAGAAGAGCCCTTTGAGGTATTAACCCCTCACAATTTTGGAAAAAAGGCCTGGACTACAAGCCAGGCCATGTTAAGGAGAATGAGGGAAGCCGAGCCCTGCTGCCTCCGCCACGCACTCACAACCGCCGCCTCTGCACAACTGCCTGCAACCTCACAGCTAATTCACCTTTGGTCATGAGCCCATTGAAGAACATGTCACTTTGCTGAACGAGCCTGCTTTTCTGCTGGAATTGAAAGAGAACCATTTACAGAAGCTGCAGAGAAGAGGAGCCTCAAACTTCAGCCTCTCACCTACCCTTCCTCACAGCCCCAGGTCACACTCTTCTCTGCACCTCTCGCCATTGAAGGCCAGGTCCCTTACACCCCCACCCCCACCCCTATCCCAGATAGCCCTCCATCTATCATTGCCATTCCAGAGATACCCTTCCACACCCACCACCCCTATTATTCAAACCCCACCCATCTCACCCAACCTTGCCTTACTCCTAGCAGACTTGCCCATTCCCCCAGGAGGTAGCCACCCCATTCAAGTCCCACCCTTCGGCTTCCCCCACCTTACCTATAAATAACCAACCTCTACCAAATTCCCCACATCTTTCCCCACCCTTCCAAAATGACCGACTCAAGCCAATAAGCCACCACACATGCTTTTACCCATGTGGCTGGACCCACCACCACCGAAGGTGCCAGATCCGCCCTCCGGGACGAATTTGAATAGGTCCTCGCGATTTTGGCCAAAGAAAAGGAGGCCCAACTCCTCCTCCTCAAAAACAAAAACTCAACCTTCCCCCACTTCCACCTCCACCCCCACCCCCTCCTAAAAACACCACCTATTCTGCTTTTATTTTTTCTTTTTTTTATGTAAATGTTTCTAGTTAATAAACTTTACTTTCTCCCATTCTCCATGTCATTTTTTTTTTTTTTTTTTTGCTTATTTTTCTTCTTATTGTTGTCGCTTGTTTCAATTTTTTTCGGTATAATGTGACCATGCCACCTTTGAACCAGTTGAGGACACTGTTTCCCCATAGGTTTGGGGTATGGCAAATGTCCGCCCATGGGATAATTAGCATAAGGGCATCACAATCACCAAAGTAATCGTGAAATGAATCAATTTACTTAAGAATCATGACAATGTGGAAATTTTAAAATTTTCTTTGCAAGAATTTAGACATTCTAAACCCTACAATATTCCACATTTCCATGATGTTAACACCAGAAAATACACTTGTATCAGACATAGCAAGTCCACAGAAGAGAAGAGAAAAAGGTAAAGATATACTTAAAAGCTCAAGGAAAAACCATAACCAAGGAGAATTGAGCCTATATGTTTTACATCTCATTGAAGAGTGACCGAGGCAACCCTTTTCCGATTCAAAGGACGAGGCATTAGATCCACTAGAAATTAGGAAACTCCAAATCAAAACAAGCAACAAAGATTCATGAAACTGAGGAAAAGATCAAGGCCTTCTTTGGACATGCTTGAGCTTAAGAACCAACCAAGAAAGATCTGCCCTTGTTTGTACCCCAATTGAGCTATAAATCCTACAATGCTTCATCAAAACATTTTTCTTGCACCGAAAACAATGGAACTAATTCACCTTCCTCACCTTGAGAATTGTGAGTTAAAGGAGAAAGAAGTAAAGATGGAACATTTCCGGGCAAATATCAAAATAAATAAAGAAGAAATACCTAAAAAATGGGCAAGATGGTGACCGAGAAAGTAAAAGAAAACAATGTGAAAAGAAGCAAGCAAAAAAAAGGCAAAAGGGGAACTTTATGTTGAAAATTCAAGATCAAAGGAAGAAGAACTGAGTACTTTGAACACGAGAATCTCAAAGAAGCTAAACTCAAGAAGGTGGAGTCATGAACCACCTCCTTCAATTCCCGACTTCTCAAAAATCCAAACACTGCTCAACCTTCCTATCCTCAAACCTCACTCCACGAGCCATACAACAAACCCAAATTTAAAAGTCCTTGTGATCCAAAGTTGAGTGAACTGTCATGTGGAGATAAGGCTTCCCAATCTATGGTGAGGAGATGTCAAGGATGCCAAGACCTGAGAATCATGCCTATGCTCATGCTTACAAATCCATTTGGGAGATGTAATCGCTTCTTGAGCTTGAGTGAAAATGAACCCTTCAACAAAAATCTTGATGAGAGTACACCCCGGTAAGTGTTTGGGTTGGAACTTGAGCACATTAAGTATGACTTATAACCTAATTTTTATTCAAATGATGAACTATCATCACACATTTGCATGGTTTCTATGGCTGCTCACAGATTGGAAAGAGTGAAACATTCATAAGGTTTATAAATGTTGAAATCCCTTTGCAAACAATAAACCTAAATTTCTGCTTAAACATTGATTCAAGAGTAACTAATTTTGATCTTTGATTGCTCATGGATGACAGGCACTAATGCCAACTGTCCCATGGAGAAGTTTGTGGGTACCTTCATTGAAAACCCTCGTGAGACTTCTCCTCCTCTAGGGATCACCTAGGGTTTAAAAGCTTGTTGCATATGCTAAATGTACCTGTGCTTCCTACAAAAGTGGCTCTTTATTTTGCTTTTACGCTTCTTTGCTCGTGGACTAGCAAAGCTTAGGTTTGGGGTGTGTTAAGTAGTGAAAAATACCATTTTCACCCCTAAACATGAGCCTTGAAAGACCCTTGAGAAGACTAAATAAGTGCTTTAGTGTGCATTTTAAACCAATCGACAGTCCAACCGAAAAGCATCCCAAAAAGATCAAAAGTCGATACTCATGTCAAGTTTAAAGAAGGAGTGAAGAACAAATTTCAAGAATGGCTAAAGAGGGTCTAAAAGAGCGCATAAAGACCAAGCAAGAGAGAGAGCCATTCGCAAAGAAAAAAATCAAGTTAAAAGTCAATTCGCAAAGAAGAATGGGAGCCTAGAGTTCAATTCGGAAAGAACTTCTACTAATCGCAAAGAACTTCTACTATTCGCAAAGAACCTGAGACTAAGCGAAGAGAGAATAAACTTCAAATGTGTTTTTCGATAGGATGCAGAACTGTTAGAATAAAAGATTTACCCCTGCGAATAGAAGAGAATACCAATTCTTACAAGATCTGAAACCCCACGAAAAGATCTCCTAAAGCCAAAATGCTTTAAGAGAGCTTCGAGCCAAACTACTTTCGAAAAAGCCCTTAAACTATGCGAAATGGCATTCGGGATTTGCAAATGTCCAAGGGTATTTCAGAAACTTTGCACGCCCAATGCAATCAAAAGACCAGAACATTCTCAAGGTTCCAATCAAGATCCAAGGCATATTCCAACCCATGTGAGCGCCTAAAGTTAAATTACTCAAGGAACTTCCAAGCTCAAATGTAATTTCAAACCCATATAAAATTGATGCTTCGCACCGATTGGCCGAACGGATCGAGCATTTCCATTGGCCAAAACAGATTTGGATCCCCGTGCTCAACCCTCATTGGGCAATCCAGATCTAAAGCATTCCTGATTGGTCAATCCAGCCATGCGCAGGATGGAGGAAAAAGTATAAATAGAGAAGCCATTCGCCCAAATTGGGCATCCAGATTTTAGAGTTTTCATCTCTGTTTCCCTCATTCCGATCAGATAGCTTATCTGAACCCCCTGTAATCCCTTCTTGTAGTTTACCTTTGAGAGCCATTGTGAGTGATTTGTACTTCCAAGTTCGGATTCAAGACTGTAAGACTGAGGGCTCTCTAAGAAGCCGTGCCCTGTAATTGTAATTTTGGATTTTAAAAGGTTGCTGTAATTTGTGTCTTCTCCATTGGAGTCATGTCGAGGGTGCTGAGTGTTCACCTTAGTGCATTAGACTTCTTTAGATTCACTCATCCGCATGCAACTTCCCTTAATTCATCACCCGTGAATTAGCGTTGGTAACCTAATTCTAGCAGATTTATAGTGATGTTCATGTTCAACTAAAGAATAGGCCACAACTATTGGATGATCTGTGACCATTTAAGTGGACAGATTATAGCCATAAGTCTAAACCTATTCCTTAATTCGGATTTATTTCTCTTACATCTGTGCTGGTAGCCAGATGATGATTGAATCTGCTCTGTTGAACTACAGATTCTCCATTAAAATTCAGAGGCTAAAGTACATGAAGCTATTATTTCTGCATTTGTCTTATTTTAAACATCTCCCCAACTCGGATCTGGATCATGTAGTTAGTTCTTTTCTTTATTTGCTTATAGTTAAATGTGACACAATCCAACACTCTCTTTTATCTATTCTTTTTTTTAGATAATTATAGAGCCAGATCTGGTAGCACAGATCTGGAGGTTTATCTCTCAGTTTAGACAAAATTCTCTGTGGACGATCTTGAAATACTTACTTTTAAAACTTGCTACAATTGGCCCTGATCTTGCAGGCCAGTGTTAGCCCCAATGTGCTGATATCCCTTTCATAAGTTAACATCCATATAACCTAGCATTCTTTAATTCTTTAATTTTTGATTCATAATGCACACAATTATGGCACACTTGGAGCGACATCAGTGAGTTGCTCCTGATTCATATGAATCAGAGTGCCTTAACTCGAGACAGAGCTAAAGATCGGGCCAGAACTAAACATCCCTTGAAAGAGATGGCCAATTCTAGCCTCCATCCCTAATGAAATCACATCTTACTAACTATGCACAGACAGACATCCATCAGGGGCGATAAGCAGCAAATAGGGGTGAACAGAAGCCCTGACCCTAAGGTACAATTTACGAGGACAAGGACCATCCTACGAATACCTAGACGCAAGTGCATACATTCAACAAGGACACCGTGCCTATACAGGTTTTAAGCCTGTGTAAAAGGAAATAAAAAAGGGAAAAGAGCCCTTTGGTCTGTATGTTCGCACATAGTTTGGTTGGTTGTAATTTCATTTTTGACGGGTCAGTTTCGACTAACAATAGACTTTTCGAATGGTCTGAAATCGGGGGCACTCTTGGTCAACATAGATCCGAAGGGGGGGGGTGACCAGAGTGAATGTTGGAAGGCGGGGTCAACCTACTGAGGGTTTTCACTAAGTAGCAACAAGTTGTTATTTCTTCTCCTTTTCTTTCCTCTTCTCTTTTTTCCTTCTTTTCTTTTTCTCTTTTCTCTTTCTTTTTTCTTTCATGTCAGATGGAGACCCTGGGCATGCTCAAATTGCGTTTATTTTTACACGTATCCTTAGGCGAATCAACTTGCCATGTTGATATACCTTAGGGACGTGCATTCCAGTGATGAGTTCTTGGTTTGCCTGCCGGATCAGGCTTTGACTCTTCGGGGACTCAGAGGGAAAAGGATCAAGATGGGAAAAATTACTTGTTCGCCGAAAGTCGGTACAAAAGTCCCCTCGCTGAAACGGGGTTCGAGAGCTTTCGGGTGAACCCGATCATTCCGAATTGATTTAACACGGCTCTCAGAGTGGGGCAAACAAGCGTTGCGACGCTCTTTTGAGAACTAGCATTGTATTTTTTTCATTTTTTTTCTTTCATTATTTTTTGATTTTTTTTCTTTTTTTTTTTTGATTTTGTGGGCGCATTAGGTGGGCGCCTACGGATCTAGATCCGTTTATTGTAGCACGGTCCCTTTGGGCCAATCGAAGGAAACTCGAAGGGTCATTTGGGGATGTGTGCACCATGGACGATGACACGTGGGCCTCGAAGGGGGGCCGGATTGAGGTCCATAGCATATAAGAGTTTAAAATCGAAAAAAGGAGGTTTGACTTAAAATTGCCATTTTTGGTTACGATATAATATATACCGACCAAAATCTCAAGAATGGTCATATATATTATATACATCTAAAATCGCTATTTAAACCGCCTTTGAGCCCGAGCACAAAAGGGGCCCCCCTTTTCAAATTCTCTCTTCCTCCCTCCTTTCTTCTTGAGTCCAAGACAACCCCTCAGGGTTTTTTCATTTGATTTGGATTGAGTTCTCTTACCGGCGGTCGCGGGTGTGGATCGAAAGGCGCTTATCCTCCGCCGCTATTCATTTTTTTCCCCATTGAAGGTAATCATTACCTTCCCTTACTTTCCCTTTACATTTTGATAATATTATTGTTTGATGCTTGTTTTTTTTTTTTTCTCTCTTTTTTTCTTTTATGGTGAAATATTTTTTTTCATTTTCATTTAAACATATGTGATGCCTATGTTCCTTTTCTCTTGGTTTTGTTTTTGTTGTTTTCCTTAGGCCTATTTTTTTCATCTATCATTTATTCATCTCATCCTATTTTCTCTTTCTTTTTTTGTTTTCGATGGATTAGTGCATCTTATTTGATGGATTGGTGCCTCTCTTCTTTTTTATTTTTTTTTATTTTAGGTTAGTACACATACACACATATTTTTTGGATTAGTACACTCGCACATAGTTTTTTTTTTTTGTACACACACACATCTCCTTTTTTGGATTGGTACCTACACACACATGGTTTTTTTTGTACACACACACATCTCCTTTTTTGGATTGGTACCTACACACACATGGTTTGTTTTTTTTTTTTTTTTTAGTACACACATGCATCTCTCTTTTTTTTGGATTGGTCTATACACATGGGGTTTTTTTTTGGTTTTTTTAGTACACACACACACCTCTTTTTTTTGTTTGGATCAGTATATACACATGGTTTTTTACTTTTGTTATTTTTTGGGATTAGTGCATATATATATTTTTTCTTTCTTCCCTTTTTTGTTGGCAACCTTCTCATATGCCGATGCGTCTCATATTTTCAGGATGTCTGGTGACGAAGGGCATGATCGGCAAGAAGGGCCGGAGATGGCCTACGGCCCCCGTGGGGAACAATTCATTGTGTCTCAGCGCTCCTCCCAGCCTTGCTATGAGATGCAAGGAGAGGCCGCCCACACTGGCCTCCTCTACTGTCAGCCCACCCATATGTCCAACTTCGGGATCGTTGGTCAAGTAAACAGATGAGCCCCCTCCTCCTTTCCGCTTTTGTTTTCCTTTGATGCCCTCATTATATCTCCCTGCCCCTATCTAATTGATGCCTTCTGCTTGCAGCCCCTGCCGCACATTATGTTCCGAGGCGGTTGGTTTGACCTCCAGCGTCTTGTGCTTTACCTTCCCCCAGTGGTGAAGGACCTACTTACTGCTACAGGTTTTGGGGACTTCATTTCGTGCCCCGCTGTAAGGGCTGATACGGCCTATTTAAAGGCACTGATAGAGCGTTTTCACCCCGAGACGATGACATTCCACATGGCCATGGCAGAGATGGCCTTCACACCGGCGGACTGGTCTATGATCACTGGGGTTCGTATCAGAGGGGTGCCCGTGGTACCTACCCGCACACCGGGTAGGGAGGAGGTGATTCAATTGCTAGGGGCCTACCCGTCCTCAGGGAACGTTCGGGGCTCGGAGGTCAAGCTATCCTGGTTGGTTGATCAGTTTGGGCCTAATGAGTTGGTGGACCAGGGGCAGCCTGACATGGACATTTACATCGAGCCTACGCGCGCACTTATGCTGGCCCGCATCTCTTTACTGTTCCTCCTGGGCAAGACTCTCCTCTCCAACACCAGTGGAGGGCGAGTCTCCTTGTCCCTGCTCAGCCTGATTGCAAACTGGGAGACCGTGCATCGATTTAATTGGGGTGGCGCTGGCTATGCCGTACTCATGTCCAGCCTAAAGCGGGCCGTTCTTGGGGAGTCTAGCTCCATTGTGGGTTTCTGGCCTGCCATTGAGGTATTTTATCTTTTGGTTTTAGTTTATTCAATTTTCTTTTATAGCATACCTGTTCATCTCACGCTTTCATCCGGGGTACCTTCACTTTCAACCGGTCGCCCTCGTCGGCCCGACATTGCTACGTTCCCTCATGAGTAATCGCACGTGGGTCACCGCGGACGAGGTATGAAGCATTTGGAGTTAGGATCGCCTCGCTCGATTCTGTTGATCCCAGCAGGTAGAGCATTCGCTTGTAAATTTGATACCTCACTGTGCTAGGGGTTCTGACCAAATGTGTGCATCCCCTTCCGATTTTCTCTTCTTTTGCAGGTCATCCTCGACCCTTACATAGGATCTCCCTTCTGGAATTTGGCCTCGGTGGGTCCCTCTCATCTTTTGCTGGACTGTCGTATCATCTTTCTCTACGGATCCTGGACTAGGGCCTACTATTTGGGGGAGAGAGCGGTTCATCAGTGTCGCCCTCTTTTTGCCGTGCCCCAAGCTCCTCCCGTCGATGTGTTGGCCCCAGAGGGCTCCATTGATGAGCTCACTGCTCACTTTCTTCATCATGGGGTTCCTATTGATGACCTTCTTTCGCCTGGGGTATCGGTACGTACGACTCTCTTCTATCATTTCTTGTCGCTTGCTTCGGCGCTAACTTTTTAGCATTTGGTGGGCCGCGATCTCAGGTAATGCCCCTTTTCTCCTTTCATTCAGCAGCTTTCATGTGGTTACTTTGATTGACCTGTCCCCCCTTAATGATAAAATGTTTCTCTCTACAGTTTGAGCAAGGCGGCGACTCAGATGAGGGGGAAGAGGAGGCCGTTCCCTATGATGCAACCGGTGTTGGACCCTCCAATCCTTTCGGGGCTGGTGCTTTTGGCGTGGCTTGTGTCGGACCCTCCGACCCTTCCGGTGCTCAGGCTTGTAGCTCACTGGCCGAGGTCCAGGGACCTTCAAACGCTCGGATGATGCCTTTTGTCACGCGGTGTGCCGACGCATGAAAAGGCACGAATTTCTGCTGAAGCCATCCAGGTCCCACCTCCTGAGCTGATTCTTGGGGTAATCTATATGTTGTTGCTCTGTTCTCTTTCCCTTTGAATTATGCTGATGGCCTGTGTGACTAACACCTCCTTTTTCTTACTGGCCAGGATTATGAGTCGGCAGTGAGTCAGGCCGAATACTACCGTAACCTCATTGTGCTTAGGGAGACCGAAGTGGTGAGTGATTGCTGGCCCAACGTAGTCATTTTCCTAGTTTACTTTCCGCCTGTTTCTCTATCTGATGGCCTTTGGTGTGCCTCTGCAGTGTGCTCGTGAGAAGGAGTCGCGCTCCTTGCTTAGCCATATCTCTTAGGCGTGGACTCGGGTGGGGGAGACCCGTACCTTTCAAAGTGTGAGCCGGCGCCGGAAGAAGTCGAAGGGGGCTGCCCAGGACTAGTTTATTTTCTGCAAATTTGACATAATGAAACAGTTTAGACTTGGCTTTATTTGGGGATATGTAATAACAACAATTTTTGTTTAGTTTCTTGTTTGGATGGTTTATAATTTTTATGGTTTATATGAATGTTTTATTTGGGCATTTCTTCGCTTTTTCTTTCACGGTTTCCTCTTCCTTGGCTTGAAATGAGTCGGCGCCCCTCCAATGATGGGGTTGACCATGCAAGTGGTTCTCCGTATATAACCTACTGGCAGTGCGTCATCCGGGGCTTCCCATGGGTATGTGATTATGTGTGCCTGTGAGCTGCCCTGAGATGAAGAAGTGGGCCAAGCAGAAACATGTTCCTCCTTGGGCACAAAAATGGGCCAATGTGAGGGGGCTCAGGCCTCGCTTAAATGGGCGATATATTATATATGCCAGCCAACATTCAATCAATAGCGATATATTATATATACCGACAAAGCTCAAGAATAATAAATGGAGCGATATATTATATACGCCAACCAAGCCTCAAGATAAAAATGGCGATATATTATATACGTCGGGCAAAAATGGTTCAAAATTTGCCTTGGCATATATAATATATACGCCTGCTATAGATTCAGCTCAGCGGGCTCCTTATAACCCGAGCCTGATCCCCCCTTGTCTCCTCTTCTAGTTTGGTTTGGCTGTTTTGCCCCTCCTTTTATTTTCTTTCTTTCCCCTCTTTTTCTAATGGGCCTATCGTCATATATTGACCGATTTCACAAAGAACATCTTTGTACGCCGATGGACCTGCCTTCAAAAGGGGGCCCAAGCTTTTATACGGGGGCCGGTATACTTCCCTGTTTGGACCCGGGGCCCAGCTTTTTGCAAAAATGGCATGATAGTTTGGCTGAGAGCGAGCTTGCTATTCTGAATGGCCTCGGGTTGTCCCGCCTTTCCTCTCTCCTCGCTGTTCCTCTGTTGCCCAACCTACTACAGGCGGCTTTGGCATCATGGGACCATAGGGCCCATGTCTTTAAATTTGGATCTAGGGAGCTGACCCCAACTTTCGAAGAGCTAGCCTCCATCATTGGCTTGAAGATGCATCGAGGCCTTGCCAAAGTAGTGCCTAAATTGGGGTATGCAAAGGCGGTTCACGCGGTCCTTGGCTTAAAAAAGGGTGGATACGAGAAATGTTTTGCCGGAGGGCCCACCAGGTGTTCGGTGAAATTCCTGAGAGAACTTTTCGGTGACTCGAGCCTTCAAAAGTTGCCTATTCGAGATCCCTTCAATGTGAAGGCCTTTGCCCTTTATTTGCTGTCGAAAGTTCTCTTCTTCATTGGGGGTGAGAGCTTTTCCCTTGGACTATGTGATGTTTTGACCGAATTGGAGGGAGGTCGCTCATTGGTACACCTGGTCCTGGCGGAGATGTATCGAGGCTTGATGTCATGCCCTGGGCCGGGTTGAGATTCTCATGGAGCCTCCTTGTTCAGATCTGGTTAGGAGAGCATTTGGCTATCATGGGGCCTGTGCCGAGATTCTGCTTGATTAGAGGGGATGTGGCTCGGGGTTTTCTGATCCGGAGTTCGAGACTGCCTTGCGGGAGCGTCGAGGAACTGAGCTTGTGGCTATCTGATGCAGAGCTGACCTGGCAACTTTCCTGGATGGACGGCAGCTTTCCAATTGTCCGCTCTCGGGATTGTGAGGGCATCACACTTTTGGGGTTGACTGGGAGCACATACTACTTCCCATCTCGGGTGCTCCGTCAATTCGGGTATACTCAGCTTCTGCCATGTACCGCGAGGCCACCCTTGTGCTCTCTGATATTCTCTTGAGGTTCTCTTAGTGATCCTGATCGCATAGCTGCCCTCTGGGAAACCCGCCAATCGGCTCATATGTGTAGCTTGGTTCAGGGGGGCGTCGTCTCTCTGGGTTACAAGGGTTGGCTGGTATATGAGGGATTACCTACTCCTAGCCCAGCTTCGGTAGGTGTGGTGGAGACAGGGCCTTGGCCATGTAAGGAAGCGATGCTTCGGACCCGGATCGAGTCCCTTTCCGTAGAGAGGCTGGCTTTGATCGAGGCTTTGGAGAAAGAAAGGGTCAGAGCTGATATTGCGGAGGTGAGAGCTGCTACAGCCGAGAGCGAGGTCCTTCGATTGACTGGTCTTTTTGACTGAGTCCCATAGCGCAGCTGAAGCTTTACGGAGATGGCAGAAGTGTCTTCACGGTAGGTAGATGTTTGCTCGAAATTCCCACGAGGACTCCCTGCTTGAAGAGATTAGCACTTTGAAGCGTGCTCCCCACCCTTGACCTGTTCCTGCACATATCATAGATCATATACACGGGGGGAAAGCCCCCTAACAGAGATCTCTTTTTGGGTTATCTTTTTCTGTTCTTTTTTTCATATATACACAGCTATACACATTTTGGGTTTTGTTGTTTTTTTTTTTTGTTGTAAAGGAAGCAGCAAAATAGAAAGTGTGTCATGTCGTTATCTTTTTGGGACGTGACACTCGGCAGGCAACACTTGTAAAGAAAGGGAATGAAATCTATACATGCGCTCTTATTTTTCTTTTTGTAATTCTGCAATGTAAGACTTTTTATGGGGATTTTTTCTTTCACCTAGTGGGGTTTCTTTTTTTTTTTTTATTTATGGAAAAGGGAAATCTATTTTATTCTTTTTTTATTTTTGGAATTTTCTCCTCCATAGTGTGAGGCTTTTTATAGGAAAGGGAAATCTATTATCTTTTTTTGGAATTTTCTCCTCCACAGTGTGAGGCTTTTTATGGGAAAGGGAAATCTATTTTCTTTTTTGAAATTTTCTTCCTCACAGTGTGAGGCTTTTTATGGGAAAGGGAAATCTATTATCTTTCTTGGAATTTTCTCCTCCACAGTATGAGGCTTTTTATGGGAAAGGGAAATCTATTATCTTTTTTAGAATTTTCTCCCCCACAGTGTGGGGCTTTTTATGGGAAAGGGAAATCTATTATCTTTTTTGGAATTTTCTCCCCTACAGTGTGGGGCTTTTTATGGGAAAGGGAAATCTATTATCTTTTTTTGGAATTTTCTTCCCCTTCTCTTTGTGATGTCGGTAGTTACGAAGCCAAACCAGTGGGTCCTATTTTGAGCATGGTCGAACCCTGTTGGTGAGGCATAGGTTTTTTCCTTTAATCATGGGAAGGTCAGCTGCCCTAGGATTGGTTCAGTCCTCTGTCTTTCCCTTTTGTCATGCGTCAGACGCTGCGGTAGAGATGACATATTTGATTGGGATCCGATCCAATTTCCAACATGAGTGGCCCATCAAAGGGGAGAAGAGGCTTAAGGGGTCCAAACTGGAATAGGCGGGCTAGGACAGATCTTCTCCTAATCTCTCTTTTCTTAACATTTTTGCTCGTAGCGCCCAAGACGGGTTTTCGCCATGCCTGTCATCCCTGTTTTACCCGTAGTGCCCTTTCGGGTTTTCACCACGTCCATGGGTTCACTCTCTTACCCCAGGTGCCGTTTCAGGTTTTCACCTGGTCCGTGTGAGTTCGTTGTTTTTACCCGTGGCGCCCTTTCGGGTTTTCACCACGTCCGTCTTGCTTTGAACTCAAACTAATTTTTTTTTTTTTTTTTTTTCTTTCTCTTTTTCCTTTTTTTTTTTGAACCAGAAAGCCACGACATGGGCGTCGATTCCGTCATAGCCGGCTGAATGAAGATCTGTGTGCTTTGTTAACTCGGCTTGCTCTGATGCAGTAGATGTTACAACCGCTTGTGGACCTTAAAGAGGGCTTTCTTCCGGGTTGTAATGTGGTAGGGGTTCAAACAGGTTGGGTTTTTTTCTGGGGATTTGGACCTAAGTTTGGGGTGATTTCAAGATTCGGGGACTCCTTTTTCTTCCCCAAAGGCTTTGTTTTTTTTTTTTATGCCCCAGTCATTTCTTTTTTCTTGGTCCCCCTCTTTCTCTCTCTTTTTTTTTGTTTTTTTCTGAGGGGTTTTACTTTTTTCTTCTTCTTTTGGTTTGGATTTTTCCTCTTCTCTTTTTTCTTCTTTTTTTTCTTCTCTCTTTTTTTTTGGAATTTTGGGTGGGGTATATGAAAGAAATGGTTGTTGGCTCGAAGTGTGTAGCAAAAAAAGGGTGAAGGTTTTCAGGGAATATTCTTTTGGGCTACTTGACTTTGAAATGATGGCCTCTTTTATGGAGCCCTTAAGCGGTCACGCATCTACTTTTACCGAAACTTACCTTGTCCCAAGACCGATGAGTAGGACTTACGGAGGTATCCAGCGTTGATGGGCTCAGGAAAGTGGTCTCCGTCCATGGTGGCGAGGCGAACGGCGTATCCTGGCCAAACTTCTCGGACGACCTAGGGCCCTTCCCAATTTGGCCTAAACTTCCCTCTCGGATCGGCGTGGAGAGACGGAAATATTTTCTTCAGTACAGTGTCTCCTACCTTCAGATCTCGGCCGCGGACGCGCTTATTGTAAGCACGTGAAATTCTCTTCTGATAGACCTGAGTGTGGCACAAGGCTAGGAATCTCTTCTCGTCAATTAGGTCTAGCTGTTCAAAACGGGCTCTTTCCCTCTCGACTTCAGGTAGATGGGATTCTAAAAGGATACGGAGTGACGGTACCTCGACCTCAACGGGTAGCACGGCCTCAGTCCCATACACAAGGGAGAATGGTGTTGCCCCTGTTGCGGTGCAAATAGACATTCTATAGGCCCAAAGTGCGAAGGGTAACTGCTCACTCCAATCTCTGTAAGTAACTACCATCTTCTCCAGGATGCGGATCAAAGTTTTGTTGGCTGCCTCTATTGCTCCATTCGTCTGAGGCCTGTATGGGGGTGATCGATGGTGCTTGATCTGGAACTGCTCACATAAGGCCCGAATGTGCCTATTAGCTAAATTAGTACCATTTTCAGTGATGATATCTTTGGGTACGCCGAATCTGCAAATGATGTTGTTCCTGATGAACTTCTCAACATGACTAGCCTTAATGCTCGTATAGGAGGCCGCCTCTACCCATTTTGTAAAGTATTCCACAGCGACGAGGATGAATTGATGTCCATTGCAAGCCTTAGGATTGATCTTGCGGATGACGTCGAGACCCCAGGTGGCGAACTGCCAAGGAGTGGTCATGCTGTGCAAGTCGATGGCCGGAGCGTGTATTAAGCTGGAGTGCTCTTGGCATTTGTAGCACTTCTATACATGCTTGCAGCAATCAGTCTCCAAAGTAGTCCAAAAGAATCCTTACCTTAGAATTTTCTTAGCAAGCATGTGACCGCTGACGTGGGCTCCGCAGACCCCTTCATGAATCTCCTTCATTATCTCAAACGCTTCTTTCTGGGTTAGGCATCGGAGCAGAATAATGTCGTGAGACCATCTATACAGGAGATCGCCGCAGATGACGTAGTTTGTTGCCAATCGCTGGATGGTGCGTTTGTCTACCTTTGATGTTCCTTCCGAGACAGTTCGAGTCTCGAGGAAGTTCATGATGTCTGAGAACCAGGGTGGTTCATCCTCTATCTCCGTAGGTCCTTCGATCAGGTGACAGAAAGCCGGCTTGTTCCTCTGCTCTATCATGATCGGCTTCATCACCACTCCATAGGGAATCTCAACCATAGAGGTCAGGGTAGCAAGGGCGTCAACACACTGATTTCTTGCTCGCGGCACATAGGAGAAGGTGACCTCCTCAAAGCAGGTTATCAGATCCTCCAGATGTTCATGGTATGGGATCAGTTTCTCATCCTTGGTCTTCCAATCCCCGTTGGTTTGGCATACAATTAACTGTGAATCTCCAAAGACCTTAAGGTGAGTTATATTTAGATCAAGAGCTGCCTGTAAACCAGCTGTACAGGCCTCATACTCGGCCATATTGTTGGTGCATGGGAAGTTCAATTTGATTGAGATGGGTATATGGGATCCTTTCGGCAAGATAAGAATGGCGCCAACTCCTTGGCCCTCAACATGTGATGTCCCATCGAAGTGCATTACCCAGGGCTCCTCCGTTTCCTCTGTATCCTCGTCGGTCATGAATAAAATGTCTTCATCAGGGAATTCGGTCCTTAGAGGCTCATAGTCCGGCAGAGGGTTCTCAGCAAGATGATCGGCGAGTGCTTGCCCCTTAATCGACTTCTGGGTGACATAAGTAATGTCAAACTCGGATAGGAGTAGTTGCCAACGTGCAGTTCGGCCAGTGAGAACAGGTTTCTCGAATAGCTACTTCAACGGGTCCATCCGTGCTAGAAGTAGAACGGCCTGGGATAACAGGTAGTGTTGAAGTCTCTGAGTAGCCAAACGAGCGCTAGGCATGCTTTCTCCAGATGATAATAGCGCGTCTCGTAATCAGTGAATTTCTTGCTTAGGTAATAGATGGCCTGCTCTCTTCTTCCCATCTCATCATGCTGTCCTAACACACAGCCCATGGAAAACTTAGTCATGGATAAGTACATTATCAGGGGTCTATCAGGTACGGGCGGTACCAATATCGGAGGTCTCAGGAGATAACCTTTAATCTTGTCGAATGCAGCCTGGCAGTCATCATTCCATTCGATCGGTGAATCCTTTCTCAGTAATTTGAAGATTGGTGCGCATATCGGAGTTAACTGTGTAATAAATCGATTGATGTATTGGATTCTTCCTAAAAAGCCTCTGACTTCCTTCTTTGTAGATGGTGGCGGCATCTCAGTGATAGCCATGATCTTGGTCGGATCGACCTCGATCCCTCTCCTACTGACAATAAATCCCAACAACTTTCCGGACATAGCGCTGAAGGCGCACTTCTGGGGATTCAACCGTAATCTATATTTTCTCAACCTCTCGAATAGCTTCTGAAGGTTTATCAAGTGGTCCTCCCTTTCTGGTGATTTGGCAATCATGTCGTAGACGTATACCTCGATCTCTTGGTGCATCATGTCATGGAATAGGGCCGTCACTGCTCTTTGATAGGTTGCCCCAGCATTTTTCTGCCCAAATGGCATCACTTTGTAGCAGAAGGTTCCCCAGGGGGTAATGAATGCTGTCTTCTCGCGATCAACCTTTGCCATCTTTATCTGATTGTATCCTGAGAATCCATCCATAAATGAGAGCATTCAATGCTTGGCAGTGGGAAATCATCCTTAGGGCTCACCTTGTTGAGATTTCGGAAGTTAATACACATTCAAACCTTTCCATCCTTCTTTGGTACAGGGACGATATTGGCTAGCCACTGCGGGTACTTGGATACCATGAGGAAACCTGCATCATACTGTTTAATGACCTCATCCTTCACCTTCAACATCCATTCGGGTCAGAGTCGTCTTAACTTCTGTTTCACCGGCTTAACAACGGGGTAGAGTGGCAACTCAAGCTCAACCAGATCGGTATCCAAACCAGGCATGTCCTCATACAACCATGCGAAGACGTCTTGGTATGATCGAAAGAAGTCTATCATACCTTTCCTCTCCACAGGGGACAGCGACGTTCTGATTTTGGTGATTCTGGGGGCCTCTGTGGTGCCCAGATTGACATCCTCTGTCTCTTCGACGATCGGGGTAGGGCCATGCTCAAAATCGGCAAATTGTTTAAGGAGCTCATTGGGGAGCTCATCGGTTTGGCCTTCCTCTTCCAGACTCGTGACCCATACCTCTTCTTGTATTTCTACAGGGAAGGGGTTGGCTTCACGTGGGACGGGTATCACGACATCAATTTTAATTTCATTGGGAATTTTAAAGGATAATATTTTTGGAATTGGTATTTTTTCTATTTTTATGATCTTTTGCATTTTTTCGGTGGTCAGCCCTTGGCGAGGTGGATCTCTATTTATACAAGGTAGAGTGGTCCAGAGGCTAACCTCACTTTTTATAGGTTGTTTTTTTTTGGAGAGTCGGTGCCATTTTCACGGCATTTGGCAGCTCTCAAGAGTTGGGACAAGGATGCCCAGTTACTCACCTACGATGCCTGGCTTTTACCTCTTTGATCAGGAGCGGCATCGGTAGGCTCTTGCATTTCTTCCCTCAACATATTCACAGAGGGATCCTCCGAGACCTTGTCCTCTACGGTTAGGAGGGGTGGGTCGGGGAATTTCTTCCTCAAACAAAGAAAGGACGGCTAAGTCCATTTCAAAGTCTGGGGGGATGATGTAGGGATTGGTGGGGTGGATTGAAGTAGGCTTATGTGGGGTTACCCTCGTCTCCCCATTCAGATCAATTTTTACTACCCCGGCGCTCACAAAGGTTTCACGGATGTGGGGGCGAGCGTGAGGTTCCTATTCCAAGATGATTCCTCTGGCCTTGGTGGCTGCTGCGGCTCTCATATTTTCCTTGGTTTCTCTGACTTCCTCTTCTCTGGGCCTGTAGCCTAAGCCGAATTTAGTTTATTGCCCCTTGGCCTTAACGGCGTCTCTTCTTCCTTGAAGGCGTGGGCCCAGTCCTTTCCCTTTTTGATGGCCCCATCAGTGAAGCATGAACATAACTGCATCCATTCCTCCTCCAGTTTTATTCGGGGTCTTTTCAGTTGGTCTGAGGGTAACATTTGAGAAGTCATACTCAAATCGATGGAGATCAGCGTCCTCAGCTGTGGGCGCTATGTTCAGCACTTTCGGATTCTCAATGTGCAGAGCACTCTTCCCCATGTCCTCTCTGCTCTCACCTATGATGGCGACAATTTTTCCTTCTGAGATGAATCAGAGCTTTTGGTGTAGAGTAGATGGTATTGCTCCGAGTTTATGTATCCATGGCCGGCTCAATAGCAGATTGAAGGTAGACTTGATGTCCATCACTTGAAAGGGGGTGGTGAAGGTTTGCGGTCTGAGGATCAGGTCAAGGTCTACTTCTCCTATGATTTCCCTTCTAGTGTTGTCGAATCCCTGTGCACTTGATATGGAGGGCCGGAAGGTGTCAGGGTTCACCCCAATTTTGATTGCCGTCCTTAGAGGGCATACGTTCAGCGCCGACCCGTTATTGATCAGGACCAACGGTACCACCAAGTTCCCTACTTCCACTGTTATATTCAGGGGTTTAGAATGGTCATTCCCCTCGATCGGTAGGTCTGCATCGGTGAAAGAGATGGCGTTTGGGGCCAACACTTGCCCTATTATTTCCCCTACTTCATCTGGATTTACATGGGTGGAGACGTGATTAACAAATCCCACACAGTAATATGTGCGGGTGTTCTCTTGAGCTGTGTCTCCAGTATATGTTCCCTGGCCATTTTTTCAAAGGGATTTCTTGTGGCCTGTTCTTTCTTCTTTTCCTCTCCTCTGACTGCCCCTGATGCTTCTGGCTGGGCAAAAATCTGGCCCGATCGAGTAACGAATTCAACAGCCTCTTCTTGGTTGCACCCGGCATTCATGTTCGTCTGTTCATAGCTCAATGGTACCTGATGTGGGTCATAAGCAGGTTTTGGGATGAGAAATGGAATGCGTGAGGATTTCGAGGAGGATTGGGCCGGATATACTGGTTTCTCAGGTCTGACCAGGTTAACTCTAATGGGGGGTGGAATGGTGGTGGGGGGAATTGACAGAATTGGAGTTATGGGCACGGAGGGGGCTTGTACTAGTGTTACTTGGGCATGGTAGGACCATTGGTGATTGGGTGATGAGGGGATTGGGTGAGGGTTTGTTTGTCCGGGTGGCGGTGGAGTTGGGTTAGGGCCAAAATAGCGAAGGGATGGCGGGAGTGTGATTAGGCTAGAGGGATGGGGAGACGTTTGAGGTGTGGGGGGCACGGGGTGATAGGGATATGAAGGGTTTATATATGGGGAGGTATGATGGGATGGTGATGGGTTTGTGGATGAAGTGGGGTAAATTGAGGACGATGGAGTTGTGCATTGAGCAGGATGGTTTGGATATGGCGGGGTAGTGGGTGGAATGGGGGGGTATAAAGGGTTTGTGGCATGGTGGGATGATGAGGTGTTAGTAGATGAAATGGGATAGATTGGGGATGATGGAGTTGTGCATGGGGCGGGGTAATTCGGGGGCGATGGAGGGGTGTATGGGGTAAATTGGGTGGTGGGATCTGAAGGTGTGTATGTAATGGGGTAACTTGGGGATGGCAGAGTAATGTATTGGGCGGAGGGACTTGAGGGTGTGTATGGGGTAGGATAATGTGAGGATGGCGGAATGGCATAGGGAACAGGATGATTTATGTGTGACGGAGGGGTGTATCGAGTAAATTGGGCGTAGGGTGGATACGTGTATGATTGCGGCGAGGCTGTGCCCGTTTGGATTTGATAGGCGGGAGCGGAGGTGGAAAAATACTGCCCTAAATCTAAGGGCTCCTCTTGACAAGCCTGTGTGGGAAATAATCGGCAAGATACAATGGGTCGATCACCCCAACAAATAGTTCATCTTCGTTTGGCCTTGAGAGTGAAAATTCTTCTTGATTGCTAATATAATCTGAAGGGTCGAACTCTTCTTCTTCCTCTATCCAATGTATGTTAGGCCTGGGGCCTCCTGGATGCGGTGGTAGAGGGGCTTGATGGATATTCTGGTTCTGCCCTTGGGGAAGTAGCGGGGGTATGATCTTTCCTGCCTCTATCATATCTTAGACCGCGTGCTTTAACGGGAAGCACCGGTCCGTAGGGTGACCCTGTCCCTGGTGGAAATTGCAATGCAGATTTGGATCATAATTCCTTGGTATTGGGTGGGGTGGCGGGTGAGGTTGGAGTAAATTGACCAGGCCTTTCTGTAGTCACACCGACAGTAAGACACTCAAGGATTGCCCCAACTGGGTGAATACTCGTTCAAAACGTGCTTTCATCTGTTTCGGGGTAAACGAGGCTCTTGGTCTGTTGCTTGGCCTTGATACTTGCTCGAAACGGGTCGGGGGTGGTTGTGTAACCTGGAGTTGTATCGGGGGGCGTTGGTATTGGCTTAGGGGTAAACAATGTTCTGTACCTCTGTCCCTGGTCTTCTTTCAATTCTTGGTTCGACAACTTTTTGAACCCCTGTGGCCCCGTTGGCCACATTCCTTCCTAATCTGCCCTCTCTAATGGCGTCTTCGCAACGACATTGCGTTGACCAGGATCAAGAAAACTTGATCAAGGATATATACTAAGAAATCTGCGATGACTGGGAGGGCTCCCTTGCTTATCAATTCAATCTGCTCATCATCGAGAATCCGATGAGTTACCTGAGCGTCTAAGGCCCTCCACCTCCCTAAGTAAGCACTTAATATTTCATCATGTCTTTGCTTTAATCGGGCCAAGTGCGACTTCGTTGGTTCTATGTCCATGTTATAGACATATTGTTCTTGAAATAAGCGTGTCAGATCTTTCCAATTTTTTATCATGGATGGTTCCAGGGATGTGAACCATCTCAGTGTTGGGCCCGTCAAACTCTTCTGGAACACTTTGATGAGGAGTCGTTCATCTCCGCCATACTGGCACATATCCCCGCAGTAAGATTTCAAGTGGGCGATGGGGTTGCCAGTGCCATTATACTTATCAAATGATGGCATCTTAAATTTCTGTGGCAGGGGGACGTCAGAGAACAGACATAAGTCTGAAAAGTCCATTGAGTGTAGTTCCATTCCTCCCATCTTCATCAGCTGCTTCTGTATTCTGTCTATCTGTTCTTTCAGCTGCTCTGGTTCCTTTGAGGCTATGGCGGGGACCGCTTCCCCCTGATTTGGTTCGACCCTAGGTGTGATGGTTGTGGGCCCGAGAGGGTTAAAACTGGCAGTTCCTCCACTATTGCGAATCTCATCCTCCTCGTACTGTTGGTCATGGTATTGGTGAGGGGCGAGCTCTGCTATTTGGACTTGGGGGGTGATGGGTTGGATGACTTGGTAGGGCCATATGGTTTGTAGGGGATGAGAAGGGATAAATGGGTGAGCGTTTTGTGGGTAAGTGATGTGCTGAGTTGGGTGCACGCCTGGGGTGATGGGGTGTGATTGAGGTAGGGGGATGTTGTGGGTTAGGGGAGTGGGAGGGATTGGTTTTCGGGTGGGAGGTGGGAGGGGGGCGTAGGGGGTATAGGTGAATGAAGGGTATTGGTGGGGGGGTATGGGGTTAGTGAATGGGCCTTGATGAGCGTGGGCGGATGGGCCTTGGGTTTGAGGGATTTGGGTTTGATGGTTTTGGAAGGCTCGAATCGACGGACCCTGGGCCTGGGTGTGGGGATTAATATGACTTTGGGCCAATGGGCCTTATTGAGTTTGGGCTATTGGGGCATGAGGGGGCTGGGTTTGGGTCCATGGGCCCTGGGTTTGGGTTTGGTAGGTTTGGGTCCATGGGCCCTAGGGGCTTGGGCTTGGGTCTGGTGGGTTTGGGCTTGGGCCCATGGGTTTTGAGGGTTTTAGGCCTTGGCTTGGGTTTGATGGGCTTGGGCTTGGGCCCATGGGTTTTGAGGGTCTTGGGCCTGGGCCTGGGTTTTGTGGGTTTGGGCTTGAGCCCATGGGTTTTGGGCCTGGGCCCATGGCTCTAGAGGTGTTTGGGCTGGGGCCCATGGATTTGTGTGGGTTTGGGTCTGGAATTGAGTTGGGGGATTTTGGGAGGTATGGATGATGGGTGGTTGGGCATGGTTAGGAGGGAATGGGGTATGGAGGTTTTGGAAATTTGGATGCGGGGTTTGAGAGGTAGGGTTATAGAAGCATTGTGGCATACATTGTTCTCATGTCCTCCATCGAGGGCACGGATTCAGGTGTGAGATTGGGGGGTGATGGATCACTTAAGGATGGAGGTGGTTGGGAGAAATTGGGCATGAACCGGGTAAATGGGGGGGTATGTTGGGATGTGGATAGGCCATGTGGTGGGAATGGTATGTGAGATGGGGTGGATGGGATGTAGGATGTTGGGGGCATGGGTGATGAGAGGGATGGAATGTGGGAAATAGGCGGGGGATGGGACTCCCTAGGGGGTCTTTGGAAGTATGGGGATGCGGTAAGGGTGTTTGGATGGGAGATGGGGATGTAGGGATCGGTTGGGAAATGAGGGGTTTCAGTAGGGGATGAAAAAGGGGTATGTTGGGAGAATGTAAGGGAAGGGGATGAGGTGGAGGTGAACACGAGCGCCCTAAATGGGCCCGTGATATCGAACCTGGTTTGGGTGAAGGTGTCGGAGATCGGGTCTTCTCCTATACGAGAATGGGAAGGGGATGACGGTGGGGACGTATCGGCTCTTGACATGTTCCGTTGACGAGTGTTGTATTGATGTTGCGGATAAGGGCCGAATACCTTCCTGGTTCTTCACCTACGGGCCGGGTTTGAGGTCGCTGTAGTGACGGTCACACCAAGGTATATTTTTGATTGTTTTTCTTTGTGTGTTTTTTTTGAGTTTTGGAAAATGATGATGATTTTATTATATTTTTTTTTTTGTTTTTGAAAAGTGAATTTTGTGATTTTTGATTTTTGATTTTGATTGATTTTTTTTCCTCTTTTTTTTTTCCAGGTGGATTTTTTTGAAGATGAGGAATTTCTTTCTCTCTTTTTTTTTTCAAATTGCAATTAACTCCCCTCTACTTAGATGAATGATGACCTGGTGCCCAGGGTCAACTCCCGTTTCAGGCGATATATGTACCTTTAGTAGGTCCCACGGCGGGATCCGACACACTTCGGAAGAAGCGAAAGGGAACCCTTTCGTTCTATTGAAAGCGAGGGAATCCACGCAAATGACCCGATCCCCTGGAGCAAATCAACAAGAAGTCGCCTTCTTTTGACTGGGCGGGGGCATATTGGGTGTTAGAGAATGTGGGAGGCTACCGCAGACACTAATACCACTAATCGGGGAATTAGGGTGGTGGATTGGGCCTCAGGTTGGGTTGCTGCAGCCCAGTATATACTGGGCATATATATTATGCACACCCGACCAAAAAGTATACAGATTTGGCTGGGCGTATATATTATATACGCCTGGCTTAAATCTCGATTTTAACGGGCGTATATATATATACCGGTAAATCTGGGACTTTTTTGCTGGGCGTATATATTATATACGCCGGGCAAAAGGTTCTGTCAATTATATTTTGATAGTGGACAGCAAGCCCGAATGTGGGTCTTTGAATTGGTTTCTTGGGAGAAATGCTCCCGGGGACTGCTGTGTATGTTATCGGGTCCCTCCTTTCCGTTTCCTAGGGATACACTGCTGAATTCTGGGTTTTCTACGCTCTCACCAATGCGGGTTTTACGGCTTGATCGGAATTGGCAACCCACAAGCGCCTTCTCAGTAATCTTGGAAGGTGGTTCTTTTCAGGATCATCACCACTAGGGCTGCCGCCTTACTGGGAACTGGGTAAATTGTTTCTGTGCCTAAACCCCTCGAAAACTATCCAAACACGTAAAAATGAATTCAATTATGTCCCCATACTGTTGGTTCACTTTTAATTACAAATTTTAATAGGGGAGTGAAATTAAGTCCAAAATCGGGTCGGGGATGACAAGCCCGTGCCGCTTCAACAGGCCGGCGTTCAAAGGTGAAATATGATGACCGAAATAAAGTGCGCAAGTAGGCCTGCCAAACGGCTAAGGCTTGTAAATGACCAAAATTTAAATGATGTGAAAATAAATGCGAGCGGGCCTGCCAAACGGCTAAGGCGGCTTAAATGACCAGAATCGTAAAAGCTGAAATTTAAGGCGCAAGTAGGCCCGCCAAACGGCTAAGGCACTTAAAGGACTGAATCGTAGGGGTGAGTACGTTAGTAAAAACAATAAAAAATAATGAAAAACAGCAGCAAATTAGAACAAAAAGCAGCCACGGTTAGTAAAATAACAAAATAAAAGGAAAGGCCAACAAGAGGGGAAGCGCTAGGGTGAAATCCCCAGCAGAGTCGCCATCTGTGCGACCGTGGATCCTCTTGAACCCGTCGCGGCGATGCGCTCGCCTTTTAATGAAAATGTAGAGTTGCCAACCGGAGCTTTTGGTGACTCGGGAAACCTTCAAATAGATATTTTGAGTACCAAAGTGCTAAATATGACTCTGATTTACCGGTCTTTGCCAAAGGCTCTAGGGTAGGGGCTTCGGTTATCGATCGGGAAGGGTTTAGGCACCCGATCAACCCGCACGTAGCGGTCTCTATCTATGGCCAAAATAAAAATAAAAAGGGCGGAGCTTCCCCTTGCCCGGAGGCAATACGGTCCTATAAAGCTTTGAGCCAAACCAAAATTTCGGCGGCGTAACGGCTTGAATCCTTGGACGGAGGAGACACCAAGAAGGTAGAGGAAGAGAGGGGTGAGCCGGAGCTCACGGGCCCTTGTTGCACCGTGGGAGATCTTCGCTTTGGCGTGCTTCCGATGGCTTAAATGGTGTGAAAATGGGTTCTAATGCTAGGATTCAATAAAGTAGGGGGTGTAGAGTGAAGCTAGAGGCTAGGTTTTAGCTAAAAGGAGTGATCTAATGGTGGAAGTGGATTGAAATAGGTGAGTATCCATGCTAGAATTCTGGGAAAATATTGGCATTTTCTCTCACTAGGGTTCTCTCTTAAGCACTCTCTAATCCTTCAACAAAAATTCAACCCTTTGGGAAGAGGGGGGCCTCTCTATTTATAGAGAAGGGATGGGTTAGGGGCTTACTTAAGAGCTAACTAGTTTAGCAATTAGGTAATCCCCCATCTATGATTTTTTGGGTTTTCAAGGTCCTAGGGTTTTGGGAAACTGGTTTCAATGGCGGATGATGGGGTGAGACCATGGGTGACTTAAGGGTTGCCAATAAGCTCAAAGGGGGTGCAACCAATCTCAAGACACCCACCTCAACCAAGGGGATGGTCAAAGGGTCAAACTAGATGGAGGAAATTTAACATCGATGCAAGTCAAGGGCGTATATATTATATACGCCCAGCTTAGGAACAGTAAATTTCACCAAAATCAGGGGAGTTTTGAGAAGATGAAGCCCGTGGTGGGTCCCACATATACTGGGCGTATATATTATATACGCTCGGCCAAATTTCCCCCAAAATAGGCAGGCGTATATAATACATACGCCTGACTAATCTGGGGCTAAATTGGCTGGGCGTATGTAATATCCATGCCTGAGCAAAATATTTATGATTTTATGTGAAACTTCAATCGGCCATAGCTTTTGAACCGTAGCTCCAAATTGGGTGATCTTTGGCTTGCTGGAAAGCTAGAGAAGTCCTCCTTCCAATGGTCTATTGTTCATCCTTGGTAATGGTCTGTCTGAAATTCTGTAGCTCTCCTCCCATCAACCACCAGAAGGGTTTAAGTTAGGTCTGGGAAGGGATTCTAGGGTCTAGGGGTGACTTCTAAGGATTGGGGAAATGACTCTAAAGGTCTTAGGGCAATTCCTATTGGCCTAGGTAGGTTCCTAGGGGTTCAGGGGGTGCCATCGGAAGCACAGGGGTACATCTCTCCCGAAGTACAGATTGATCGGGCCTTGGGCCGAATTTGGGTGTCTACATTTCTGTTTTAAATTTATTGAATGTTTAGTATTTGAATAAATTCCTGCTGAAGTTTTTGATTTTTGCAGGCTTGGAGCAGTAGTAAATAGAGGAGTTTAGCTGCAGTTAGAGCATTCCTACATCAGTTTGCATCTCTATCTCCCTTGCTTTTGTTTCATTTATGTAGTCTTAAATTTCAGCAGTTGTGTTAGCTTGTATTTTTCTTTATCTATTTGCTGTAAGCTACCCTTGTTTTATTGTGTGTGTTGTATGCTTGGAAGAAGGTCTCCCAATCTCGAGGTAGAACCTTTGCATCCTATGATTGAGAGAGTCCTGAGCGCTAGGCCAGCAACACACACCCCTACTAAAAATTTATTAACAGCTGAGATGGGTGAGAAACCTAGACCGCTTAGGGAATATAATGCACCAGGGGCATACTCATCCCCCTCTTGCATTCAACTCCCTAGTGCTGTGGGTAATTATGAGATCAAGGCTCAAACCATCCAGACGTTACCAAGCTTTCATGGGTTGACCAAGAAAGACCCTTTCTAGCACATAGATCAGTTTCTTTCTTTATGTACTACCTTTAACATTGCTGGTCTAGGAGAGAAAGCCACCAAACTGAGGCTTCTTCCTTTTTCATTAAAGGATAAAGCCAAAACTTGGCTCACCATGCTCCCAGCTAACAACATAATGTCTTGGAATGACCTGCAATGCCAATTCTTGACTAAATTTTCCCCAATTGGTAAAACCAGTCAGTATAGGAGGAGCATTATCTCTTTTGCTCAACTCGCAACAGAACAATTTCATGAAGCTTGGGATAGATTTATAGAGTTGTTGAGGCAGTTCCCACACCACCAGATCCCTAAATGGCAGCTTGTGCAAAGTATCTACCAGGGGATAGATGTTAAAAGTAGATCCATGATTGATGCATCAAGTGGTGGCACATACCTCAGCAAAACTGTTGTAGAGGCCTGGGATTCATTCGATGTGATAAGTCAAAACTCCATGCAGCACGAGTCTTTATCAAGCAATGACATTGAACCAGCTATTAGAGGTTTAAAAGAACTCGCTTCTACTGGGAAATTGTATGAATTAACTGTATACAATAACATAGAGAGGAAAGTGGATAATTTGGCTAAAAGTTTGATAAAGTGTTGAGTGTGTTGCAGCCCCACATGGCTGCATAGGTTGGAGAGGCATGTTTGATATGCCACTGACCCACACACTCCCAACTTGATGGTCCCACTGCTGGTCCATTTCCAGAATTAGTAAGTGAGCAAGCCAATATTCTCCAATCATATGGACAACAACCTGTTGGGTATACTTGGAGGAACCACCCAAATTGGAGGTGGAGAAAAGTTGATTTGCCTCAACCCCATCAGCAGCAGGCATTACCCTATAATTCCAACCAGCAATCCCATCATGGTTATGCCCTAAGATAGCATTTCCCACATCAGTCCTGCCAACTAGGTCAATTAGCTTTGCCCCCACCTCAACCAAGAGCCCCCTCCATTGAGGAGCAGATTTTGTCTTCATTGCAAAACCTCGACTCCGTTTCATAAATTGTGGATTCCCACACTAAGAGCATCAGGAAAATTGAGGACCAACTAGGTCATATCTCGAATGCTCTGATGATAACGGATGAGGGTAGACTCCCAAGCCAAATAGTGAACAATCCCAGAGGGGCACACTTGATTGTTGAAGTTTGTTCAACTCATGAAGAAACTAGGGCCATTAATGCCTCGAGGAATGGGAAGGAGGTGGCAAACCAAGATGTTGTTGATACTAAAAGGTTGTGCATTCGACGAGAAGCTGAATAAATAGGGGTTGTTGTTTAGCCCAAGCAGAAATAATAATAATAATAATAATAAAATAAATAAATATATATATATATATATAATAATTTTTTTTTTTAAGAATGATGTGTCAACAAATGAGTACCAACAGTACATCATCTGTCATTTCCTCAATTATTTTTTAGGGCCCTTCTCCTTTCTCCAAGGAGAAGGCTATGATGGAGGAAATGAGGACTATTTAACAATTGCTATCATTGGTGAGATGGTGGATGAGACCTTGCCCACGCTGCTGTATTGGGTTGAGGTATGTACTGAAATTATTGATGTCTGGACTAAGGAGGCCCCCACTGCTGACCATCCACCTGCTGTGGAGCTGGAGCTGCTCCCTGTATCACTCATGCAACAACTAGATTGGAGCAGGAAGAACTGAGGTTTGATGCACTTTTAAAGGTTTGACTCTTTAATTTTTGTATTAAAGTTCTTTTTAGCAAAACTGAGGTCCAGATGGGTGACCAATTACTGTCATTCACGCATCCCCATCCGGACTACTGAGATCATGGACCTTAATTTTAGGGCGGGATCATGAAGGTTAATGAGTAGAGGCTCATATTCTGTTTTGAAATTTCTGTGGAGCCTCTAAAACCATTCACTTTCAAGACCTTCTACTGATATTTGATCTCAGCTATGTATCATATGTAACATAGATGTTTTTAGTGTTTTAAAATTCTATATATACTGTGTTTATGTGGTCTGCTATGATGAATCTTGTTTTCAAATGTGTGCTATTAATCTTGATACTTCTTTCCTTTGATTTAAATTCTTACTCAGATCATTTTTAGGAAGTTGTGTTTAGGATTTTATTGTTTTAGGTGTTTAGTATAGTTACTGTTTTGTATATACCTGTTGTTTTTAGTTTAACTTCTATTTGTTTTAGTGTAATTTCTGATGTACATAGTTGCTATTTTAGGACTTTGTGTAGATGCTTTGTTTTCTTAGTTGTCATTGTGCATATATTATCTTTTTCTCCCTCTTAGTATAATTTTCTGCAATCTTTTAATTCAGTTTTCTCTTCGTTTTCTGTTATAGTTTGGTTAGTTTTTCTGTTATAAACCCAACTGCCCCTATACATGTATGTTGAAACAGTGAGGACACTGTTTATCTTAGGTTTGGGGGTATGGCAGGGTGGTAGGCCAGTAAAATAGTCAATTTTAGTGCAAACCCCTAACTAATGGGAAAACCTAGACCGCCAGATCGTAGATGACAATCTGATACAAAATACTTGGTACATCCACACATATGCGAAAATCAAAGCAGATAAAATATATGACATAATTTAAATCTCCAGTTCTAATTTCTAATATGAACAATAACCAAACAATAATAGTGATGACCAACCATCACCAGCAGTGTCGCACAATAAGTATATAATAATAGGAAATATACCAAGACAACTTACCAAAATCCATAATACACTAAATCTACAACCCCTAACTAAAGCATAAATCCACAAGCTGAAGATCCTTTTCTCCAGGTCCAGATCACGATTTATACCTGTGACGTATAGTCGAATGCTGAGCTACATCTAAGCTCAGTAGAAGAATCTCAAATTCAATCGACATCTTGTCATATAATCACATAGACAGAAGCAAAAATGGAATGGAGCAGATATCCAAGAATCGAAACAAATACGAAACAAAGTGGATATTTAATTTGAAACAAAAACTAGATTACATTTGGTATTCAACTTAAACTCCACTACTCACATCACACAATATATCAGTTTTCATTATTCACTTCTTAATCCTATGTCTTTCAGTTCACATCACATCACACAGTATGTTAGTCTCCTTTATCCACATCTTGCAGTGTATTTAGAATTCCCTTACTCACATCGAACAGTGTTCACGTCTTATAGTTCAATATCCTAAGATTTTGATTTCCATCGTCATGTGTGTTATCTTTTAGTGTGTTCATATCTTCCACTACCTTCTAATATTTTACAGTTCATATCTTACAGTGTTCTAAATTTTCAATTGCAGTGGTCCAGTCAATGTACGGTGTGCAGTATGTATGAAAAACCCGTCGTATCGGTCCAGTCAGTTTACAGTCATTCAGTAAGTGTCCAGTCAGTTTATGCAGTATGCTGTATGTAGGGAAAAATCTTGTCATACCGGTCTAGTATGCATGCAGTGTACAGTGTGTACAGATAACCCGCCGTACTGGTCCAGTTAGTTTATGCAGTATGTACGGAAAAATCTGCCGTACCGGTCCAGTATGCAATATGAAGTGTCCAGTCAAGCAGTCAATATCCAATATTCAACTTCTTAGATGTAGTCAATCTCACAGTTTCGATTTCACAACAATCACATTTTAGTCCACATATTCGAATATAGTCAAATCAATAGGTTTTAAACCCGTTACTATGATCACAACCTAACTTAAATTGATACCACATCAAATTAGATTCAAAGCATCAATTTACAAATTTCGTATGAAGCGATAATTCAAGGCAAATACGTACATTTCAGGTGTCATCACATAAATATTCTCACGAGAGACTATGAATCAAAAACAAAATAGATCATATCACAATATCTATGAGTCGTAGTCAAAAATGTAATTGGTAGTGAGTTTCCCCTACCTTAACTTAAAGTTAAAACAATGATTTTCCCTCTTCAAGTCAGGCTTAGCACATATCCACACATAGCTCTCTCGAGAGCTCACACGAAACTCAACACCATAATCCTGAATTCAAAATGTTTAAAAACCCCTTAAGAATGCTTAAGAAGAGCATAAGGTACACATTTCCAAAAAGTTCTCATCAAAAGAGTCAAAGCAGATCTGACTATATTTCTCACGCGAGCGAGCTCTGGCACGCGAGCCCACAATCATGACAAATCCTCATGCGACAGATTGAAATTATGCCTACTACTGATGGTCACGCGAGGCCTCACGCTAATGAGCCTCGGTTCACTTAATTCCTCGTGCAAGTGAGTCTCAGAGCCTCACAAGCTTACTTTTACCTTTAAAAGGTTTCTTACACTCAATCTACATCACACATACAATGAGGCATCAAGGATTGCTTCAAATTACTAATAAATTTGACGTATTTACATATTTTCTCAAGACCGAGGTGGAAATGGACAAGTTCGTGCTAACTCGAAACTTAACCTAAATTCCCACTAAATTTTGGCCTTTAAGACACTTGATTTTTGTAATTGTTAATTCATAAAAGTTATAGGACTCATTGTCCTCATTCCAACGCCATGAGAATTATATCAATCAAAGTTTGGAGTAAAAAGTTATCGCTAAAATACCAAAGCTGTATCGGTACTTCAGTCTAAACGTGCTAATTAGAACTTGGCCTAACTTCCAGCTCCATTTTGACCCTTAAAACATTTTATTCATAAATTTTCTAATTCATAATAGTTGTAGAGTTAGTTGTCCTATTTCGAACGCCATAAGAATCGCATCAATTAGAATTCAGAGCAGAAAGTTACTGCCAAAATATTAAGACAGGTTCTGACACTCGCGAGTGAGTTTCCAAGCTCACGCGAGCGAGCTTATAGCTTGGGTGAGCGACTTTCTGTAATTTTGCATGTTTTAGTCTTTAAAGCCTATTTTTACATAAAAATTCAAGCTTTTTGATCCTAATCTTTTACACACATTTAAGCAACCTATATTTGGTTTAATACATGGAAGAATTGCTCTATTTACCTCTTTAAATCGGGCACGAAATGTTCCCGATGATAGGATCTAAGAATTGGTTTCCACACTTCGAAATCATTCGATTGTTTAGAATCCTTTGCTTTCTTTCAAATGTAGTGGACAGAGTTTGACCTCCTCGATGTATCCAACAACCACAACGGTTCTCCCAAGTGAAATAGAGTGATCAAGGGAGAGATCCATGGGGTATGGGGTTTTAAATCACCAAGAACAAAAGAGGGTTTAGCATTCTTTCAAGCTCGCGATCATAGCCGCATCAAATCGGCACTCTCTTGCGGTGAATTTATGAAGGAGAAGACATAGGTTGAGATGGAGATCAACCACGCAAGGGGATGGAGCAAGGGAGATGGTTTTCTTCTTCTTCCTCTTCTCCCTCTCTCTCTAAAAACCCAAAGCCCCTAAATTGTGTAAATCGGTTATTGGCTTCCAAAGGAAGCCATGACTTTTACTAAAAAGGAGCTGGTTCCCATATAAAATGCATACACCCATTTGTGTGTTAGTTCTTATTCACATAACATGTTCCGATGTGGAACGGATACACCAAAATAAAGTGTTAGCTATTATACAAATAGTCTTATGGTTCGGTGTGGGGCCTACACACCCAAATCACCCATCAATTGGGTTCGGTATTGAGCCAGTACACAGCACCAAGTGTATGAAGTTGGTCCAAAAGCCTTATCCTTACACGAGGTTCAAACAGATCCAAAACGATCCTATTTGAAAATTTTGAAATGGTGCCACATTTTCTAACGACACACATCCGAACAGGACCTATGGTCTTTGGAATTTTTTTTTTTCGGGATGTTACATTCTTCCCACCTTATATAATTTTCATCCTTGAAAATTGACGTATCCTCAGTCAAAGAGGTGTAGATACCTATTTGTCCTGAAAAAAAGTAGGAACATTCTCATCAATAGTCAATGATTGAATCATCAATGGAAAATAAAATTCAAAGTCATTACACTCTCCCCTCCTTAAAGAAATTTTTATCCTCGAAAATGCACAACGTGATGTTTAGTTATCCAATATAGTAATCATTTGTTAAACTCAAATTACACACAGTGAACGCTACAACGAATAATTGGTAAGGACATATCCCTAATTGATTTATCAATGTGAATAATAACGTTTCATTCCCCGAGAACAATGACATCTCAACACACATCGTCACCATTGTGAATATTTAAGTTCGTTAACCTTGCAATGAAAGCACATATATATAGCCAAATATCTATCTAGGCCTAAGAGTAAATGTGTCAATAAACATTCATGCAACATCCTCACAACCATTTGATTTGAAGAAGATAAACACAAAACTTGTATACACAACACCAAGACTTAAGTCATTCATCATTACAAAGTTCACACGATCTGTCATCAAAAGTTTAACCACAAAAGAAATGTGGAATCCCATAACTGCCCCAAGTAAACCTATGGCGTCGGAATAGAAGCCAAAGTTGTTCTCTCCTTTCCCTTCTCGGGACAATCTTTAATTTGATGTCCCATCTAGCCACATCTAAGGCAAGAGCCAGTAGACCACCAATATTTCATCATCTTATGTCGCCTGCCACAACATGCACATGTCTAAATTGGTGTTGATGAAGTGGTGCGTGAAGGTTGTTGCACCCTTGACGTTCCAGCTGTAGTCACAGGTGGTCTCGAGTAGGCAGTCTGCGTAGGTTGGATAGGCGTTGGCATCAGGAATTTTGGTTTTATGCCTGTCAGCTCATGGACATATGACTAAGTTTGACTTGCTTTATCCTAAGTGCACTACTCGCTTCTCTTATACATTTCTTCGATATTTTTCTCAGCAACCAAGGCCTTACCCATTACATCTCCATACGTTTCTAACTCTAATACGGAAATTCTATCGCGTATGTCCGGCCTTAAGCCGTGCTCGAACTTATAGGCTTTCATTAACTCCGTGGCTACAAGTTTGGAGCAAACCTTGATAACATCGTAAACTTTATTTCATACCCTCGTACGGACATCCCGCCTTGCTCCAACGTCATAAACTTTGCTGCCATCTGGTTTCTTACTTGCTTGGAAAAATATTCTTTATTGAACACTTCAATGAATTCTTTCCAAGTCGACAATCCATTTGGATTTTACTATTCCCTCATCTTTAATACCAATTTCCACCAAGGATCAGCGTCTCCCTCTAGCTGGAAGGAAGCCCAACTCACCTTCTCCTCATCAGTACATGACAATCTTTGTAGAAGCTTCTCGATTTGATTTGATCATTTTTTTTTTCTTCTAACAGATCCATCTGACCGTAGAAACTAAGAGGTCTCAATCTCCTAAACTCAATAAATGTTTATTACGCAGGTAGAGTCGGAGGTGGCTGCTGATGATTATTAGCATTAGTCATGGCCAACAACTCCGTTTGTTGGACCATTGCATTGGCCAAGGCTTCCATGTCCTGTGCCATTCTTTCTTCTCTTGCAGTTATTCCACTCTCTTCCTACTGGAATAGTGTGAGGACCGGTGGTGATTCCTACGCCACGTGATGTGCCCTCGCCTTTAGGGACATCCACCATGTAGACCGTTCCCAGTCTACCTCTACCTCTTACACGTGGAGCCATACTGATTTGTCATGATCAAACAAAGACTTAATCAAAGTGGTCATGAAGACGTGGAGCCTAGTTAAGGTTCCTACGCACCACCAAATCAAAACTAATTGACAGCACTCATGATACTAAGGAAATGATCCAAGGCCCTCATTTGGACAGTTTGAGCCTGAAAATCCAACCTTTTAGAATCTGTCCTTTTGCATACACTAGTTGAGCCTTAAAATCATACTTATCTTTCACAAACACCAGAACACTTGCACCTTAACCTCATGACCTGAGTCAACCTTACCCTCTGAGAATTTAGAAGGTAAAGGAGGAGTTGAAGATACTGAGAATGGTCCAACATTCTGTGGAAGGTGAAGAAAAGCAACTTGTGAACAGCTGTGTATCAATGGCACTTGTGTGGCAGTTCATCAAAAGAATAAAAAAAAAAAAAAGAGAAAAAGAAAGAGAAGTCTAGAGAACAACATCATCTAAAAATTGAAAAGAAGAGGAGAAGCTGGCCACTTTCAGTCTGAAATATAAAAAGAAAGATGAAGTTTTTGCTGAAATGAAGGTTGTGAAGTCATGAATCACTCCTTACCTTGCTGATTTCTTAATTTGGATTCCCTTTTTTTACCCCTTTATTCTTTACATCCCTCAGCCATAAGCCACATTACAGCACATTCAAAAAGACCTTGTGGATCCAAAGTAAAATGAGTTGTCATGTGGAGATGAGGAGTTGTCCAATCTATAGTGAATATTCATGAGGATATCATAAATTAGAAGCTTTGCCTATGCTCATGCTTGCAGGCCCATTTGGGGTCTGTAACTGCTCTTGAGCTGTTGTGAATGTAAACACCCTCAGATTGTTAATATTAAGAGATGGCCCTAGTGAGAATTGGGTCTAAATTTTAACCTCATTGGGGTTGTATCCAACCTGAATTTTGAATTTAAGGCAAGCTAGGTACACATTGAATTTCTAATATAAAATGAATGGTGCTGATGCAAACACATGTTAACTTTTAAGTTTCAAATGGCCTGCAACATTGCTGCAATTTCCTCTAACTATTAAAAGAAAATGGGTGTGGAATGAAGCTTTAAACATTTAAATCTGTGTTGTCATTAACTGCACTACACTTAACTGTTCTAATGGTGAAGTTTGTGGGTGTCTTCACTAAAAACCCTTAGGAGACTTCACTCCTCCTCTAGGGATCACCTAGGGGTTTAAAAGGCTTGGTACATATGTTAAATGTACCCATGATCCCTACGAAAGTGGCATTGAATTACAGCTTTGCTAAGGGACTAGCAAAGATTAGGTTTGGGGGTGTATTAAGACCTGAAAAGTACCACTTTTCACTCCTTAACTTAATCACTGTTAGACCCTTAATCATTTAATAAATATGTTTTAAGTCTATTCTGTAGGTAATAAGCAGTAGCTGCAATTAAACCCCCAACCATGCCAACAAGCCTACTGCTGAGCCAAAAGCCCCTTAAAAATGTGAAGGTAGAACTCACACAGAGAATTGGCTGTAGCAGAGGCACAGCAAAGCAGAAACAAATCAAGAAGAATGCCTCGCGCAGATGTCGTAGGGCTCAATTAAACCAGAATGAATACGTCACGCAGTTGTCGCAGACTTCTGAAGGGAGCACAGCAACTGGTTGCACAGTCCCCGTGCCGTTCACATGCAGATGGATGTTAGTAGGGAGTAAAAAGCATAACTCACGCAGCGCTCGCGAGGTTCAGTCTTAAGCGCTCACGAAGCACTCGCACAATCTCGCGCAGCTCAAGAGATGAGTCTTCAACCTTCGATCGATTCACTGAATAGAGAGAGCTCCAACCATTCCAGCGCGCGCCTGTCACGCAGTGGCCATGGGACACACACTTTTAAGGAACTGCTCGTGCGATCCAGAAGCCCATGTACATTGTTTTCTGTGTGAGGATAGCCGCACGATTTAGCAAGGAACGAACTGCGCGCGCCATTCTCGCGCCATTCAAATGGAAAGACCAATCCCGTGATGACGAAAGCATTCCCGCGTTGATCAAAGTACCAACCCTGCGGCTGCAAGAGCTTCAAATAAAAGCAACCCCGCGACGCCAATTCTACCACGCGGCAAGATCTGTAAATATTTTCTACTCAGCGATGATCGGGTTCTAAACTTCTCTCCAATTCTATAGGGGCCATCTGGGAACTTCTAGCAATTAGGGCATGCACTCCAATGCTCTAATCTCCGTGCACACGCCCCGAGGCATCCAAGGGACAAGAATGGGCCACATTTGCATTGATGAAATTAGGGTTTCCTAACCCTAATTCACAGAGAACCGACTACTATATAAGCCTAAGCCTAGCTTAGGTTTAAGGACTTTTAATCGACTTTTGTTCTTGACTTCTATGCTTCTTCTTGAAACCGACTGTAGAATTACAGTAGGCTAAGGTTAGGGTTTAGCAGTTTTTCTTTTTCCTTTTATTTCCTTCTCTCTATAGTCTAGCACTTGCTGGCTATGCCTTTTGTATGATTATATGGTATAGTTTTTAAAAGAGTTTTGTAATAGGATCTATTGCATGTATGGGATGGTATTTTTGTTGTTAGTTGTTCTGTACAAGGCTGCTGCCTTGAGATCCTCTAATGCTAAGTTGTATTGTAAGCAATGGAGGATTGCTTTTAAGGCTTTATTTAGATTTAAGTGACTTGTGTGTCCAGGTTAGGCACATTGCAGGCCTTCCCCCACCACAGGATCCACTAAATCTGAATCCTCATGAGAGCTGGAGCTAGTAGCCCTGTGAACATGGTGGCGACAGCAATGTTCTTGTTCTGTCTTAGACCTCTGTGAGGAGGATAGCCTCTGTAGATAGTCTATGACCATTCAAGTGGACAGATTATAGCCCTAGGGTGAGGCCAATCTACAGAACTAAGACATATTCTTCTTCTCTGCACTTGTGCTTGTAGACTTGTGAGAGATTATGCAGCGATAGACTCCCCTATATTTGTATAGACCCACCATCAGATTGCAGATCTGATCCGGCTGTAGAGATTGTAGGCTTGTGACTGGATCACTACTGTCTGTCTAAAGCAGTGAACAGACAAGCTTAAAAGCTAGTACTCAAACTCTTGCTGGTCCTATGTGTCCAGGCTCGTGCACTTTGTAGGCCTAGCCCCACACACAGAACTTTAGAGGTTGAGGTTCATATGGATTCTTGAGCTTGTAGCATGGATGAAGTAGTGCCTACAATGATAATCTTATTTTGACCCATCTTTGGATTGTGGTTCCCCTATTGGATACTCTGTGACAATTTAAGTGGACATGTTATAGCCATAAGAGATTGGATCATGGCACAGGGGTGAGTTGGATCCTTTCTCCTCTTTGGTGATAATGTAGCCATTGTACAGGACTTCTATAGCAGTAGATCTGAGTCTGAGTTATGAAACCCATCAGATCTGTACCTAATAACATACTTCTCACCCTTTTATATTTATTTTTTTACACTCCACCCTCTTCCTTAACCCTTTCTGTAGTTTAGACATTAAGTTACCTTAGGATTTAGATTATAGTGACCTTAAATCCCCTTCCATTTAGGATTTGCCAGATCTGTAGTCAGATCTGGAGAGCCTACTAAAGATAGCTCCCTTGGAGCTTTAGATCAACTTTCCCTGTGGGACAAACTCTTACTTATCAAAACTTGCTACAACAGGCCCTGTATCTTGCAGGACTGTGTATTTTTAGGCTTGCTGCTCTGTAGTTTTCACTCCATCTTTCATTCATTTTTATTCACCTCATTCTTATCACTGTCTCCAATAAAGTCAGTAGCAAGCACCTAAAATAGCCTAACAACATGCAGACCTTTCCATCTTTCTTTGGCACAGGTATAATATTCGCTAGCCACTGCGGGTATTTGGATACCATGAGAAATCTTGTGTCATACTACTTGGTGACCTCATCATTGACTTTCAGCATCCACTCGGGTTAGAGACGTCTCAACTTCTGTTTAACTGACTTCATATCAGCGTAGAGAGGTAACTCATGCTCGACCAAATCGGTGTCCAGACCAGGCATGTCCTTGTACGACCAGGCAAAAATTTCTTGGTATGATCAAAGGAAATCGATCATGCTTTTTCTTTCTTTGGGAGACAGCGATATTTTGATTTTGGTAATTCGGGGAATCTCCTCAGTCCCTGGATTAAAGTCCTCGGTTTCCTCGACAATAGGGATAGGACCATGCTCAAACTTAGCAAATCAGTCAAGGATCTCATTTGGGAGCCCCTCCAAGGGGATATCCTGGTCCAAACTTGTAACCCTTACCTTTTCTTATATTTCTATAGGAAAGGGGTCGATTTTACGTGGGACGGGTATTTTGATTAAGACATCTTTTTATGGGATTTTATCTGAAATTTTAAATGACAATATTTTTGGACTTTGTATTTTTTCAATGTTTTTGAGGTTTTATATTTCTTCGGAGATGGACCCCTGGTAGTGCGAGTCTGTGTATATACAAGGTATTGCCTGCCAAGGGCTTATCTCACTTTTTATAGGTTGTTTTTTTTTGGGAAATGGGCGCCATATATTAGGCCACTCTCCACTTCCGAGGTTTGGGGCAAAGAATCCCAATTACACACCTGAGGGATTGCTCCTTTACCTGATTGGATGGAGAGTGCTGACTGATATGGCTCATTGGAGTCAGCTTCCATCATGTTGATCCCTATTTAATCTGAGATGATGTCCTCAAACGTTAAAACCATTTTGTGGTGATTTACCACAGGGGGAGTTTGTTCAGGTACTGGTCATCGTTCCTCAAAGAGGGATAACGCAGCCAAATCTATCTCTAGACTGGGAAGGGTCATGTGGGGATTGGTGGGGTGAACTAGTGCTATAGGCTTGTGTGGGGTTAATTGAGTTTCCCCATTCCGGTCAATCTTCACAACCCCAACACTTATGAATGAATTCCTGATGTGAGGCCTGGGATGAGGCTTCTCCTCTTCCAAGTGTATCCCACAGGCTCTTGCGGCCGCCGTCTCACGAGCCTTCTCCTTAGCCTCTCGGACCTCTTCCTCTATGGGCTTGTAACCTAACCCAAAACGAACTTTTTGCCCCTTGGCTATCACCGGCTCTCTTCTGCTCTGCAGTCTAGGCCTGAGTCGTCTGCCTTTTTGATAGCCCCATTTTTGGAGCATCGCCACTGCTGCTTCTGTTCCACCACTGATTTTTGAGATTATGCTTTCGGAGGTTCTAGGCCTACTGCTGACACCTCACATTCAAAACTATGGAGGTCGGTGTCTTCCTCAGTATGTGGCACATCCATTACTTTGGGATTTTTAATGCTATGGGTGGCCTTGTCTTGGTCATCATGCCCTTCACCAATGATGGTGATCACCTATTGCCCGGATATGAAGTTTAAATTTTGATGGAGGGTAGAAGGTATCGCCCCAACCTCATGCAACCAGGGGCATCCTATTAGTAGATTAAAGTAAGATTTGATATCCATCACTTGGAAAGGTATGGAAAAGGTCATGGGCCCGATTACTAACTTAAGGTCAACCTCTCCCATTATTTCTCTTCTTGTGTTATCAAAACCCCGAGCACTAGTTCTTGTCGGCCGCATCATACAGGGGTCCACACCGATTTTTGTGGCAATCTGCAACAGGCACACATTCAGAGCCGACCCATTAACAATTAGAACTAAGGGAGTTATCATGTTCCTAGATTCGATAGTAATATTGAGGGATTTAGCATGACTGTTTCCCTCCTCCAACCGATCTGCGTCCGAAAATGAAATGGCATTGAGTGCCATTGCTTGTCCAATTATTTGCCCAACTTCATCTAGGCTCACTTGCTGGGATACATGGGCATTCTTTAATGCTCCCATTAAAGCTTGAAAATGGAGTGGGGACGTCATTAATAGATTTCAGACAGTGATATGAGCCAACATTCTTCTTAGTTGGGTCTTAAGGATGTGCTCTCGGCTCATCTTTTCAAACGGGTGGACTGCACTGTCTTTCTTTCCCTCCAACCATGCTGGTGCTGCTGCTATTGCTATTATTATTGTTGTTGCTTCCTCGGACTATTTTGAGATCTTTCTCGATCTGGTAACGAAGTCCACGGCCCCTTCCCTGCTGCTACTATTGGCATTAGCATTGGTCTGTTCATAGCTTAGAGGGACTTAATGAGGATCAAAGGTTGGCCCTATGATCTAGAACGGTAGGGCTACTAGCTCATGACGTGCGTGTGCTGATGGCTCGAGCAAGGTAGGTCAGACTTAGTTTACCTCACTGAAGGATGGGTGGGTGGCAAAATTGGGCCAGGTAGGGGTGGTGAGGTTTAACGGTGGTTGCACCGGGGGTAATGGGGTCGGTGTAGGCCATTGGTAGCTAATGGGTGCGGGTGGATTGGTGTTTGATGGGCCATTAGGTAATTGATGGGGGTGGTAGAGTTTGCGGGTGGTTGAACCGAGGGTAATAGGGTGGGCGTAGGCCATGGATAACTGACTGGTGCGGGTGGAGGATTAGGAGCCTGATGGCTTATTAGGTAATTTAAGGGGGTGGTGGAATATGGTTGATTTGCATTTATTTGTACATAGTTAATGGGGGTGGGTGGTGGAAAATAGGCCCTAAGATCTAGGGGTTCGGTCTACGATGCAGGAGTGGGGAAGTAATCTGCCAGATTTAGGGGTTCAATCACCCCAACAGTTCCTTCTCCTAGATTTCTTTGCCTTGGTGCCACAAATATTTCTTCATTACAAATGAAGTCTGACGGATCAAACTCTAATTCTTCTTAAAACTCCTCTACCATCCCTGTGGTGGGTCTAGGACCTGCTATTCCGGTAGGGTGTGTTGGTAAAGGCACCTGGTGAATATTTGTGAGTTGGTTCATATGGGTGGGTGCAGGGGGAATGATCTTCCCAGCATCGATTAAATCTTGGATCGTGTGCTTTAATGGGAAGCAACGATCAGTTGGGTGACCTAGACCCTGGTGGAAATTATAATGAGTATTGGGGTCAAAATTATATGGGATCGGATTGGGAGGAGGTCACAGTTTGAGAGTAGTTATTAATCCCTTTTCAATT
The DNA here is from genome assembly GCA_021018995.1 of Chloranthus sessilifolius. Classification (NCBI taxonomy): domain Eukaryota; kingdom Viridiplantae; phylum Streptophyta; class Magnoliopsida; order Chloranthales; family Chloranthaceae; genus Chloranthus; species Chloranthus sessilifolius. Next base: position 127,729,490 of record CM037589.1, on the reverse strand, counting down.
AACAGAGGTAAAAGTACACTCAGAGATTGCCCCAAAGGCGTAAAGACTCGATCATAACAGGTTCTCCTCTCTGAGGTCATTTGCATCCCTTCCCCATTCCCTGCTCTTTATACTGGCCCTATCCCAACGGGAGCTGGTTTCGCTACTTTAAATTAGAAGGGGGTTACATTGTTATTGTTTGGCCGGGTGTTTGTAATATTCTGTACCTCTACCCCTGTTCTTCTATCATTTCTCTGCTCAGAGAACCTCCTAGCCCCGCTAGGCCCTCCGAATGCATTCTTGTTCAACCGTCCTTCTCTGATGGCGTCCTCACAGCGGTTGGCATTTCTTACCAAATCAGCAAAACTGGACTGTTGCTGGTATACAAGAAAATCTGAGATCACAGGCAAAGTATTCTTTGAGATCATTTCTATCTACTCGTCATCAAGTATCTTGTTTCTGACTTGAGCTGCTAGTGCTCTCCAACGTCCTAAGTAATCGCTAAAGGTTTCATTAGAGTTCTGCTTCAATCAGGCTAGATCTGACTTGCAGGGCTCAATGTCTATGTTGTAGACATATTGCTCTTGGAATAGGTGGGTCAGATCTTTTCATGTTTTAATCATTGATGGTTCAAGAGATGTAAACCATCTTAAAGATGAGCCGGTTAAACTTTTCTGGAATACTTTGATGAGGAGTCGTTCGTCTTCGCCGTATTGGCACATGTCCCCACAGTAGGACTTAAGGTGTGTAATAGAGTTGCCTGTACCGTTATATTTATCAAAGACCGGCATTTTAAATTTAGGGGGTAAGGGGATCTCAACAAATAGGCACAAGTCTGTGAAGTCTGTGGCATGGATTTTAGTACCACCCATCTTCAATAACTGCTTCTGGATCTTGTCCAACTATTCCCTCAATTGTTCTGATTCTTTGGACATGGGGGTCGTCTTCTCAATTGTGAGTTTGGACTCACTCTGGGCTGCCAGGGATGGGGTAGTTATAGGTGGAGGACTAACATTGGTCAATGCCCCGACATAGGCCCCACTATTTTTTATCTCGTCCTCCTCATACTGCTAATCTACGTAAGGTGCAGTGAGGATGGGATTCTCAGCTTGTTGTTGTATGGATTGGGTGGGCATAGTCTGAATGGGGGTGGGGTGAGACCATTGGATGTGAGGGAAGTGTTGTGGGGTGATGGGATGAGTGGTAGTTTGGTTTTGGGGTGGGGTGAGACCATTGGATGTGAGGGAAGTGTTGTGGGGTGATGGGGTGAGTGGTAGTTTGGTTTTGGGGTGCGGCTTGATGGGGCCATTGGACATGGGCGAAGGTTTGGAGATAGCCTTGGTGTGTGGGGCCTTGAGAAAATTGGATTTGAGGCATGATTTGGGTTTGACCCGAGTGTGAAGGTTGGGGGTGGGTGAAATTTTGGGGGTATTGGTGCGAGGTTCCAAGGTTTTGGGCTTGGGTTTAGGCCATGAAGCCTTGGGAGGGTTGGGCCATGAAGCCTTGGTCATTATAGGTTTGGGCCATGGGCCCTTGGTCGGTCTGGCCCATTGGGCCTTGGTGGGTCTGAGCCATGGGCCCTTGATGGGTCTGGCCCATTAGACCTTGGTGGGTCTGGGCCATGGGCCCTTGAAACAAGTGGGGAGTGGAGGTTTGGGCCATGGGGCCATGAGGTATGTGGGGAATGGGGTTTGGGCCATGGGGCCTTGAGAGAAGTGGGGAATGGAGGTTTGGGCCATGGGGCCATGAGGTATGTAGGAAATGGGGGTTTGGCCATGGGGCCTTGAGACAAGTGGGGAATGGAGGTTTGGCTGGTGTGGATTATGGGGGGTTGATAGCGGTCATGGGGGAATGAGGCATGAAGACTTGATAAAGTCTTAGATGTGTTCATGAGTGTGTGGTAGGGATGAATGGAGATACGTTGGGAGGCCTTCCACCTATTATAGGCTTGGACCATCAATTCCATCATGGCCACCGAAGGAGGATCGGATGGGGATGGGTTGTTTGAGGCTAGGAGGGGTATTGATGGAGTGGATGTGGAGGGTAAATTGGGCATGGCCCCAATAAAATCAGGCATGACCAGGGTAAGGGATGGGATATGGGGTGGATTGGAGGAATGAGGTGGGGCATTGGAAAAGGGGGGTTTGTTGGGTATATATGGGGATGATGAAGGGTAAGTGTGGGTGTTTGGGAAAAACCAGGCATGACCCCGGTAAAAATAGGCATGACCCAAGTAGATGGGGGGATGTGTGGGGGGTTGGATAAGGCGGAAGTGGCATATGTGAATGAGGGCGGATCGGGCCTATAAGGGGAAGATGAAAAATGGGGCATGGATGTGGATGGGTGTTGTCGCTCCAAGTGTGCCATAATTATATGCATTATTAATCAAAAATTAAAGAATTAAAGAATGCTAGGTTATATGGATGTTAACTTATGAAAGGGATATCAGCACATTGGGGCTAACACTGGCCTGCAAGATCAGGGCCAATTGTAGCAAGTTTTAAAAGTAAGTATTTCAAGATCGTCCACAGAGAAGTTTGTCTAAACTGAGAGATAAACCTCCAGATCTGTGCTACCAAATCTGGCTCTATAATTATCTAAATAAAGAATAGATAAAAGAGAGTGTTGGATTGTGTCACATTTAACTATAAGCAAATAAAGAAAAGAACTATCTACATGATCCAGATCCGAGTTGGGGAGATGTTTAAAATAAGACAAATGCAGAAATAATAGCTTCATGTACTTTAGCCTCTGAATTTTAATGGAGAGTCTGTAGTTCAACAGAGCAGATTCAATCTTCATCTGGCTACCAGCACAGATGTAAGAGAAATAAATCCGAATTAAGGAATAGGTTTAGACTTATGGCTGTGATCTCCCAATGGTCACAGATCATCCAATAGTTGTGGCCTATTCTTTAGTTCGTAACATGAACATCATCGTAATCTTGAATTAGGTTACCAACGCTAATTCGCACAGGAATGATGAATTAAGTGGTGTTGGATGCGGATAAGTGTATCTAAAGAAGTCTAATGCACTAAGGTGAACAATTAGAACCCTCGACATGACTCCAACGGAGAAGACACAAATTACAAAGAACCTTTTAAAATCCAACGTTACAATTACAGAGCACGGCTTTAGAGAGCCCTCGGACTTACATACCGAGCTTCTCGAGAGCCCTCGATTCTGATCTTGAATCCGAACTTGGAAGTACAAATCACTCACAATGGCTCTCAAAGGTACACTACAAGAAGGGATTACAGGGGGTTCAGATAAGCTATCTGACCGGAATGAGGGAAACAGAGATGAAAACTCTAAAATCTGGATACCCCAATTGGGCAAATGTCTTCTCAATTTATAGCTTTCCCTCTATCCTGCACAAATGAGTTGACCAATCGAAGTGCTCGATCTGGATTGCCCAATGGCCGTTGAGCACGGGATCCAGATCTGTTCGCCAATGAAAATGCTCGATCCGTTCACCAATCAGCGTTAGAAGCATCAATTCTGTATGGGAATTCAAAAGTCCGTTTTGAGCTTCTAGAAGTTCCCGCCAAGTGATTTTATCTTCGGGTTTTCACGTGGGGCGTAATATGCCTTTGGTTTGTGCTTGGGATCTTCCGGAATGTCTCTGGGCTTTTAATTACATTAGGGCGCGTACAGAGTTTACTGAAATGCCCTTCAAAGTGGCTGTAAATCCCCAGTATGCCATTTCGCAGAGTTTAAGGGTCTTTTCGCAAAAGTAATTTGGCTCCTCAAGCTCTTTTCGTGGGTTTCGATTCTGTCAATTAAACTTTTCTTCCTTTCGCAAAAGGTCATTCTTCTATTCGAGGAGTGTTTTCTTCTTTTCGCAAAGTTCAAGGTTCTTTGCGAATAGTAGAAGTTCTTCTGAATTGAACTCTAGGCTCCCATTCTTCTTTGCGAATTGACTTTTAACTTGATTTTTCCTCTGCGAATAGTAGAAGTTCTTTGCGAATTGAGCTTTAGCTACCATTCTTCTTCTTCAGGTCTTTTCTTGCTCTTTTAGGACCTTTTAGCCATTGAGGCTATTTCTTCACTCCTCTTTGAGCTTGACATGCGTTGTCGACTTTTGATCATTTAGGATGGTTTTTGATTTGGACTGTCATTTTGGTTAGTGCAATATGAACACTAAAGCACTTATTTAGTCCTCTCAAGGGTCTTTCAAGGCTCATGTTTAGGGTGAAAAATGGTATTTTCACTACTATGCACCCCAAACCTAAGCTTTGCTAGTCCTCGAGCAAAGAAACATAAAAAACAAAGTAAAGAGCCACTTTTGTAGGAAGCACAGTGCATTTAGCATATGCAACAAGCCTTTTCAACCCCTGTGATCCCTAGAGGAGGAGTGAAGTCTCCTGAGGGTTTTCGGTGAAGGTACCCACAAACTTCTCCTAAGCTTGATTAACATCAAGCAATATTATCAAATGAGCAATCAAGGAGCAGGTTAGTTACTCTTGAATCAATGATGAAATGTAAAATTTGATTATTGTTTGCACAGGAATTTAAACATTTATAAACCTCATGAATGTTTCAATATTTCCAATCTGTGAACAGTCATCGAAAATCATACAACTGTGCCAGCAGTAAGCTCACCCTATGGAAAAAAATTAGGTTATAAGGCATACTTAAGGTGCTCAAGTTCCAACCCAAACACTCACGGGTATACTCTCATCGTTGTTTTTGTTGAGGGTTCATTTTCACTCAAGCTCAAGAGCGCTTACATCTCCCAAATGGATCTGTAAGCATGAGCATAGGCATGATTCTTAGGCAATGGCATCATTGACATCTCCTCACCATAGATTGGGTCACTTCTTATCTCCACATGATGACTCACTCAACTTTGGATCACAAGGGCTTTTAATCTTGGTTTGTTTGTATGGCTTATGGAGTGAAGTTTCAAGGAAAGGCAGCTTTGACAGAGGTTTGAATTTGAGAACTGTGAAGTGCGGGAGATGGTTCATGACTCCACCTTTTGAGTTTAGCTTCTTTCTTCTTCTTTTCGAGATTCTCACATTCACGGATCAATTCTTTCTTTGATCTTGCATTTTTCAACATAAGGTCCCTTTTTGCCTTTTGCTTGCAACTTTTTACATTGTTTGTCTCTTCTTTTCTCACCACCATATTGCCTGCTTTTTGAGGTATTTTCTTCATTTTCTTGATGTTGCCCGTAAATGGTCCATCTTGATTCTTTCTCCTTTACCTCCTAATTCTCGAGTGAGGGAAGGCTGAATTAGTTCCATAGGTTCGTGCAAGTACTTTTGAGTATTTTTGATGAAGAATTGTAGGATTTACGTACTCAAATGGGGTACAAATAAAGGGCAGATTTTTCTTGGTTGGTTCTGTTAGGTTCAAGCGCCCAAAGAAGGCCTTGATCTTTTCCTCGGTTTCATGAGTGTTACTTGTTTTAATTTGGAGTTTCCTAACTTCTAGTGGATCTAATGCCTCACCAATCCTTTGAATCGTAAAAATTGCCTCGCCACTCTTCAACGAGATGGAAAATATATGGGCTCAATTCTCACGGGTTATGGTTTTTCCTTGAGCTTTTAAGTATATCTTTACCTTTTCTCTTCCTTTTGACTTACTACGTCGATACCAAAGATATGTTTTTATGGTGTAATCATCATGGAAATGTAGAATATCGCAAGGTTTAGAATGTCTAAATTTGGCAAAGGAATTTTAAATTTTCTAGTTGTCATGATTCTTAAGTAAATTAATACATTTCCTAATTACTTAGGTGATTCTGCTGCCCTTATATGTTAACTATTCCTAAGCGGGACTTGTCCGCCACACCCCCAAACCTATGGGGAGCAGTGTCCTCCTTTGGTTCAAAGGCATGGTCACTTTATACCGGAAAAATTGAAGGCAAAGACAACAATAAGAAGAAAAAATAATGAGAAAATGACATGGAGAATGGAAGAAAGTAAAGTTTATTAACTAGAATTTTTTTACAAAAAAAAAAAAAAAAAAATAAAGATGTAATAGGTGTTTTTAGGGAGGGGAGGGGCGGTGGAGGGGTGGGAGTGGCAGGGGAAGGTTGCTTTTTTTGTTTTTTCTGACGAGCCTGGAGTTGGGCCTCCTTTTCTTAGGCCAAAATCCCGAGGACCTCTTCAAACTGGTCCCAGAGGGGGTGGAGGGGATCTGGCACCTTCGGTGGTCGTGGGTCCACCCACATGCGCGAATAGCGGTGTCGTGGCTTATTGGCTTGGTCGTGGGCCTTTGGGGAAGGGTGGGGAAAGATGTGGGGGAATTTGGTAGAGGTTGGTTATTTATAGGTAAGGTGGGGAAGCCGAAAGGGTGGGACTTGAATGGGGGGGCATTGGGAATGCTTCATGGCCCAGGAATCAGCGTGGGTCATTAAGTAGCATTGGGCGCATGCGTGTGGAAGAAGTAACTTTGCATTTAATTCCCCAATAAGTGCGTAACAACAAATTGGGGAAACGTGTGAGGAACCGTGCCCACACTTGTTGTTGTAAGGAAAAACAAAGAAAATAGCAGCTCACTACTGGATCTAAATGGTAGAATTTATGAAAGCGAAAAAAGAAAGAAAAGAAAAATAAAAAATAAAAAAAATAAAAATAGTAAAAGCGAAAACTAAGAAGCAACAGAAACTAAGAAGCAGAAACAAATGCATGCATACAAATTGGGTTTATTCCTCCTAAGTCAATGGTCCGACCAATTGCTTTCTTGTCTTTATTTAGAACTACCAATGACTCCTCTTCTTGCTCCTTTGTAAGGGAGGAAGAAATAATCACAGTAGTGTTTGATGATCTCCCAAAATACATATTTCAGATTTTTGGGGAGCCGCTTTGAGTTCCAATTGTGAAGAAAAGAGGGCAAAGAAAGGTACCTTGGTAACTTGTGGAAGAGGGAGAGGTCTCCAAGAGAGAGAACTTGATGATGAGTGCCTTGCACAGCGCAGACTCCTTTGAATTTGATCTCCTTTTCCTTCTTTCTCGGTGGATCCCCAATCCTTTTTAAATTCGTGGTGGAGTCTTTACCTTGCGAAATGTTTGGAAAGACTCCTCCACCGACTCATCAATGATGCCAACATGGAAACATTCCTCACAGAATTGAGGTTGAGTAATGACATTATACACATTCAATTTAACTTTCATATTTCCAAAAGACACCTCCATGATGCTGCACTGCATTGAATGCATGCATTAGTCAGAGCTGTGAATGGTCTTCCCAGAATGACAGGATGGATAAGCGTGGTACTTTTGGTTGGTTCCATGTCCAACACCAAAAGTCGGGTAGAAAAACTTGTCTACTCCTACCAAAACATCTTCAATCAACCCCATAGGTTTCCTTTCAGATCTGTCATAGTGTAACCACTTGAGTGGGTTTCAATTCTCCCAAACCTAGCTTCTCATAGGCAATAGAAGCGAGTTGACACTAGCACCCAGATCTAGCAAGGCTTTCTCAATGGTGTGCTCCCCAATGATGTAGGGGATTGTGGGGATTCGTGGTCTTGCATCTTAGGTGGTGTTGCAATTGATAGCACTTGGTTGATTTTCTCCACAAAGAAAGGCCTTCTTGGATAAATGTATCCTAGATTGCCTTTTGTGGGTGCACACCTCTTTGAGAAATTTTGCATAAGGGACTGTTTGATTGCATCAAGGTAGGTAGATTAATTTTAACTTGCTTGAATGTCTCCATCATTTCCTCAATTTTGTGTTTCCTTTGTCAAAAGGAGAAACCGACTTCATTGCATGGGGAAATGGGAGGTGAGGAACAAATTTCTCTCCTCATCTTTTCAACAATTTTGTTATTTTTACATTTTCATTTTTGAGTTTTCTGATGTAAATCAAAACAAACATTAAACACAGCAGAACTGCTGGTTCTCAAGAAAAAAAATAGAAAATGAATGAAAAGGAGGAGTGGATGCAAACTCAAGCAGATCTGCTCACTTTGGTCCAGATGCTCCTTGTTGGACTACCGGCTCCAAATCTGCAAACATTCAAAAGCAGCGATACCTTATTCAAATATTGACAAAACTAAAGAAAACTGGGCTACTACCCAAATTTGACAAAAGACAAAAGAGTGGTAGCAGCATTTATTCAAATAACTAGAAGGCAAAGAATAAAACTCAAAAATAAAAAATAAAAAAAAATTCTCAGCAAAGAAAGCAGGTTTTCTATACAAAACTCATGTAGACATTTAATCAAGCACTTGGAATGCAAAGTGCTGTTTAAAGCAAAATTAAAATAAATGAAAATAAACATAGGTCTATCTATTTTAGAACAAACTTCCCAAGACAGCGGCGCCCAAAAACTTGTTGTCGCTCCAAGTGTGCCATAATTATGTGCATTATTAATCAAAATTAAAGAATTAAAGAATGCTAGGTTATATGGATGTTAACTTATGAAAGGGATATCAAGACATTGGCTAACAACGGCGCAAGATTGGCCAATTGTAGCAAGTTTTAAAAGTAAGTATTTCAAGATCGCCCACGAGAGAAGTTTGTCTAAAGCGAGAGATAAACCTCGGATCTGTGCTACCAAATGGCTCTATAATTATCTAAATAAAGAATAGATAAAAGAGAGTGTTGGATTGTGTCACATTTAACTATAAGCAAATAAAGAAAAGAACTATCTACATGATCCAGATCCGAGTTGGGGAGATGTTTAAAATAAGACAAATGCGTAAAATAATAGCTTCATGTACTTTAGCCTCAATTTTAATGGAGAGTCTGTAGTTCAACAGGCAGATTCAATCTTCATCGGCTACCAAAGACAGATGTAAGAGAAATAAATCCAATTAAGGAATAGGTTTAGACTTATGGCTATGATCTCCAATGGTCATAGATCATCCAATAGTTGTGGCCTATTCTTTAGTTCGTAACATGAACATCATCGTAAATCTGCTGAATTAGGTTACCAACGCTAATTCGCAGGGGATGATGAATTAAGGGAAGTTGGATGCGGATAAGTGAATCTAAAGAAGTCTAATGCACTAAGGTGAACATTCGGAACCCTCGACATGACTCCAATGGAGAAGACACAAATTACAAAGAACCTTTAAAATCCAACGTTACAATTACGAGACGGCTTCTTAGAGAGCCTCGGACTTCTGATCGAGCTTCTCGAGAGCCCTCGATTCTGATCTTGAATCCGAACTTGGAAGTACAAATCACTCACAATGGCTCTCAAAGGTACACTACCAGAAGGGATTACAGGGGGTTCAGATAAGCTATCTGTCCGGAATGAGGGAAACAGCGATGAAAACTCTAAAATCTGGATACCCCAATTGGGCAAATGTCTTCTCAATTTATAGCTTTCCTCTATCCCGCACAAGGCCGAGTTGACTAATCAAGTGCTCGGATCCGATTGCCCAATGGCCGTTGAGCACGGGGATCCAGGATCTGTCGCCAATGAAAATGCTCGATCCGTTCACCAATCGCGTTAGAAGCATCAATTCATGGGAATTCAAAAGTCTGCTTTGAGCTTCTAGAAGTTCCCGCCAAGTGATTTCATCTTCGGTTTTCACGCGGAATATGCCTTTGGTTTGTGCTTGGAATCTTCCTAATGTCTCCGGGCTTTTAATTACATTGGGGACGCAGAGTTTATTGAAATGCCCTTCAAAGTGGTCAGAATCCTCAAAGATGCCATTTCGCAGAGTTTAAGGGTCTTTTCAAAGTAATTTGGCTCTTGAAGCTCTTTTCGTGGGGTTTCAGTTCTGTTCGAATTAAACTTTTCTTCTTTTCGCAAAGGTCATTCTTCTATTCGAGGAGTGTTTTCTTCTTTTCGCAAAGTTCAAGGTTCTTTGCGAATAGTAGAAGTTCTTTGCGAATTGAACTCTAGGCTCCCATTCTTCTTTGCGAATTGACTTTTAACTTGATTTTTCCTTTGCGAATAGTAGAAGTTCTTTGCGAATTGAGCTTTAGCTTCCATTCTTCTTCTTCAGGTCTTTTCTTGCTCTTTTAGGACCTTTTAGCCATTGCTGAGGCTATTTCTTCACTCCCTCTTTGAGCTTGACATGCGTTGTCAGCTTTTTGATCATTTTAGGATGGTTTTCGGATTTGGACCTGTCTTTTTGGTTAGCTGCAATATGAACACTAAAGCACTTATTTAGTCCTCTCAAGGGTCTTTCAAGGCTCATGTTTAGGGGTGAAAAATGGTATTTTTCACTACTTAACAATGGGGAAAATTGGGTTGGGGTTTGTATGGATGTGGATGGGAAGTGTGTTGGATTTGGTATGGATGTGGGTGAAAAGTGGGATGGGCTTGGCATGGATATGGGCGGGAAAATGGGCATGATTTAGACAAAAGATGGGGAATTGGGGGTTGGATTTTAGATATTCTGGGAAGTGGTGGTTGGGAAAATGGGCGTACTAAAGGACCCGGTAATTGTAAAAGGTGATTGGGTGAGGGGGATGGTGGAAAAAACTTCTCCCGAATGGGAGTGGGTTGGAGAATGTGGTGGGGATGAGTCGAGATCGGGGTAAGCCAGGTCCACTACCCATAATATTGTTTGTTGGCGGGTTGGGTATGGGTGCCTTGGATAAGGCCCAAAAAATTTCCTCCTTCTTCCCCTACGGGATGATGGAGGATAAGATGATGTCGTTATGTCGGCACCACAAAGACTCTAGTTTTTAAGTTTTTTTTATTTTAATTTTTTTTTGGAAAGAAATTTTTTATTTTTTTATAAAAATAAAGGTTCTGAGGATTCAGAATTTCCTTCTCAGGTGACTTTCGTACCCTAATTTAGGACCCACAGTGATGATTTCGAAGCACTTCGAAAGAATCAAAGGAAGACCTTTGATCTATTGAAGGCAGGAAAATCGAGGCAAATGACCCGATCTCTCGAAATGAGTCAAAAAGAAGTTTCCTTCTTTTGATCGACGGGTGCGTATTGGGTGTTAGAGGTGGCGGGGCCCAAACGGAGGCACTAAGGCACTAATCGGGGAACTCGAGATGTGGAAAAGGCAATAGAATCGGGTTGGATTGCTTATAACAATAATGGCACAATACATGCGCCAGAGCAAAAATTCCCTAAATAAGGCTGGCGCAACTATAAGTTGCACCAGTGTAATTTTGGGGATTTTTGCATTGGCGCAAGTAATATTTGCGCTAAGAAAAAGTGGGTTTTCAGAATCCTTGACAGCAACTACTTCAGCCTGAATTGAGTCTCTTTTTGGCTTTTTTGTGGAAGCTGGGTATCCGGGAACTGACTAATTTTCTTAGTGGATCTTTCTCTCCTCGCCGAACCAAAGGGTTTGAGTCCGGTATAACTCGCTAGCACACTCCCCAATGGGATTTAAGCCTGTAGGAATAGGTGACCCACCTGATATACCTCCGGCGCAAGTGCCTTCTCAGATACTAGGTGGGCTGGGACTTTTCTGGATCATCACCACTAGGGGCTGCCACCATACTAAGACCCGGGTGGTTGTATGTCTGCCTAAACCCAACCCTTTAAAAATTCTACCCTGTAAAAACAAATTGATTAAGTTTCCTATCTTGGTTCAATTTTAATTTTTTTTCAAAGATTTTTTTTTTTTTATGGAAGTTTTCTTTAGTTCAAAGATCGGGGGTGATGATCCCGTGCCGCTACTACGAGCTAGCGTCCACTGTTAGAATATGCTTGTACAAGTAGGCCCGACAATCGGCTAAGGCACTTTAAATGATAAAAATTTTAAGAAAATTAAAAGACAATGCATAGGTAGGCTCGCCAATCGGCTAAGGTACTAAAATGATGAAAAATTAAAAGACAATACGCATGTAGGGCTGCCAATCGGCTAAGGCTTGTAAATGACATAAAAGTAGGGATAAGTAAAATGACTTAATCAGAGGGGTGAGTAAAAATAAAATAAAAAATAGCAATAAAAGGTTAGTAAAATAAAAAAAAAGGCCAAGTTCAAGGGGAAGCTCTACAAGCTACTCCCCAGCAGAGTCGCCATCTGTACAATTGTCGGATTTTTGACGATCCCGTCACGGCGATGCGCTCTCTAACAAAAATATAGAGTCGCCACCCGTAGCTTTCAGTGTCCCGGAAAACCTAGATTATTTTTATAAGCACCAAAGTGTCGCAAATATAACTCTGAATCCGGTCTACGCCAAAGGCTCTTGGGTAGGGGCTTCGGTTATCGATCGGGAAGGTGTTAAACACCCGATCAACCCGCTCGTAAGCGGTCTCTACTATGGCCGGGTCTGTGGGGCTGGTTTATAATATATATATATATATATATATATATATATATATATATATATATATATATATAAGAAGCAAAATGAGCAGCACTTCCCTTTGCCCGAAGGCACACCGACCCTATTGAGCGCTTTTCGCTTGGTGAAATTTGGGCAGCATAACGGCTCAATTCTAGGATAGAGGAAAAGCAATGAAGGTAGAGGAATAGAGGGGAGAGCCACAGCTCTCGGGCCCTTGTTACACCATTGAAGAGTCTTGCGTTGGCTTGCTTTGATGAGCTTTTGAAGGCTTAAATGGTGGAAAAAGGGGTTCTAACTTCTAAGGCTTGCTAGATAAGAGGTAGAGGGGGAAGGCAAATGGATAGCACACACCTAACCTAGAGGCTTTTTATGGAAGGTAAGGCTTGGAAGGATGTTTATCAATTCTAAAATTTGTATGAGCAATGGTGCACCAAAGGGAGAAAGATCTTCTCACTTTAAGCTCTTTCTCTCCTAGGTAATTTTCTCAACCTTTAATCCAAGGGGGGGAGGGCTCTATTTATAGGAAAATGGTAGGTTATGAGGGTACTTAGATGCTAATTAAGATTAGTAATTTGGTAATGGGCAATTTAAGGTTTTTGGGGTTTTCTAGAGCTTGGAGAAGAGGGATTTGGATTTAATGGTAGATGATAGGGTGGTCACGACTTGAATGGCAAAAGGGAGATAACCTAAGCTAATAGGTTCATTAGAGTCCTAAAGAAACATACCTCAAACTTTGGGATGGTCCACAAGTCAAACACCCAATGTCAATTTTGGCCATTTTTTGAAGGAAAACCAGGCCCAAACTATTGGAAGTTGAAGACCCGCAAGGGCCTAGCCCGGTTTTATAATTTCCTACATAAATCCGCGATCTTCATTTTGCCATAACTTTTGATGTAGAACTCTGATTGAGGGAATTTTTGGCTTATTGGAAAGCTGGGAAAGTCCTCTTTCCAATGGTATATAACTTAGCTTCAGAAAATATTTATATAAATTTTAGTATTTTTCTCTTTAACCACTGCTCAGGAGGGTTCTAAACTAGCTCTATGAGTCCGATTTTACAATTTCCTACACAAATCCGCGATCTTCATTTAGTTATAACTTTTGATTTACAACTCCAAATTAGGCAATTATTATTTCATTGGAAAGATAAAAAGTTTTCTTTAGTTCCAAGATCGGGAGTGATGATCACGTGCCGTCACTACGGGCCGGCGTCCTCTGTTAGAATATGCTTGCACAAGTAGGCCCGCCAATCGGCTAAGGCACTTTAAATGATAAAAATTTAAAGGAATTAAAAGATAATGCATAAGTAGGCCCGCCAATCAGCTAAGGCACTAAAATGATAAAAAAGTAAAGAAAATTAAAAGACAATGTGCATGTAGGCCTGCCAATCGACTAAGGCTTGTAAATGACATAAAAGTAGGTATAAGTAAAATGACTTAATCGGAGGGGTGAGTAAAAATAAAATAAAAAATAGTAATAAAAGGTTAGTAAATCAAAAATAAAGAGGTCAAGTTCAACGGGGAGCTCTACAAGCTACTCCCTGGCAGAGTCGCCATCTATGCAATCGTGGGATTTTTTACTATCCCGTCACAGCGATGCGCTCTCTAACAAAAATATAGAGCCACCACCCGGAGCTTTTGGTGTCTCGGGAAACCTAGATAATTTTTATAAGCACCAAAGTGTCACAAATATGACTCTGAATTCGGTCTACGCGAAAGGCTCTTGATTAGGGGCTTCGATTATCGATCGGGAAGGTGTTAAGCACCAGATCAACCCGCTCGTAAGCAGTCTCTACTATGGCCGGGTCTATATGGGACTGGTTGTTGTATCTTCTTAGTGTGCTTGATTTATGTGAGTTTTGAAAAAACAGATTTATAGCTGCTAAATTACAGTGGCTCTAGACTATATAAAAAAAATAAAGAAATATTAGCACAGTTAGAAGAGAATTAGCCTGCAAGATCAGGGCCAATTGTAGCAAGTTTTAAATGTAAGTGAGTAAAAGATCGTCCATAGGGAATTGATTTAAAATTTAAGATAAACCTCCAGATCTGGCCTCTGATCCTATCTACAAAGCACATAAGATGGGAGGTTGAATTTGTCACATTGACTAAATGATAAAAGTAAAAATTAAACTAAGTGATCCAGATCTGAGTTGGGGAAACGTTTAAAGTAAACTTATAAAAAATGGAGAAGTAATATCTAACTCTGATTTGGTCTTTGAAATCTAATGAGAATAACTGCAGCTCAACAGAGGTGATCCAATCTTCATCTGGCTACAAGCACAGATGTAAGAGAGATAAATCTAATTCAAGGATTAGGCTTACACTTATGGCTATGGTCTGTCCACTTTAATGGCCACAAACCATCCAATAGTCTTTAATCCAAATCCTCAATTCAGAACAAGAAACATCACTACAAATGCTGTAAGAGACTAGGTTACAAACACTAATTCTCACAGGATTAATGAATCAAGGGAAATTGCATGCAAAACAATGAATCTAAAGGAGTCTAATGTACTGAGGAGATCAGAGGGAACCCTTGACATGAGTCCAATGGAGAATGCATAGTTTATAGCAAACTTTTAAAATTTATCTTTACAATTTACGAGCACTCGGCTTGATTATGCTCTGGTGCAAACTCTCCTTTGAGTTACAGCAGATCTCACACTCTCAAATGCAAGTACAAAGTAGGCTATTATAAGGATTGCGCATAAGTCTGGCTGGGAAATGGGGGATTAGAAATGAAACTCAAAATCTGGATACCCAAATTGGGCAAATGGTTCGTCTATTTATAGTTTTCCCTAAGTCCAGCTCAGATGTGTATCAACCAATCAGAGGTTCTCAGATCTGTATTGACCAATGGTAGTCGAGCACGGGGATCCATATCTGTTCTGGCCAATCAGAATTCCTCGATCTGGTTCAGCCAATCAGGTGAAAAAGGCATCAATTCTGTCATTTTGAAAGTTTATTAGAGTTTCTAGAAGGTCCCGCCAAGTTATTCCCTCTCTAGGTGCTCACGAGGGGTGGAATATTCCTTCGCTTCATGCTTAGAACCCTCTGGAATGTCCCTAGGTTTTAAAATGCATTGGGACGCGTGCAACAGATTACTGAATTGCCCTTGTTAAAGCTGCGAATCTCCAGAATGCCTCTTCGCACAGCTTAGGGGCCTTTTCGCAAAGTGCTGTGACTTCTGAAGCTCTTTTCGCAAAGATTGGAGACCTTTTCGAAAAGAACTGTAACTTCTGGAGATCTATTCGCAAAGATTGGAGACCTTTTCGAAAAGAACTGTAACTTCTGGAGATCTATTCGCAAAGATTGGAGACCTTTTCGCAGAGCTTGGGGACCTTTTCGCAAAGATTGTGGACCTTTACGAATAGCATTCTGTAGTGCATTCTTCTTTTCGAATAGCTCTAAACCTCATTCCAGGTTGAAACCAGGCCTTTGTCCTCTTTATTTTAGGCATTTTGACAGCCCGTGAGGTTGTCCTTTCTCCTTCTTCCTCCAGATCAAGATGGGTCATCATCTTTTTGGCACTTTTAAGCTACTTTCAAGGTTAAGCCTGCCTTTACTGTTAGCTGTAAAACAAACACTTAAAATACTTATTTAGTTCTCTCAAGGGTCTATCAAGGCCCAGATTAAAGGGTGAAAATTGGTATTTTCCAGTTCTCAACACTGGTTTATATAATATATATATTTATATAATATATATATATATATATAATGCAAAATTAGCGGTACTTCCCCTTGCCTGAAGGCACACCGATGCTATTGAGCGCTTCCCGCTTGCTGAAATTTGGACAGCGTAACGGCTCATTCTAGGATAGAGGAAAAGCAAAGAAGGTAGAGGAACAGAGAGGAGAGCCATAGCTCTCGGGCCCTTATTGCACCGTTGAAGAGCCTTGCGTTGGTTTGCTTTGATGAGCTTTTGAAGGCTTGAACGGTGGAATCTAAATTCTAAGGCTTGCTAGCTAAGAGGTAGAGAGGGAAGGCAAATGGATAGCACACACCTAACCTAGAGGCTTTTTATGGAAGGTAAGGCTTGGAAGGAGGTTTATAAATTCTAGAATTTGTATGAGCAATGGTGCACCAATGGGAGAAATATCTTCTTACTTTAAGCTCTTTCTCTCTTAGGTAATTTTCTCAATCTTTTATCCAAGGGGAGGTGGGGCTCTATTTATAGGAAAAGGGTAGGTTAGGAGGCCTTTGATGCTAATTAGAGTTAGCAATTAGGTAATGGGCAATCTAAGGTTTTTAGGGTTTTCTAGAGCTTGGAGAAGAGAGATTTGAGTTTAATGGTAGATGATAGGGTAGTGACTTGAATGGCAAAAGGGAGATAACTAAAGCTAATAAGGTCATTAGAGTCCTAAAGAAACACACCCTAGACTTTGGGATGGTTCACAAGTCAAACCCCCAATATCAATTTTGGCCATTTTTTGAAGGAAAACCAGGCCCAAACTGCTAGAAGTTGAAGACCCGCAGAGGCCCAGCCTGGTTTTGTAATTTCCTACATAAATCCTCGATCTTCATTTCGCCATAACTTTTGATGTATAGCTCTGATTGAGGCGATTTTTGACTAACTGGAAAGCTGGAAAAGTCCTCTTTCCAATGATATATAAATCAGCTTTAGAAAATGTTTGTATAAATTTTAGCATTGTTCTCTTTCACCACTGCTCAAGAGGGTTCGAAACTAGCTCTATTGGTCCGGTTTTACAATTTCCTACACAAATCCGTGATCTTCATTTAGCCATAACTTTTGATGTACAACTCTAAATTAGAAAATTCTTAATTCATTCGAAAGATGGGAAGCTCTACTTTCCAATGATATATGTCTGAGGTTAGGAAACTATCTATAAAAACTTTGGCACTCCTCTTTCTAACCGCTATTCAGGGGGGCTCGAATCGTGCTCGGGAAGGGTTCAAATAGTACCATACATGCCATCAAAAGCTCAGAGGCGCTCCTCTCTCAAAATGTGCTTCGATCGGGCCTTGGGCCAAATTTGGGTGTCTACACTACTCCATCATCATCCTTCTTTACTCCCTTCTTCAGTTGTAGTTTATTCCAGCTTTTAGCTTTATTTTAGTTGTGACACCTAAACACCCTCTCTTTACATTGCTTTCTAGTGTAGGTTTAGAGTTGTCAGATCTGTAGCTAGTTCTAGAGTTTACTATACACCCTTTGGTTTTTATATCATCACTCTCTGTGGGACAAACTCTTACTTATCAGAGCTTGCTACAACAGCCCTGTATCTTATAGGTTGTGTTTAGATTGTTGTTTTTGCATTATTTCATTACATTTTATTCCCCCTTTTTTATTTGTTTTTTGCTGCCGTGTTTTTACCATCATTCTTCAAATAAAATAATAATACAACAATTCATAACCAACATATTACCACTTGGGAAGGACTCCAGTCCAAGTTCTTAAATGAATACTTCCCAATTCGTAGGACAAATCCAATTCGCCAAACAATCCAAGACTTTGGCCAAACGTCGAGAGAATTATACCATCAGAGTTGGGAATGGATGAAGCACTTGTTAAGAAAAAGCCCTCATCATGACGTGTCAAATTTGTCTATTGCACAAAGTTTCTACCAAGGGTTGACTAAAACTAACCAGGCTACAGTTGACGTCGTAAGTGGAGGAGCTTTTATGGCTCAAAATAGCCAGCAGTCCTGGAACTTATTTAAGAAATTGGCTGATAATTCAAAGCAAAAATAAGCTTTGTTAAAATCTGGCCCTGATGTTACCCGCCACACCCCACTCGTGAGGGGTGGACTTTACGATATCAGTGAGAATAAAGTAAAGGAGGATAACATGAGTGCAAAGGTTACGGTTCCAATAGGTTAAGACTTAATTAGACATACATAGCAAGCCGGTTAATAACCCTCCTATTTTTTCCATCCAACAAGCTGCCCAGCATGAATGAGGGCAGCCCATCGGGAGAACAACCCCATATTACCATCCAGGGAGTTAGAACTATTAAGGAACAAATGGATAAGATCCAAAGGCAATTGATGAAGATGGGAGGAGCAGAATATATGCTACCGATTTTTCCGATTTGTGTTTATTTGCTAAGATACCTTTGCCACCTAAATTCAAAGTGTCGTCATTTGATAAATACAACGGCACTGGCAACCCAATTGCCCACCTCAAGTCATATTGTGGGGACATGTGCCAATACGATGGAGATGAATGACTCCTCATTAAAGTCTTCTAGAAAAGTCTCACGGGCCCAACATTGAGATGGTTCACCTCTATTGAACCATCCATGATCAGAACATGGAAAGACTTTACTCACCTATTTCAAAAATAGTACATGTACAATATCAATATCGAGCCCCATAAATCAGATCTGGCTCGGTTAAAACAAAAGTTCGATGAAACATTCAATGAAAATCTCGAAAGATGGAGGGCCCTAACGCCTAGGTGAGAAATCGCATTTCGGACGAAGAGCAGATAGAAATGATTTCAAAAACAACATTACCAGTTATATCAGATTTTCTGGTATACCAACAACAAGTTAGTTTTGTTGATTTTGTAATGAATGCCAATCATTGCGAGGATGCGATAAGAGAGGGACGTCTAAATAGCTAACATTGTGCCAGTGCCGAAGAAGGACAGAAAGGTTCGCATGTACATCGATTTCAGAAATCTTAACAAGGCGAACCCAAAGGACAACTTCCCCTTGCCACACATCGACATCTTGGTCGATAACACTACCAGGTACGGGATGCTCTCGTTCATGGACTGGTTATCCAGTTATAATCAGATCAAAATGGCAGAGACAGACCAAAAAAGACGGTGTTCATCACTCCATGGGGAACTTTTTGCTTCCGAGTCATGCCATTCAAATTGAAGAATGTCGGGGCAATATATCAGAGGGCGATGACAACACTATTCCACCAAATGATGTATCAAGAAATTGAGGTGTATGTTGATGACATGATCGTCAAGTCATAGGAGAGAGGTGATCATCAGGTGAACCTCCAGAAGTTGTTCGAAAGATTGAGAAAGTATAGGTTATGTCTGAACCCTCAAAAATGCGTATTTAGTACTCTATCAGGAAGGCTATTGGGATTCATCGTCAGTAGGAGAGGTATCGAGGTCTATCCAATAAAAGAAAAAGCCATCGTAGAGATGCCTCCATCATCTATCGAGAAAGAAGGCAGAGGCTTCTTGGGCAGAATATAATACATTAGTCGGTTCATTGCATAGTTAACTCCTAGCTGCACACCGATTTTCAAGCTACTAAGAAAAGATTTGCCCATTGAATGGAACAGTGACTATCAAGTAGCATTCGATAGGATCAAAGGTTATCTCGTCAATCCTCCAGTTTTGGTATAACCAGTACCCAGGAGACCACTCTCAATGTACCTCTCAACAACAGAGGTTTCAATGGGATGTGTCTTAGGGCAGCATGATGAGACTAGAAGAAGGGAGCAAGCCATTTACTATCTGAGCAAGAAGTTCACTGATTATGAGACATGTTATTCTCATCTAGAGAAAGTGGGTCTGGCTCTCATATGCGCTACACAAAGGCTTCGCCACTACCTACTCTCCCAGGCTGTTCTCCTCCTAGCATAGATGGATCCTTTGAATTACTTGTTCGAAAAGCCAACTCTTAGTGGGCGGACTAGACCCTGGCATCTCCTCTTATCAGAATTGGACATCACGTATGTAGACACCCTAATTTTGCCCTCTCGGAGCATACAAACCTGTTCGATCAACCTTTGACCTAGCCCATGACTTCTGAAAAGGGACTCATCCTCTCCGAAAGCCTAAAACCCTAAACAGGGGACTATATTCTAAAGCAATAGTATATGGTCGAAGCACAGGCTAAAACAATAGCTCCATGGTCCAGACCCGACTTATCCCGAGAAAGATCTCAAATTTTGCGCCCTCACAGAATGCGCAATTAGATTACATGCATGGACACATGTGTGCAATTGGTCCCCTTTGGACCCGATTTATCCTTCCTGCGAACCGCTCTAGGAGTTGATTACGTGGCCTATACATTGCACGCAATCAGAGTGCATGCCACATCACAGGCGTGCAATTAGAGTGCATGCCACATCACTGGCTTGCAATTAGTCCAACTAGAACCGAAACTCCATCTTTCGTTGACGGCCTTGAGACTTTATTACACACTCTCACCAGCGCCCATAATGGATTATGTGCTCAGACACCCGCACATAATTGGTCCCAATTGCCCATGACCTCTAATTCCCATGACCACCCAAATTCCCCTATTAATAACCTACGAATTGACACTTAATTGGATTATGTGTGCTGTATAGGGCGCGCAATTAGTTCCAAATCAGATTGAAACTAGGACACCTTGCTTAGCTAGTCAACCGGTCAATCACTAAGTCGGTCACCGACTCAAAGTGATTAAGCGCCCGGGATAAGACGCGTAATCCAATTAAGCGCACCAGACAGGGCGCGCAATTGGAAGTAATGGAGGACTGATTCTAAGGGCCACTCAGATCCAAGTGACCTGCGTGTCTGGGCTATCGTGGTCCTATACAGCCTTAGCCCCACCACAGGACCCACTAGATCTGAAATCCCCATGGGAGCTTGAGCTGGTAGCCTTGTGACCATGGTGGTAGCAGCGATATTCTTATTTTGTCTGTGACCATTTAAGTGGACAAATTATAGCCTTAGGGTGATTCTAATCCACCGATCTAAGATGGATCCTTCTTCTTTACACCTGAGCTTCTAGAAGCCTGGTGGGAGATTGTACAGAGGTAGACTCCCCTATATTTGTATAGATTCGCCATCAGATGTTGGATCTGATCTGGTTATAGATATTGTAGGCTGGTGACTGGACCATTGTAGCCTCACTCAACCAATGGACAGCTAGATCGAAGGTTGTACTCAATCTCTTGCTAGTTCTATGTGTCTGGGCTATAATGGTCCTATACAGCCTTAGCCCCACATATAGAGCTTTAGAGGTTGAGGTTCCCTATGGATTCTTGAGCTGGTAGCCTGGATGAAATAGTGCCTGCAATGATTTACTGGTTATGTTTTGACCCATCCCTGGATAGTGGTTCCCCTATGGGATAATCTATGACCATTTGAGTGGATAGGTTATAGCCTTAAGGGTGGAATCATGGCAGAGTGATGGGTTGGATCCTTTCTCCTTAGTGGTGATAATGTAGCCACTGGACAGGATTTCTATAACATCAGATCTGAATCTGAGTTACAAAACTCCTCTGATTTGGGCTCAATAACATACTTCTCACCCTTTTATATTTATTTTCCACACTCCATCCATCCTCTCAACCCTTTCTGTCATTTAGACATTAGAATACTTAGAATAAGTGACCTTAAACTCCCCTCCTTTTAGGACTACCAGATCTGTAGTCAGATCTGGAGGGACTACTAGAGATGGCTCCTTTGGAGCTATAGATCACCTTTCCCTGTGGGACAAACTCTTACTTATCAAAACTTGCTACAATGGACCCTGTATCTTGCAGGTCTAGGATTTCTTAGTTGTGCTGATTCCATCCCCTGTTTTACTCTTTCTTTGATTTTTAAATGACATTCACCACCAACCAATAAAGTAAGCACACATTCAGAAATCCGCCAACACTCCCCAATGAGCTCCTTGACCGGTTTGCCGAATTTGAGCATGGCCCTACCCCCGTTGTCGAAGAGACAGAGGATATCAATCTAGGGACTGAGGAGATTCTCAGAATAACCATGATCGGAATGTCACTATATCTCAAAGAAAGAAAAAGCATGATTGAATTCCTTCGATTATACTAAGACATTTTTGCCTGGTCCTACGAGGACATGCTTGGTCTAGACACTGATTTGGTTGAACATGAGTTGCCTCTCTACCCTGATATGAAGTCGATTAAGCAGAAGCTGAGACGTCTCCGACCCGAGTGGATGCTGAAAGTCAAAGACGAGGTCATCAAGCAGTATGATGCGGGGTTTCTCATGGTATCCAAATACCCGTAGTGGCTAGCCAATATTGTGTCGATGTTGAAGAAGGATGGAAAGGTCTGCATGTGCATCAATTTCTGTAATTTGAACAGGGCGAGCCTGAAGGATGATTTCCCACTGCCACACATCGACATCTTGGTCGATAACACTGCTAAGCACGGGATGCTTTCATTTATGGATGAATTCTTAGGATACAATCAGATAAAGATGGCAGAGGCCGATCGAGAGAAGACTGCATTCATTACTCCATGGGGAACCTTTTGCTATCGAGTCAAGAATGTCGGTGTAACATACCAGAGAGCTATGACTGCATTATTTTATGACATGATGCATTGAGAGATTGAGGTGTATGTCGACGATATGATAGCCAAGCCACCGGAGTGAAGCGATCACTTGGTAAACCATCAGAAGCTGTTTGAGAGACTGAGAAAGTATAGGTTATGTCTGAATCCACAGAAGTGCACTTTTGGTGCTACGCCTGAAAAATTGTTAGGATTCATTGTCAGCAGGAGAGGGATTGAGGTCGACCCAGTCAAGGTCAAAGCTATCACTGAAATGCCACCACCGTCTACTGAGAAGGAAGTTAGAGGGTTCTTAGGTAGAATACAATATATCAGTCGTTCATTGCACAACTAACTCCAATCTGCATGCCGATCTTCAAACTACTAAGGAAGACCTCGCCCGTTGAATGGAATGATGATCGTCAGGCTGCGTTCGATAAACTCAAAAGCTACCTCCTCAACCCACCTATTTTTGTATCACCCGAGCCAGGGAGACCACTCTTAATGTACCTCTCCACGATGAAAGTCTCGATTGGATGCGTCTTAGGGCAACATGATGAGACAGGAAGAAGAGAGCAGGCCATTTACTATCTGAGCGAGAAGTTTACTGATTATGAAACGCGCTATTCTCATCTGGAGAAAGCATGCCTGGCTCGTATATGGGCTACTCAGAGGCTCTGCCATTACTTGCTATCTCAGGTGGTTCTACTTCAGGCCCACATGGATCCTTCGAAATACCTGTTTGAGAAGCCCGCTCTCACTGGGTGGACTGCACGCTGGCAGCTTTTATTATCTGAGTTCGACATCATGTACGTCACTCAGAAGTCAATCAAGGGGTAGGCACTCGCCGATCATCTTGCCGACAATCCTTTGCCAGATTATGAGCCTTTGAGAACTAAATTCCCTGATGAGGACATCCTTTTTATGACAGAAGAAGATACACAAGAAGCAGAAGATTCTTGGGTAATGCACTTTGACAGGGTAGCTAATGCAGAAGGTCAGAGAGTTGGGGCCATTCTGAGATCGCCGAAAGGATCCCACATACCCGTCTCTATCAAGCTCAATTTCCCTTGCACTAACAACATGGCTGAATATGAAGCTTGTGTCGCTGGTCTGTAGGTGGCTCTCGATCTGAATGTAACTCATCTCTGAGTGTTTGGCAATTCGCAGTTAATCATATGCCAGATGAATGATGACTAGAAGACGAAAGATGAGAAACTGATCCCTTACCATGAGCACCTCGAGGATCTGATAGCTTGCTTCCAAGATGTGACATTCTCATATTTCCCTCGGATAAGGAATCGCTTTGCCGATGCACTAGCGACGTTTGCATCAATGATAGAAATCTCGTATGGTGCTGAGATGAAGTCGATCATGATCGAGCAGAGGAATGAGCCGACCTTCTACCTCCAGATTAAGGAACCTACAAAGCCTGATGATGAGCCACCTTGGTTCTCAGATATTAAGAATTTCTGTGAGACCCTAACTTTCCCTGAGGGTACATCCAAGACGGACTGACGAACCATCCAACGTCTAGCAGCAGCCTACGTCATTTACGGGGAGTGCCTTTACAAGAGATCCTACAACATCTTACTCAGGTGCCTTACTGAAGATGAAGCGACCAATATTATGAAGGAGATCCACGAAGGAGTATGCAGAGCCCACATCAGTGGTTCCATGCTTGCTAAGAAGATTCTGTGGAAGGGATACTTTTGGACCACTATGGAATCAGATTGCTGCAAACATGTTTAGAAATGCTACAAGTGTCAGGAACACTCCAGTTTGGTACACGCTCCTGCCATTGATATACACTACATGACCACTCCTTGTCCTTTTGCTACTTGGGGCCTTGACGTCTTCGGAATGATTAATCCAAAAGCATTAAACGGGCATTGGTTCATCCTCGTCTCTATTGAATACTTTACCAAGTGGGTAGAAGCAGCATCATACGCCAACATCATGGCCAGTCACATCGAGAAGTTTCTCAAGAATAATATTGTGTACCGATTTGGAGTACCCAAAGATATCCTCACAGACAATGGTACAATTTTTATAAATAAGCGTATCAGAGCGTTCTGTGAGAAATACAAGATCAAGCACCATCGCTCGTCACCTTATCAGCCTCAAACTAATGGAGCTGTTGAAGCTACGAACAAGACGGTCATCCGCATCCTCGAGAAAATTGTCATCACCTACCGAGATTGGAGCAAAATGGTGCCATTTGCCTTATGGGCCTATAGAACATCGATCATACCGCTACAGGGGAAACACCATTCTCCCTTGTGTATGGAACTGAGGTCGTCCTACCAGTTGAGGTTGAGGCGCCCTCACTCCGAATCCTCATGGAATCTGGCTTACTCAAAGCACAGAGAGATGTCCCACTTCGAACAATTGAATCTATTGGATGAGAAGAGACTCCCAGCCTTGTGTCACACTAAGGTGTACCAGGAGCGAATCGCACGCGCTTACAATAAACGTGTCCGCGGTCGAGATATAAAGGTAGGAAGTTCAAGCCGAACTGGGAAGGACCTTACGTCATTCGAGAAGTACTGTCGAGATATGACATCTGCCTCGCCACCATAGACACAGATCATCTTCCTGAGCCCATCAATGCTGGATACGTCCAACGGTTCTACTCTTAGTCTATTGCGATAAAGTAAGTATTGGTGAAATAGATACGTGACTGCTTAAGGACCACCCAAAAGAAGCCATCATTCTAAACATAGTAGCCGAAAAGCATCCCTAAAAATGATGATATCCTTTGCTATCCCATTTGAGCCTGGGCCTTTCTTTTAATAACCCCCTTTCCCCTAAAAAAATGTATATAGGTACATACACAAAAAAAAGAGAGAGAGAAGTGAAATTACCATCAAAATTCAAAGAAAAAAGAAAAAGCAAAACATCAAAAAGAGATTGCCTGAAATAAAATGAAAAGAAAAAAATCATGGGGCATGTACAGTCAGATCCCCAACAAAGAAAGTATGTTAAGAAAATTGAAGCCATATCAGGGAAACTCTTTTAGCCTAGCATACCTTCAAATCCCAACCTAACCCATGGCCAAGCTACACACTGAAGAAAGCCCTCTTTCAGGTTCACAAGCTGTCCTAGTATCTATTAAGTCAACACAAGCTAAACTGTGGGATGACACCAGAACCCCATCTGGCCGGCTATAACGGAATCGACATCTATGTCGTGGCTTTAAAAAAAAAAAAAAAGAAGAAATGAAAAAAAAAAATGAAAAATAAAATAAAATACAAGCTAAAGCAAGATGGACGTGGTGAAAACCCGAAAGGGCGCTACAGGTAAAAACAGTGAGTTTGTGTGGACCAGGTGAAAATTTGAAAGGGTGCTTGGGGTAAGAGAGCTAAAACTATGGACGTGGTGAAAACCTGAAAGGGAGCCACAGGTAAAAATGGAGATAAAACAAAAAAGTGAAAAGAAAAAGAAAAAGAAAAGAAAGGTTTGATTTAAATGATTAATGCTTGAGGAGCCCTCTTGGTTACTTTCCCTGATCACTGTTTGGGACCGCTCATGCTAGTTCAAGACGGGTCCGGACCAGAATTGTCTTTGTAAAAACTGCTTTGTCAAACGTATGACCCGAGGCAAGAAGAAAGGTTTGACCCAATCCAAAGGGATTGACATTCCGGCCTTGGTAAGACTGTTGAAACTCTTTCAGAACCAACCAGTAAAGGAGGGGTTCGACCATGCTCAAAAGAGGACCCAAGGTTTCACAAGGTGATTAAGGCACCGCACCAAAAAAATATATATACACAAAATAAAACCCAAAAAAAAAAACCAAAAGATTTGTGTAGATATATATAATAAATTACCTTTCATTTACAAAATGCACCGCTTACACCACATCCCAAAAAATGGTCGACGTGATGACTAGCGTGCTTTCCCTTTTTACAAATAACAACAAAAATAACAAAAACATAAAGGAAATATGTATACCAAAAAAATGTGTGTATCTGTAAAGGGGTTTTACGCCCCTTTCCTGTGTATCTAATCTATGCAAAAAGTTACGTGTGCAGGAAGGAGTTAGCGGCCTAGCTCGTGCTTCAATGCGCTAATCTCAGCACGAAGGTCATCTTTCTGGACGTTTCGCTCGGTCAACCAGCGACCATGCAGGCTCTTATACCTCTTCCGAGAAGAGTCCACAGCTCTAAAAGCGACACTCAATGATCTCTTCAAATGGAGGACCTCGCTCTCTGTTGTTTCTACTCTAACTTTTTATTGTACCAAAAGTTCTTGCAAGACCCTCTTCTCGTCCACAAGTAGCTCGATACGGGCTCGGAGTGTCGTCTCTTTCTTTGGCCAGGGGCCTCCAGTATCAATGATCTCTGTCGAATCTGGACCATCAGCAATAGGCCGCTCAGTTAATAGCCAGGCCTCGTACTCAGAAGAAGTTTTAACTGAATCTCCCTGCTCAACATCACACATCAGCATCGACTGACACATCTCCCAAAGAGCAGTAATCCGATCTGTCTCTAGAGGACCCCCTAGAAAAGATCAAATCACATAGAGGGGGGCCTCGCAGGGCACCTGCTGAGGGCAGCCAAATTGATGCAGTACTGTTGATGTAATTTTTGTGCTTGCTACTGACTTTATTGAAGACAGTGATAAGAATGGGATGAATAAAAAATGAATGAAAGATAGAGTGAGAATTATGGAGCAGCAAGCTAAAAAAATACACAATCCTGCAAGATACAGGGCCTGTTGTAGCATGTTTTGATAAGTAAGAGTTTGTCCCATAGGGAAGTTGATCTTAAGCTCCAAGGGAGCCATCTTTAGTAGGCCCTCTAGATCTGACTACAGATCTGGCAATCCGAAATGGAAGGGGATTTAGGGTCACTAAAATATAAATTCTAAGGTATCCTAATGTCTAAACTATAGAAAGGGTTAAGAAAGAAGATGGAGTGAGAAAATAAATATAAAAAAAGGTGAGAAGTATGCTATTAGGTTCAGATCTGATGGGTTTCATAACTCAGATTCAAATCTGCTGCTATAGAAGTCTTGTCCAATGACTACATTATCACCACTAAGGAGAAAGAATCTAACTCATCTCTGTGCCATGATCCAATCCCTTTATGGCTATAACCTGTCCACTTAAATGGTCACAGACTATCCAATTGGGGAACCATAGTCCATAGATGGGTCAGAACGAGTTTATCATTGTAGACACTACTTCATCCAGGCTACAAGCACAAGAATCCATAGGGAATCTCAACCTCTAAAGTGCTATGTGTGGGGCTAGGCCTGTATAGGAGCATGTTAGCCCAGACACACAGAACCAGCAAGAGTTTGAGTACAGCCTTAGATCTAGCTGTCCACTACTTTAGAGAGACTACAGTGATCCAGTCACAAGCCTACAATCTCTATAACCAAACCAGATCTGCCATCTAATGGCGGGTCTATACACATACAGGGGAGTTTGTCTCAACACAATCTCTCACAGGGCTACAAGCACAAATGCAGAGAAGAACAATCCATCTTGAGTCTGTGGATTGGCTTCACCCTAAGGCTATAACCTGTCAACTTGAATGGTCACAGACTATCCCAGAGGCTATCCTCCTCACAAAACTCAAGATAGAACAGGAAACATTGCTGCCACCACCATGTTCACAAGGCTACAAAAGCTCATTGCTCCCATGGGGATTTCAGATCTAGTGGGTCCTGTGGTGGGGCTAGGCCTGTATGGGAGCATGTTATCCCAGACACAGGTCACTTGGATTTGAGTAAACCATAAAATCAGTCCTCCATTGCTTGCAATACATCCTAGTAATAGAGGATCTCAAGGTAGCAGCTTTGTACAGAACAACTCAAACAGAAATCCTATAAATGTACAACACCCTATTATAAAACTCCATTAATCTATTCCAAATAATCATACAAAGGCATAGCCAGCAAATGCTGGACTATGGGGAGAAAAAAAGGATCAAAAGAAACTACCTAAACCTAACCTAAACTTACTAGAGATCTATCGCCGATTCTAGAAGAAGAAAAACTATGTTCTATTCTCCCAGGAATTAAAGCTCTCTAAACCTAAACCAGGCTTAGGTTTATATAGTAGTCAGATTGGCGGCGCATTAGGGTTAGGAAACCCTTATCTTAATAATGCCACGTGGCCTGATACTGTTCCTTGGATGCCTCGGGGCACAGGTACGAGAATTAGAGCATTGGAGTGCGTGCCCTAATTGCCAAAAGTTCCCAGAATGTCCTCTGCAGAAGTGAGGGAGAGTTAGAGTTCAGAGCCTCGCCAGGTAGCACTGGTTTCTAAGACTGTCACATGGTAGCACGGTCTTCACGAGATTGGATCAACTTGAAATTCTAGTCGTCGCGGGATTGTCTTAATTGCAGCTGAAGTAGTCGCGCGATAGAGCATTGAATCCTCGCTGGATTGCTCTGGTCTTCGCAGGATTGCACTTTCCTTCTGAATGGCGCGGGAATCGCGCGAGCAGTTTGTTTCTCAATGGATCTTCACAAGGATCCTTGTGAGAACGTGATGTGCATTGGTCTCTGAACTGTGCGAGAGGTTTTTCTAAAGTTTTACATCCCGCGGCCACTGCGTGATAGCTGCACGCAGAAATACCTGGGGCTCTCTCTCCTCAGCTGATCTGAGTGAACTGTGCGAGGTTTGAGAGCTACTTTCTTGAGCTACGCGAGACTATGTGAGCATTTATATTTGAGCTTCGCGAGAGTTGTGCAAGGTATAATTCAGAATCTCTTTTGTCACTCAGCTGTGCGAGAACAGTGCGGACAATTGGAAATGAAGTCTTGGGAAACTCGCGAGGACTGCGCGAGGCTTAATTTCTAAATCCTTTGAAGCTTGTGAAAGCTGTGCGAGGCTCAATTCTTGTCTGGATTCAGCTTTCATCCTTCTGAGGGGCAAAAGTGGGCTCCTTAATAGGGTTCAGGCTTTATTATAGCTGCTGTTTATTACCTACAGAAATGAGTTAACACACATTTATTAGATGGCTAAGGGTACTTTTCATGTCTAACAGAGGCTAAGTTAAGGGGTGAAAAGTGGTACTTTTCATGTCTTAACAAGTACCCGGATTGGGAAGTAGAAGGTGCTGTCAGTCAATCCTAGGAGGGTAATGCCCTCATGGTCTCTACAGTGAACTACTGGGAAGGTCCGGTCCAACCAAGGAAGCCTCCATGTCAGCTCTGCATTGGTCAACCAAAGTTTCAGGGCTGACACATCGCCCTGTGGAAGCAAGTGGCACCTACCCAGAAAGCACTGAGCCACCTCACCTCAGGCAATATAAAAGTGGGGCACAGACCCCAAGACAGCAAGGTGCTCACCCAACCAGACCTGAAGTAACAAGGGGTACCCCCGAAGGCCCTCCACCTTACCCAAAGCAAAGGAATTAAGGCATCGATACAGCTCGACAAGCACCAAATGCATCATGGATCGGCCCGCCTCCAACTCCGTCAAAATGTCATAAATTGCCAATAAGAAGCTCTTCCCCCCGGTAAAAAAGAGGATTTCAGAGATGAGACTGAATGCTAGAGCTTTAACGTTGAAATTATTCCTATCCAGCAATTTTCGGAGACTTTCATGATCAAAAAGTTCTTTCAGGAATTTTTGCGAATACCTATGGCCCCCCAATGAGACTTTTCTCATACTCAAGTTTCTTCAAACCAAGAGTAAGGTAGATGGATTTGGAGTAGCCTGGCCAAGGCGTTACTCTTATAAGACTCCTGTGAAGCTTTAGGCCAGACAATTTGGATAGCTCCTCGAGGGTTGGGGTTAGCTCCTGCTTCCCAAAATGGAATACATGGAAATTCACATCCCAAAATGAAGCGGCAACATAAGGGAGTTCCCACGGTGGAGGAACCTTTAGAAAGGAAGGAAGGCGAGATAGCCTAAGGCGCTCCAAGTTAGCGAGCTCACTCTCATTTAAGTTCCCAAACCAGGCTGTTAGAAATTTGGGCCTCAAGCCCAAGGAAGGGGGTAAATTGGCTCCAGGCCCTCCACATAAGGGAGGGTTTAAAAGCGGGTCTATAAATGTACAAAGATCTTTTGAGAAGATAAAAATTGATGTATGGTGATGGACCCGCCTTGGAAAAGCAAGAGCAAAAGGAACCGGTCAAAGAGGCCAAGTCAAACAAAAAAGAAGTGATTTTTGGACTAACTCGGGTATATAAGGACCCACTGCCCCCCAGGTTAAATAGGGCGCAACTATTAGTTGCACCAATGTTTTTCTCCCCCAGGTTAAGCCTAGCGCAACTAATAGTTACGCCAGTTGCTTTTTGCCCCCATTTTT
Source organism: Chloranthus sessilifolius (assembly GCA_021018995.1). NCBI lineage: Eukaryota > Viridiplantae > Streptophyta > Magnoliopsida > Chloranthales > Chloranthaceae > Chloranthus > Chloranthus sessilifolius. Next base: position 127,698,828 of record CM037589.1, on the reverse strand, counting down.
GCCTGGTGTAACTATTAGTTGCGCCAGCACAAATTTCCTGGAACTTCAACCTGGCGCAACTAATAGTTGCGCCACACTACAAGTCCCCCCTCTTTTTACCATCTCGGGACCTAACTGTGGGGACTTACACCCGTTTTGTTTTCTGTACACCTCCTTTCACTAACAGTTTAGCAATTACTTTATTTATTCATGTTCAGGACTGATCCTACATCAAAGAATGCGACCAAAAAAGTTACTTTCTGAGAGCATTTTGGCAAAATGCATCCTGCAGAGAAACAGATCTGATACAAAGAAATCATGGCATAAAATCATAGCAGAAACACTAAAAATATTTTCCAAAAAAATAATGATCCAAGGTATCACATCAACCATCCCCAAAATGTTTAAACAAATCCAAATCAAATCCCAAAGAGTACTAAATTTTCAAAACAAAAACTAGAAGCCTATTCCTTGCTCGCGCCCTTTGATTTCTTGCGACAACGATAGGAGCTCTGGAAGGTCCGTATGTCCCCCACCCTAGACCACGCCTGCGAGATCCTACTAAGCAAGGATCGCGATTCTTTGGCACGGGCACGCTGCGAGGTACAGTCAAAATCAAGAGTTAGGATCAGTTGAGGGATAAATGATAATGAAATGAATAAGAGAAGTAGAACAACAAGGCACTCACCGTCTCCACCTCCCTAAGATCTGCAAGGTGATGATGATACTCTGCATATTCCATGGCTGAGTTGAAGTCCTACGTTCAAAATGATACAACATCAGTTATTAGGACAATCTCAAAGGCATGTGCAGAAGGAGGCCAAAATACAGAGAGATTGAGCCATTAGAAGAATTACCCTGGGACCACCTCAGGAGGAGGGACACGGGCCGCCTCAGTAGAAAGCTGTGTTTGTCAATCCATGTCTGCACAAAGGCTCGGAAGGAAGATGTCATACAGGCTTCGAAAGGTCTCGTAGACCACGGGCAGATCGCCACCAGGGATACTAGCATGAGAGGTACCTGACGGACCAGCACCCGAAGACCCCTCGCCCGAGTGACCCACACCAAAAGGGCCACCATCGGAGGGATCTACCCCTGACATATCAGTTGCACTCGTCCCACCTTCACCATCTGAATCATCCCCTAGAGCAAACTGTGAACAAAATAAAGATTCGCTTAGAAGGTACGAAAGCCAAATTAAAGCATAAAGGAAACTAATCCAAGCTAAGAAGAATTACCTGACCGAGTGGGCCATGTTAAGACCTGAAAAGTACCACTTTTCACCCCTTAACTTAATATCTGTTAGACCCTTAATCATTTAATAAATGTGTTTTAAGTCTATTCTGTAGGTAATAAGCAGCAGTTGCAAATAAACCCCTAACCATGCCAAAAAGCTCACTGTTGCCCCAGAACTACCTCAGCAGAATGAAAGATGAACCCAGACAGAGAGTTGGCTGCAGCATAGGCACAGCAAAGCAGAAACAAACCAAGAAGAATGCCTCGCACAGATGTCGCAGGTTCAATTAAACCAGAGATAATGCCTTCGCGCAGTTGTCTCGAGCTTCTGAAGACAACACACAAACTGGTCGCGCAGTCTTCGCACCATTCTCGTGTGGTTTGGTGCTAGAAAGAATTGAAAAGCAGACTTTGTGAGGTCCTCGCAAGACTCATTCTTGAGCACTTGTGCAGTCTCGTGCAACTCAAGAACGGAGTCTTCAATCGTCACCCGATTCACTGAAGAGAGAGATCTCCAGGCACTCCTATGCGCAGTTGTCAAGTAGTGGCCATGGGATATAAACCTTCAAGGAAATGCTTGTGCAATCCATAGGCTCATAAACACTGCTTCTTCGTGAGGATATGTCGCGAGATTCACCAAGGGATGAACCGCGCAAGCAATTCACGCGCCATTCAAAGCTGAAAAAGCAATCTCGCGACAACCATTAGTATCCCGCGATGACCAAAATGTCAATCCCGCGACTGCATGAGTTTCAAGTCAATTCAACCCCGCGACGCCAATTCTACCATGCGAAAAGATATGTAAATCTTCTCTACTCAGCGAGGATGGGGTTCTTAACATCTCCCACTTCTGTAGGGGTAATCTGGGAACTCCCAGTAACTAGGGCACGCACTCTAATGCTCCAATCTTCGTGCACACGCCCTGAGGCATCCAAGGGACAAGAATGGGCCGCAATTGAAAATATGAAATTAGGGTTTTCCTAATCCTAATTCACACACAACCGACTGCTATATAAGCCTAAGCCTAGCTTAGGTTTGAGGACCTATTGGACTGACTTTAGACTGACTTTTCCAAACTTCGTCTTCTCGATTAAGCTGTAAATTTTAGTAGGCTAAGGTTAGGTTCTAGGTAGTTTCTTTTTCCTTTTTCTTTCTCTCCATAGTCCAGCACTTGTTGGCTATCCTTGTGTATGATTATATGGTATAGTTTTTAATGAAGTTTTGTAATAGGATTTATTGCATGTATGGGATGATGTTTTTATTGTGAGTTGTTCTGTACAAGGCTACTGCCTTGGGATCCCCATTGCTAAGTTGTATTGTAAGCAATGGAGGATTATTTTGAAAGTTTTATTTAGATCCAAGTGACCTGTGTGCCCAGGTTAGGCACATTATAGGCCTTTCCTCGCCACAGGATCCACTAAATCTGAATTCCCATGGGAACTTGAGCTGGTAGCCTTATGAACATGGCGGTGGCAGCAATGTTCTCGTTCTGTCTTAGACCTCTGTGGGGAGGATAGCCTCTGTGGATAGTCTGTGACCATTCAAGTGTACAGGTTATAGCCTTAGGGTGAAGCCAATCCACAGATCTAAGACAGATTCTTCTTCTCTGCACTTGTGCTTGTAGCCTGGATGAAGTAATGCCTACAATGATAAACTTGTTCTGACCCATCTCTGGATTGTGGTTCCCCTATTGGATAGTCTATGACCATTTAAGTAGACAGGTTATAGCCATAAGGGATTGGACCATGGCGCAGGGGTGAGTTGGATTCTTTCTCCACTTTGGTAATAATGTAGCCATTGGATAGGATTTCTATAGCAATAGACCTGAGTCCGAGTTACAAGACCTATCAGATCTGTACCTAATAACATACTTCTCACCCTTTTACATTTATTTTCTCATTCCACCATTCCTCTTAACCCTTTCTGTAATTTAGACATTATGCTACCTTAGGATTTAGATTATAGTGACCTTTAATCCCCTTCCATTTAGGATTGCCAGATCTGTAGTCAGATCTGGAGAGCCTACTAAAGATAGCTCCCTTGGAGCTTTAGATCAACTTTTCCTATGGGACAAACTCTTACTTATCAAAACTTGCTACAACAGGCCCTGTATCTTGCAGGACTGTGCATATTTTAGGCTTGCTGCTCCGTAATTATTACTCCACCTTTCATTCATTTTCATTAACCCTATTCTTATCACTGTCTTCAATAAAGTCAGTAGCAAGCACTTAAAATAACCTAACAAGTTTTTGGCGCCGTTGTCGGGGATATTGATCTATTAGTAGGCCCTAAATTTTTATATTCTTTATTCTTTGGTAGTTGTACTTTTGAATAATTGATACTGCTGATTTACATTTAAAATTTTTCTTGCAGATCTGGACAGTAGCAGAGAAAGAGAGTAGAATTGCACTGGGAGTCTAGCTACCTCTGTTTGCACTTCTCTAACCTTCAAAACCTCAATTTATTTCTCCTTTGAAGATTCCATAAGCAGTTGATTAGGATAGTTGCAATTTTTATTAAGTGTAATGTGCCTGGGAATTGTCTTCCCTGCTATTGGTGTGTGTGCATGTTAGGAAGGAGATCCCTCAGTCCTACATTAGAGCCTGCTAACCCTGAGATAGAAAGGGGTAGAGGACTGAGAAGGCACAGACACACCACAGATGAGCCCCCTATTGAAATTGAGATAGCAGTTATGGGTGAAGAACAACCTAGAACATTGAAGGAATTGAATGCCCCAGATGATTACAATTTTCCATTCAGCATTCAATTCCCAGATGTTTAGGGAAACTACGAGATCAAAACTTCCATCATCCAAATGCTTCCCTCTTTCCATGGGCTTTGCAAAGGAGACCCTTACAAGCACATTGACCAGTTCTTGGCCCTGTCCACGACATTCTCCATTGCTGGTTTGGGACCAGAAGCCACTAGGTTAAGGCTCTTTCCTTTTTCCTTAAAGGACAGGGCCATGACCTGATTATCTACTCTCCCAAACAACAGCATCACTTCCTGGAAAGACCTCCAGACAAGATTTCTGTCTAAATTTTTCCCAGAGACCAAAACCTGCCAGTTGAGGAAAGGCATACTTGCTTTTACCACATTCCCCAACTGAAGATTTTAACCAAGCCTGGGACATATTTAAAGAGATGCTCAAACAATGCCCCCACCATAAGATCCCTGGCTGGCAGCTTGTCTAGAGCTTCTACAATGGGATTGATGAAAAGAGCAGAGACATGGTAGATGCCTCTTGTGGTGGAACGTACATGCATAAAACAACAGATGAGGCATGGGACTTGTTTGAGGTCATAAGTGAAAATGCCTTCCAGAAGATGTCCTCATCTAGAACTATTCAAGAGCCTTCCCCTAAGCTGGGGCTTGCTGAGACTTCTAAAGGAAAGATGTATGAAGTTAGGGGAAATGATGACCTGAGAATGCAAATGGCCAATCTTATTAAAAGATTTGATAAACTTTTGACTGTAGTGCAACCCAGAATGGCTACACAAGTGATGGAGGCATGTCTGATATGCCAATCTCCACAGCACACAGTAGAAGAGTGCCCATCTGCAGGGTAATACCCTGAGTATGTAATGGAATAGGCTGCTGCTACCCAATCTATCGGACAGCAACAATCTGGTGGGTACAATAAACAACCATATGGATACCAGCACCAAAATGCTGGTTACCAATGGAGAGACCACCCAAATTTGAGGTGGAGACAAGACAACTATATGCAACCACAATAGATGTTGGCCTTACCTCAAAGGTCACAGCAACAGTTCAACCAGGGTTATGCCCCAAGGTAGAATTTCCAGTAGCAACAATAGCCCCAGCAACAGAATCAATTGGTAGTTCCCCCACCTTAGCCCCGAAGTGCTTCTTTTGAGGACTAGGTTTTTGCCCAATTGCAAAGCCTTGGACCCTTGAATCAGACTGTGACTTCTCACAGTCAAAGCATAAAGAAGATAAAAAAGCAATTAGGCCAATTAGCCAATTCCTTAGCTAAAAGAGAAGAGGGTAGGTTGCTAAGCCAACCAGTAGCCAACCCTAAGGGCCAGTATTCGATTGGAGAAGGCTCCTCAAATTTTGAGGGGTCTAATGCCATCACAACCCTAAGGTCTGGCAGGTTGGTAGACAACCAGGTGGGAAAGGAACAAGGAGAGGTCATTCCCAAAGAAATGTCGAGTGAAAGTCATAAGGACTTTGTTAGAGCACAGAGTCAAGAATTGCCTGCTACCCTTCAACAAGGGAAAAATAAAGAGGTTGTAATTGAGCCTCAGCAGGAGATAAAAATAGAAAAAATAAAAAAATAAATGTTTAGTCATAGGCTTGCAGCTGAGGAACCAGCAGTACCTCAACTGCCATTTCCTCAAGCTTTGAGTGGCCCTGCCCCTTTTGATAAAGGACAGGCACAAATCGAGGAAATGATGAAGACCTTTAAGTAGGTCAAGATAAATTTACCCCTGCTGGATGCAATCCGACAGGTCTCAGCCTATGCAAAGTTTTTGAAAGACCTTTGTACTCAGAAAAGGAAGGCCAGAGGCCATTTGTCCAAGAAGGTCTTTGCGACTGATACAGTTAATTCTGTATTAACCATGACAATGCTTGAGAAGTTGCAAGACCCAAGGATACCCACTATTCCCTGTATTATTGGAGACCACACGATTGGAAGGGCCCTTTTAGACCTTGGAGCCAGTGTTAACCTGTTGTCATACAGTGTGTATCAGCAGCTAGGTTTGGGGGAGCTGAAGTCCACCCCTATTGTTCTATTGATGGCTGATAGGTCTGAGAGGAAACCCATGGGAGTGGTTGAGGATGTCCTAGTGGGGGTAGACAAATTCTTCTACCCTGCAGACTTCCTTGTTTTGGACATGGGGTGCAACAAGAGTACATCCCCGATACCTGTTATTCTAGGCAGACCATTCTTGGCCACTGGGAATGCATGCATTCAATGCAGGTCTGGGATCATGGAGGTCACTTTCGGACATATGAAAGTTGAGCTTAAAGTGTTCAATAGTGCAAAGTACCCTCAGCTGGACAATGAGGAATGCTTTTAGTGGATGTACTAGAAGAAATTGTTGAAGAAGAACTTCCCACTCTGCTAGAGTGGGGCAACATTATCACTGATTTAACTAAATTTTGGAACATGGTGGAGGAAGGAAGCCTAGCTTTAATGCCAGAAGACATGTCCCTATTGAGGTCTTCTGTGGGCTTAGTGCAACATTCCAATTGGAAACCTACATAGCTGCCCCTTCCCCCAACCAACAATACACCAATCCTGCCATCCATCCAAAAAGCCCCTGATTTGGAGCTCAAGAAGCTTCAAGAGACCTTGAAATATGATTTCCTCGAGAAAGACGAGAAACTTTTTGTAATTATCTCCTCTTCTCTTACCAGTGAGCAAGAGGAGGAATTGCTAACAGTTTTGAGGAAGCACAAGAAAGCAATTGGCTGTACCATTGCTGATTTAGGAGGGATTGATACAACGATCTGTATGCATAGGATTCATCTAGAGGAGGGCTCAACACCCTCCAGGAAAATGCAGAGGAAATTGAATCCTCACATGCAGGAAGTGGTCCTGAAAGAAATCATTAAATTGCTGGATGCTAGGATAATTTACCCCATCTTTGATTCTGAATGGGTGGCACCAATCCAGGTGGTACCCAAGAAATCTAGTATAACAGTGATCACAACCGAGTCTAGAGAGTTGAGACCAGCCAGGGAGACCACTGGCTGGAGAGTTTGCATCGATTATCGAAAACTCAACTCCAAGATCAGAAAAGACCACTTCCCTCTCCCCTTTATTGATCAAATTTTGGACAAGTTGGCTGGGAAAGCTTTTTACTATTTTCTTGATGGGTACTCAGGGTACAACCAGATCCCTGTGCACCCTCTTGATCAAGAGAAAACTACTTTTACTTGTGCTTTTGGCAGCTTTGCTTATAGAAGGATGCCTTCTGGACTGTGTAATGCCCCAGCCACCTTTCAGAGGTGTATGTATGCCATCTTTCCCGATATGATTGACAAATTTTTAGAAATTTTTATGGATGATTTTTCGGTTTATGGGGATAGCTTTGACCAATGTCTACAACACCTCCATCAGGTCTTACAAAGATGTGAGGAGACCAATTTGGTCTTAAGTTGGGAAAAGAGCCACTTCATGGTAACACAAGGAATTGTGTTGGGCCATGTAGTCTCTAAAGAGGGAATTGAGGTAGACAAGGCCAAAGTTGACCTCATTGCAAATTTGCCCCCTCCAAGAACAATCAAACAAATCAGATCTTTCCTTGGGCATGCTGGATTCTACAGGAGGTTCATCAAAGACTTCTACAAAATTGCTAAACCATTCTGCCACCTACTCTACCAGGATGTGTCCTTTGACTTTTCTGCTAAATGTCTTGAGGCTTTTAAAACTTTAAAAATCTGTCTCACCTCTACCCCTGTACTTTAAACACCTAACTATACCCTGCCCTTTGAGTTGATGTGTGATGCATCCAACTTGGCAATAGGTGCTGTCCTGGGCCAGAGAAAAGATAAGTTGCCTGTGGTCATTGCATATCCCAGCAAATCACTTGCTGAAGCTCAACTGAACTACACAAGAATTGAGAAAGAGCTTTTGGTAGTGGTTTTTGCTGTGGACAAGTTTAGACCTTACCTACTTGGGTCTAAAACTGTCATCTTCACTGACCACTCAGCATTAAAGTACCTACTGTCCAAGAAGGATGCAAAACCCAGATTGATTCGATGGATACTCCTGTTGTAGGAGTTTGACATCGAAATCAAGGATAAGAAGGGTGTAGAAAATGTGGTGGCTGACCACTTGTCCAGAATTGTGTTGGAGAAAGGTGTTGATGACCTTGCTACAAATGATGTCTTCCCGGATTAGCAACTGTTTGCCATCCAATCTTTAGTTCCTTGGTATGCGCATATTATCAATTATCTAGTCATAGGGAAGATTCCTGCCCATTGGATAAAAATGGACAAAGACCTATTTTTCTCACAGGTCAAATTCTTTTTCTAGGAGGAACCTTGCCTGTACAAGTATTTTGCTGACCAAATCATTCAGAAATGTGTTCTCGAAAGTGATGTCCCTAGTATTCTGGCCATGTGCCATGAAAATGCTTATGGGGGTCACTTTAGTGGGAGAAAAATGGCTGATAAAGTATTGCAATGTGGGTTCGATTGGCCTTCACTTTTCAGAGATGCCAATACACACTACAAGACCTGTGAAAGATGTCAAAAATTAGGAGGGCTATCTAAACAAAATTCAATGCCTTTACAGCCCATCCTTGTTGTAGAACTTTTGATGTGTGGGGTATTGATTTTGTGGGCCCCCCTCCTCCTTCAAATGGTTTTCATTTCATCTTAGTGGCAGTGGACTACGTTTCCAAATGGGTAGAAGCCATTGCTACAAGAACTAATGATAATCAGGTTGTCCTCAAGTTTATAAAGCATAATATCTTCTCCAAATTTGGCACCCCTAGAGCCATTATTAGTGATGGGGGGAGCCATTTCTGCAACAGAAATTTTGAGAGCTTGCTCAAGAAATATTCTGTCACCCATAAGATTGCTGCTCCCTACCACCCACAAACCAGTGGGCAAGTTGAAATTTCAAATAGGGAGATCAAGCATATCCTTGAGAAGACTGTGAGGACTGATAGGAAAGATTGGGCTGACAAGCTTAATGATGCACTGTGGGCTTATAGGACTGCCTATAAGACTCCCATTGGTATGTCCCCAGTCAAACTGGTTTATGGCAAGGCCTATCATCTCCCAGTGGAGTTAGAACATAGGGCCTATTGGGCCATCAAACATTTAAATCTCGATCTAACTTCTGTTGGTCATCACAGGTTGCTGCAGCTGTCCGAATTGGAAGAGCTAAGGATGGATGTGTATGCTAATGCCAAGATCTACAAGGAAAGGTCCAAAGCTTTCTTTGATAAGGGCCTGTTGAGAAAGAGTTTCAGAGCTGGTGACGAGGTTTGGTTGTTTAACTCCAAACTTATATTTTTTCCTAGCAAGTTGAAATCTAGATGGGAAGGTCCTTACATTGTCATGCATGTTTCCCCATCTGGTGCTGTGGAAATCAAGGATCCCAAGTCTGGGAGAACCTTGAAGGTGAATGGTCAGAGGCTTAAGCCTTGTTTTGAGAAACTTGCCGAACCCATGGACACCATTCACTTTCAAGGGGATCCTTCTTTATGCTGATCCACAGGTGTGTCATCACTGTATCATTATGTACTTTGATTTTGGTAGATTTATCTTGCTTTCTTTTGTTAAAATTCTCTAGGAATTGTTAGTGGTCCCATCTGATTCTGGACCTGTCTGGTTTAAATTTTTGATGCTTGGTTTGATTATTACTGCACTTTAATTGATAGCTTTTGTTGAATGCATAATGTGGGAGTTTAGGGGTGTGTCATTTCTGTGCTTTTGTTGAATGCATATGCAAAAGGGCAAAACAGAGAGCACATGCTCTCTGTTTTATACCTTGCTGTCGCTGGGTCCAAATAGAAGCCTGGGAGACTCTCGCACAATACAGACAACATATTTCAATAGCTGTCGTAAGATTCTAATAGCCGTCGTGAGGTTAAAAAGGAAGTCTGGGAGATTTTCGCGCAATTCACATGGAAACATTCAATAGCTGTCGCAAGATTCATGTGTACCTGAGAACCTCTCGCGCGATCCACATAAAGCTATTCATTAGTTATCGTGAGGTTCAGAAGGTAAACTGGGAGACTCTCGCGCAATTCAACAGATATACTTCATTTGCTGTCATGAGATTCTAATGCTATCGCACGATTCAAAATGAACCTTAGAGCTTTTCGCGCAATCCAAATAGAGACCTAGGAGCCACTCGCGCAATTCACATGAATTCTTCTCACACTGTCACGCGCTCCAAGGTCAACCTGGGAGATTATCGCACAATCCAGATTGAATCAACACCTTCGCTAGGTTCATTTCCAACCCCGCGACCAGATGTTCCAAAGCGCGCCGAGCTTCGCGATAAGTATTTTAACCCCGCGCTTGGTTCCTTCTCCATTAATTTCTTCCTCCTTCCCTCTGCGAAACCTAGCTTCTGGCGCTCTCCCTCCTCTCTCCTCCAGCATCAATCCTACAGCTCATCATTCACTCCACAAATCTATAGAGTTGTTCCTAGCATCACCCCAATCCATTGCCCTCTGCTCAGAGCTCTCGCGGTGCCCTATGCGTCAGATCAAACATAACCCTAGGATTTTAGGGTAAGCACCTAGATCTCTATCTCCATTCCTCACATTAGAAGATAGAGTTTGAAATGGCTCCCAAGAGTGCACAGAAGAGAAAAGGGAAGGACAAGGACCCTACAGAGACCACCCCTAAAAAGGCTAAGACTTCAAAATCACCCAAAAAAGGAAAGGAAGTGGTTGTGGAGGTGATTAAACCAACCCCTAAGTTCTCTGCTCCTTCTGAGCTCATGGTGTCAATTCTATTGGAGCCTAAAACAGCCTTTGATGTACCATTTTTTGAGAAGGAACCTCTCTCTGCCCCTGCCGTACAGTTTATGAGCAAAGCGGGCCTGATGCCATTGATGAGAGGAATTCCAGCACTAGCCTACCTTAGGTTAGTGCAACTGTTCTATCAGTCAAGAAGGACAAAGATGGATAAGTGTGCTTGCTGGTACTGATTGATGACTTTGATATGTTAGTGAGCCCCAAGGTGATTGCCGAAGTTTTGGGCATCCCAGTCGCATTCGACCCTAGCTGTTGATATGGCCCCCCTCTGAGTGCATCGATTGATACAATTGCACGGGCATTAACTAGAGGATTAAAGGCCAAAGGGGACTCGATCTGAAGGAGAGAATTGGAACATGAACTCCTGTTCATTGACCAGGTCCTATGAAAGAACATATACTGCTCAGGACATCAGCAGAAGAGGAGAACCCCCATTGCGGATGCTGTCTACTCCTTCCACCTGGGCCGTGGCTTCCATGCAGCCTGGCTAATTTTTGAAGCAATGAAAGACATAGTGGAGAAGATACAGACAAACAAGAACCCTCATACACTCCCTTATGCCAGGATCATTACTTTGCTGCTACTCAAGGGGGGATACAAGATAGGAAGAATTAAGCAGACCACTACCCTTGCCCCTAGTACTTTTGACAAGAGGCAATGGGGAATCAGCAGGAGTCTGATGGAGGCCTAGAAGAAAAAGAAAGCTGAGGCACAGGCCCTTTCTAAACAAACAGAAGAGGCAGCTGGCACAAGGTCTACCCCTGCTACCAAGGAGGTGCCCACAGAGCATGTTGCCACCACTACTGCAGCAGCCCCCATTTCCCCTCCACCTTTTACTCCTACCTCCACCACCCCTCTTCTATCTATCTCTCACCCTCCTCTATTTACATCATCCATACCCACTCCCCCTCCACCTGTGATTGGTACCTGAGAGGACTCTCCATCCCCTACCTTACCTCAGTACACAGCCACAATTCCCCCATCAGATACACATAAACATGCCAGCCCTCTCCTCATTTCCTACAAAAATGAAAATCCACTGACAAAATCCCCACCATCTCCCAGACACCACCCACAATCCCTTCTATCCCAATTTACACGCCACACCTTGAACAAGACACCACCCCAACCATACCTACTACTTCCCCCCTCACAGACATTGACTTAACCCTTAACACATCCATAGGCTTCGAAGCCTTTCTGTCTACCTTCCTTGAAACAATGCCTACCTACTACACCCCTCTCCCAGACTCTCCAACTACATCACACGATCACTCCCCAGAACCCCACTCTTCCCCCTTTCCACTTTCCACAATGCACCTTCCTCACCTTTCCAACCAGTACCCTCTTCTTCACAGACCCAACCTCCCAGCCCTGACACACTGACCCTTATCCTATCCCTTATGCAAGACATCCAAGCCCATTTATCCACCACTACCCAACAACAGGACCAGATGCAGACTGAACTCACTTCCATCCAATCCACCCTATACACCTTAACCAACCCACCCATCCCTCAACCACCCACTACAACCCCCCTGGTCCCATCCACTGACAAAGAAACCCAAACCGACTTCCTCGACTCACAACCCCCCACTATCAACATTACCTTTACCCCCATTCCCTTTCATATCTTTCACCATTCCCATTCCCCCATCACCCCCTATTCCTATTGCGTCATCCCATTCTCATTTCCCCTATACCCTCCATCCCACCTCTTATCCTACCACCTCAACTTACACAGCGACAAAAGACACAGAACCCATACTGTTCCCCCTCCCCACAACTAGACTTACCCCCTATTACCCTCCCTTCTCCCCCCCAGGACCAATCATAGTTTGCTCCTTCCACTTCCTATCTGCCCATCGCACCAAAACATCATTTTTATAGCCCTCCCTACCTCAACATCCTCCATCACATGGGAGACAATGCTTACCTTCGAAAGGATGCCCTGAGGGGCATGGCCAAGCATCGCCAATCCATTGAGACCCCCCTGCTGGAGCAGATCGATGACATGAAGGAGGCCCACAAAAAGCAACTTCTGGGCATCTCCTTAGGGTGGAAAAATATCTTGGACGACTATCAGAAGACCAAGGCTACAACTGAGTACAATGCGCTGAATTTGGAGGTGGAGAAAGCTAATGTTGCTACAGAGAAGGCGCGAGCCAAAATGTTTGAAAAGAGGCTCAAAAATGCCCAAGAGATCTTCAGCATCCAAAATGATATCCATGAGACTGACCTCCTCAAACACCAAATTCAGATTGCCTCATTGGAATCTGCATTGGCTGTTGCTAGAAATGTTCCTCTGCAGCCCACCCCAATCTCTGTTCAAATGCCCGACCCAGAGCCTAAAGCTACTCCATCTACAGCTGCCCAATCTGAGGAGGCACAACCAAAGACCCAGCAAGCGAAAGGAAAGGCCCCAGCTGCCCCTCCTCCATCACCTCCTCCAGAGCAGCCTCCACCTACCAAGGCATCTGCTGCACCTCAACAAGAGCAAACTTATCCTAAGCAGAGGAAAGTCACTACTAAGAGGATTGCTCCCAAAGCTGCCCCTTTAAAAATTGGCAAAGAGCCAGCTGCCCAGTCTGAGGAGGTACATTCCCCTGGCCAGCCTGAGTCCCAAGAAAAAGGAAACTCCTCTGTGGTCCTCACTGAGGAAGCCAAAGGCAAAGGAAAAGGAAAATCCCTTGCCACCCCCCCTGCTAAGCGCAAAGGAAAAGCCCCTCAAGAACCCAAGGAACCAAAAGCACCCAAGCAACCAAAAGTAAGAGTGAGGGCACCTAAAACTCCTACTACCAAGAAAACACCAGTCGAAGCAAAAAAGGAAAGGGAGGCGAAGAAGAAACAGGACAAAGCTTCCATCCATTAGGGCACATGCAAAAAAGATGGGCTGAGATTTCTTTACCGATTCAGATTCAGATGATTCCTCTTAGAGTAGCTTAGATTGTATTTAGATTATAATTACCATTGGACATGTTTTTATAGTTAATTTAATTTTTCATTTCTTGTCTATTGATCTGTTCTGTGTGGTTGTTTAAGTTTTTATTTTTGTGCCATTTTGTCATGGGAGATGTATTTAGAGTGGTTATGATCATTTCCAATAGAGATCAATGTGCCGGTTGCCTTCAATCATAAGATTAAAGTGGTTTCCTTTTCGTACTTGTGGGCCCTGTCTGAACTCCTCGCAAAGCATAACTCCACACCTTCCTCTATGCAGCTGCGCGACCCAAAGGATCCCCTTAATTGCACAGCTTAAATCTCGTCACTCATTTACTGCTCATTCTCCTTTCCCAGAATCAGTTGTGTGTTTCTTCATTCCCCACACAATGATCATTTATTGCCAAGTTTGGAAAGGGGCACAACTTTAAATCTGCCAATTCATGTTCCACCGCCCAACTCTTTTAAATTGTCCCTCAGTTCCTCTTCATCTCATCCCTCCTATTCTAACCCTAGCAATCCTGACCTCCTCACACCCATGGCGGATGACAACCCCTTCGGGTTTCCCATCAAATTCTACCCCATCTGGGAGGATCCTCCACCGTCTAAGGAGCCGGACCCCTTGCAATTTCTCTGGGATGAGTTTGACGAGGTCCAGCGGATCCTCGCCAAGAGAAGAAAAAGTAAAAGGAGGAGAGGAAAAAGAAGAGAGAGAAAAAGAAGAAAAAAATTGACCCACCTACATCTCCCACACCACCTTCCTCACACCCTCCCCCACCGCCTCTCCTCTCCTTTGATCCCTCTTCCGCCCCCATTCTGTCTTTTCTTTTAACACCTTTTTGTACCATTTTTAGTTTCATTTAATGATAGTTTCTTTTCGTTCTATACTATTCAGTAGCATTATTTTTTCTGTTTCTCTATCTTCTGTTGTGTTTATTTTTGTCTGTCTGATTGGAATCTACTGCCTTTTATCACCTTTGAACCAGTGAGGACACTACTCCAAATGGTTTGGGGGTGTGGCAGTTTGCCATTAGAATAGTTAATTTTAGTGTAGTAATGGTGGTATAACTGGGATGAATAAAGTTAATTTCCACTTAACTTGATACAATGAGGAAACATGTAAACATTTAAATATTTTTGCAAACTTTTCGAAACAGAAAAAGTTAAAAAAAAAATAAAATAAAATCTTGACACTACCATGAAGCTAATATTAGAAAAAATTTCAATTAGTACTCTGTGAGCCTAAGAGAAGAGAAACAGATGAAAATACACCCCATGGGTTAAATTTGATGACCATACCTAGTGAGATTTGGGCCCAACATTTTCTTTTGAAGAGTGTTTTTGGTATTATTTCTGCTCTAAGGACTGATTGAATCAAGACTTTTTCACTAGAAGTTGTGCAACTCCAAATCAAAACTAATTGACAACACTCATGAGACTAAGGAAATGATCTAAGGCCCTCATTTGGACAGTTTGAGCCTAAAAAATCCAACCTTTTTAAAATCTGCCCTTTTGCTTACACTAGTTGAGCCTTAAAATCATAATTTTCCTTCACAAACACCAGAACACTTGCACCATAACCTCATGACCTGAGTCATCCTTACCCTCACTCTGAGAATTCAGAAGGTAAAGGAGAAGGAGGTAAAGATACTGAGAATGGTCCAATATTCTGTGGAAGGTGGAGAAAAGTAACTTATGAACAGCTGTGCACCAATGGCAGTTGTGTGGCAGTTCATCAAAAGAATGAATAAAGAAATAAAAAGAGAAAAAGAAAGAGAAGTCTAGAGGACAACATCATCTGAAAATTGAAAGGAATAGGAGAAGCTGGCCACTTTGAGTCCGAAATATAAAAAGAAAGATGAAGTTTTTACTGAAATGAAGGTTGTGAAGTCATGAATCACTCCTTACTTTGCTGATTTCTTAATTTGGACTCCCTTTTCATCCCTTTATTCTTTACATCCCTCAGCCATAGGCCACATTACAACCCATTCAAAAAGACCATGTGGATCCAAAGTTAAACGAGCTGTCATGTGGAGATGAGGAGTTGTCCAATCTATGGTAAAAATTTTTGAAGATGTCAGAAATTAGAAGCTTTGCTTATGCTCATGCTTGCAGGCCCATCTGGGGTTTGCAACTGCTCTTGAGCTGTTGAGAATGTGAACACCCTCAGGTTATTAATGTTGAGAGATAGCCCTAGTGAGAATTGGGTCTGAATTTTAACCTCATTGGTGTTGTATCCAACCTGAATTTTGAATTAAAGGCAAGCTAGGCATTGATTTTTATACATTTAAATTCTAATGATAAATGAATGGTGGTAAGGCAAACCCATGTTAACATTTAAGTTTTAAATGGCTTGCAACATTGCTGCAGTTTCCTCTAAGTGTAAAATTTTTTTGGTGTGGAATGACGCTTTAAACATCGAAATCTGTGTTGTCATTATCTGCACTATACCTAACTGTTTTAATGGTGAAATTTGTGGGTGTCTTCACTGAAAACTCTCAGGCGACTTCACTCCTCCACTAGGGATCACGTAGGGGTTTAAAAGGCTTGGTACATATGCTAAATATACCCGTGATCCCTACGAAAGTGGCATTTAAGTACAGCTTCGCTAAGGAAAGATTAGGTTTGGGGGTGTGTTAAGACCTGAAAAGTATCACTTTTTACCCCTTAACTTAATCTCTATTTGACCCTTAATCATTTAATTAATGTGTTTTAAGTCTATTCTGTAGGTAATAAGCAGCAACTGCAAATAAACCCCTAACCATGCCAAGAAGCTCACTGTTGCCCCAGAACTACCTCAGCAGATTGAAAGATGACCCCAGACAAAGAGTTGGCTGCAACATAGGCATAGCAAAGCAGAAACAAACCAAGAAGAATGCCTCACGCAGATGTCGCAGGGTTCAATTGAACCAGAGATAATGCCTTCGCGTAGTTGTCGCGGGCTTCTGAAGACAGTACACAAACTGGTCGCGCAGTCTTCGCGCTATTCTCGCATGGTTTTATGCCAGAAAGAATTGAAAAGCAGACTTCGTGAGGTCCTCGCGAGGATCAGTCTTGAGCACTTGTGCAATCTCGCGCTGCTCAAGAACAGAGTCTTCAATCGTCGCCCGATTCACTGAAGAGAGAGCTCCAGGCACTCCCGTGCGCAGTTGTCGCACAGTGGCCGCGGGATTCAAACCTTCAAGGAAATGCTTGGGTGATCCATAGGCTCATAAACACTGTTTCTTCATGAGGATCCGTCGCGAGATTCACCAACGGATGAACCGCGCGAGCAATTCCCGCACCATTCAAAGCTAAAAATGCAATCTCGTGACAACCATTAGTATCTCGCGATGACCAAAATGTCAATCCTACGACTGCATGAGTTTCAAGTCAATTCAACCCTGCGACGCCAATTCTACCACGTGGAAAGATCTACAAATCTTCTCTACTCAGCAAGGATCGGGTTCTTAACTTCTCCCCACTTCTGCAAGGGTAATCTGGGAACTCTTAGTAACTAGGGCACGCATTCCAATGCTCTAATCTCCGTGCACAAGCCCCGAGGCATCCAAGGGACAAGAATGGGCTGCAATTAAAAAGATGAAATTAGGGTTTTCCTAACCCTAATTCACACACAGCCAATTGCTATATAAGCCTAAGCCTAGCTTAGGTTTGAGGACCTTTTGGACGGACTTTAGACTTAGACTTTTTCAGACTTCATCTTCTCGATTAAGCTGTAAATTTCAGTAGGCTAAGGTTAGGTTCTAGGTAGTTTCTTTTTCTTTTTTCTTTCTCTCCATAGTCCAGCACTTGCTGGCTATGCCTTTTGTATCATTATATGGTATAGTTTTTAATGGAGTTTTGTAATAGGATTTATTGCACGTATGGGATGATGTTTTTATTGTGAGTTATTCTGTACAAGGCTGCTGCCTTGGGATCCCCAATTGCTAAGTTGTATTGTAAGCAATGGAGGATTGTTTTTCAGGTTTTATTTCGATCCAAATGACCTGTGTGTCCAGGTTAGGCACATTGCAGGCCTCCCCCCACCACAGGATCCACTAAATCTGAATTCCCATGGGAACTTAAGCTGGTAGCCTTGTGAACATGGTGGCGGCAGCAATGTTCTGATTCTGTCTTAGACCTCTGTGGTGAGGATAGCCTCTGTGGATAGTCTGTGACCATTCAAGTGGACAGGTTATAGCCCTAGGGTGAAGCCAATCCACATATCTAAGACAGATTCTTCTTCTCTGCACTTGTGCTTGTAGCCTGAATGAAGTAGTGCTTACAATGATAAACTTGTTCTGACCCATCTCTGGATTGTGGTTCCCCTATTGGATAGTCTGTGACCATTTAAATGGATAGGTTATAGTCATAAGGGATTGGACCATGGCGCAGGGGTGAGTTGGATTCTTTCTCCTCTTAGGTGATAATGTAGCCATTAGATAGGATTTCTATAGCAACAGATCTGAGTTCGAGTTACAAGACCCATCAGATCTGTACCTAATAACATACTTCTCACCCTTTTATGTTTATTTTCTCACTCCATCATTCTTCTTAACCCTTTCTGTAATTTAGACATTAAGCTACCTTAGGATTTAGATTATAATGACCTTTAATCCCCTTCCATTTATGATTGCCAGATCTGTAGTCAGATCTGGAGAGCCTACTAAAGATAACTCCCTTGGAGCTTTGGATCAACTTTCCCTGTGGGACAAACTCTTACTTATCAAAACTTGCTACAACAGGCCCTGTATCTTGCAGGACTGTGTATATTTTAGGCTTGCTACTCCGTAATTCTCACTCCACCTTTCATTCATTTTCATTCACCCCATTCTTATCACTACCTTTAATAAAGTCAGTAGCAAGCACTTAAAATAACCTAACAGGCCACCGAACGCAAGAAAATTGGTGCTAGGTACAAAGTGCGGCAAGATAAACGGATATGGCGGGCACTCGTACCAAAGATGATAGTCCCCGGGCACATGGAGAGCATGGATGGGGAGCCCATTATTGATGAAGGTCGCCATAAGCTCCTCGATACTGCCAACGGGACACGAAACATCTGTCGGAGGGTCCACAGGTATGGTATAGTAACCTTGGAACTGGTGCGCCACTAAATAATAAAACTTGGCCCATGCTCCATAGAAGAAAACTTGGTCCATTCTCTATAATAAAACTTGGCCCCCATCCATGCTCTCCCAAATAATAAAATTTGGCCCATGCTCTCCCAAATAATAAAACTTTGCCCATGCTCCATAGAAGAAAATGACGCAACGATTGTTAAAAAGGCGAGAGGGGCCTACAGCTACTCGGTCCCAGAAGGGGGATGTAAGGTATGGGTCAGGGAGGATCTATCCAAGCCAAAAAAAAGAGGGAGGCCAAGCACATCAATAAAAGTTGATTTCCGAGCTAGAACAAACAAAGTTGAAAAAGAGTTTTACCTGCTCAAGAATCATCAGGTATAGTTGGGACCTCAGACCCATCTCCAAGTGCTTTAGGCCTACGTCATGGCGCCGGGCCTGATTCCAGTTGCTGAGTAGAGGATAGGTGAGCTCCTCTCTCAGTGAAGAAGTGGGTGCCCAGGATGAAAGTGGTGATATCCCCATACCTAAAAAGAGGCAGTACATAAGAACAGGTCAGTAGCATATAAAGTCATTCAAAGAAAATGACAAAGGCAAAGGAACAAGGAATTACCTCGAGGGTGGCCCAAAAACTAACAGCAGACTTTGAATCCCCGGTCGTGACTTGAGCCAAGTTGTACAGCAGCCATGCAAACCCTGCCCCTCCCCAGTCATACCTGTGGACGTCACCCCAGTTGTCCATCACACTCAGCAGGGCTAGGCTGACTCGGCCACAGCTCGCATTGGTGAAAAGGGTCTTACCAAGCAGGACCAAGAGAGTAATGTGGGCTAGGACGATCGCCCGCTCTGGTGTGATGTAGAGCACCCTGTCTGGCTGACTCAGATCCACCACTATCTCATCCGGTGTATAAAGTGAGGTTAGCCAAGACATCTTGACCTCGGTGCCATGTGTCTGTCTGCGAGGGGGATAGGCCCCGATCAATCAAATGATGTCCTCTCGACTCGGCACCACAAGATCGGATATAGATATCCCCCCTATCATGATGCCGATAATCATGGCCCAATCGACAGGCGTCAAAGTCATCTCTGCATACGGCATGTGAAAGGTCATCGTCTTGGGGCAAAATCGTTCAATCAGGGCCTTTAGATAGGCGGTATCAGCCCTCATGGCAAGGTAGGATAGAAACTCTCCGAAGTCCACTTGTGCCAACAAGACCTTCACTACGGGAGGGACATAGAGGTAGAAATCTTGGAAGTCGAGCCACCCACTATGGAATACAATATTGGGCAAGTTCTGCACTTAAAACAAAAAATGCGCATCATATCACAGAGGCAAAGCAAAGATGCATAATAGAAATAAATTAAACCTCTCTTTTTCCTTGCCCACTATCCCGAAATTTGAAAAGTGGGAATGTTGTTGGTGAAGGAGGGCAACCCGGGCGGCCTCGCCTTGTATCTCGAGCCATGGGCCCGCTCTCCGATCTACCCTGATGAACTGTTCCCCACATGTTATTTCTGCAGTGTGCTTGCTTTATGTGTTGGTGGTAAAAACAATTTAAAATCAAAGAAAGAGTAAAACAGGGTATGGAATCAGCACAACTGAGAAATCCTAGACCTGCAAGATACAGGGTCCATATGTAGCAAGTTTTGATAAGTAAGAGTTTGTCCCACAGGGAAAGGTGATCTACAGCTCCAAAGGAGCCATCTCTAGTAGTCCCTCCAGATCTGACTACAGATCTGGCAGTCCTAAAAGGAGGGGGGTTTAAGGTTACTTATTCTAAGTATTCTAAGATAGCCTAACGAGTTAACTACAAAAAGGGTTGAGAAGATGGATGGATTGTGGAAAATAAATATAAAAGGGTGAGAAGTAGTTTATTGAGTCTAGATCAGATGAGTTTTTGTAACTCAGATTCAGATCTAATGTTATGGAAATCCTGTCCAATGGCTACATTATCACCAAAGAGGAGGAAGAATTCAACTCATCCCTGTGCCATGTTCCAATCCCTTAAGGTTATAACCTGTCCCGTTAAATGGTCACAGACTATCCCATAGGGGAACCATAGTCCAGAGATGGGTCAAAACAAATTAATCATTGTAGGCTCTACTTCATCCAGGCTACAAGCTCAGGGAATCCATAGGGAACCTCAATCTCTAAAGCCCTATGTGTGGGGCTAAGGATGTATAGGACCATGATAGCCCAGACACATAGAACCAGCAAGAGATTGAGTACCACCTTAGATCTAGCTGTCCATTGCTTGAGTGGGGCTGCAATGGTCCAGTCACAAGCCTACAATCTCCATAACCAGATCAGATCTAACATCTGATGGCGGGTTTATACAAATATATGGGGAGTCTGCCTCTGCACAATCTCCCACCAGGCTTAACAGCTCAGGCTCGGGGAAGAAGGATCCATCTTGGATTGGTGGATTGGATTCACCCTAAGGCTATAACTTGTCCACTTAAATGGTCACAGACTATCCCAGAGGCTATCCTCCCCACGGAGCCCAAGACAAAACAAGTTAATTGCTGCTACCACCATGGTCACAAGGCTACCAGCTTAGGCTTCCATGGGTATTTCAGATCTAGTGGGTCTTATGGTGGGGCTAAGGCTGTAAAGGACCATGATAGCTAAGACACACAGGTCACTTGGATCTGAATGGGTCCTTAAAATCAGTCTTCCATTACTTTAAAACACAACCAAAGCAATGGCGGATCACAAGGCAACAGCCTTACACAGAACAGCTCACAAATACACAAATCCCATAAGAGTACAAATCCTATTACACAAACTCCATTAATCTAATCTCAATAGACATACAAAGGCATGGCCAGGAAGTGCTGAGCCATGGAGAGAAGAAAAAGAAAAAGGAAAACTACTTATAGCTACAGAGAAACAGAAAAGAAAATGATCTCAGATAAAAAAGTCTAAAGAATTCCCAAAAGAAAGATCAATCCTTAAACCTAAACCAGGCTTAGGTTTATATAGCAGTGGCTGTGGCGGTGCATTAGGGTTAGGAAACCCTAATTTTAGCGATGCCACATGGCACATTAATGATCCTTGGATGCCTCGGGGTGCGTGCACAGAGATTTGAGCATGGAAGTGTGTGCCCTAATCCTTGGAAATCCCCAAAAAGTCCTCTGCAGAATGTTGGAAGTTGGAGTTCAGAGCTTCGCCAGGTTACAGTCGATTCCCAGACTTATCGCGTGGTGGCTCTAGTCTTCGCGTGGTTGAGTTTAACATTAAAGCTTCAGATGTCGTGTGGTTGCAACTTCTTGATGCTTTGAGCAGTCGTGAGGTAGACAGTTAAGCTCTCGCTGGGTTGGGCTTCGCGCAGTTGGATTGATAATTTGTGAATAGTGAATCGCAGCTTTCTCTTCACTTCGCATACAGGCTAATTTCGCTTTCACAGGTGCTTTTCTAATGTGCAAGAGGTTCTCTTGATATTTGCATCCCGCGGCAACTGCGCGACAGCTGGACGAGGCAGGATTCTGAAGCTCTCTGTTGAGAACTGGAAAATACCATTTTTCACCCCTTAATCTGGGCCTTGATAGACCCTTGAGAGAACTAAATAAGTATTTTAAGTGCCTATGTTGCAGCTAACAATAAAGACATGCTTAACCATAAAAGCAGCTCAAAAGTGCCAAAAAGATGACAATCCATGTCAGTCCAAAGGAAGGAAGTGAAGAAACAACCTCATCAGCTGTGGAAAGGTCTAAATAGAAGAGGCAAAGACCATAAGAGAAGCGAGAACATTTCAAGAGAAATGCACTACTGAGTTCTTTTCAAGAAAGAACTTGCACTTTTAAATAAAGAACCTTGAACTTTTGCGAAAGAAGAAAACACTCCTCGAAAGAAGATTAAACTTGCGAGCGAGCTTGAAGTCATTGAACTTTGCGAAAAGGCCCTAAACTCTGCAAAAGGACTAAAACTCCGGTGTAGCTTTTGAAGAGCATCCGAACTCCTCGAAAGAAGATTGAACTTTGCGAGCAGCTTGAAGTCATTGAACTTTGTGAAAAGGCCCACGAACTCTGCGAAAAGGTATTCGAGATTCGGCTTTAACAAGGGCAATTCGATGTCTGCTACACGCCGCTAATGCAATCAAAAGACCGGGAACATTCGGAAGGTTCCAATCAAGATCCGAAGGCATATTCCAACCCATGTGGCGCCCAAAGTTAAATTACGGCGGGAACTTCCGAAACTCAAGCAATTTCAAACCCATAATGAATTGATGCTTCGACACACGATTGGCGAACTAGATTAGAGCATTTCCATTGGCCAAAAACAGATCTGGATCCCCGTCAACCCTCATTGGGCAATCCGGATCTAAAGCATTCTGATTAGTCAATCCGACCATCTGCAGGATGGAGGAAAAAGTATAAATAGAGAAGCCATTAGCCCAAATTGGGTATCCAGATTTTAGAGTTTTCATCTCTGTTTCCCTCATTCCGGTCGGATAGCTTATCCGAACCCTCAGAATCCCTTCTTGTAGTTTACCTTTGAGAGCCATTGTGAGTGATTTGTACTTCAAGTTCGGATTCAAGGCGTAAGTCCGAGGGCTCTCTAGAAGCCGTGCTCTGTAATTGTAATTTTGGATTTTAAAAGGTTCGTAATTTGTGTCTTCTCCATTGGAGTCATGTCGAGGGCTCAATGTTCACCTTAGTGCATTAGACTTCTTTAGATTCACTCATCCGCATGCAACTTCCCTTAATTCATCACCCCTCGAATTAGCGTTGGTAACCTAATTCTAGCATTCTATGATGTTCATGTTCTGAACTAAAGAATAGGCCACAACTATTGGATGATCTGTGACCATTTAAGTGGACAAATCATAGCCATAAGTCTAAACCTATTCCTTAATTCGGATTTATTTCTCTTACATCTGTGCTGGTAGCCAGATGAAGATTGAATCTGCTCTGTTGAACTACAGATTCTCCATTAAAATTCAGAGGCTAAAGTACATGAAGCTATTATTTCTGCATTTGTCTTATTTTAAACATCTCCCCAACTCGGATCTGGATCATGTAGTTAGTTCTTTTCTTTATTTGCTTATGTTTAAATGTGACACAATCCAACACTCTCTTTTATCTATTTTTTTTTTTAGATAATTATAGAGCCAGATCTGGTAGCTCAGATCTGGAGGTTTATCTTAAATTTTAAATCAATTCCCTGTGGACAATCTTTTACTCACTTACATTTAAAACTTGCTACAATTGGCCCTGATCTTGCAGGCCAGTGTTAGCCCCAATGTGCTGATATCCCTTTCATAAGTTAACATCCATATAACCTAGCATTCTTTAATTCTTTAATTTTTGATTCATAATGCACACAATTATGGCACACTTGGAGCGACATCACTCTCTCTCCTCAGCTGTTCTGAGCGAACCGCGCGAGGGTGAGAGGGGTCATCTTGAACTGCGTGGAAGCTGCACAACCTTTAACTTCTAAATTTCGTAAGAGCTACGCGACTCAAGGGTTCTGAAGTTCTTCTGTCACTCTACTGCGCGAGAACTTGTTTGTGAAGTCTTGGGACTTCGCGAGGACTGTAAGAAGTGTATTTTTCTGAATCCTCTTGAGATTTGTCAGTTGCGCGAGGCTCTTCTATGGTCTGGATTCATGGTTCATTCTTCAAAGAGACTTCTGGTGCCAAAATAGGCTCCTTAGCAGGATTCATGGCCTTATTGCCCTGTTGTTTATTACCTACAGAAAACACTTAACAAGCATTTATTAGATGGCTAAGGGTCTAATCAAAGGCTGAGTTAAGGGGCAAAAAGTGGTACTTTTCAGGTCTTAACACACCCTCAAAGCTAATCTTTGCTAGTCCCTTAGCAAAGCTACACTAAATCAACTATAGAATTTAAATGCCACTTTCGTAGGGAGCACGAATACATTTAGCATATCTATCAAGCCTTTTAAACCCCTAGGTGATCCCTAGTGGAGGAGTGAAGTCTCCTGAGGGTTTTCAGTGAAGACACCCACAAACTTCTCAATGAAGCAGTTAACAAAAGTGCAATTTATTAGATGAGCAATCAAGGAACAAAGTTAGTTCACCTTTGAACCATTAAAAATATAAGAAATTCAAACGCATTGGCTGCACAAAAATTTAAACAGTATAAGCTTCTCATGAAAGCACAAAGATTTCCAATCGAAGAACAATTCACATGTGTGTCAGCACTGAGCTCATCACTGGATCAAAAATTAGGTTATAGGGCATGCTTAATGCATTCAATATCAAACCCAAAACTCTTCAGGGCATACTCTCATAAAGAACGGTTGAGGGTTTCATTTTATCTCAAGCTCAAGAGCAGTTACATCCCCCAAATGAGTCTGTAATCATGAGCATAGGCATAACTCTAAAGTTCTGACATCATTGATAGATCCTCACCATAGATTGAACAACTCTCTGTCTCCACATGACAGCTCACTCAACTTTGGATCACAAGGGCTTTAACTGGGCTGTAATGTGGCTTATGGAGTGGGGTTAAAAAGAATGGAAGGTTGAAAAGGGTTCAAAATTTGAGAAATCAGTAGGTGAAGGAGGTGATTCATGACTTCACCTTCTTTGATTCAGCTCCTTTCATCTTCTTTGAGGTTTTCAGATTTGAAGTGATTAATTTCTCTTCTTGATTTCGATTTTTCCAATGAAAGTTCTCTCTTGACTCCTCTCTTACTCCTCTTCATTATTGTTTTTATTTCTTTTCAATTCATTTTTCTTCTTTTTATTTTGTTTTTGCTTTTGTGAAGTGCCACCATTTTCTCAGTTACCAAACTGCTAGACTTTGAGGTACTTCTTCTTTCTTCACCTAATATTTACCATAGCTAGTCCATCTTCAACTCTTGTTCCTTTACCTTCTAAATTCTCAGAGTGAGGGTAAGGTTAAATCAGATTCATAGGTTCAGGTGCAAGTATTCAGGTGTATTTTTGAAGAAATTTAGGATTTAAGGCTCAAAGGGGGTATGGACAAGGGCAGTTGCTTAAGGTTGGTCTATTTAGGCTCAAACTGTCCAAGAGAAGGCCTTGATCCTTTCCTAAGTCTCATGAGTGTTGTCAGTTGTTTCAACTTGGAGTTGTCTAACTTCCAGTGAGCATAGTGACTCAGCCAGTTCTTAGAGCTAGAAAAGATTGCCTTAGTCACTCCTCAAAGAAATTTTTTTGTATGGGCCCAAATCTCACTGGTTATGGTTTTCCTTTGAATTCTTAAGTATGCCCTTACCTTTTTCTCTCTCTAATGATTCACTAAGTGCTGATATAAGTGCATGTCCTTGGTGATCTCATCATGGAGATGTGAAATTTTAAAAGTTTATACTGTCTAAAGTCTGGAAAAATTTTAAATTTCATTATTTTTCTGATTCTCCAGTGAACATGGTTTCATTTCCATATTACTCACATGATTATGCTGCACTTAGGTTAACTATTCCATTGGCAGGATCTGCCTGCCACACCCTCAAACCTAAGAGGAGCAGTGTCCTCACTGGTTCAAAGGTGGCTGTGCAGCAAATTTATTAAGGGCATAATAAAAGGAAACAACAAGAAAGAAAACAACCAAGAATAGAGAACTGTATTGAATAATCAGAACAAGAAAATTTCATTAAGACTAAAAAGAAAATTACAAAAAGTAAGAAGGGAGGAGGGAGGGATCAAGGATGGGGGGGTGAGAAGGTGGTGGATGGGGTTGAGTGGAGGGGGCAGGGGATGGTTCTATCTTTTGCTTTTTCGTTTGTGGTTGGAGCTTTTCCTCCTCCTTAGCCAGGATCTACTGAACCTCCTCGTATTCATCCCAGAGGGGTTGGAGGGGGTCCGACTCTTTAGGTGGGGGTGGTTCCAACCACATCGGGTAAAACTTGTTAGGCAGCGCATTAGGCTTGTTATCTGCCATTGTTAGGACTAGGGAAGGACCGCTAGGGTGAGAGGAGAAAGGATGAGATGAATATGAAAGGGGGCTCCCTGTGTATTTAAAGATGAGGATAGTGGAAGATGAAACTATGGAATAACATCCAAGTCGCCGTAATTAATTGAGAGTGAGTTGGGAAGTGACAAGTCCCAGCAATCAACGTGGGAAATGACAATTGCATTTGACTCATGCAGCTGGGCAAGGGGGTCGCGAGATAGGAATAAAATCTCGCGATGATGAATGTTGTAGCTTGTAGTGCGCGAGAGTTTTCCAAATCTCAAATTGGAATACGCGAGGCTTAGTACCAAACAGGGAGCAATTCATGCAGTTCAGCATTAAATTAAAAAAATCAGTAAATCACAGAAGAAGAAGTAATCATACCAACCCCACCAAAACTCTATCAGACCCCACAGACTCAGATCCCACCGAGAGACTATAGTTTCCTAAAAACTATTGAAGAAACTAAAGCAGTATAGTACAACATGGACACAACTGTGGGTCATGTAGATGAAGGGTCCCTTGAAAATGAATAGTATTCATAGGATCTGTAGGTTTTTCGAGACAAGGCTTAAGCCTTTGACCATTCACTTTCAAGGTGTAGATACCCAAATTCGGCCCAAGGCCCGATCAATCTGTACTTCGGGAGAGATGTACCCCTGTGCTTCTGATGGCACTCCTGAACCCCTAGGAACCTACCTAGACCATTAGGAATCACCCTAAAACCTTTAGAGCCATTCCCCCAATCCTTAGAAGTCACCCCTAAACCCTAGAATCCCTTCCCATACCTAACTTAAACCCTTCTGAGTGATTGATGGGAGGAGAGCTACAAAATTTCACAGGGACTATTACCAAGGATGAGCCATCTACCATTGGAAAGAGGACTTCCCCAGCTTTCCAACAAGCCAAAGATCACCCAATTTAGAGCTACGGTTAAAAAGTTATGGCCATTTTAAGTTTTGTATAAAATCATGGATTTTAGGCAGGCGTATATATTACATACGCCCAGCCAATTTGGCCCCAGATTGGTCAGGCGTATATATTATATATGCTTGCCTTTTTTGGGGGAAATTTAGCCAGGCGTATATAATATATACGCCCAGCATAGATGGGACCCACCACGGGCTTCATCTTCCCAAGGCTCCCCTGTTTTTGGTGAAATTTACTGTTCCAAAACCGGGAGTATATAATATATACGCCCAGCTTAACTATAGTAACTGTCATCAGTAGCTCAAATTTCTTCCATCTGGTTTGACCATCCCTTTGGTTGAGGTGGGTGTTTTGAGATTGGTTGCACCCCCTTTGAGCTTGTTTGCAACCCTTAAGTCACCTTTGGTATCACCCCATCATCTATCATTAAAACCAATTTCCCAAGACCCTAGGACCTTGAAAACCTAGAAAACCTTAGATGGGGGATTACCTAATTGCTAAACCAATTAGCTCTTAAGTAAGCCCCTAACCCTCCCCTTCTCTATAAATAAAGAGGCCCCCCTCTTCCTTAAGGGTTGAAGAATTAAGAGTGAAAATTTTAAGCTTGAGAGAAAGAAAACCCTAGTGCACTCTTGAGCCAAAAATTCCAGCATGCTTTGTTTCCCCTTTTCAACCCATTTCCACCATTAGATCACCCCCTCTAGCCAAAACCTAGCCTCTAGCTATACTCTACACTTCCTATTTACCGAATCCTAGCTTTAGAGCCCATTTTCATTTCGATTAAACCATCGGAAGCATGCCAAAGCGAAGGACTTCCACGGTGCAACAAGGGCCCGTGAGCTCCGGCTCACCCCTCTCTTCCTTTACCTTCTTGGTGTCTCCTCCGTCCAAGGATTCAAGCCGTTACGCCGCTGAAATTTTGGTTTTGGCTCAAAGCCTAATAGGACCGTATTACCTTCAGGCAAGGGGAAACTCCGCCCTTATTTTTATTTCTTTTTATTTTATTTTGGCCATAGATAGAGACCGCTACATGCGGGTTGATTGGGTGCCTAAACCCTTCCCGATCGATAATCGAAGCCCCTACCCTAGAGCCTTTGGCAAAGACTGGTAAATTAGAGTCATATTTAGCACTTCGGTGCTCAAAATATTGATTTGAAGGTTTCTCGGGTCACCAAAAGCTCCGGGTGGCGACTCTACATTTCATCCAAAGCGAGCGCATCGCCGCGACGGGTTCGAGAGGATCCATGGTCGCACACAAGGGCCGCCCAGATTTGGGATCCTTGACTTCCACAGCACTAAATGGAGAAAAATTTATAACAATATAGGGACCTTCCCATCGGGATTTTAGTTTGCCAAGAAAGAATTTTAGTCTGGAGTTAAATAACCAAACCTTGCCACCAGGGATGAAGCTCTTTCTCAGTAAGCCCTTGTCAAAGAAAGCTTTGGACCGTTCCTTGTAGATCCTGGCATTGGCGTAGGCATCCATCCTCAGTTCGTCCAATTCGGACAGCTGCAGGGACCTGTGATGACCAACAGAAGTTAGGTTCATATTTAAGTTTTTAATGGCCCAATAGGCCTTGTGTTCTAACTCTACTGAGAGGTGGCAAGCCTTTCCATAGACCAGTCTGAATGGGGACATACCAATGGGGGTCTTATGGGTAGTCCTATAAGCCCACAGTGCATCATCGAGCTTGTCAGCCCAATCTCTCTTGTCAGTCCTTACTGTTTTCTCAAGGATGTGCTTAATCTCCCTATTGGAAATTTTAACTTGCCCACTTGTCTGTGGGTGGTAGGGAGTAGCAATCCTATGGGTAACAGAATATTTCTTGAGCAAGCTTTCGAAATTCCTGTTGCAGAAATGGCTACCCCCATCACTGATAATAGCTCTAGGGGTTCCAAATCTTGAGAAAATATTCTGCCTTACAAATTTGAGGACCACCTGGTTGTCATTGGTTCTTGTGGCAATGGCTTCCACCCATTTGGAAACATAATCCACTGCCACTAAGATGAACTGGTAACCATTAGAAGGAGGAAAAGGGCCCATGAAGTCTATACCCCATACATCAAACAGTTCTACAACAAGGATGGGCTGCAAAGGCATTGAATTTCTTTTGGATAACCCTCCTAATTTTTTACATCTCTCACTTGCCTTGCAATGCGTATGTGCATCTTTGAATAAAGAAGGCCAATAAAATCCACACTGCAGGACCTTGTCAGCTGTTTTTCTTCCACTAAAGTGGCCTCCACAGGCATTTTCATGGCACATGGCCAGAATACTGGGGACATCACTTTCGGGAACACATCTTCGAATGATTTGGTCTGCACAGTACTTGTATAGGCAAGGTTCCTCCCTGAAAAAATATTTGACCTGTGAGAAAAATAGGTCTTTGTCCATTTTGGTCCAGTGGGCAGGAATCTCTCCTATAACAAGATAATTCACAATGTGAGCAAACCAGGGGACCAAGGATTGGATTGTAAATACTTGCTCATCCGGGAAGGCATCATTTGTAGGACCATCAAGACATTTCTCCAACACAATTCTGGACAAGTGGTCAGCCACCACATTTTCCACACCCTTTTTGTCCTTGATTTCGATGTCAAACTCCTGCAGTAGGAGTATCCATCTAATCAGCCTGGGCTTAGCATCTTTCTTGGACAATAGGTACTTCAACGCTGAGTGGTCAGTAACGATTACAGTTTTAGATCCCAACAGGTAGGATCTAAACTTGTCCATAGCATACACCACTGCCAGAAGCTCTTTCTCAGTTGTGATATAATTCAGCTGAGCTTCAACCAGTGACTTGCTGACATAAGCAATGACCACAGGCAGCTTATCCTTTCTTTGGCCCAAGACAACCTATTGCCAAATCTGATGCATCACACATTAATTCAAAGGGCAGGGTATAGTCTGGTGTCTGGAGTACAGGGCAGAGGTAAGGCAGACTTTCAAGGTCTCAAAATCCTTTAGACATTCAGCCGAGAAGTAGAAAGGCACATCCTGGCAGAGCAGGTGGTACAATGTCTTGGCAATTTTGCTGAAGTCCTTAATGAACCTCCTGTAGAATCCTACATGCCCAAAGAAAGATTTGATTTGCTTGACTGTTTTGGAGGGGGCAGATTGGCAATGAGGTCAACTTTGGCCTTGTCTACTTCAAGCCCTTCTTTAGAGACTACATGGCCCAACACAATGCCTTGTGTTACCATGAAGTGGCTCTTTTCCCAGCTTAAGACCAGATTGGTCTCCTCACATCGTTGCAAAACTAGGCTGAGGTGTTGTAGACACTGGCCAAAACTGTCTCCATAGATAGAAAAATCATCCATAAAAATCTCCAAAAACTTGTCAATCATATCAGAGAATATGGCATACATACACCTCTGAAAAGTGGCTGGCGCATTACACAGCCCAAAAGGCATCCTTCTGTAAGCAAAGGTGCCAAAAGGACAGGTAAAGGTGGTTTTCTCTTGGTCTTGAGGATGCACAGGGATCTGGTTGTACCCTGAGTACCCATCAAGAAAACAGTAAAAAGCTTTTCCAGCCAATTTGTCCAAAATTTGATCAATGAAGGGGAGAGGGAAATGGTCCTTTCTGGTCTTAGAGTTGAGCTTTCTATAATCAATGCACACTCTCCAGCCAGTGGCCTCCCTGGCTGGTCTCAACTCTCCAGATTCGGTTTTAATAATTGTTATGCCAGATTTCTTGGGCACCACTTGGATAGGTGCCACCCAGTTAGAATCAGAGATGGGGTAAATCATCCTTGCATCTAGCAATTTAATGATCTCCTTGAGGACCACTTCCTGCATGTGAGGATTTAACTTCCTCTGCATTTCCCTGGAGGGTAGTGCTCCCTCCTCAAGATGAATCCTATGCATGCAGATTGATGCATCTATTCCTCCCAGATTGGCAATGGTCCAACCAATTGCCTTCTTGTGCTTCCTCAAAACTGTTAGCAATTTCTCTTCCTGCTCATTGGTAAGAGAGGAAGAGATAATCACAGGAAGCTTATCATCTTTCTCAAAGAAGGCATATTTTAATGTTTCTGGAAGCTTCTTGAGTTCCAGATCAGGGGCTTGTTGGGTGGATGGCAAAATTGGTGCATTGGTGGTTGGAGGAAGAGGCAGCAATGTAGGTTTTCAAATGGAATGCTGCACTGAGTCCACAGAAGACTTCAATGTGGTCATGTCTTTTGTTATCACAGCTGGGCTCTCTTCCTCCACTATATCCCAGACTTTAACTAAATTCCTGACAGTGTTGCTCCACTCCAGCAGAGTGGGCAATTCTTCATCCATAATTTCTTCTAGTACATCCACTGCAAAGCTCTCCTCATTGTCCTCTTGAGGGTACTTTGCACTGTTGTACACATTTAGCTCGACTTTCATATGCCCAAAAGTTACCTCCATGACTACAGACCTGCACTAAATGCATGCATTGGCAGTGGCCAAGAATGGCCTGCCCAAGATAGCAGGTATGGGATTAGTACTTTTGCTGCAGCCCATGTCCAAAACTAGGAAGTCAGCAGGATAAAAGAATTTATCTACCCCTACCAAGACATCCTCAATCATTCCCATAGGCCTCCTCTCAGATCTATCCGCCATCATTAGCACAATGGGGGTAGGTTTCAGCTCCCCCAAACCTAGCTGCAGATATACACTGTATGGCAGCAGGTTAACACTGGCTCCAAGGTCTAAAAGGGGCTTCCCGATTGTATGGTCTCTAATGATGCAGAGAATAGTGGGTATCCCTGGATCTTGCAACTTCTTAGGCATTGATATGTTAAATACAAAATTCACTGTATCAATTGCAAAGACTCTTTTGGACACATGGCCTCGAGCTTTTCTCTTTTGGGTACAGAGGACTTTCTGGAACTTTGCATAGGCTGGGACCTATTTAATTGCCTCAAGCAGGGGCAAATTGATTTTCACCTGCCTGAAGGTCTCCATCATTTCCTCCATTTGGGTATTCCCTTTCTCAAAAGGGACAGGAACACCCAAAGCATGAGGGAATGGCAGATGAGGTACTGCTGGTTCCTCAGCTTCTAGCTCATGACTAAACTTCTATTTTTTTCTTTTTTCTTGTTTTTCTTCCTGCTGAGGCTCAACTATAGCCTCTTTATTTTTCTCCTGCTGCAGGGTGGCAGGCAATTCTTGGCTCTATGTTCCAACAACATCCTCATCGCACTCATTCGAATAATCTGTGGAAATGACCCCTGCTGGTCTGTTACCCACCCAGTTGTCTATCAGCCTGTCAGACCTTCGGGTAGTGACAACATTAGTTTCCTCCAAATTTGAGGAAGCTTCTTCAATTAAAAACTAACCCTTGGGGTTAGCAACCGGCTGGCAGGCCAACCTCTCCTCATCTCTCCTAGCTAAGGCATTTGCTAGCTGGCCAATCTGCTCTTCCATTTTCTTTATGCTCTGACCATGAGAATTCACAGTCTGAGCCATAGACCCCAGGTTTTACAGTGAGGTCAAGAGTTGGTCCTCGAAAGAAGTATTTGTGGGTTGAGATGGGGGTAAGACCAATTGATTTTGTCGCTGGTGGGGCTGTTGCTGGTGTTGGAAATTAGATCTAGGGGCATATTCCTGATTGAACTGCTGCTGTGGCCTTTGGGGTAAGGCCAACATCTACTGGGGCTGCATATAGTTGTCTTGCCTCCACCTCAGATTTGGGTGGTCTCTCCATTCGTAACCAGCATTTTGGTGTTGGTATCCATATGGCTGTCTGTTGTAGCCACCAGATTTTTGCTGGCCAAAAGATTGCGCAGCAGCAGCATGTTCCAATACCAATTCAGGATATTGCCCTGTAGATGGACATTCCTCCACTGTGTGTTGTGGGGACTGGCATATCAGACATGCCTTCGTCACATGAGCAGCCCTTCTGGGTTGGATCACATTCAGTAATTTGTCAAACTTCATAGAGAGGTTTGCCATCTGCAGTTGCAGGTCATTGTTCCCTGACACCTCATAAACGTTTTCTCTTGTCAATGCAGCAGGCCCCACTTTTAACTCAGACTCCTAACTAGTTCTTGCCAGGGATAGCTTTTGAAAAGCATTTTCACTGATTACTTCAAACAATTCCCATGCCTCATCCGCAGTCTTGTGCATGTAGGTTCCACCACAAGAGGCATCAACCATATCTCTATTTTTCTCATCAATCCCATTATAGAAACTTTGTACAAGCTGCCAGTCTGGGATCTTGTGGTGGGGGCATTGTTTGAGCATTTCTTTAAACCTATCCCAGGCTTGATTAAAGTCCTCAGTTGGGGATTGGGCAAAAGCAAGAATCTCCTTCCTCAACTGGCTAGTTTTGCTCTCAGGAAAGAACTTTGTCAGGAACTTGGTCTGCAAGTCTTTCCATGTAGTGATGCCATTGTTGGGAAGAGTGGTCAGCCAGGTACTAGCCCTATCCTTCAGAGATAAGGGAAAGAGCATGAGCCTAGTAGCCTCAGGTCCCAAACCAACAATATTAAATGTGGTGCATAAGGCTAAAAATTGGTCAATATGCCTGTAAGGGTCCTCCTTGCTAAGCCCATGGAAAGAGGGCAGCATCTGGATGATAGAGGTTTTAATTTCGTAATTCCCCTGAACATCAGGGAATTGAATGCTAAATGTAGAGTTATAGTCATCCGGAGCATTCAACTCCTTGAGAGTTCGGGGTTGTTCTTCACCCATGAGTACTGTCTCGGATTCAATTTGGGGCTCAACTGTGGTGTGCCTGTTTCTTCTAAGTCTTCTACCCCTTTCTAGCTTCGGGTTGAAAGGCTCTAGAGTAGGACTAAGAGATCTCCTACCTAGCATACACACACCACCAGCAGGGGCAACTCCTTGCAGGCACATAGCACTGGACTCAAAGAATTTATCTAACAAATTTATAGCTATCTAAGAAAATATAAATTTAAAACTATCCTTAATACTGCTATGGAAATTGTAAGAGAAATAGACAGAGTTTTAAAGGTTAGAGAATTTGCAAACAGAGGTAGCTAAACTCCAAATGCAGTCCACTGTCCTTCTCTGCGGCTGTCTAGATCTGCAAGAAAGATTCAAAATTACATCAGCAGCATCAATTATTCACATCTACAAAGAATACTAAAAATACAAAAATCCTAGGGGCTACTATTAGATCACTTTCCCCGACGACGGCGCCAAAAACTTGTTGTTGACTCTCGGTGTGCTTGCTTTATGTGTTGGTGGTAAAAACAATTTAAAATCATAGAAAGAGTAAAACAGGGGATGGAATCAGCACAACTGAGAAATCCTAGACCTGCAAGATACAGGGTCCATATGTAGCAAGTTTTGATAAGTAAGAGTTTGTCCCACAGGGAAACGTGATCTACAGCTCCAAAGGAGCCATCTCTAGTAGTCCCTCCAGATCTGACTACAGATCTGGCAGTCCTAAAAGGAGGGGAGTTTAAGGTTACTTATTCTAAGTATTCTAAGATAGCCTAACGAGTTAACTACAGAAAGGGTTGAAAAGACGGATGGATTGTGGAAAATAAATATAAAAGGGTGAGAAGTAGTTTATTGAGTCTAGATCAGAGGAGTTTTTGTAACTCAGATTCAGATCTGATGTTATGAAAATCCTGTCCAATGGCTACATTATCACCAAAGAGGAGGAAGAATTCAACTCATCCCTGTTCCATGTTCCAATCCCTTAAGGTTATAACCTGTCCACTTAAATGGTCACAGACTATCCCATAGGGGAACCATAGTCCAGAGATGGGTCAAAACAAATTAATCATTGTAGGCACTACTTCATCCAGGCTACAAGCTCAGGGAATCCATAGGGAACCTCAACCTCTAAAGCCCTATGTGTGGGGCTAAGGCTGTATAGGACCATGGTAGCCCAGACACATAGAACCAGTAAGAGATTGAGTACCACCTTAGATCTAGTTGTCAATTGCTTGAGTGGGGCTGCAATGGTCCAGTCACAAGCCTACAATCTCCATAACCAGATCAGATCTAACATCTAATGGTGGGTTTATACAAATATATGGGGAGTCTGCCTCTGCACAATCTCCCACCAGGCTTAACAGCTCAGGCTCGGGGAAGAAGGATCCATCTTGGATCGGTGGATTGGATTCACCCTAAGGCTATAACCTGTCCACCTAAATGGTCATAGACTATTCCAGAGGCTATCCTCCACACGGAGCCCAAGACAAAATAAGTTAATTGCTGTTACCACCATGGTCACAAGGCTATCAGCTTAGGCTTCCATGGGGATTTCAGATCTAGTGGATCCTGTGGTGGGGCTATGGCTATAAAGGACCATGATAGCCCAAACACATAGGTCACTTGGATCTGAATGGGTCCTTAGAATCAGTCCTCCATTGCTTTTAAGCACAGCCAAAGCAATGGCGGATCACAAGGCAGCAGCCTTGCACAGAACAGCTAACAAATACACAAATCCCATAAGAGTACAAATCCTATTACACAAACTCCATTAATCTAATCTCAATAGACATACAAAGGCATGGCCAGCAAGTGTTGAGCCATGGAGAGAAGAAAAAGAAAAAGGAAAACTACTTATAGCTATAGAGAACAGAAAAGAAAACGATCTCAGATCAAAAAGTCTAAAGAATTCCTAAAAGAAAGATCAATCCCTAAACCTAAACTAGGCTTAGGTTTATATAGCAGTGGTTGTGGCGGTGCATTAGGGTTAGGAAACCCTAATTTTAGTGATGCCACGTGGCACATTAATGATCCTTGGATGCCTCGGGGCGCATGCATAGAGATTTGAGCGTGGAAGTGCGTGCCCTAATCCTTGGAAATCCCCAAAAAGTCCTCTGCAGAATGTTGGAAGTTGGAGTTCAGAGCTTCGCCAGGTTGCAGTCGATTCCCAGACTTGTTGCGTGGTAGCTCTAGTCTTCGCGTGGTTGAGTTTAACATTAAAGCTTCAGACGTCGCGTGGTTGCAGCTTCTTGATGCTTTGAGCAGTCGTGAGGTAGATAGTTAAGCTCTGACTAGGGTGGGCTTCGCGCAGTTGGATTGATAATTTGTGAATAGCGCGGGAACTGTGCGAGCTTTCCTCTTCACTTCGGGAGGTTAATTGTGGCTTTCGGGAGGCTGCTTTCTTTCTGAACAGTGCGAGAGGTTCTCTTGATATTTGCATCCCGCGGCAACTGCGTGACAGCTGCGCGAGGCAGGATTCTGAAGCTCTCTCTCCTCAGCTGTTCTGAGTGAACCGCGCGAGGGTGAGAGGGGTCATCTTGAACTACGCGAGAGATGTGTGACCTTTAACTTCTAAACTTTGCGAGAGCTACACGACTCAAGGCTTCTGATGTTTTGCGGTCACTCTACTGTGCGAGAACTTGTTTGTGAAGTCTTGGGACTTCACGAGGACTGCGCGAAGTGTATTTTTCAGAATCCTCTGGAGCTTTGTCAGCTGCGCGAGGCTCTTCTATGGTCTGGATTCGTGGTTCATTCTTCTGAGAGACTTTTGGTGTCAAAACAGGCTCCTTAGCAGGATTCATGGCCTTATTGCCCTGCTATTTATTACCTACAGAAAACACTTAACAAGCATTTATTAGATGGCTAAGGGTCTAATCAAAGGCTAAGTTAAGGGGTGAAAAGTGGTACTCTTCAGGTCTTAACACCCCGTGGGCCGTATACTATCTCAGGCCCCTCCTCGTGGCCCTCCTCAGGAATATGCTCACCCTCGCCTGACATGCTGGGGCAACAAAAGGCAACTGTCCATGAAAGAAGCAAACCCTAGATTGATCAGATGGATCCTCCTATTGTAGAAGTTTGATCTTCAGATCAAAGATAAAGAGGGAGTAAAGAATGTGGTTGCAGACCACTTGTCCAGGATTTTAAGTGCTGATTATGCAGACATACTTGTGAAAAATTGTTTCCTTAATGAACAACTTTTTGCCATAAATGTGAGTGTTCCCTGGTTTGCCAACATAGTCAACTACCTTGTTGTTGGTAGGATTCCCCCACATTGGTCTAAGATTGAAAAGGACTTGTTCTTTTCTCAGGTCAAGTATTTTCTATAGGAGGATCCTTATCTTTATAAGAGTTGTGCAGATCAGGCGGTGAGGAGATGTGCTCATGAATGTGAATTTCACAGCATTCTTACAATGTGTAATGAACAGGCCTGTGGAGGTCACTTTAGTGGAAAGAAGAGTGCTACAAAAGTGTTGCAGTGTGGATTTTACTGGCCCTCTTTATTTAAAGATGCTTTTGCACATTGCATAACATGTTCAAGATGTCAAAGGATTGGTAGCCTGTCAAGAAGAAATTCTATGCCTCTGCAACCCATTCTTGTTGTGAAACTATTTGACATTTGGGGGATAGATTTCATGGGCCCTTTCCCTCCTTCAATGGGATTTAACTTCATCCTTGTGGCAGTAGCTTATGTCTTCAAATGGGTGGAAGTTTCTTCCACAAGGAAAAATGACCACAAAGTAGTCGTCAATTTTGTCAAGGAAAATATTTTCTCTAGATTTGGCACCCCTAGAGCCATCATCAATGACGGGGGCATCCACTTCTATAACAGACACTTCGAGAGCCTGCTCAATAAGTATGCTATCAAGCATCAGATTGCTACTCCCTATCACCCACAGACCAATGAGCAAGTGGAGACTTCCACTAGGGAAATCAAGCATATCTTGGAGAAGACAGTGAGGACTGATAGGAAGGACTGGCCAATGAAATTGACTGATGCTTTGTGGGCTTATAGGACTGCCTATAAGACCCCAATTGGAATGTCCCCATTCATGTTGGTCTATGGCAAAGCATGTCATCTACCAGTAGAGTTAAAACACAAGGCTTATAGGGCCATTAAAGCCTTAAATTTTGATCTAACTACTGCAGGTGCAAATAGGAAACTGCAGTTGTCTGAGTTGGAGGAATTGCGACTGGATGCTTATGCCAATTCAAGAATTTACAAGGAAAAGACTTAGGCTTTCTATTACAAAATCCTTCTTTGGAAGGAATTTGTTGAAGGTTATAAGGTATGACTTTTTAACTCCAAACTTAAGCTTTTTCTAGGAAAATTGAAATCCAGATGGGATGGACCTTACATTGGGCTACATGTATGCCCTTCTAGAGCTATTGAGATCATGGACCCTACTAATGGAAGGGTTATGAAAGTGAATGATCAGAGGCTAAAATTATTTGTAAATAATATAGTGGGTCCTATTGAAACCATTAACCTTCAAGAACCTCCCACTGTTGAGTGATTTTCAACCTTGTAAACTTTGTAACATATTTATCATTTATGTGTTGTTTACTTTGCAAATTTTAGTTTTTGCCTAGCTTTTCAATTAGTATAATGTCTGTGAAGTGGTGTGTTCTTTGATGATTGTATTTGCTCATAAATGTGTTAGATTTGACTAGTGCGGAGTGGTGATAATGGCTTGTGTTGATTATGAACAGTGCACATTGAAGAAGTGAACATATGTGCAATGTTGAGAGCCCTCGAGAGGTTTAATTTATTATTCGAGAGGTTCTAAAGGTGTATTGAGTGTATTCGAGAGGTTCTGGGAACCTGTCGAGAGGTTCTGCCACTGAAAGGCAACCTCTCAAACCCTATTTTCTGAAGAACCTGTACTTGTCGAGAGGTTGGAAGAACCTCTCGAACTCTTCATTCTGGAGCTATCTGTGCCTTAAGAGGTTTGGGAACTAATCGAGGAGTTCTTTCTTCAATTTTTTGAACCCTTCAATGAGTTTAATCTGTTCAACAGGTTAAAATGAACTACTTGCAAATTTCTCGAGAAGTACATTTCTGAAGCATTCAACCTATCAAAGTCGTGTTTCTAGGTTTTAAAACCTTTCGACAAGTTCATTTTGGCCATCTGCTCCTTCTGCTCGAAACCTTTCTCTCAATCCTCATGTGCACTGCTTTGCTCCTTTCTTATCTAGCTCACCGGTTGCACTTCCATCCACTTTGTACTTCTTCCGGTTGAATCAATTGTGTGAAGGCATCATTTTGCACAAAGTCTCTTTAGATTTGGTGTTCTGTGCTTCATTTGCGGAGAAACCCTAGGTTTTGGGTAAATTCTTCACCATCTCAGTTCCTGTGAATTTTCAGTGCTATGGTTTTTTATTATTGGGGAAATTTATTTGGTGTGGGAAATTTGCTTGAAGTGAAGTAGAGCTGTGCTGTGATTTTTAAGAGGTTTTGTGTGTAATTAGCTAGGGTTCTGTATTTTTAATAGCCAACCCCAACCAATTTGAGGACTCCTTGACCAGCTTACTCCAATCTTCTCCAAAATCTAGTAGAAAATCTAGTAGAATAGCCTCCTCCCAGTCTCAAGTGGATCCACCTACAAAAAGGAAGTTGAGTATGGCCAAAACCAAGAAATCTCAGAGATCTAAAAAGGCCAAGACCAGTGTGAAAAATAATGAGGAGGTACCTGTGCTACCTGAGCCTATACCTGAATTTAACCTCCTCACTACTCCCAATGAGTTTGTGGATGCATTGAGTCTAATTCCTGAGAAAACTTTTGATATACCTTACTTTACTAAGGTAGAAGGGGGTAATGGCACCATAGCCTATTTGGAAAAGGCTTCTTTGAGACCTCTTTTGACCCCATTGAAAGAGAAACTGTACCCCATATTGGTAAAACTTTGGTATCAAATCATAAGATTGAAAAAGACTCCTGGGATAACTGACCCTGTGCTTGTAATCTTGATTAATGACTGGGATTTTGTGGTGGATTACAAAGACATTGGACTAGTGTTGGGGATTCCATTTTAGTATGATACTTCTTGTGGTTTAGATGCCCCTTACAGTGTTTCATTTAGGGACATGGCCCACCACTTGACTCAAGGGATAGTGGGATCTGGAGAGTCCCTGATGAGGAGAGATTTGGATCCCTGCTTATTTTTCATAGATACAATTATGAGAAAAAATGTTTTTGTATCTGGGCATCAACAAGAGAGAAGACACCCCATTGTGGATGCCCTCTATTCTTTCTCCAAGGGGCAATTTTCCAATGCCGCTGAGATGATTTTCAAGGGGATGGTTGATATTAATGGGAAGATCAAGAAGAGGTAACTTGTGCTGGGTTTGCCCTACAATAGGCTCATTACTGGTTGGATGAAGAAAGGGAAGTATGTTTAGAAAAGGGAGAGCTTACTATGGACTTGCCTCCTATGGAATTTGGGAAGAAGTCATGGTCAACCAGCATGACCATGATGGGAAGAAGAAGCCATCTGAGGGTCCTTCAGAAGAAGCTCCTATGGTCACCATAGTAGTTGTTGACATTGCTACTACTACTGACAGTTCAGTATTTGTGCCCATAACCTCTTCAGTTGCTGCAGCAGAATTATTAGCAGGCACCACTATGATCACCACCTTTGCTACCAGTCTGGTACCAGCCACAATCACCCCACCTATTCTTTCATCTTCCATGCTTACTAGTTCCACTTCCATACCTTCCACAATCACCACCACCATCCCTATGTCAGCTCCTTTCGCTCCCACATTCCCATTTACCTTACCTATTCCCACCATAAAAAGAAAATACCAGAGAAAAACTCTTCACCTAGGCCCAACTACCATTGCACTTAGCCCATCCATTTCCCTATCTCCACCATGTCCTTTCATTCTAGCTCCTGAACCTACTGATATACCCAGCACTACCTTGGTCCCACCTTCCCCATTTACATATGATGACAGTGAGCCTATGGCCACTGACATTGAACAAACCACCACAATTGCCCTTTTACCCCTATTTGAACCTAATGAACTACTTGAACCCATTACCTCCCCTACCCATTCCATTCCTTTTTTCCCCACCCATGACCATGACCACCTCACAACTGACGGGTACTCTGCCATGATGGGTTCCATTATGGAGGATATTAGGCATGAGTACACACCCCTCCCAAACTCTCCACAGCCTACCCAATTTATCCACGCCCCAACTTCACCTTTCCAACCAATCTCAACCTCTCAACCATCAACCTCAACTATCTTAGACCCCTTATCTCAAATATTTTCCCTCCTTACCTCACTGTAAATCCAACTCCTGGCCAATACCCAAAATCAAGCTTCCCTCCAAACCAGCCTACAATCCATCTAGCTCACCCGTCAAACCTACACCCCACCAGCCCAGTAGCCTCCACCTATACCAGTACCTGTACCCACCACCACCTTCATCCTAACCTTCAATTAATTAATTATGCTGAAATAAAATAAATCAACTAATTAATTATACTAAAAAGATAAAAAAAGCAATTAATTATTTCTAAAATTCTTTAAAAAAAGGGGGTTTGTGCCCGCTATGCTAAGGAGGATTGGCCTCATTCCCGAGTACCCTCCGTAAATTCCCTTGGGCAAATCGGATGGCTGAGATTAAAGATAAATTGAATTTTAGACTGTATAATAGTTTTTTGGATTTTTTGAAATTTATTTCGGAATAATAATTATGAATTAAGATATGAGCTAGAATGATAAAAACTAAAATTAATATTTAGGAGTTTTTGAGATATTAAAATAAGGAATTAAAATTAAAATTAAAATTTCTAGGACTAACTTCGAGTCCGAAATCAGAAAGTCAAACGGTGTGATTAAGGATTGGCTCTAGAATCCAAGGATTAGAACCAAAAATTAATGATAGGACTGAAAATTAAGATTTTAGAACAGAATTAAAGTCAAGGGTCGATAAATTAGACTGTATGATTAAGGACTGGTTCTGAATTAAGAGAATTTGAACCAGATATAAAATATTTGCGGTCTAAAAAAAAAAAGGTGCTACGTTCTAGGACTGAAACTTAAAACCTATGATTAAAACTAAGAGAAATCCTAAATCTATAGGCTAGAAGTTATGGTCGAAAACTAAAAATTAAATTTTTACCTAGGGTCGGGGCTGCAGAGAGGAATCTCAAAGATTCGAAGCTTCAATCTTGAAATCATGACTAGGTTGCTCTACGGGTTTGTCCTCTGAGTTCTCTGGTTTCAGAATCCTAAAAGAAATCTGTTCTTTCTTGAAAATTTGCCCAGCTTCTCAGGCAAATTAAGAAGAAAATCTTTTATAGGTTTTTCTTCAATTACGTGCCCTTTTTTAGGTGTTTAACTAAATTACGCGTCAGTTTCCCGGAGCTTAATCACTTTGAGTTGGTCACCGACTCAGTGAGCGACCGGCTGACTTGCTCAGCGAGTTTCCTAGTCCTAATAGCATTAGGGCTAATTGTGCGCTTGTTAGGACGTGTGAAATCCGATTAAGCATTTCTTTAGAAGCGCTCAATCAAGGAAACTTAGGGGTCAAGGACTATGAGGCTAGATCAGGCATAGGCCAATTGTACGCTGATGGTGGAGCGCTCAATCCAATCATGCGTCTGATGTCAGGCGCGTGATCGAGTCTTGAGATGGTCTGGGAAAGGAAGTTTGGTCTGAAAGGGGGATTGATTGCGCGTTTGTGGTCTAGCGTGCAATCGAATTTTATGCAGCATTTTAGGCGCTTAATTCGCGGTTGTCCGAGTCTGGTCTGTATTCTGAAATGCAAGGCTATTGTTTTAGCCTACATTCTGACTATAGACTATTATTTCTGTATATAGTCTCCCTACGTTGGGTCCTGAGTCACAGAGCTATTATTTCAGCCTGTGTTCAGCCATGTACTATTGTTTCAGTTCATGGTTTCGCATTAGGGTTATGAAGTCAAAGGTTGATTGAACAAAATTATATATTCGAAGAGGGAAAAATAGGAGTATCTACAAATGCCCCTCTTCGGCAGGCTCTTACGAAGTAAGAACGCGAAGAGAAGTAAACACCCCTCATTCTAGGTGTCTTCTCATTTCTCTTGGAAAGCAAAAATGTTAATTAGTGATGCGCTGACATGATAGGCTTAGCTTTCTTATCTATCAGCGCAAGCTAAAATGGAGCATTTGAAGGGCAAATGGTAGCTGTCGAAGGGCACATTCTAGGTCTATGGGTGCATGGCACATCTCGCTGCATGGCGCGGGCAAACAGAGGGATTTTACGCAATCGAGATATCGGGGTGTTAATCAAATGTCCAAAATAAGGTCCAGGGACAAATAATATTAAAATTAAGTATTATGTAATATCAAAGGGTTTTGCAAGTCATGTCAGATCAGGCGCGTCATTGCTTTCACCAATGCGTGTCAAGCATTCCTTTTCCAATAAGCATTTGGATGTTCTTACTCAATGTTCAGTTTCCCAGGGGAATGGCTGGTTTGGGCTGCTAATTGAGGTATGGGTCTTGTGAAGTGTGCTCAATTGAATTCTGCGCAGTGGCGCATGCGCTTGATTCATCTGGAGTCGACCTCTAAGTTGAGAATTCTAGTGTCTAAACAAACGATTATGTGCAGTGGAGTGTGCGCTTCATTGCGAGTTTAGGAGTCGGTATATTGGGAATTCTAGTGCTAATGTGTCTGAACAAATGATTATGCGCAGTGGAGTATGTGCTTAATCCAATTTTGCACAGTGGAATATGAGCTTGATTATAAGTTCAGGGGTTGGCCTGTAAGTTGGGTATTCTAGTCCTAATGTGT
The DNA here is from genome assembly GCA_021018995.1 of Chloranthus sessilifolius. Lineage (NCBI taxonomy): Eukaryota > Viridiplantae > Streptophyta > Magnoliopsida > Chloranthales > Chloranthaceae > Chloranthus > Chloranthus sessilifolius. Next base: position 127,654,856 of record CM037589.1, on the reverse strand, counting down.
CCGAACAAATGATTCTGCGTAGTGGAGTATGCGTCGGATCCAATTCTGCGTAGTGGAATATGCGCTTGATTGCAAGTTCAGGTGACTTAGGAGTTAAAGGTCAGGTTGTAAGTGTAATTTATTGCGCGCGAGTGGTGGGGCGCTTAATCAGTTCTTTTTTTTTTCGTTTGGCATTTAAAGAAAGGTGAGTTGGGTCTATTTATCTTATTGCTTTGTTCTTCTCTTTCTTCTCTTTTTTTATTGTTTTTGCTTTTATTTTATGAAGTAAAGGGTTTTTTTTTTTAAATAAAGGGGTTTGGAAATTTTAAAATTTTAGGGATTTTAAGTTAAGATCAATTTGGTGGTAAAATAGCGAAAAATGTGGCTTCCATGATGTCGCTGAGCAAATCCACTGGTACGGGATTTGTGGACCCGACCGTTGTTATGGTTTTCAAGACGACACTTTGCATGCCAGATACTCCGTTTAAACTTCTCGGCGAATACTAATGATTATCTCTTATGGGAGGACTATAGTGATTAGTAAGTCGAGAGAGATGGGTTTTGAAAACATTTGACTTAATCCTAGCTAACCATATATATTTGCAATATCGAGTAATTGAAAAGTGGGTAGTACTTACCTGGGGGTGATACTTACCTCGGTTGTGCGTAGCTTGTGGCAGGATTGGTGATGTTTTAGTGTCGCGATGGGACTTTGGGGATTTCTCCTCTTCAAGTCTACTGCGACAGGGCTTGGTGGTTGTGATGTGATGCCTTGGGAGAAATGATGTCGCGATGGGACTTGGAGATTTCTCTCTTTCTTTGGCTGTGTGCTGGGTGAGTCCTGGTAGGCCGTGGGGATCAATTCAAGAGAGAGAGAGAGAGCTCTTTGCTTTAGTGATGGGACACGCTCAATCTTTCCCTCTTTTCATCATACGACATGGCATGTGCTGTCTGAGCCTTCATTTTTTTTTCAGGTAGTGATGTTCGTGATGGGGTGTCGACTAAGCGTAGTTAGTGGTGGAGTGCTCGTGTTCTCAGGAGATTTGCGCAATGGGACGTTGGTGTCGTTCTTGGCAGATCTCGGGTTATAAAAGAAATCATGTTGTGGTTGCATCATGATTGGCTTCGTCTTTGGGCGGTTTGCTTTTAGCTTTTCGCGATGGGTTATGAGGGTATGGTTAATTATTGCAATGGGACTAGATATTGAGGTGATATTGCATGTGTACACATTATCACGATGGGGACGGGCGTTGTCAATGCTTCCTTCTCGTGTAAGGGTAAGCGACGGGATGGGTGAGTAAGAATTTTTGCCCCTATGCGATAAAAGGTATGAGGGTGTAGATTTGCTCCAAAGTCAAGTATTGCGTGTCTATTTTAGGTCGCTCAATTCGATCGCGCACCTATTTTCAAGCATGCGATCTCAGGCTTCAGGAGCTGTTTACACATGTGGGAGTATGCGTGTGATTGTATTCCGCGTTATAATATAAGTGCATGAACGGAGCATCACCAGGTCAGTGTAGGGTGACTTTTTAGGTTGCGCGGTAGCAGTGTATCATTTGATAGATTTAAGCGGTTCATGGAGTGCGCGCGATCGGAGCGTCGCGCAGTTGGCATGGGCAATGACTTATTTGCAAGCTTGGGTGGCAGTGCGTGTTTTGGATTATGCGAATTGTGCGTGGCGCGTGATCGAATTAAACGCACGTGTCTAAGCGCGTGATTAAGTTCGTACTCTATATAAGCGATAGAGCTTTCATTTATGTTTCATTCTCTGGTTTAGTCTTGAGTTTTGACCTTTTTTTGTATATTTTGTATTCTGAAGTTTGTCTTTTAGCGATGTCGGGTGATCCAACCGTTCAACTAGGATGTCATTTCTTCTTATATTTATTATTTCGCGTGATCTCCATCTTGAGGGGATGCTCATGGGCGGCATTATTCTGAGAATGAACAGTATTGGAAATGAGTACGCTTGTCTTCACATCGATCCTTTTTAGGGAGCATTGATGGCAGCGTTGAGGAGGCGGGGGTGGAGTAAAAAGTGGAGGGATGTGTTTCCTAACCAATGCTCCCTGAAGTCTCCGATTGGACGCTCAAAGCAGACTCTGCTCCTCGCTTTGTCTCAGTTTTTAACCCAGTCTTCATTTTGGGTTGTAGGTTAAAGTTTTAGGTTTTCATTTTGGGTTGTAAATTCAGGAGGTATGCCTCCAGTGATACTTGTAAAACTTCTGAGTTATGAATAAAGGGGCATTTCTTTTGTTTTATTTTATCGTGCTTGTTTATTCGTTTAATCTTATTAGCAGATTAGTTGGATTTATTTGATTTGTTTGACTTAGTTTTGATTTTAATTTTTAGAATTCATTCCAAATTTATTCAGGGCTTATCCCGAGGTTAATTCATTTTATTGAGCTTGGTTTGGAGGGTTTACATGGTTCTGTTTGGTTTGTTGGGGCATTTTTTTTTGTCTTAAACCAGTTAGGGTCTCATTTTAGAGAGTTTTTTTTTTGTTTTGTCTGGTTTAAGGTTTGATTTTTAATTTGAGTTTTGGTCTTTTGTTTGATTCAACATGAGGCTTAAAAGGGGTGAGTTTTAAAAGTTTCTAGATGGGTGTTAAATGTTTAAATCCTACTGGTTCATCTAGACTTGGAGAGATTGATGTTTCTTAGGGGGTTAAGTGTTGTGTGATTATTGGTTCATCTGAGTCCGTCATGGATTGTGGTCTTTCAAAGGGGGTATGTGTTTGGTTTAGATTTAATTGGATTAGAAAGGTTTAAAGGTGTGACACTTGTCATAAGGTAATTCAGGAGGTATAGTTTATAAATGTGTGAGCTAAATGTTATTAGGTTTTTCTTGTTTTGAATTTTATTTCAGGTTTGGGGTTAAGAGTTTTGGGACATTTTTGTTGTTTGTGTATTAATTTGTTTATTAGTGTCTTTTCTTCCTTTCTTTTCGGTATCCTGGGTGTTGGACCTGAAGAATTGTGTTTATTGCGTGAATTCTTGAGAATGGACGAGATTTGGAATGCAGGGTAGCAGTCGAATTGCTGCCATGCTAAGGGAAGAGATGGAGGAGAAAAATGTGGTAGAAAGGAAACCTAAGGATAACGCAGGGTCAGAATTCTCGTGACCGATGCCTATTTTTTCTCGGTAGGCTCTGCAGATCTCGTATTAGTTGCTCTTCCTTATTATGGTTTTCAAGGTGAGCTTCTAAGGGTGGATTCTGCAGGTCCTGGGTGGCTTTCCGTGAGCCACTCTTTCTTTTCTGCCAGTCCGGGGCAAGGGGAAGAGGTTATTACGATTAGGATTCGTTCAGGGCACTTCCCCCCACCAGGCTTCTCTAAGATTTCTAGTTTCTTGAATAAATCCGGATTCGGGCATTGCCTGAACGTGTTGGTTTTATGTTTCCCGTTTTAAGCTGTATATTCAGAGAGTATGCCCTTGGTGTATTTTGTAATTATTTATTTATTTATGAAGTGATGATATTTTTCTTTTCATTTGTGGCAACTTAGTAAATTTTGGTTTATTTGGTAGCTTGCTTCTATTTGTTTTGAGTGTGATGCTTATTTATTTAAATTTGGTCTAATCTTATTTATCTATTCTGATCTGGGATATTCTTGGAGCAGTTTTTTTTTAGTTCAGTTTCAAGTGAATGGATGACGGGGGGCATTTTTTTTTAGTTTTTCTTTAGTCTTGGTATTAGTTGGAGTGTTTAGGTGATGTTGGGGATATTTTTCTTGTTTAGTTTTGCCTTAGTTGGGGTAAGTTTTTTTTGTTTAGTTTTGATTGGAGTGTGTAAACGGTGTCGGGGCATTTTTTGTGATTTTGGTCTTAGTTTGGAACATTTTCTTTTAGTTACCGGGGTGCATATTTCTTTGAGCCTGGAATGTTTTGGGATTGGGCTTAACAAGGGCGTGGTTTAGGCTAATAATTAGTGTCGGAGAACAACAAAATTTAGGGCTGTGAACGTGCTGTCCTGGGCATTTTTTTTGTGTTTCTGGGGAATTACGCACTTCACTCCGAGCGCATAAATTAATTATGTGCCATAGGGTGGACGCGCATTCAAAGCGTCAAAGTGTATTTAAGCATCAGTTTCTCGTCGTTTGTCCGAATTAAACGTAGGGTACTGGGCGTGTGATTAGGGCGGTGGCTGGTCACTGTGTGGGTGACTATTTGCATTCTCGCACCACTGTGTGGATGCTTGAAGTGATTACGCACTGAGTAGGCTGTGTGCAACCAGATGGCCATGTTAATTTAGGAGGGCGACAATTGGTTTACGCGCTTAAGACCGATCGTGTGATTTGAATTAAGCGCGGTGAGTGTGGTGCGTGATTAGTTTGCATGCCTTGATTTATGCGTACGATTCAGTTGTTCCCTATAAATAGTTCAAAACTTTTCCTTTTCGTTGAGCGATCCGTATTAGTCTTCGATTCTTTGTTTCCTTGCTTCTTTGTGCTCTATTTTTCGTGTTTTCGTGATATCTCACGATCTGATCATCCATTTTAGGCGTCGTTTCTTCAGTTTTCTTTAGTTTTTTGAGCTCTTTGTTCTAGGATGGAGTCTGAGGGTGGTAGTAGGCACAATATTACTATTTTTAAGTTGGACATGATTTTAGGGGCGAAGATGGGTGAGACTTCTGAGGCTCGGACCGACGTGGTCAGGGAGGTGGAAGTTGGGGAGGTAGTTAGAGAGGAGGTATTGGAGGGAGATACCTGAGGGTGAGAGGGTCGAGGGTGAGATACTTGAGGGTGAGAGAGCTGAGGGTGCGGATGAGAAGCACTAGGGTGAGGAGCATCGAGATTGCAGACACTTCCCACTGGAGGATTTCTTCGCTCGAGGCCGGGTAAGCATTTATGAGCAATAGTTCTTCCATTTTCTTAGTCACATAGGTTATGACATAGGCTTCTTAGGATTTGAAAACCCTTCTAATTTATGTCAAACATGCATTGATCCATGGTTGTGTGTTGACTCATGCATCATAACGGCATCTAGAGACAAGTCATGCTTTTATTCAGTCATTCTTATCATGTTTTGTGTGTTTATTGTAAATTATTATTGTGTTTAAGGCATATTTGACTTGATTTTAGTTTTAAATTCATTTATCTTTCGTCATAGGTATGTGTTAGTCTTACTGTTATTGTTTGTGTTTCATTCAATAGGAGCCCTCGCAGCTGGCTATCAGCTCGGCATGGACCGAATCTCATACTTGGTACCATGCCTTATCGGAGCTCCAGCGAGCACGGCTGGTGTCTTTCAATTTCGGACCGATCCTGGAGCTAGAGCCCTTTCATGTCGATCGTGGCCTGATCGCGATAATTTTGAAGAGGTGGAGGGAGGAGAATCAGGCGCTTCTCTTTCTAGTAGGCATGATGTTACCGACTCTGGAGGACTGGGTCCGTATCACCGGTCTTCGTTTTGAGGGCGGGCTGATTATAGGGTGGATGGCAGAACATTATTTGGAGGTGTGTGAGGATATTTTGGGTGTGCTGTATAGGTCGAGCAGCTCGGGGCTGGGTGTATTTCAAGTCACTTGATTTTTTGATACGTTTCCCAGTGGCCTCGTCCCCTCGAGGTGCCCTTCGGAGGCGAAGGTGACCGATGAGGCGCGTTGTGTGGTAGTAGCGGGTCGGGAGCCTATAGTGAAGCCGGGGTTTGTTGTGGATAGGGTGCTTCAAGCATTTTTGATGCACTTCTTTGGTGCGGTACTCTTCTCTTCTTCAACTCGAGGAACCGTTACCGGGCTATTTTTAATGGTTCTCGGGGACTTGGATCGAGTCCCCACCTATGCGTGGGGCGCGTCCACATTAGCACACCTCTATGACCAGCTTTACTGTCGAGGACAGGGTGTCGCATTGATTGAAGGTTTCGTTTCGCTCATCCAAGTGAGTTTTAGTTAATTGGCATGATGATGTCTTTAGTTTGGTTAATTTTTGATCGTTTAATGGTAACATCTATTTATTGTTTATTCCTGTGTGTCATTGTTATTGTTGTTATTTTCCTTTTCAGTTTTGGGCATATGATCATTTCGCTTTTCTTCGTCCGAGAGTTTCGTTAGAGGTGACATTCACATTTCCGTGGATGCACGTGTGGAGGGAGGCGTTGAGGGGTCGTCGCTGGTCTTTGAATCTTCAGATCGCATGTGGTCTCTTTGAGGATATGCACACGGGGTAAGTATAGATCGTCATGTGTAATTTTTTCATTTCATTTTGGTGTTTTTAGGATCTGAGTCTTTGCTGAAGGGTCGGCTCGTTTGCTTGGTTGTAGGTGATTTGGAGGCCGTATGCGGATGAGGAGGATGTCGGCGTGCCAGTGATTCAGTCTTTGCTGAAGGGTACGAAAGCTGAGGCTCGCTCAAGGAGTACCTCTAGAGATTCGCCATAGAGTGGCGAAGAGGATGGCCAGCCCTCTTGGCCGAAATTTCGTGGAGAAGATGGCGCTTCAGGTAGCGGATTTTAGAGATGGGGGGACCAGGGTTACTAGGGGGCGTGAGAAGGTGGACGCTCGGGTATGTGCGGTGGTTTAGTGCATTGGGTGGCGGATGCCTCTTCACACGTCCCTTCCACGAGAGTGGCTCTTTCGCTATCAGTGGGCCAGAGTTGGCGTCAACTTTGAGGGAGAGGTAGGCTGTGTTGGAAGAGGGCCATCTCACCGAGAGCGTGCGGGGGGCATTAGACACTCTCCATAGGGCGATGGAGCGGATAGGGTGTGCCCCTCACCCGGATGAGGAGATCCTGCACTCCTTAGCCTCCTCAGTTGCTCAGGTAAGGGTAGCGAAGGATGAGTTGGGGGAAAGGGGAAGAGGTTATTACGATTATTATGGTTAGAATTCGTTCAGGGCACCTGAGCTTTTAAATCTGTTTTCATGAGGCTTTACTTTTCTTTGTGACTGAACCTCTCGCGAGGTTAGTTGTGTACTGTACGAGGAATGTGCTCCGCGAGAACTTAACGACAGCTGCGCGAAGCACGGGTTAAGCCCTAGAAACCCAACGATTTCCTCATTTTCACCATTTCATTTCTCTTTGCCCTAATTTTCCTTGCGCACTTCTGAGCTCCCCCTTTTTCTTTTTTCTTCTATACTACCCTTTCCACTAAACCTCATCTAGTTCCCTCATACATTTTTGCTCCCCATCACCTTCTAATCGCTTTGAGCTAGGTTTGGGGGGATTTGAGCATCTGTGCAATGTGTAAAGTGAAACCCTAGCTATTATTTGGTAAGATTTCTCACTCTGTCTTAGTTTATTTAATTGGACATTACTTTAGTGTAAGTTGAGAGTAATTTGGGGTCTGTTTTATTTGTGATGAGTGCATTACAATTGTTGGGATTTTGAATCCCTAATTTTGAGAAACTGAATAGATATGGCCACGGATTCAAAATTCTCAGACACCTTGTCTCCTTTGGTAACCCCACGACTTGCTGGGAGCCTGTGGCCACTTGAAAATCTGTAAGGATTGCAGAGGCCTCTAATGTGGAGACTCCTATAGTAACTGCACCCCTGAGGAGCCCCAAATGGAGAAAACTGTGAAGAAAGGCCAAGGTGTGATCTCTGTTGCCCAAGGTGCCAAAAAGAAGTTTGCCCTAAAGAAGAGGGCCAGAGAGCACCCTCCATCTAAGAGCCCTAAGAAATCAAAGAAGAAACAGAAAATGGGCAAGGAAGTAGCCACTAAGATCCCTGAGGATGTCGAGGAAGAAGATAATGAATACCTCAGAGTTTTATCTGATTTTGTTGGAGCAATTAAGCTAGAACCTGAGATACTATTTCATAAGGCTTTCTTTGAGGAGCTATCTGAAACAGCTACCTCAATGGAGTACCTCACCAAACCCTCATTGCTGCCCCTACTAAGACCCCCATTGCAACTAGTCTTCCCTAGACTAGTGCAATTATTTTATCAGAATATCAGAGTCAAAACTGGCGATGATGAGATCCAGCACTGCTAGTGCTCATAAACAAATTTGAGATGTTGTTCAATCAAGCTACCATTGCTAGGATCCTTAGGATACCAGCCAAGTTTAACCTTGAATGTGGCTTGGGTCCCCCTTTGACAGCCACCATCCCAGAGATAGCCAATGAGTTGACTAGAGGGGTCACTGCATTTGGAGCATCAATCAGGAAGAGAGATCTGCACCCCCACCTCAGATTTATGGATGGGGTGCTGAGGAAAAATGGAATTTCTCTGGCCATGAGCGGGAGAGGAGGTTCCCTATTGCTGATGCACTATTTTCCTTCTACAAGGGCCATTACATGGATGCTACCAAGTTAATTTTTCAGGGCATGACTGACATTATGGAGAAGGTGAAAACCAAGAAGAAACCCCATTTCCTTCCCTACTGTAAGCTTATTACCACCTTGTTAAAGCTTCGAGGGTATCAATTGTAAATGAATGAAGAGACCACTACCCTGAATCCTAAAAATTATGGCAAAAAGAAATGGGGGATTGTTAAGACCTGAAAAGTGCCACTTTTCACCCCTTAACTTAACCTTTGATTAGACCCTTAGCCATCTAATAAGTTCTTGTTAAGTGTTTTATGTAGGTAATAACCAACAGTGAAATAAGGCCAGGAATCCTGCTAAAGAGCCTATTTTGGCACCCAAAGTCTCTCAGAAGGATGGACTCTGAATCCAGACCTGAAAAGAGCTCATGCAGTCCAGTTGAGCTTCCCAAGACTCTACAGTAACTTCTCGCGCAGGTGATTGACTGAAGAGCTTCAGAAGCATAAACTCGCACAGCTCTCGCGAAGCTCAATAGTAGAACATGTCACGCAGTTCAAAGCAGACCACTCTTAACCTCGTGCAGTTCACTCTGAACGACTGAGAAGAGAGAGCTTAAGAAGGCTCCTCGCACAGCAGTCGCACAGTCGCCGCGGGATACAATTATCAAGAGAGAACTCCTCGCACAGTTCTCGCACCATTCAAGAAGAAGGCATCCTTGCGAAGGCAAAGCCACCCTTGTGAAGATCAGTGAAGACATGGAACCTAACGCAGTCTAGAACTCATTAAAGCCTCGCACGGTAGCTCGCGAAGTCCAGTGAAGAGAAGTGCTCGCGAAGTTCTCGCACTATTCAAATCTGCCCTCGCGAAGATCAACCCAGCGACTGCTTGAACTCTAACCTTGCGAATGCTTGAACTCCAACCGCGCAACTGCCTGAGGAGCAATACCAAGCCAACCTCACGATGGCTAAAGTTTTAATTTCAAATCATCCTTGCAAAGAGCAAAAGCTACCATGCGACAAGTCTGGGAAATAATGGCAACCTAGCGAAGCTCTGAACCTCAAACTTCCATCTCTTCAGCAGGGGACTTTCTGGGAATTTCCAGCGATTAGGGCACGCACTCCAACTCTTAAATCTCCATGCATGCGCCCCAAGGCATCGAAGGATCAATATGCAGCCATGTGGCATTGTTAAAATTAGGGTTTCCTAACCCTAATGCGCAGCCACACCACTGCTATAAATACCCACACTTAGCTTTGGTTTAGGGAGCTTAGACCATCCTTTCTTCCTATCATCCTGGAATAGCTGGGAACCCATCACAATTGTTGAAGACTTGATATGAGATTGCTTTGTTTTTTTTTTCGTAGTTGTAAGTAGTTTTCTTTTTCCTTTTTCTTCTCTCTATAGTCCAGCACTTGCTGGCTATATCTATGTATGCATTTTGAACTAGATTAATGGAAGTTCTGTAGTAGGATCTATACTTTGTGGGATTTGTGCTTGAATGTGAGATGCTCTGTGCAATGCTACTACCTTGTGATCCGCCATTGCTTTGGCTGTGTTTCAAAGCAATGGAGGACTGATGCTAAGGGCCATTCAGATCCAAGTGACCTGTGTGTCTGGGCTATCATGGTCCTATACAGCCTTAGCCCCACCACAGAACCCACTAGATCTAAATCCCCATGGGAGCTTTAGCTGGTAGCCTTGTGACTATGGTGGTAGCAGTGATATTCTTGTTTGGTCTTGGGCTCCGTAAGGAGGATAGCCTCTGGGATAGTTTGTGACCATTCAAGTGGACAGGTTATAGCCTTAGGGTGATTCTAATCCACCGATCTAAGATGGATCCTTCTTCTTTACACCTGAGCTTGTAGACGCCTGGAGGGAGATTGTATAGAGGCAGACTCCCCTACATTTGTATGGATCTGCCATCAGATGTTGGATCTGATCTGGTTATAAAGATTGTAGGCTTGTGACTGGACCATTGTAGCTTCACTTAAGCAATGGACAGCTAGATCAAAGGTTGTACTCAATCGCTTGCTGGTTCTATGTGTCTGGGCTATCATGGTCCTATACAGCCTTAGCCCCACACATAGAGCTTTAGAGGTTGAGGTTCCCTATGGATTCTTGAGCCGGTAGCCTGGATGAAATAGCACCTGCAATGATTAACTTGTTATGTTTTGACCCATCCCTGGATTGTGGTTCCCCTATGGGATAGTCTGTGATCATTTGAGTGGACAGGTTATAGCCTTAAGGGTTAAGTCATGGCAGAGTGATGGGTTGAATCCTTTCTCCTCAGTGGTGATAATGTAGCCATTGGACAGGATTTCTATAACATCGGATCTGAATCTGAGTTACAAAACTCCTCTGATCTGGGCTCAATAACATATTTCTCACCCTTTTTTATTTATTTTCCACACTCCATCCATCCTCTCAACCCTTTCTGTAGTTTAGACATTAGAATACTTAGAGTAAGTGACCTTAAACTCCCCTCCTCTTAGGACTGCCAGATCTGTAGTTAGATCTGAAGGGACTACTAGAGATGGCTCCTTTGGGGCTGTAGATCACCTTTCCTTGTGGGACAAACTCTTACTTATCAAAACTTGCTACAATGGACCCTGTATCTTGCAGGTCTAGGATTTCATAGTTGTGCTGATTCCATCCCCTATGTTACTATTTCTTTAATTTTTAAATGATTTTTACCACCAACCAATAAAGCAAGCCCAAACTTAGAAAGCCAGCAACAAGTTTTTGGCGCTACTGCAGGGGAGGGTTGATCTATTAGTATACCCTTAGTTTTTGTATTCTTAGTATTCTTTGCACATGTGAATACTTGATACTGCTGACATAATTTTGAACCATTCTTGCAGACCTAGAAAGCAGTAGTGAAGGACAATTGGACTGCATTTGGAGCTTAGCTACCTCTGTTTGCAGCCTCTCTGACTTTTAAAGCTCTGTCTATATTTCTCAAAAGTTTTCTAGCAGTATCTAGGATAGTTTTAAGTGTATTCTTTGAATAGCTATAAACTAGTTAGATAACTTTGTTAATTGTACAAATATTCTTTGGCAATGTGCCTGCAAGAAGCTTTCCTTGTTGTTGGTGTGCTTGTATGCTAGGGAGGAGATCTCTCAGTCCTGCTTTAGAGCCTCTTAACCCTGAGTTAGAAAGGAGAATGAGACTTAGAAGAGACAGGCACACCACAGGAGAGCCCCCAAGTGAATCTGTGACAACAATTATGGGCGAAGAACAACCCAGAACCCTCAAGGAGTTGAATGCTCCTGATGACTATAACTCCCCTTTCAGCATTCAATTCCCTGATGTTCAGGGGAATTATGAAATAAAAACTTCAATCATCCAGATGCTGCCCTCTTTCCATGGGCTTAGCAAAGAGGACCCTTACAAGCATATTGACCAGTTCTTGGCCTTGTGCACCACTTTTAATATCACTGGTTTAGGACCTGAGGCTACTAGGCTCAGACTCTTTCCCTTCTCTCTAAAGGATAGGGCCAGTACCTGGTTGACCACTCTTCCCAATAATAGCATTGCTTAATGGAAAGACCTGCAGACCAAGTTCCTGACCAAGTTCTTCCCTGAGACCAAAACTAGACAGTTGAGGAAAGAGATTCTTGCTTTTGCCCAATCCCCAACTGAGGATTTTAACCAGTCCTAGGATAGGTTTAAAGAGATGCTCAAACAATACCCCCACCATAAGATCCCAGAGTGGCAGCTTGTACAAAGCTTCTACAATGGGATTGATGAGAAAAATAGAGACATGGTCGATGCCTCTTGTGGTGGATCCTACACGCACAAGACTGCTGAGGAGGCATGGGAATTGTTTGAGGTGATTAGTGAGAATTCTTTTCAAAAGCCATCCCTGGCAAGAACTAGTCAGGAATCGATCAAAGGAGGAAATGTTTATGAGGTGTCTGGGAACAATGACCTGCAGCTGCAGATGGTAAACCTCTCTATGAAATTTGACAAATTATCGATCGGATGCAACCCATGTGGCTGCTCATGTGGCGGAGGCATGTCTGATATGCCAGTCCCCACAGCACACAGTGGAGGAATGTCCATCTACAGGGTAATTTCTTGAATTGGTTTTAGAACATGCTGCTGCTGCTCAATCTTATGGCCAGCAACGATCTGGGGGTTACAATAGACAGACATATGGGTACCAGCACCAAAATGCTGGTTACCAATGGAGAGACCACCCAAATCTGAGGTGGAGGCAAGATAACTACATGCAGCCCCAGTAGATGTTGGCCTTACCACAAAGGCCACAGCAGCAGTTCAATCAAGCAAATGCCCCAAGGTCTAACTTCTAGCACCATCAGCAGCCCCATCAGCAGCAAAATTAGTTGGTCTTACCCCCTTCTCAACCTAGAAATACTTCTTTCGAGGACCAGGTCTTGACCTCATTGCAAAACCTGGGCTCCTTGGCTCAGACTGTGAATTCTCATGGTCAGAGCATCAAGAAGATGGAAGAACAGATTGGCCAACTAGCGAATACCTTAGCCAAAAGAGAAGAGGGAAGGTTACCCAGTCAACCAGTGGTTAATCCCCAGGGCCAATTTTTGATTGGTGAAGGATCCTCAAACCCTGAAGGGGATCTTTCATTGACTCGATGATCAGAACTGTGCACCTTTGTATGATATGTACTTTACAGTTTAGAGGAATTTGTAGTGATCTTGTTGGAATCTGAGTTTAGTGCTTTATGCCTACTTTTATTCCTGTTCCCTTTGTTTGCTAATTTCAAGTGATTGAATGATGATGGTATTATTTAATTACTTTTCATCCTGTGTGAATTTAATGCTTTGAGAGTGAGAATTTTTGAATGTTTTGTAATGCTTATGGGTGTCCCTGGAAGCGAGCTTGTGAGAGAATCCACCCACAAAGTAAAGATCAAAAGGCTAACTAGTAGGTGAGTGAATTTTAACTCTGTTAAGCCATCGCGGGGTGCTGAATATTTAGTCTAGTATCCTCTCGTGCAATTCATAAAAAAATTACTTTGCTTTGCTGTCACGAGTTTTAGATGTAGCAGGGTGGGCTGCCTCGCGAAGTTTAAATGAACATCCAATCTCGCGGCCCATTCATGCCCATCCAAGATATTTTCAGCACACGCGACATTTAAAATCCCACCGCTACCGCTTTTCTTTATCGCTTTCTTTCCTCTCCCGCCAAATAAACCCTAGCTCCCACTCCTCTCAATCTCTCTCCTCCAGCATCCTGTCTACCATCCATTGCTCACTTTGAAATTTTTGATATATGTTCTTCAAGCTTCCACCAATAGCTGCCCCCTGCTAGGAGCTCTTGCGATCTACTGCGCATCAAATTGAACAGAACCCTAACTTTTAGAGTAAGACTCAGCTCTTAATCTTTCCTTTTAAAAGTTCAACTACACATTCCCCAAGGAGAATCTTGATGGCTCCTAAAAGTGCACCTGTGAACAGAGCCAGGGACTAGGCCACCGTGGAGCCTACCCCTAAGAAAGCCAAGTCCTCTACGGCACAATAAAAAGGAAAGGAGGTGGTTCCTGAGGTGGCTGCAAAAATGCCTGATTACTCTACACCCTTTGGGCTCCTTACTTCCATTCCTTTAGAGCCTGAAGCCATTTTTGACATATCTTTCTTTGAAACTAAGCCGTTGTCAGCACCTGCCATTGAGTTCTTGCGCAAGGCTGGTTTGTTCCCCTTGATGCAAATGATTCCTGCACTAGCCTATCCTAGGTTAGTGCAACTCTTTTACCAGTACCTTAGGGTCAGACTAGACACACATGGGCAGCCAGGCCTCCTTGTGTTAGTTGACAATTTTGAGATGCTTCTTAACCTAGCGTTGATTGCCGAAGTCATGGACATCCCTGCCATTTTTTATCCCAACTGTGGTTATGGTGCCCCTGTGAGTGCCCCCCTTGATACCATTTCCCAGGCCATTACCAGAGGCTTGAAGGCCACAGGGGACTCCATCAGAAGAAGAGATTTGGATCCCAAGCTGTTGTTCATCTATCAAGTGCTAAGGAAGAATATCTACTGCTCCGGCCATCAGCGAGAGAGGAGGGCACCAATTGATGATGCTCTCTATTCCTTCTCCTTGGGCCACAGATTTAATATTGCATGGTTGATTTTTGAGGCCATGAAAGATATGATGGTGAAGCTTGGGCTGCAAAAGAAGGTCCACACTCTCCCCTATGGAAGACTCATCACCAAATTACTTCTGAAGGGAGGAGTTATCTGCTGACCTCACTCCCACCACTTTTGCCAAAAGACAATGGGGGATCAGCAAAAGTCTAATGGATCCCTAGAAGAAGAAGAAGAAGGCTGAAGCTCAGAATGCCTCTGAAGGTGGAGGAGAGAACTCTTGTGGCAAAGGCCACCCTCGCTTCAAAAAGAAGGCTAAAGCCCCTGCTCCAAAGAAGGTAGCGCGAGCTTCTATCACCTCTGCTTCTGCAGCAATCCCTCCATCCACCACACTTGCCTCCCCACTAGTTTCTTCACCTATTCCATCTCTCCCTTTCCCTCTCTTATCTCCCTTTTCCATTCCACCCCCCACTGTGATTCATTCCTGGGTGGAAAGTGTTGAACCCCATGACAACACTCCCCCTTCACCCACCTTACCTTAATACACAGCCCCAGTATCTCCGACATCCTCTGACCTCAACCCTGACAGCCCCCCGTTGATAACATACCTTAAAAAGAAAACCTCTCACACAACCCCTGCCTTATCATTACCTACTTCAACCCCCCTGTCATTCCAACAGACACACCCCATATTGGCCAACTGTTGTCGCTCCAAGTGTGCCATAATTATGTGCATTATAAATCAATAATTAAAGAATTAAAGAATGCTAAATTATATGGATGTTAACTTATGAAAGGGATATCAGCACATTGGGGCTAACACTGGCCTGCAAGATCAGGGCCAGTTGTAGCAAGTTTTAAAAGTAAGTATTTCAAGATCGTCCACAGAGAAGTTTGTCTAAAATGAGAGATAAACCTCCAGATTTGTGCTACCAGATCTGGCTCTATAATTATCTAAAAAGAATAATAGATAAAAGAGAGTGTTGGATTGTGTCACATTTAACTATAAGCAAATAAAGAAAAGAACTATCTACATGATCCAGATCCGAGTTGGGGAGGTATTTAAAATAAGACAAATGCAGAAATAATAGCTTCATGTACTTTAGCCTCTGAATTTTAATGGAGAATCTGTATTTCCACAGAGCGATTCAATCTTCATCTGCTACCAAAGACAAATGTAAGAGAAATAAATCCGAATTAAGGAATAGGTTTAGACTTATGGGCGTGATTTGTCACGAGATCATCGCCTAGTGTGGCCTATTCTTTAGTTGAACATGAACATCACGTAAATGCTTGAATTAGGTTACCAACGCTAATTCGCAGGGATGATGAATTAAGGGAAGTTGGATGCGGATGAGTGAATCTAAAGAAGTCTAATGCACTAAGGTGAACATTGGAACCCTCGACATGACTCCAATGGAGAAGACACAAATTACAAAGAACCTTTTAAAATCCAACGTTACAATTACAGAGCACGGCTTCTTAGAGAGCCCTCGGACTTACGGTCTGAGCTTCTCGAGAGCCCTCAGATTCTGATCTTGAATCCGAACTTGGAAGTACAAATCACTGCAATGGCTCTCAAAGGTAAAATACAAGAAGGGATTACGGGGGATCAGATGAGCTTCGGCGGAATGGGGAAACAGAGATGAAAACTCTAAAATCTGGATACCCAAATTGGGCAAATGGTTCGTATTTATAGTTTTCCTAAGCCATTTCAGATGTGTATCAACCAATCGTAATTGGATAGATCTGTATCAACCAATAGGAGTCGAGCACCCAATCGAAATGCTTGATCCGCACCAATCAGAAATCAGAGGCATCAATTCGTTATGTAATTCAAAATCTGTTTGAGCTTCTAGAAGTTCCCGCCAAGTAATTTCATCTTTGGGTGTTCACATGGGGTGGAATATGCCTTTGGTTCGTGCTCGAGAATCTTAGGAATGTCCTTGGGTTTTAAAACGCATTGGGCGGCGTGCAAAGTTTCTGAAATACCCTTGGACGGTGCAAATCCCGAATGCCATTTCGCATAGTTTAAGGGCTTTTTCAGCGAGTAGTTTGGCTCAAGCTCTCTTCAAAAGCATTTTGGCCGGAGATCTTTTTAAAAGCATTTTGGCTTCGGAGATCTTTTCGCAAGGACTTCTCTTCTTTTCGCAGAGTGTTTTCTTCTTTTATAAAGTTCATTCTTCTATTCGAGGAGTGTTTTCTTCTTTTCGCAAAGTTCAAGGTTCTTTGCGAATAGTAGAAGTTCTTCTTGAATTGACTTTTAGCTTCCATTCTTCTTTGCGAATGGATCCTTCTTCTTCTTGGTCTTTTCTTGCTCTTTTAGGACCTTTTTAGCCATTCTTTGAGGCTATTTCTTCACTCCTCTTTGAGTTTGACATGCGTTGTCGACTTTTGATCATTTTAGGATGGTTTCGGTTTGGATTTTGTCTTTTTGGTTAGCTGCAATATGAACACTAAAGCACTTATTTAGTCCTCTCAAGGGTCTTTCAAGGCTCGTGTTTAGGGGTGAAAAATGGTATTTTTCACTACTTACCACACCCGCAAACCTAAGCTTTGCTAGTCCCTGAGCTAAGAAACGTAAAAGCAAAATAAGGAGCCACTTTTGTAGGAAGCACAGGTGCATTTAGCATATGCAACAAGCCTTTTAAACCCCTAGGTGATCCCTAGAGGAGGAGTGAAGTCTCCTAAGGGTTTTCAAAGAAGGTACCCACAAACTTCTCCATGAAACAGCTTAACATCAAGGCAATATTATCAAATGAGCAATCAAGGAGCAGGGTTAGTTACTCTTGAATCAATGATGAAATGTAAAATTTGATTATTGTTTGCACAGGAATTTAAACATTTATAAACCTCATGAATGTTTCAATATTTCCAATCTGAGCAGTCATAGAAAATCATACAAATGTGCCTGTAAGCTCATCCTATGGATAAAAATTAGGTTATAAGTCATACTTAAGGTGCTCAAGTTCCAACCCAAATACTCACCGGGTATACTCTCGTTGTTTTTGTTGAGGGGTTCATTTTCACTCAAGCTCAAGAGCGCTTACATCTCCCAACCTGGATCTGTAAGCATGAGCATAGGCATGATTCTTAGGCAATGGCATCATTGACATCTCCTCACCATAGATTGGGTCACTTCTCATCTCCACATGACACTCACTCAACTTTGGATCACAAGGGCTTTTAATCTAGGTTTGTTTGTATGGCTTATGGAGTGAAGTTTCAAGGAAAGGCAATTTGAACAGAGGTTTGAATTTGAGAACTCGGAAGTGCAGGAGATGGTTCATGACTCCACCTTTTGAGTTTAGCTTCTTTCTTCTTCTTTTCGAGATTCTCACATTCACGGTGATCAGTTCTTTCTTTGATCTTGCATTTTTAACATAAGGTCCCTTTTTGCCTTTTTGCTTGCAATTTTTCACATTGTTTGTCTCTTCTTTTCTCGGTCACCATATTGCTGTTTTGAGGTATTTTCTCTTCATTTTCTTGATGTTGCCCGAAATGGTCCATCTTGATTCTTTCTCCTTTACCTCTGAATTCTCGAGTGAGGAAGGCTGAATTAGTTCCATAGGTTCAGTGCAAGTACTTTTGAGTATTTTGATGAAGAATTGTAGGATTCTGACTCAAATGGGGTACAAACAGGGCAGATTTTTCTTGGTTGGTTCATTAGGTTCAAGTTTGTCCAAAGAAGGCCTTGATCTTTTCCTCGATTTCATGAGTGTCTTACTTGTTTTAATTTGGAGTTTCCTAACTTCTAGTGGATCTAATGCCTCACCAATCCTTTGAATCGTAAAAAATTGCCTCGATCACTCTTCAACAGAGATGGAAAATATATGGGCTCAATTCTCATTGGTTATGGTTTTTCCTTGAGCTTTTAAGTATATCTTTACCTTTACTCTTCCTTTTGACTTACTACGTCTTTGATACCAAGATGTTTTTATGGTGTAATCATCATGGAAATGTAGAATATCGCAAGGTTTAGAATGTCTAAATTTGGCAAAGGAATTTTAAATTTTCTAGTTGTCATGATTCTTAAGTAAATTAATACATTTCCTAATTACTTAAGTGATTCTGCTGCCCTTATGTTAACTATTCCTAGGCGGGAGACTTGTCGCCACACCCCCAAACCTATGGGGAACAGTGTCCTCACCGGTTCAAAGGTGGTGGACAATTATTAGGGAAGGCAGAAACAACAATAATCTGGACGATTCTGACAAGCACATGAAATTTGGATAGAAAATAAAAGGAAAAAGGAAAGGGAGTAGGGGAGGGGTTGTAAGTTTTCTCAAATAGGGAGAACAAAACAATCAAGGTTAGGCTACGACTTATAATGAGAAAAAAATTGCAATAGAATAAAAAGCGAAAATAAGAAAATAAGAAATTGGGCTTGTAAATGTAGGGAATGGTGATTCTCCTACTTCCCTCATTCTTCTTAACATGGCACGACTTGTGGTCAGGCTTTCTTGCCAAAGTTGTGAGGAGGAGTACCTCAAAGGGCTCTTCCTATCAATGTCAAACTTGGCTCTTAAGAGGGCGTAATGAGTCTTCCAAAGGGAGGCCAACAATCTTACATTCCTTTTTACCTTGGCACTCATCACCATTGCTTCAGATCGGCATGGGGCATTGAAGAATTGCCCTTAGAGAAGTGAAAGAGGGCTTCTAAGATGGGGAGTTCGCCTCTCTGGGTGTGCCCATAACATAAAAACTCTCTCGAGTATGGAATCCATCGAGATATTGAGGCGATCTCTTCTCACTATTGATTGCCCGAACCCACCATGCCTGTGTCAAATGGGCAGCCATATCTCTGAAAGAGGCAACTTGTGAGCGATCAAGGGTCCATCAGATTGAATTGAAAAGGTATCCCTAGGGCATGTCCAATGTCCTCAGCGATCCTGATTAAGTCACGATTGTCTATAAAATAACTAGGGTTGGCACATCAAAGATGTTCCTCTGTGACTGTGGTGAGGTTACGATACCACAGCTTTGTCATCCTTGGGTAAATTTTCTCGTAATGGAGTGAGGATGGTGCCGAGGGAAGCCTCCCGAGATATCTTAAAGATAGCATAATCGAGTTTGGAGGAGAAAAAGTTTCATCCACCAATAGCTCGTATGAGCTCGCATCAATGAATGGGTTAGGCAAAACCAAAGGAATGGGTAATGGGGTGACTGGGCTCGAGGCGTGAGGGTGGGCTCCTCATGGCGATTTTTTTTTCTTTTCAACCCTATCTGCTTTGTCCATTGAAAGTTTTCTTTCGCAGACTTCTTGGCTTTGCCTTTGGCTTTTGGGGTGTTTTGGTGTCTTCTTGGTGAAGATTTAGGAACATGGCGAAGAGATTTCTCGTTTTTCCCATATTTAAAATGGCCTCAAATGTAGCTTAAGTACCGAATCACAGAAAGAATAAGAGTAGAAGCGATCATGATCCGAGGGTTTCCTCGTGTGAGTTTCTTTGCTCTGAAAAGATCTTGTATGATCTACACCTTTGATTTCGACAAGAGAAAAGAAAGCATGATTAGAATAGATGGTGGAGTCTTTACCTTGCGAAATGTTTGTAAAGACTCCTCCACCGGCTCATCAATGATGTCAACATGGAAACATTCCTCGTGAGAGAATTGAGGTTGATATGACATTATACACATTCAATTTAACTTTCATATTTCAAAAGACACCTCCATGATGCGGACACGCATTGAATGCATGCATTAGGCATAGCAGAATGGTCTTCCCATAATGAGGGGATGGCGGTGGTACTTTTGGTTGGTTCCATGTCCAACACCAAAAAGTCGGCGAGGTAGAAAAACTTGTCTACTCCTACCAAAACATCTTCAATCAACCCCATAGGTTTCCTTTCGGATCTGTCGCCTATTTGTAACACCACTTGAGTGGGTTTCAATTCTCCCAAACCTAGCTTCTCATAAGCAGGCGAGTTGACACTAGCACCAGATCTAGCAAGGCTTTCTCAATGGTGTGCTCCCCAATGATGCGAGGATTGTGGGGATTCGGTCTTGCATCTTAGGTGGTGTTGCAATTGATAGCACTTGGTTGATTTTCTCCACACAAAGGCCTTCTTGGATAAATGTATCCTAGATTGCCTTTTGTGAGTGCACACCTCTTTGAGAAATTTTGCATAGCGAGGACTGTTTGATTGCATCAAGCGGTAGATTAATTTTAACTTGCTTGAATGTCTCCATCATTTCCTCAATTTTGTGTTTCCTTTGTCAAAAGGAGGACTTCATTGCATGGGGAAATGGGAGGTGAGGAACAAATTTCTCCTCCTCATCTTTTCAACAATTTTGTTATTTTTACATTTTCATTTTTTGAATTTTCGATGTAAATCACTTGACCATATTGCTATCCATTTGTTTTTTACTTGTTTTGGATCGGGCTCAACAAGAGCCCTTATTTACTCTTCTGAAAATAATGAGAAACAACTCGGAGATTTTCTATTTGTGTTTTACTTCTTTTATTTTGTATTTGGTTTTGTAAAAAAAAAAATGCCTAAAAAAGGCAATGAAATTATAATCAAAACAAACATTAAACACAATGAGCTGCTGGTTCTCAAGAATTTAAAAATAGAAAATGAATGCAAAGGAGAAGGGATGCAAACTCAAGCGGTCTGCTCGACTTTGGTCCAGATGCTCCTTGTTGAATGGTGCTCGGATCTGCAAACATCCAAAACTTCACCTTATTCAAGTATTGACAAAAATAAAAAGAAAAACTCAGGCTATTGCCCAAATTTGACAAAAAGACAAAAGAGTGGCAGCATCATTTATTCAAATATCTAGAAGGCAAAGAATAAAAACTCAGAAAAAAAAAAAAAATAAAAATTCTACTGCAGTAAAACAGGTTTACTATACAAAACTGCTGTAGTCATTTAATCAAGCACTTGGAATGCAAAGTGCAGGTCTAAAGCAAAAATTAAGATAAAAATCAGATCTACAAAATAGGAAAACTTAGGTCTGCCAATTGTAGAACAAACTTCCCCGGCAGGGGCGCCAAAAACTTGTTGTCGCTCCAAGTGTGCCATAATTGTGTGCATTATGAATCAAAATTAAAGAATTAAAGAATGCTAGGTTATATGGATGTTAACTTATGAAAGGGATATCAAGACATTGGGGCTAACACGGCCCGCAAGATCGGGGCCAATTGTAGCAAGTTTTAAAAGTAAGTATTTCAAGATCGTCACGAGAAGTTTGTCTAAATGAGAGATAAACCTCGGATCGTGCTACGGATCGGCTCTATAATTATCTAAAATAAAGAATAGATAAAAGAGAGTGTTGGATTGTCACATTTAACTATAAGCAAATAAAGAAAAGAACTATCTACATGATCCGGATCCGAGTTGGGGAGGTGTTTAAAATAAGACAAATGCGAAATAATAGCTTCATGTACTTTAGCCTCAATTTTAATGGAGAATCAGATTTCCACAGGCGATTCAATCTTCATCCGGCTACCAAAGACAAATGTAAGAGAAATAAATCGAATTAAGGAATAGGTTTAGACTTATGGTCATGATTTGTCACGGATCATCGCCTAGTCGGCCTATTCTTTAGTTCGTAACATGAACATCATCGAATCTGCTTGAATTAGGTTACCAACGCTAATTCGCATAGGATGATGAATTAAGGGAAGTTGGATGCGGATGAGTGAATCTAAAGAAGTCTAATGCACTAAGGTGAACATTGGAACCCTCGACATGACTCCAATGGAGAAGACACAAATTACAAAGCAACCTTTTAAAATCCAACGTTACAATTCTGAGCACGGCTTCTTAGAGAGCCCTCGGACTTCATCTGAGCTTCTCGAAGAGACCCTCGATTCTGATCTTGAATCCAAACTTGGAAGTACAAATCACTCTGCAATGGCTCTCAAAGGTAAAATACAAGAAGGGATTACATGGGGATCGGATGAGCTTCGACCGAATGGGGAAACAGAGATGAAAACTCTAAAATCTGGATACCCAAATTGGGCAAATGGTTCGTCTATTTATAGTTTTCCCTAAGCGGCTCGGATGTGTATCAACCAATCAATTGGATAGATCAGATCAACCAATAGGAGTCGAGCACCGGGATCCGGATCAATTACGTGTCAATGCTTGATGCGGTTATTAATCGAGGCATCAATTACATTATGTAATTCAAAAATCTGTTTGAGCTTCTAGAAGTTCCCAAGTAATTTCATCTTTGGGTGTTCACATGGGGTGGAATATGCCTTTGGTTCGTGCTCGAATCTTCCGAATGTCCTTGGGTTTTAAAACGCATTGGGGCACGTGCAAAGTTTCTGAAATACCCTTCGGACGAGCAAATCCCGTAATGCCATTTCGCATAGTTTAAGGGCTTTTTTCGCGAGTAGTTTGGCTCGAAGCTCTCTTCGCAGCATTTTGGCTTCAGAGATCTTTTCATAAGCGTTTTGGCTTCGTGAGATCTTTTCGCAGGCCTTCTCTTCTTTTCGCAGCGTCTTTTCCTCTTTTCGCAAAGTTCATTCTTCTATTCGAGGAGTGTTTTCTTCTTTTCGCAAAGTTCAAGGTTCTTTGCGAATAGTAGAAGTTCTTTGCGAATTGACTTTTAGCTTCCATTCTTCTTTGCGAATGGATCCTTCTTCTTCTTCAGGTCTTTTCTTGCTCTTTTAGGACCTTTTTAGCCATTGCTGAGGCTATTTCTTCACTCCCTCTTTGAGTTTGACATGCGTTGTCAGCTTTTTGATCATTTTAGGATGGTTTTCGGATTTGGACCTGTCTTTTTGGTTAGCTGCAATATGAACACTAAAGCACTTATTTAGTCCTCTCAAGGGTCTTTCAAGGCTCGTGTTTAGGGGTAAAAAATGGTATTTTTCACTACTTATCACCAACCTCTCGTCCAACCCCTCCCAACTACATCTTCACTCCACGATCTTGACTTTAACCTAGCCACCACTTCCGGGTATCAGGCCTTCATGACCACCCTGCTTGATACCTTGCCCACCCATGACATCCCTCTCCCAGATTCCCCACTCCCTTCACCACATCATTCACCCGACCTTCCATCTTCTCCCCCTACAACTTTCCATCATGCCCCCACCCCCCTTGTTCCCTCTCCTGCTCCCAAAAGAAAACACACTCCTTCCAAGAAAATTCCCACTTCCAAAAGAGCCACTGCAGCCCAAAAAGGAAAACGGCCAGCCCCTCCATCCCCACCTCCAAAGGTAACCAGAGCTTCTGCTCAGGATGATCCCCATGGTCGCCTACTTTCCAAAGAGGAACACAGACAGGCTGCTGCTGCCCTTGGATTGGATCCCACTGAGCTTTTTCCTTCTGACTCAGAATCTGATTCCGCACCACCTAGGGATCCCAGTGCCCAAACTACTACCGCAGCTCCTTCATCAAGCCCTGCTAAACAAACTTATCCTCAGCAAAGGAAGGTTGCTGCCAAGAGGACTACTCCCCCAAGTGGCTCTTTGAAAATTGGAAAAGGCAAATCTGCCTAGTCTGAGGCACCACCAATGAGCCAGCCAGTGAAAGGGAAGCGCCCTGCAATTCCTGTAGCCAAGGAACAAGAACAATCTTCTATGGCTCCCCCTAAGCTTCCTAAAGGGAAAAGTCCTCTCCTGCCTCAGGTGCAAGCAAAAGATAAATCCCCTGTTGCCCCTCCTGGGCCAGCACCAGCCCAATCCCCTCTTATTCCTCCTCAAGCTTCCAAAGGGACGAGCTCCAAAGGTAAGGGCCCCAAAGGAAAATTTCCCACCAAACCCCAGAAGCCAACCACTGATAAATCATTCAAGATCCCTCCTGAACCTAAGAAGAGAAAAATGAGGGTTCGGGCTCCAACCATACCCAAAACTGCCGACCAACGAAAGGCAGAGAGAGAACGAAAGAAGAAAGAGGAGGAGGCCTACCTTCAAGAACATGCCAAGAAGATGGGTTGGGACAAGTTTTGAGTCAGATTCTGACTAGATTGTACTTAGGATTTTCTTTGTTTCTGCACTCTTTTGTTTCTGATTTCTTGTAGTTTGTACATTTCTCATTTTTAATAGAATTTATTCTCCTGTCATGACAATCTTGCTTAGTCTGTTGTGTGTTTTGTTTCTTATTCTGGCCTTTTATGCTTTAATAACTCTGCTGCACAGACACCTTTGAACCAGTGAGGACACTGCTCCTCATAGGTTTGGGGGTGTGGCAGGCAGACCCTGCCAATGGAATAGTTAACCTAAGTGCGGCAGACTCATCTGAGTAATATGGAAATAGACCTCTGTTCACTTAAGAATCATGAAAATAAGAAATTAAAAATTTCTGCAAACTTTGGACATTATAAACTTTTAATATTCCACATTTCCATGATAGTATCACCAAGGAAACTTACTTGTATCAGCACTTAGTGAATCAGTAGAGAGAGAAAAAGGTGAGGACATACTTAAAAGTTCAAAGGAAGACCATAACCAATGAGAAATTTTTTTTCCATCTTTCGAGGAATAACCAAGGCAATCTCTTCAAGTTCTAAGGATTGGCGTAGTCACTGTACTCACTAGAAGTTAGGTAATTCCAAGTTGAAACAACTGACAGTACTCATGAGACTTAGGAAAGGATCAAGGCCTTCTCTTGGACAGTTTGAGCCTAAAAGGACCAACCCTAAAGCAATTGCCCTTGTCCATACCCCCCTTTGAGCTTTAAATCCTGAATTTCTTCAAAATATACCTGAGTACTTGAACTTGAACCTATGAACCTGCTTCAGCCTACCCTCACTCTGAGAACTCAGAAGGTAAAGGAGAAAAGGTTGGAAATGGACTAGCTATGGTCAACATTAAGTGAATGGAGAAGAAACATCTCAAAAATGCGGGCAGTATGGTAACAGAGGACATGGTGGCATTTCTGAAATGCAAAAACAAAAATAAAAAGAAGAAAACTCCATAAAAACGAAAACAAAAATAATAATGAAGAGGAGTAAGGGAGGAGTCAAGAGGAACTTTCATTGGAGAATCAAAATCAAGAAGAAAAACTGATCACTGCAAATCAGAAAATCTCAAAGAAGATGAAGGGAGCCAAATTCAAGATGGTGAAGTCATGAATCACCTCTGTCACCTACTGATTTCTCAATTTTGAACCGCTTCTCAACCCTCCATTCTTTCAACCCCACTTCATAAGCCACATTATAGCCCAGTTAAAGCCCTTATGATCCAAAGTTGAGTGAGTTGTCATGTGAAGATAAAGAGTTATCCAATCTATGGTGAGGAACTGCCAATGATGTCAGCACTTAAGAACTTTGCCTATGATCATGCTTACAGACCCATTTGGGGGATGTAACTGCTCTTAAGCCTGTGAGAAAATGAACCCCTCAACAAAACCCCTATGAGAGTATGCCCTGCAAAGCTTTTGAGTCTGCACTTGAATGCATTATGTATGACCTTAACCTAATTTTTGACCTGAGGATGGGCTCAGTGCTGGCACACACTTGTGCAGTTTTCTGTGATTATAAACTGATTGGAAATGCTGAGCATTCATGAGAAGTTTATGCTGTTTAAAGTACTGTGCAACCAATGGATTAAAATTCTTTTATGATTATTGATTCAAGAGTAAACTAAGTCTGCCCCTTGACTACTCACTGGATGATATTGCACTTTTGTTAACTGTTTCATTGAAAAAGTTTGTGGGTGTCTTCACCGAAAACCCTCAGGAGACTTCACTCCTCCACTAGGGATCACCTAGGGATTTAAAAGGCTTGGTACATATGCTAAATGTATCCGTGCTCCCTACGAAAGTGGCATTTAATTTTTATATAGTATGTTTAATGTAGCTTTGCTAAGGGACTAGCAAAGATTAGGTTTGGGGGTGTGTTAAGACCTGAAAAGTGCCACTTTTCACCCCTTAGCCTTTGATTAGACCCTTAGCCATCTAATAAGTCCTTGTTAAGTGTTTTATGTAGGTAATAACTAGTAGTGAAATAAGGCCAGGAATCCTGCTAAAAAGCTTGTTTTGGCACTAGAAGTCCCTAAGAAGGATGGACTCTGAATCCAGACCCGAAAAGAGCTCGCGCAGTTCAACTGAGCTTCCCAAGACTCTACAGCAACTTCTCGCATAGATGATTGACTGAAGAGCTTCAGAAGCATAAACTCCCGCACCTCTCGCGAAGCTCAAGAGTAGAACACGTCGCGCAGTCTCGCACAGTTCAAAGCAGACCACTCTTAACCTCTCACAGTTCGCTCTGAACGACTGAGAAGAGAGAGCTTCAGAAGACTCCTCGCGCAGCTATCGCTTAGTCACCGCTGGATACAATTATCAGGAAAGAACTCCTCGCACAGTTCTCGTGCCATTTAAGAAGAAAGCATCCTTGTGAAGGCAAAGCCACCCTCGCAAAGATCAGTTAAGACATGGAACCTCGTGCAGTCCGAAACTCATTAAAGCCTCACGAGGTAGCTCGCGAAGTCCAGTGAAGAGAAGTGTTCGCGCTATTCAAATCTGCCCTCACGAAGATCAACCCAGCGACTGCTTGAACTCTAACCTCGCGAATGCTTGAACTCCAACCGCGCGACTGCTTGAGGAGCAATACCAAGCCAACCTCACAATGGCTGAAGTTTTCATTTCAAATCATCCTAGCGAAGAGCAAAAGCTACCACGCGACAAGTCTGGGAAACAATGGCTACCTAGCAAAGCTCTGAACCTCAAACTTCCATCTCTTCAGCAGGGGACTTTCTGGGAATTTCCAGTGATTATGGCACGCACTCCCATGCTTAAATCTCTGTGCATGCACCCCGAGGCATCGAAGGATCACTATGCAGTCACATGGCATCATTAAAATTAGGGTTTCCTAACCCTAATGCGCCGCCACACCATTGCTATAAATACCCACACTTAGCTTAGGTTTAGGGAGCTTAGACCATCCTTTCTTCCTATCATCCTGGAATAGTTGGGAACCCATCTCAATTCTTGGAGACTTGATCTGAGATTGTTTTGTTTTTCTTTTCGTAGTTGTAAGTAGTTTTCTTTTTCCTTTTTCTTCTCTCCATAGTCCAACACTTGCTGGCTATGCCTATGTATGAATTTTGAACTAGATTAATGGAAGTTCTATAGTAGGATCTGTACTTTGTGGGATTTGTGCTTGAATGTGAGATGCTCTGTGCAAGGCTGCTGGCTTGTGATCCGCCATTGCTTTGGCTGTATTTCAAAGCAATGGAGGACTGATTCTAAGGGCCATTTAGATCCAAGTGACCTATGTGTCTTGGCTATCATGGTCCTATACAGCCTTAGCCCCACCACAGGACCCACTAGATCTGAAATCCCCATGGGAGCTTGAGTTGGTAGCCTTGTGGCCATGGTGGTAGCAGCGATATTCTTATTTTTTCTTGGGCTCCGTGGGGAGGACAGCCTCTGGGATAGTCTGTGACCATTCAAGTGGATAGGTTATAGCCTAAGGGTGATTCTAATCCACCGATCCAAGATGGATCCTTCTTCTTTATACCTGAGCTTGTAGAAGCATGGTGGGAGATTGTACAGAGGCTGACTCCCCTACATTTGTATGGATCCACCATCAGATGTTGGATTTGATCTGGTTATAGAGATTGTAGGCTTGTGACTGGACCATTATAGCTTCACTCAAGCAATGGACAGCTAGATCGAAGGTTGTACTCAATCGCTTGCTGGTTCTATGTCTAGGCTATCATGGTCCTATACAGCCTTAGCCCCACACATAGAGCTTTAGAGGTTGAGGTTCCCTATGGATTCTTGAGCTGGTAGCTTGGATGAAATAGTGCCTGTAATGATTAACTTGGTATGTTTTGACCCATCCCTGGATTGTGGTTCCTCTATGGGATAGTCTGTGACCATTTGAGTGGACAGGTTATAGCCTTAAGGGTTGAATCATGGTAGAGTGATGGGTTGAATTCTTTCTTCTCAGTGGTGATAATGTAGCCATTGGACAGGATTTCTATAACATCAGATATGAATCTGAGTTACAAAACTCCTCTGATCTGGGCTCAATAACATATTTCTCACCCTTTTTTATTTATTTTCTACACTCCATCCATCCTCTCAACCGTTTCTGTAGTTTAGACATTAGAATACTTAGCATAAGTGACCTTAAACTCCCCTCCTCTTAAGACTGCCAGATTTGTAGTCAGATCTGGAGGGACTACTAGAGATGGCTCCTTTGGGGCTGTAGATCACCTTTCCCTGTGGGACAAACTCTTACTTATCAAAACTTGCTACAATGGACCCTGTATCTTGCAGGTCTAGGATTTCTTAGTTGTGCTGATTCCGTCCCCTATGTTACTATTTCTTTGATTTTTAAATGATTTTTACCACCAACCAATAAAGCAAGCACAAACTCAAAAAGCCAGCAATAGGGATAAGTGGTACTCTCATTGAGAAAAAGAAGAAGGCTGATGTAGGAGCAACCTCTAATGTTGTTGCTGTCGCTGCGTCTGTGGCCCGAAGCTCTGATGCCCTCTCTCAAGCAGTCCATTCATTTGTGCTAGCCAGCACTGCCACCACATCTGTAGCCATTACCTTACCAGCCACCCCTTCACCTTCCATAGCAGCCACTACCCTCGCCTCACAACCTTCCATAGTCCCATTACCCTCAGCCCAGCTCACTTTATCCTTCCCTACAGCCTCCATACCTGCTGCTATCTTAACCATACCTTCACCCATCACATCAGCCACACCAAGCTCACCCATCCATTCCACATATGAAGAAACCATACCAATCCCTCAACCATCCCTACCTGTGTTGGCAACCTATAAAATGAAAAGAAGATCAACCAAGGCACAGAAGCTACCCCAACCCTATATCCCTCAAACCATCTCAATTCTTGCAACCTCCACCATCCCAGACCCAACCATTGCCCTACCACCACCCTCACCAGCCCAAGCCTTTGAACCTAACCCTCCCACCCTTGAAATTCAACATAGCTCCCCACTACACCCCACCTAGCCCACTGAAACCCCTATACCTATTCCTCCTGAATTCTTTCAACCCTTAGACCATTTCATACCAGTTCCACCTACCCATGACCAAATCCCTCTTTCAGATGAGGGATACTCATCCATGATGCCCTCTATCATAGAGGACATCAACTATGAGTTTATACCTCTCCCAGGCTCACCACCACCTCCCCATTTCACCCCTCCTCCACACTCCCCACAGGCCACCATTTTCACTCATGCACTCACTTCCCCTTTTCAATCAATTCCACCCCCACCCCTGATTTCCTACCCCATATGTTTAACCTATTACTCTCCCTTCATGGATAAGTGTTGGCCAACTCCCAAACACAAGCTTCCATTGATGCCAACCTACATGCTATGCACTCCAATCTCTGTTAAGACCTTAAAGGTATCACTTTTCACCGCTTAACTTAATCTCTGTCAGACCCTTAATCATTTAATAAATGTGTTTTAAGTCTATTCTGTAGGTAATAAGCAACAACTGCAAATAAACCCCTAACCATGCCAATAAGTTCGCTGTTGCCCCAGAACTACCTCAGCAGAATGAAAGATGAACCCAGACAGAGAGTTGGCTGCAGCATAGGCACAGCAAAGCAGAAATAAACCAAGAAGAATGCCTCGCGTAGATGTCGCAGGGTTCAATTGAACCAGAGATAATGCCTTCGCGCAGTTGTCGCGGGTTGCTGAAGACAACACACAAATTGGTCGCACCGTTCTTGCGCAGTTTGGTGCTAGAAAGAATTGAAAAGCAGATTTCATGAGGTCCTCGTGAGGCTCAGTCTTGAGCACTCGCGGAGTCTCGCACAGCTCAAGAAAGGAGTCTTCAATCTTCTCGAGATTCACTGAAGAGAGAGAGCTCCAAGCACTCCCGCGCGCAGTTATCGCGCAGTGGCCGCGAGATACAAACCTTCAAGGAAATGCTCACGCAATCCATAGGCTTATGAACACTGATTCTTTGCGAGGATTCGTCACGAGATTCACCAAGGGACGAACCGCATGAGCAATTCCCGCGCCATTCAAAGCTGAAAGAGCAATCTCGCAACAGCCATTAGTATCCTGCGATGACCAAAATGTCAATCCCGTGGCTGCATGAGTTTCAAGTCAATTCAACCCTACGACGCCAATTCTACCACGTAGAAAGATCTACAAATCTTCTCTACTCAGCGAGGATAGGGTTCTTAACTTCTCCCCACTTTTACAGGGGTAATCTGGGAACTCCCAGTAACTAAGGCACGCACTCAAATGCTCCAATCTCCGTGCACATGCCCCGAGGCATCCAAGGGACAAGAATGGGCCACAATTGAAAAGATGAAATTAGGGTTTTCCTAACCCTAATTCACACACAGTCGACTGCTATATAAGCCTAAGCCTAGCTTAGGTTTGACGACCTTTTGGACGGACTTTAGACTTAGACTTTTTCAGACTTCGTCTTCTCGATTAAGCTGTAAATTTTAGTAGGTTAAGATTAGGTTCTCGGTAGTTTCTTTTTCTTTTTTTCTTTCTCTCCACAGTCCAGCACTTGCTGGCTATGCCTTTTATATGATTATATGGTATAGTTTTTAATAGAGTTTTGTAATAGGATTTATTGCATGTATGGGATGATGTTATTATTGTGAGTTGTTCTTTACAAGGCTGCTGCGTTGGGATCCCCCATTGCTAAATTGTATTGTAAGCAATGGAGGATTGTTTTTAATATTTTATTTAGATCCAAGTGACCTGTGTGTCCAGGTTAGGCACATTGTAGGCCTTCCCCCACCACAGGATCCACTAAATCTAAATTCCCATGGGAACTTGAGCTGGTAGCCTTATGAACATGGTGGTGGCAGCAATGTTCTCGTTCTGTCTTAAACCTCTGTGGGGAGGATAACCTCTGTGGATAGTCTATGACCATTCAAGTGGACAGGTTATAGCCCTAGGGTGAAGCCAATCCACAGATCTAAGACAGATTCTTCTTCTCTGCACTTGTGCTTGTAACCTTGTGAGAGATTGTGCAGAGACAGACTCCCCTATATTTGTATAGATCCACCATCAGATTGAAAATCTGATATGGCTGTAGAGATTGTAGGCTTGTGACTGGGTCACTGCAGTCTTTCTAAAGCAGTGAACAGCCATGCTTAAAAGCTAGTACTCAAACTCTTACTGGTCCTGTGTGTCCAGGCTCGTACACTTTGTAGGTCTAGCCCCACACACAGAACTTTAGAGGTTGAGGTTCCTATGGATTCTTGAGCTTGTAGCCTAGAAGAAGTAGTGCCTACAATGATAAACTTGTTCTGACCCATCTCTGGATTGTGGTTCCCCTATTGGATAGTCTGTGACCATTTAAGTGGACAGGTTATAGCCATAAGGGATTGGACCATGGCGCAGGGGTGAGTTGGATTCTTTCTCCTCTTTGGTGATAATGTAGCCATTGGATAGGATTTCTATAGCAACTGATCTGAGTCCGAGTTACAAGACCCATCAGACCTGTACCTAATAACATACTTCTCACCCTTTTACATTTATTTTCTCACTCCACCGTTCTTCTTAACCCTCTCTGTAATTTTGGCATTAAGCTACCTTAGGATTTAGATTATAGTGACCTTTAATCCCCTTCCATTTAGGATTTCCAAATTTGTAGTCAGATCTGGAGAGCCTACTAAAGATAGCTCCCTTGGAGCTTTAGATCAATTTTTCCTGTGGGACAAACTCTTACTTATCAAAACTTGCTACAACAGGCCCTGTATCTTGCAAGACTGTACATATTTTATGCTTGCTGCTTCGTAATTCTCACTCCACCTTTCATTCATTTTCATTTACCCCATTCTTATCACTGTCTTCAATAAAGTCAGTAGCAAGCACTTAAAATAGCCTAACAATCTCCCAGACCAAACCTCAATACACACCAGCTTAGAAGCCATCCAAGCCTCCTTGTCACTCTTCACCCCAACATCACAACACCCATCTACCCCACCTCCTTCTCCCCAACCCATAACCACAGCTGTCACCACACCTTCCATTACACCCATGGAACCTGCCCCCATTACCCCTCCAACTACATTTACCAATGCCTCCACACAAACTGACTTTGAACCAGATCTTGAACCCACCCCTATCTTATTGCCCATCATTTCCCTACCCGATCCCCTTCCAGCTGTAGCTACATTTGATGTTGTAGCTGATGTGGAAGACTTAATACCAACCACCTCATTTCCTACCCAAACAGACCCTAAGCCTGAACCTGCTGTCCATCACCCTCTACCCTCCATCTTCACCTCATCCATCCCCTCTCCCTTGGTGGCTGGCCCTTATTCAAGTGATCAACAACACATCCTCTCAGCCTCTTCCTTTTCCATACCTCCCTACTCCACTCTCCTCCATACCATGAATGAGAACCCTTACCTAAAGAATGATGTCATTAAGGACATGGCTACCATCAGATCTTCCATCAAGCAGCCCAATGAAGATAAAATCAGTCGGATGGATTTCGATCATCGAGTTCAATTGACAGGTATAGCTAAGGGATGGGGTAGAATTTTGATTCAATATGAAGCTAAAATAAATATTACAGCAACAGAGAAGTTGAGAGTTGATGTCTTAGAGAAAAGATTAGCAGTCTCAAAAGATATTGTAAAGGCCACCAAAGAGCTCTATGAAAAGAGAATTCAATATGCTGAAAAGAAGGCAGAAATCCTTTAAAGGAAGCTTGCTGAACTAATTGGCACAACTCCTCCACAAGAAGCTACACTTGTCCCTCTTGCTACTTCCCCTGCTGCTTCCACAGAAAAAGGCAGAGGACCAAAAGTCAAGATTGACCAACAGATGATTACGATGATTAGATTTGGACATGTACTTAGTTAGGATATAATTTTAGTAGATCACTTCTCCCTTGCATTGTACACATGTTTGTTTTAGAAATACAATTTCTTTTTTTTATGTTCTATTTGTTCCATTTCTGCCTCATAACTAGTTGTTTGTTTTAGATGTTTGTGTGTGCCTTGTTTTCTTACTTTTATATGCTTTACTTAGTTAATTTTGTTTTAGTAGTTTGTTTTAGTGTCAATTTTGTCATTGTTCCCTGCTGCACTTACCCTCTTCTCTTTGAATCAGTAAGGACACTGCTCCTCATAGGTTTGGGGGGGTGGCAAGGATTGCCAATGATCCATTTAACTTAAGTGCAACAGTCTTAACTAAGTGAAGAATAAATAGAATGAATTTCACCTAAGCAATGTTAAAAGTGAGAAAATTTAAAAACTATGCAAACCTTTTTAGGACTAAAATCATTTGAAAATCACTACTTCTATGAGGTGAACATCAGGAAATTTTCTTTATCTAAATAGTAGTTAGTGAACCGGTAAGGAGAGAAACAGGTGAAAGCATATCCCTCTGAGTTCAATTGAAGACCATACCCAGTGAGCTTTGAGCCTATAAAATTTTTTTAGGAGTGTCTATGGCAACATTTTCCTCTTCCAATGACTGATTGAGTCAAGCCATTTTCAATAAAATTTAGACACCCCAAGTTGAAACTGTTTGACAGTAATCATGACACTAAGGAAAGGATCAAGGCCTTCATTTGGATAGAATCCCTTTTTACCCCTTTTATTCTTTACAACCCTCACAAATAAGCCACATTACAACCCATGAAAAGCCGTTGTTGATCCAAAGTCAAATGAACTATCATGTGAAGATGAGGGAGTATCTAATCTATGGTGAGAGTACTGTATGATGTCAGAAATTAGAAGTAGTGCCCATGCTCATGCTTGCAAACCCATTTGGGGTATGTAACTGCTCTTGAGCTTATGAAGAATGATACACCCTTAATTCATTTATGAGAGACAGCCCTGGTAAGCATTGGGTCTGTGATTGAAATCATTGGGGCATTGTCTGAACCTGATTTTGATGTATTGGTAAGTTTAGTACTGTTTCGCACATTTTGTCTTTCTTGGTGTCAGCTGACTGGATGGGATGAACATGTATGCATGATTGAGGTGCTAAATTGTTTGCATATTTATTTTGGGACTCCTTTAATTTTTACAGAGCAAGGGTGAAATGAACTATATTTATGTTAAACTGATTGACCACTGTTTGCACTTTTATTAACTGTTTCATTGAGAAGTTTGTGGGCACCTTCACTGAAAATCCTCAAGAGACTTCACTCCTCCACTAGGGATCACCTAGGTGTTCAAAAGGTTTGATGCATAAGGTAAATGCATCCGTGCTCCCTATGAAATTGTTATTTACTTTCTTAGAGTAGTTGTTTAAATTTTGCTTTGCTCAGAGATTAGCAAAGATTAGGTTTGGGGGTGTGTTATTTACTGAAAAGTACCACTTTTCATCTCTTAACCTAGCCTTTGCTAGACCTTGAAGCTGACTAATAACTCCTTTTTATCTTATTTTGTAGTTAGGAATAATTTGTGCATCTTAACACAGAGTCTATGCTTTTGGTGCCAAGAAGAGAGAGAATTCAAGCAAAAGATGGCAGTTGAACCAGAAAGTGATGGAACACCATGGTGGAACACACCATGGTGACTATTTTTGCATGTCATAATGGATCAAGAAAGTCTAGCAGATGAAAGAAGAATAGGTGAGAGTGGAGGAAGCTACAACAGAGGCATGTGCACAGTAGCAGAGGAGCCAAGGACCTATCTCGCACAGCTGAGGTGCAGCCTCTCACTATTGAAGTTCACTGGTAGAGCTCCCTCCCACAGCTAAGATATACAGCATAATTGAGCTCACGAAAAAGTCGCATAGCTCAAGGAAGGGGTTATCACAAAGCTCATCTCACGCAGCAGTCGCACACTTCAGCTGCAAGCTACATGTGAAGAAACTCATGGAGCTCTCGTGCACTAAGCCTTTAGAAATACAACTCATGAAGCACTAGCGAGGATCACGCGTTAATGTAGCCGTGTGCATTATCTCGCGAGACCAATTGGCCCGAACAACTGTAAAGACTTCGCAAAGTTCTCGCGTGGTTCTGGAAGGGAGAGATGCCCAGAAGTTCTCTCGCGCAATTCTCACGCAGCTCTCGCATAGCTCTTACGCTCCTAAAGGTTTAAATCTATACCGAGCGAGATGTAAAGACATCTACGCGAGTACCTCGTGAATGAAGTTTCTGAAGCTCTCCTGTGCGAGCAAGCTAGGCATTGAAAATCCTGCTGTGTGAGTGCACTCAGAGCAGAAGCAACTGCCTAAGCATCCGAAGCTCTACTATGCGTGACAACAATATTCAAAGCTAAACTCTACCTTGCGAACACTCTACAGCTGCATGACAGAACTAATATGCGAAAGCCAACCTCGCGACGCTCGGGCTCTCCACTTCTCAATCTTAACTCAAGGACCTTTTAGGGATTTCCCTAGGTCTAGGGCACACACCCCAAGGCACGAATTCCAGTGCATGCATCCTAAGACATCCAAGGGTTGTAACAATGCCACATCTACTTGAAAAATTAGGGTGTACTCTCCTCTCAGCCACAGTATTAGGAGTAAGTATATAAGTTGCACTTGTAACTTTGAAACTATCATTCACTTTCTCCTTCAACCTCTGTCGGCTGAGAGCACAAGAAGACTAGGGTTAGCGTTAGGATTTCATCACCTCTTTTTCCATTTTTTTCTTCTCTCGTAGCCCTTCACTTGCTGGCTAAATCTTTGGTAAGCACTTAGGTATAGTTTTATTTGGTTTTACAATAGGTCATTTAAATATTGGGATTTTGTTTTGAGCTGTTGTGCACAAGGCTACTGCCCTGAGAATTTTCATTATTGGTAACATCAGATCAATGGAGTTTATGTTTGAATACTTACTCAATCTCTTATTTTCCTATTTTTCTGTAGTTCTGTTCAGGCTATAGCATACATTTAGGATTTGAGCTTATGGAAAGGCCCATGGAAGCTTGAGATTTTGTAGCCTTGGGACCATGGTGGCAGACAATAGTTTTCATGTTCTATCTCAACATTTGTGCGTAAAGGAGCCTCTATGGATAGCCTGTGACTATTAGAGTGGACAGACAATAGCCCTAGGGCAAACTTGGTTAGAGATCTGAGATGGATTCTTTCTCTCTGCACTTGAGCTTGTAGCCTAGTGAGAGATTGTGTAGGAACAGACTCCCCTCTGTCTTACTTGGCCGCTATCAGACGTTAGATTTGGTTTCTCTGTAGTAATTGTGGACTGGGAGACTAAGTCATTACAGGCCTTTTATAGCAATGATCAGTTGTGCATAAGTCCTCATTCAACCTGTTGCTTTTCCTTTGTGTGGGCATCAATGTGTCGCTGGCCTTGATAATATAGATAGGATTTTATGGGTTGGAACTCCTATGAATGTCAGCTAGATCTGTGCGCAGATCTTGGGAGCTCGGAGCACTGGCAGACATAGTGTCTGCAATGGTATTCACGGCCTAACTTTATTCATTGGAGGAGGTTTGATCAACCCACTCCTTTGGATTAGGTTAGCTCTTCTGGCTTAATCAATGGGATTTGATAGACTTTATAGGATAGACAGTGGCCATTTGAGTGGACAGACTATAGCCTTAAGAGCGCCCCAAATGACATGGGTTAAGTTGGATTCTTCTACCTTTTTGAGGTTAGTGATAGCACTTCAGGAAGGATTTGCTGTAGAGAGAGCCATAAATCTGAGTTACATAGCTGAATGAACTTTAACCTAGACTGCTTACTTCTCATCCTTTATCTTTATTTTAGCACACCATCACCACCCTCTTCATAACCCTTTCTTAGGATAGGACTGCACTTTATTTCTTTTCTTTTTAGTAGGTAATTTTGTGTAGTTGTGACACCTAACTCTCTTTCTTTAGCATTATCAGATCTGTAACCAGATCTGGAAGCCTACTATTATAGCCCATTTTGGGTTCTAGATCAATTTCTCTGTGGCACAAACTCTTACTTATCAAAACTTGTTACAATAGACTTATTCTTGCAGGCTTAGGATTACTTTACTTGTGTTGTTTCCATCTTTTATTTTATTTTGATTTTTAATTTGTTCTCACCACACAATAAAATCAGCACACCCTAAACTCGAAAATTTGACAACAGGGTGCCATGATTGAGCTTTTCGTCATGTTTCGGTACCATCAAGCTTTCACATTCTATGGTTAGCAGGAGTTTGTCCTCCTCCTACCACCTTATGATGATATCTAGTAGTATGGGGACATTAGGGATACCCTCGCAACTTGCTTATACATTTCTAGTAAAGTTACCATAGATGTCCTCATGGCCTGATTATGCTTCCTTGAGCTCATTGACTTGTTCATTCATCGTATTGGTCTCACTCGATTTTTTTTGGATATACATATTTTTTTTTTGTTGAAGGCATCCTACTAGCTCAAAAATAATGAGTATTGATTGAACCTAGCATCTTCATTTTTTTATGATCTAACGTCTCCTCCAATGGCGGGGAAAGGGGGATGAGAGTCGGGTGTTGCTTATGCTTTTGAAAGAGGCCAGGTGTGTCACTAGTCCTTTGATCAGATTGCTCGAATGAAAAAGTGGGCGATAAAGTGGAGGTCTTAAGGATATTTTGAGAATTGATGACATACGACCAACGAATGGGTCGTGACAACTATGGGGGTGATAAGTATGAGTATTTAACCATGGGATATGATGATCACAAGGTTAAGGATAATGTTTTTTAAGGTACATAGTATTCCAAGGGCTAGGGAGTTCTTCCTGGTCTTGGTTTGCCAGTTTGTATGCATTCCTAGGGTATGCGGTTGTTATAATATTAGGGCCTTCCTAGTTCGGTTTCAGTTTTCCTTTTAGATGGGCGTGCTTGGAAGGCATGATTTTTTTTAAGACTAATTCTCAAATATTAAAAGTTCGTATGAAGATTTTCTTATCAGAAGCCCTAGCCACTCTCCTCTAATATACCTGAGTGTGGTTAGCTGCCCTTAGACTTATCTCATCGAGCTGCTATAGCTACATGAGTAGGGTAATTAACCTCTCGTCTAAGGATAGCTCATCATCGAGCTGAATCCGTAAGGATGGTACTTGTATCTCATATGGTAGGACTGACTCGATCCCGTAGGTAAGGAGATAGGGAATTTGGCCAGTGGCCGTACGAATAGAGGTCCTATAGGCCTAGAGTGCTTCTGGTAGTCGTTCGGGCCAGTCGAATCCATTACTCATCTCTACTGTGTGTTTCAAAATTTGAATCAGCATTTTGTTTGTAGCTTCTACTTGTCCATTTCTTTGAGGGTAGAATGGTGATGAGTGGCATAGATCGATGTCGAACTTCTTGCATAACTTCTTCGTCTTCTCGGTGATGAACTGTGGACCATTGTCGGTGATAAATATTCTGGGTACTCCAAACCTGGTGATGATATTCCAAATGATAAACCTCACAAGTGTTGAAGCGGTGATTCTGACATAAGATTCAACTTTTGCCCATTTGGTATAGTATTCGATTGCCGTAACTATGAATGTGTGCTTGTGAGTGTTCCCAACTGTGTCTGTGAAAGGTCTGATGACATCGAAGGCCCACATCGAAAATGGCCAAGGCGAGATCATAGTGTTCAATGAAAGAGATAGAGCTTTGATAAGTGTGGCATTTTCTTGGCATTGTTTGCAGAATTTGACTTAGTGGTGGCAGTCTCTTATCATCGTCAGCCAGAAGTGGCTTTGTCGTATGATTTGATCGACAAGTCTCTATCTACTGGCATGGGCATAGCAAGCACTGGAGTGTGCTTCTCATATGATGTATTATCCTTCGGTGGTTGTGACGCATCATAGTAGTACTCCTTTGGTGAAGGCTTCTTTGTATAATATTTCGTCGAGTATGCAGAATCGGGCTCATCGGTTCCTTATAGTCTTTCGTTCAATCTTTGTGGAGTATGAAGGAATGTGTTGATGCTTCAAAAAGTTCCTGATGTCGAAATACCATGGCTGTCTGTGTCGGCTAGTGATTTTTCAAACTTGAACATAGCGACATTGGTTTCTGACTTGACATGATTTTTCAGAGTGATTACTTCATTTGGTTCTGTGTTCATGGGGAGGACTGGTAATTCTCTCTTGACTGTCCATGCTACCTCGTGGGTGGGTACTGTCAGCTTTTCGATGAAGAAGGTCTTAGTACTTTATCCGATGGGTATTTGGATGACCGAGGCTAATGTGGAAAGGGAGTCTGCGAGCTCATTTTCTAATCTAGGGATGTGCGTGAAAGAGATTCTTTCAAATTTATTTACCAAATATTAAGCGGTTTCTAGATATTCCATCAGTCTCCTTTCCTTAGTTTTCCATTCACCTATAAATTGTGAGATTATGAGCTTGGAATTACAGATGGTTTTCAACTATTTAACGCCTAATGGTAGTGTTGCTCATAGTCCAACTATGAAAGCTTTGTATTTCGTGACATTATTAGTGATAGAGAAATCTAGTTGAAAAGCCTTAGGTATGACAACTCCTTTCGAGGTTAGCAGGACTATCCCAATGCCTTTTCCTTAGTGATTTAGAGAACTGTCAAAATAAAGGGTCCATGATGTCTTATCAGGCACTTCGTTATGAATTGTGAGTAGGTCTTCATCGGGGAAATCTATGTGTATGGGCTCATTACTCTGGAGTGGGAGATCTGTGAGGTAATCGTCGATTGCTTGCCCTTTGATTGACTTCCGTGTGACGTAAGTGATGTCGAATTCTTGCAATAGCATATGCTAGTGAGCGATCTTTTCTAATGTCGCGGGATTTTCAAATACGCACTTCAGAGGGTCCATTCGGGCTAGTACCAATATCTTATGTGCCCTGAAGTAGTGCCGTAATTTGGTTGAGGCCCACACCAATGTGAGGTAGGTCTTCTCTATTGAAGTGTATTTTCATTCGTACTTGACCATCGTCCTACTAATGTAGTAGATAGCCGTCTCTCTCTTGTCGTCTTTTTTATACTGTCCCAAAATTACTCCCACTGCTTTGTCGTTTGTCGAGAGGTAAAGGATTAGGGGTCGTTCAAGAGCTAGTGGCGATAGTATTGGCGGGTCAAGGAGGTACTTCTTGAGATTGTCAAAAGCTTGATGACAGTAGTCATCCCATTTGTACTCAGTT
This sequence comes from Chloranthus sessilifolius, assembly GCA_021018995.1. Taxonomy (NCBI): domain Eukaryota; kingdom Viridiplantae; phylum Streptophyta; class Magnoliopsida; order Chloranthales; family Chloranthaceae; genus Chloranthus; species Chloranthus sessilifolius. The sequence goes on along the minus strand of CM037589.1, from coordinate 127,614,688 downwards.
CCTCCTTTAAGTAGTCTGTAGAGAGGATTGCAGTTGTCTGAATGCTGGGAGATAAATCTCTTGATGAATTGTAATCTTCCTATCAGCCCTAGTAATTCTTTAATATTACTGAGAGGTGGCATCTCAAGGATGGCTCTGACTTTTTTCGGGTCAACTTCAATTCCTCGCTTGCTAACTATGAAATCGAGTACTTTTTCGGAGGTGACTTCGAAGACACATTTCTTTGGGTTCATTTTTAGCTGATACTTCTTAGCTCTTCATAGCACAAGTCAAAGTGGTTCATTATCTCCTGCCCAGGTTTGGGATTTCGTTAATATGTCATCGACGTAGACTTCTATACATTTACACATCATGTCATGAAAAATAGCCATCATGGCACGTTGATACGTGGCTCCTGCATTCTTGAGCCCAAAAGGCATGACAAAGTAGCAGTAAGTTTCTCATGGTGTGGTGAAAGAATTCTTCTCTTGGTCAGACTCTGCTAATTTGATCTGATTATATCCAGAGAAACCATCCATAAAGGATAGCATCCCATGTCCAGCAGTGTTGTCCATTAGAGTGTCAATGTGTGGAAGTGGGAAGTCATCTTTTGGGCATGCCTGATTGAGGTTTCAGAAGTCGATGCAAACCCGCACTCTGTCGTCTTTTTTAGCGATAGGTACTATATTGGCAACCCATTTGGGGTAGAAGACGACTCAGATGAATTTAGCTTTGTGTAACTTGTCAACTTCCTCTTTAACTTCAAGGGTCGTTTGTGGGTGCATCCTTCGAAGTTTCTATTTAACAGGCTTTGGATCGGGTTCCAAGACAAGAGGATGTTCTACTAAACTTGGGTTTAAACTAGGCATATCTTCGTAGGACCATGCAAAGGAGTTTAGGTTTTCTTGCTGGACTTGCACGATTTGTTGACTTTCTGACCCGCTACCGTAATGTATAGCCCTCATAGGCGACAACCATCACGAAATTAGAACGGAGCATCACCCGTGCTCCATGCCGACATGGCAACGGTGCTCTCAGCACCTGTGTGACTCAACGTCTCATGTTGAGAGTCACCAGCGTCCATCCACCTCGGACCGGCCCACTAAGTCAACATGTGGCTCACATGGCCAACTAGCGTCGAGTTCCTTTTTCGCGACAAGTAACCCAGCAGTACCGTCCCTCTGCGCGTGACTCAATCGCGTCTCTATCACAGATGTGCAACTCTACTGCCCACAAGTAACTCTGGTTGTCACAAAATTAGAGCGCACCTCATCGCTCTAGCTTGCCAAAGTAGTCCAAATTGGAACGATCTGGCCATGAGGGCATCGTGACGTGTTATGCTAATTAGTAGCTTCTTGGGTTTCTCTTCAATGTCAAAGTTGATTTCTTCTATAAGTTTTGCGGTAGCTTCAGTTTTCTCGTCAAAATACTTGATGACCCGTTGGAAGTCCTGCACCTCCTCGGTGACTATCGTTCCTTTTTCATCCTTGCTAAGCTCATATACTGTAAAATTGCTACACTAGGGATTTGATTTTACGAAAGGTAATCCTTCATCGACATAATTTGACTGAGAGATCTTTGATAAGGTGAAGGTCAAGGCTATTGATCCTTTTCTCAACGTCACAAAGTATCTCATCTAGTATGATCACTGGTTTTTTGATTTGCCTGGATGCCTTGCATCTTCATACGGGAGAGAGGATAGATGTCTCAGGAGAAAAGTCTCCTTGTTGGTCGCAAAATTGATTTGGGACGAAAGGTTCCCTTTCATTTCTAAGGTTTTCTAGTTTTTTTGGATTTTGTATTTATAAATTTTTAGGGCTTTCTTCTTTTTTTATTCTTTTTATATTTGATAACAGATATGGTACAAATTCGGTCACCTCAAGAGGCACTGGGAGAGTTGCTTCCTCTAACTGAGGGAGCGAGACGACTGTCGGAGTCGTTCGGGCAATTCTTCGAGAAATGTGGATTTATTCTGAATTTGACATTTTTTTTTATGGTCCTCATCTGGTCGGATTTTTTGAATAAGCGATGCCGGTGACAACGGCATTGACGTTCGAATTCCCTCTATCACATTGATTGCCTTGTCTTCGAAAAAGCTCTGGAGATCATAATTGGTCAAACTATCATCCTTTGAGTTATAATGTAATTGCTCTTCCTTTCGAGGGTGACCTCCTAAGGGATCCTCAGGGGTAGTGAACTCTCTCCCTTGAACTTCATAATATGTTAGGACAAATACGCATGTTCGGCAACGAGGCTGGTAATGGTGAGAAATGTAGGGAGATTCCCAAGGGCATTCTCATCCTTTTGAACAAAAGCCAAGGTTGGTATCGAACTCGTCTTCTTGATCTAACATTGCCTGAGGTCCTTGGTTGGCCTGCTCTGCTAACTCGAATGCAAGGAGGTTTATCCAGTAGTCCTTATCATCGGTCTGAGGGGGTTGCCACTCTTCCTCAAGAGATTTCTAGAATATTTGGAGTTGTGGCACGTCTGGGGATGGAGGAGTGTCTGGTTCAAATTCCTCTTGAAACTCCACGAAGGCGACGTGAGTGTCTTCTTCTGGGTCGACTGGATGGCCGTTGGAGTTTTCTTCTTCTTACGTCAGTAGTGGAGTTGGTAGGCCATTACTTATTTCTGTCATTACGAGGTCGAAGTCATTCGATCCTACTATTGCTGAATGCCAGATCCAGCTAGCGAAACATTCTAATATGCTGGTGCATGACCTGCAGCAGGGTTGGTATGGGTGAGTGATACAAGGGGAGTCCCATGGGCATTCCCATCCTTCAAGGCTAAGGCCGAGGCGGAAGCTATGTGAGCTAAAGTCTTCTTGTGGGGCTTTTCAGTGCGTGGATGCCGTAGTCTTCATCATTGCCTACTGTGATCCAAGTGTCCTCTTCCCATGTTGATTATATGTGCTCTTCACCATCTTGTAAGGCTGCCATGTAAAAATCTTCATCATCGGTGGTTTCCCAATCTCCTACTCGCTGCTCGAGTTTTAAAGGTTCTTCCCTTCTCTCTTATGTATGGTCCTTAGTGTCAAAGAAGGGTTTGATTCCCTCGAGTGGTTTGTTGATATCGTTATTTAGATTCGTTAAATCATTAAATATTTTAGCCATTCGTTCGATCTCTGCCTCTTGGGATTTAGTGAAGGACACTTCCTTTTGCCTTGGTATATTTGTTTTCTCAGTGGTCCCATAGATAAATTGGTCATATAGAGACCATTTTGGTGAGGTAGGAAACAAGTCGGCTTGTGGGCCGTCCGATTGGTAACCTAGCCCTATGTGTTTGCATATTTTCCTTGGGACGATAGGCCCTACACGACCTTGCTTCTTTTTACCAAGTCCAGTGTGGGGGATGTACCTGAGCTGATACATAAGGTCCCGACCTTTTGTCATGATTGGGTTGATGTCGTAGAGTTTGGCGAGGTCTGGGTCAACCTCTCTTCTCATTAATTTTTGTTGACGCCTTGGGGGAGAACTAAGACGAGTAGGGAGACGAACTTCTATAATGGTTGGCTCATCGGGGATTCGGGTCTTCTGAATATGGCCCATGTTTAACACGGAATCATGGGATGTCAGAATACTCGCCACGTAATCAGTGTCCATCTCCTGGAGGGGTGTATCAGCGTATATACGAATAATGGAGTCCTCATACGGGAATTTGACGCATTGGTGGTATGTGGATGCGATGACCTTCAATGACTATTTTCCTCCTTTGATAAGATTGTAAGTACTGCATGAATTAGAAACTTGGAAAGCGACGACTTTTATTACAGGTTCATGGCAAACCTGGAGTTTGATAGTTACTTTGACGAAATGACGCGAGCCGTCATAAGCTATAAGAGATAGTGCTGAAGGCCTAACATCCTGCTCCGTGTACTCGAGCGTCTTTAATATTGTGATAGGGCAAATATTGAGTCCTGCTCCTATATCGACCAATGCATGGGGTACGAAGAATCCTCTAATTATGACCGTAAGGTATATGGGAGCTGAACTTCCTCGGAGTGACTCTTTAGGCATGTGTGTGTCTGTGAAAGTGAGTGCCAAAGGTTACGCCATGACTGAGGCGATTTGATGTAGCTCATCTAATGTTGTGTCCTCGCCCACTTGTGTGTCATCAAGCGTCCTTATTAGTAGTCAGTGATGGTCAGGCGATTTCTTGATGAGTTCTAGTATTAATATCTGGGTTGGGATCTTTTGGAAATGCCGCAAAAGGTCATATTCTTGTCCCGGCTCGAGTGTTATTTCTCTGCTTGGCCCATGAGCTTTGGGTGAGGGTGGTTAGAGTGGTTGAGGTGTGGGGATTGGTGGAAGGATACTGTGAGGTGGGGGAAGCATGTTAGCTTCTTTTTCTCTCATGTTCCCCTTTGGTAGTGGTGCGTTTGTGGACTCCTTATTTCAAGGAAAAGGCGGAGATGGATAATTGGTTCTTGACTTAAGGATTGAGAAAGTTGGTTATTGCCCGAGCCCGGTGTTGCTCGACATTGATATATCTGTAAAGTGAGTGAAATTCGAGGACGGAGCTGTTGGAACGCACTTTTTCTGGGTTCGTCTCGGTCCCCGTTGAATTAGTGGCTCCAATTTTATCCGAGTGGACTCTAGCGATGCGGTGTTGAGAATAGTAGAGGTAAAAAAAAATTAAAGGGGGCTAGGAAGGTTCCTAGTTTGTTGTGATCACCAGCTGCAAATATTTATCGATGTTGCAACACGTCAGTGATCACACTTAAGAGCGGGTATGGGTTACTTCTATACTTAATCATCCGCCTGCAAACGTCAACAGCTATGTCTTTTTCTTATAATTTGGATAGTTGAATTTCCCTTTATGGTTATAGTTCTGGTTAGTTTAGACTTCCCTGATTCTATTGTGAGTTTGGTTGGGTGGCAATCTATTGTAGTTTATTTAATTTAATATTCTACTTCTATCAGGAGTCTAATTAATTAAGTGTCCTAATACTACTAAAAGTCCGATTAATCTTAGTCTCCTAATCCCATTAGAAGTCTAATTCTGATCAGGCCTCCTAATTATACTAGGAGTGCAAGCATGTTGGTTCTAGTGAAACTTTAATTCATTTGAGCATGCTAATTATACTAGAATTCTTAGCAGAGCAAGTATTCTAGTTGTATTGGGATTCTAATTAAATATAGTATAACAGTCTTACTAGAATTCTCATCGAAATAGAAAATTAATTTTACTAAAACTCTAATTTAAGGCAAATGAATAAATTTTATGAAAATCTAATTAAGACAAATAAACTAATTTTATTAAAAATCTAATTGAAATAAATAAACTAATTTTATTAAAATTCTAATTAAAGCAATGTATTAACTATACTAAAAATCTAATTATAGCAATGAATTAATCATATTAAATTCTAATTAAAGCAAGATATTAACCCATTAAATTATGATTTAAAGAAATTAATCAATCACACTAAAATCTAATTAACTTAATTAATTAATTATGCTGAAATAAAATAAATCTACTAATTAATTATACTAAAAAGATAAAAAAAAAGTAATTAATTAATTCTAAAATTCTTAAAAAAAAGCGGGTTTGAGTCCGCTATGCTAAGGAGGATTGGTCTCGTTCCCGAGTACCCTCCGTATGCTCCCTTGGGCAAATCGGATGGCTGAGATTGAAGATAAATTCGATTTTAGACTGTAGAATAGTATTTTGGATTTTTCAAGATTTATTTTGAAATAATAACTATGAATTAAGTTATGAGCTAGAATCATAAAAGCTAAAATTAATATTTAGGAGTTTTGGAGATATTATGTGATTAAGGATTGGTTCTAGAATCCAAGGATTAGTACCAGAAATTAATGGTGGGACTAGAAATTAAGATTTTAGAATAGAATTAAAGTCAAGGGTCGATAAATTAGACCGTCGGATTAAGGACTGGTTCTGAATTCGGAGAATTAGAACAAGATATAAAATATTTACGGTCTAAAAAAAAAAAAAGGTGCTAGGGTCTCGGACTGAAACTTTAAACCTATGATTCAAACTAAGGGAAATCCGAAATCTATAGGCTAGAAGTTATGGTCAGAAACTAAAAATTAAAATCTTACCTAGGGTTGGGGCTGCGGAGAGGAATCTCGAAGAGTCGAAGCTTGAATCTCGAAATCATGACTAGCCTGCTCTATGGGTTTGTCCTCAGAGTTCTCTGGTTTCAGAATCTAAAAGAAAATCTGTTCTCTCTTGAAAATTTGCCCTGCCTCTCAGGCAAATTAAGAAGAAAATCTTTTATAGGTTTTTCTTCAATTATGCACCCTTTTTCAGGTGTTTAAGTGAATTATGTGCCAGTTTCTCGACGCTTAATCACTTTGAGTCGGTCACCGACTCAGTGAGCGATTGGCTGACTTGCTCAACGAGTTTTCTAGTCCTAATAGCGTTAGGGCTAATTGCGCGCTTGTTAGGACGTGTGCAATCCAATTAAGTATTTCTTTAGAAGTGCTCAATCAAGGAAATTTATGGGTCAAGGATTGTGAGGCTAGATCAGGCGTAGGCCAATTGTGCGTTGATGGTGGAGCACTCAATCCAATCGCACGTCTGGTATCAGGCACATGATCGAGTCTCGAGATGGTCTGGGAAAGGAAGTTTGGTCTGAATGGGGGACTGATTGCGCGTTTGTGGTCTAGCGTGCAATCGAATTTTGTGTAGGGTTTCAGGTGCTTAATTCAGGATTGTCCGAATCTGGTCTGTAGTCTGAAATGCAAGGCTATTGTTTTAGCCTGCATTCTAACTATATATTATTATTTCAGTATATAGTCTCCCTATGTTGAGTCCTGAGCCACAGAGCTATTGTTTCAGCCTGTGTTCAGCCATGTACTATTGTTTCAGTGTATGGTTTCACATTAGAGTTATGAGGTCAAAGGTTGATCGAACAAAATTATATATTCGAAGAGGGAAAATTGGGGGTGTCTACAAATTCCCCTCTTCGGCGCGCTCTTGCGAAGTAAGAACGCATCGAAGAAGTAGACAACCCTCATTCTAGGTGTCTTCTCATTTTTCTTGGGAAAGCACAAATGTGAATTGGTGATGCTGACATGATAGGCTTAGCTTTCTTATCTATTAGCGTAAGCTAAAATGGAGCATTTGAAGGGCGAAATGGTAGCTGTCAAAGGGCACATTCCGGGTCTGTGGGTGCATGGGCATCCTACTGCATGGCACGGGCAAACAGAGGGATTTTACGCAATCGAGATTCTAGGGCATTAATCAAATGTCCAAAATAAGGTCGAGGGACCGATAAAAACAAAATGAAGTATCATGTAATATCAAAGGGTTTTGCAAGTCATGTCAGACCGGGCGCGTCATTGCTTACATCAATGCGCGTCAGGCATTCCTTTTCCAATAGGCATTTGGAAGTTCTTACTTAATGTTCAGTTTCCCAGGGGAATGGCTGATTTGGGCTGGTAATTGAGGTATGGGTCTTGTGAGGTGTGCTCAATTGAATTATGCGCAGTGGCGCATGCGCTTGATTCATTTGGAGTCGGCCTCTAAGTTGAGAATTCTAGCGTCTGAACAAACGATTTTGCGCAGTGGAGTGTGCACTTGATTGCGAGTTCAGGAGTCGGTAAATTGGGAATTCTAGTGCTAATGTGTCTGAACAAATGATTCTGCGTAGTGGAGTATGCGCTTGACCCAATTCTGCTCAGTGGATTAAGCTCTTGATTGCAAGTTCAGGGGTTGGCCTGTAAGTTGGGTATTCTAGTCCTAATGTGTCTGAACAAACGATTCTGCACAGTAGAGTAAGCGCTTGATCCAATTCTACGCAGTGGAATATGCGCTTGATTGCAAGTTCAGGCGATCTTAGGAGTTAATGGTCAGGTTAAAGTGTAATTTATTGTGCGCGGGTGGTGGGGCACTTAATCAGTTCTTTTTTTTTTCTTTTGGCATTTAAAGAAAGGTGAGTTGGGTCTATTTATCTTGTTCCTTTGTTCTTCTCTTTCTTCTCTTTTTTTGTTTTTTTTTTGCTTTTGTTTCGTGAAGTAAAGGCTTTTTTTTTTTAATAAAGGGGTTTTGAAAATTTGAAATTTTAGGGTTTTAAATTAAGATCAATTTGATGGTAAAACAGCAAAAAATGTGGCTTCCAACATGTCGCTGAGTAAATCCACCGGTACGGGATTTGTGAACCCGACCATTGTTGTGGTTGTCAAGACAACACTTGGCATGCCAGATACTCCGTCTAACCTTCTTAGCGAATACTGATGATTGTCTATTATGGGAGGACTACAGTGATTCGCGAGTCGAGAGAGACGGGTTTTGAAAACATTTGACTTAATCATAGCTAACCATATATATTTGCAATATTGAGTAATTGAAAAGTGGGTAGTACTTACTTGGGTTGTGCGGAGCTTGTGACAGGATTGGTGATGTTATAGTGTCGCAATGGGACTTTGGGGATTTCTCCTCTTCAGGTCTACTGTGGTAGGGCTTGGCGGTTATGATGTGATGTCTTGGGAGAAATGATGTCTTGATGGGACCTGGGGATTTCTCTCTTTCTTTGGCTGTGTGCTGGGTGAGTCCTGGTGAGACGTGGGGATCAATTCGAGAGAGAGAGAGAGAGCTCTTTGCTTTAGTGATGGGACACGCTCAATCTTTCCCTCTTTTCATCATATGGCATGGCATGTGCTATCTGAGCCTTCTTTTTTTTTTTTCAGGTAGTGATGTCCGTAATGGGATGTCGACTGAGCATAGTTAGTGGGGGAGTGCTCATGTTCTCGAGAGATTTGTGCAATGGGACATCGGTGTCGTTCTTTGGCAGATCTCGGGTTATAAAAGAAATCACGTTGTGGTTGCATCGTGATTGGCTTCGTCTTTGGACGGTTTGCTTTCAGTTTTTCACGATGGGTCATGAGGGTATGGTTAATTTATTACGATGAGACTAGAGATTGAGGTGATATCACATGTGTACACGTTATCACGATGGGGACGGGTGTTGTCAATGCTTCCTTCTCGTGTAAGGGTAAGCGATGGGATGGTGAGTAAGTCTCTTTTTTTTAGGGACAGCTTGTGAGGCTACGCGATGGGACAAAAGAATTTTGGCCGCAATGCGATAAAAGGTATGAGGGTGTAGATTTGCTCCAAAGTCTAGTATTGCATGCCTATTTTAGGTCGCTCAATTCGATCACGCACCTATTTTCAGGCGTGCGATCTCAGGCTTAAGGGGCTATTTACATGTGTGGGAGTATGCGTGTGATTGTATTCCATGTTATAATATAAGTGCATGAACGAAGCATCACCAGGTCAGTGTAGGCTGACTTTTTAGGTTGTCCGGCAGCAGTGTGTCATTTGATAGATTTACGCGGTTTATGGAGTGCGTGCGATCGGAGCGTCACACAGTTGGCGCGGGCGAAGGCTTTTTTGCGCGCTTGGGTGGTAGTGCGTGTTTTGGATTATGCCAATCGTGCTTGGCACGTGATCGAATTAAATGAATGTGTCTAAGCCCGTGATTAAGTCCGTACTCTATATAAGTGATAGAGCTTTCATTTATGTTTCATTCTGTAGTTTAGTCTTGAGTTTTGACCTTTTTCTGTATATTTTATATTTTGAAATTCATGTTTTAATGATATCAGGTGATCCAACCATCCGATTGGGATGTCATTTCTTCCTATATTCATTATTTCACGTGATCTCCGTCCTGAGGGGATGCTCATGGGCGGCATTATTTTGAGAATGGGCAGTATTGGAAATAAGTGCGCTTGTCTTCACATCGATCCTTTTTAGGGAGCAGTGAAGGCAGCATTGAGGAGGAGGTGGTGGAGGAGGTGAAGATAGCAGAAGAGGAGTAAAAAGTGGAGGGATGTGTTTCCCAACAAATGCTCCCTGAAGTCTCCGATTGGACGCTCAGAGCATAATCTACTCCTCGCTTCATCTCAGTTTTGAACCCAGTCTTCATTTTGGGTTGTAGGTTAAAGTTTTAGGTTTTCATTTTGGGTTGTAAATTTAGGAGGTATGCCTCCAGTGATACTTGTAAAACTTCTGAGTTATGAATAAAAGGGCATTTCTTTTGTTTTATTTTGTCGTGCTTGTTTATTCGTTTAAGCTTATTAGCAGATTAGTTGGATTTATCTGATTTGTTTGACTTAGTTCTGATTTTAATTTTTAGGATTCATTCCAAATTTCTTCAGGGCTTATCCCGAGGTTAATTCGTTTTATTGAGCTTGGTTTAGAGGGTTTACTTGGTTCAGTTTGGTTTGTTGGGAGCATTATTTTTTGTCTTAAACTAGTCAAGGTCTCATTTTAGAGAGTTTTTTTTTGTTTAAAGTTTTGTCTAGTTTAAGGTTTGATTTTTAACTTGAGTTTTGGTATTTTGTTTGATTCAACATGAGACTTAAAAGGGGTGAGTTTTCAAAGGTTCTAGATGGGTGTCAAATGTTTAAATCCTATTGGTTCATCTAGACTTGGAGAGATTTATGTTTCTTAGGGGGTTAAGTGTTGTTTGATTATTGGTTCATCTGAGTCCGTCATGAATTGTAGTCTTTCAAAGGGGGTATGTGTTTGGTTTAGAAAGGTCTAAAGATGTGACACTTGTCATAAGATAATTCAGGAGGTATAGTTTATAAATGTGTGAGCTAAAAGTTTTGGGTTCTTATTGTTTTGAATTTTATTTCAGGTTTGGGGTTAAGAGTTTTGGGGCATTTTTATTGTTTGTGTATTAATTTGTTTATTAATGTCTTTTCTTCCTTTTCTTCGGTATCTTGGGTGTTGGACTCGAAGAGTTATGTTTATTGCGTAAATTTTTGAGAATGGACGGGATTGGGAATGTAGGGTAGCAGTCGAATTGCTGCCGTGCTAAGGGAAGATGTTGTCAATTACAAGTGTGCTTCCCTTATTGGTTGGTGGTGAAAGTATTTAAGAATCAAAAATAGAATGAAACAAGGGATGAATCAGCACAACTCGGAAATCCTAGACCTGCAAGATACAGGGTCTTTTGTAGCAAGTTTTGATAAGTAAGAGTTTGTCCCACAGGGAAAGGTGATCTAAGGCTCCAAGGGAGCCGTCTCTAGTAGTCCCTCCAGATCTATTTACAGATTTGGCAGTCCTAAAAGGAGGGGAGTTTGAGGTCACTTATTCTAAGTATTCTAATAACTAAATTACAAAAAGGATTGAGATGATGGATGGGGTGTGGAAAATAATTATAAAAAGGTGAGAAATATGTTTTTGAGCCAAGATCAGAGGAGTTCTTGTAACTCAGATTTAGATCTGATGTTATAGAAATCCTGTCCAGAGGCTACATTATCACCTCTGAGGAGAAAGGATCCAACCCATCGCTACTGCCATGACTCCACCCTTAGGGCTATAGCCTGTCCACTTGAATGGTCACAGACTATCCCATAGGGGAGCCACTATCCAGGGATGAATCAGAACATAACTATTAAATCATTGCAGGCACTATTTCATCCAGGCTACCAGCTCAGGAATCCATAGGGAACCTCAACCTCTAAAGTTCCATGTGTGGGGCTAAGGCTGGAAAACCATGATAGCCCAGACACATAGAACCAGCAAGCGGTTGAGTACAACTTTCAATCCAGCTGTCCATTGCTTGAGAGAGGCTACAATGGTCCAGTCACCAGCCTACAATCTCTATAACCAGATCAGATCCGGCATCTGATGGCAGATCTATACAACTATGGGGGAGTCTGCATCTGTACAATCCCTCACCAGGCTTCTACAAGCTCAGGTGAAAAGAAGAAGGATCCATCTTGGATCGGTGGATCAGAATCACCCTAAGGCTATAATTTGTCTACTTAAATGGTCACAGACTATCCCAGAGGTTATCCTCCTCACGAAGCCCAAGACAAAACAAGATTATCGCTACTACCACCATGTTCACCAGGCTACCAGCTCAAGATCCCATGGGGATTTCAGATCTAGTAGGTCCTGTGGTGGGGCTAAGGCTGGAAGACCATGATAGCCCAGACACGCAGGTTACTTGGATCTGAGTGGCCCTTAAAATCAGTCCTCCATTGCCTAGGCAATGGCGGATCACAAGGCAGCAGCCTTGCACAGAGCATCTCACAAATCAACAGCAATCCCACAAAGTATAAATCCTATTACAAAATTTCTATTAATCTAATTCAAATACATTTACAAAGTCATAGCCAACAATTGCTGGACTATGGAGAGAAGAAAAGAAAAATAAAAAGAAAAACTACTTACTGCTAAAAATAAAAGAGAAAAGAAAAGCGATCTAAGATAGGTTCCCAGATACCTAAACCTAAGCTAGGCCTGGGTATATATAGCAGTGGGGTGGCGGCGCATTAGGGTTAGGAAACCCTAATTTTAACGATGCCACGTGGCCTTTTACTGATCCTTGGATGCCTCGGGGCCTATGCACGGAGATTTGAGCATGGGAATGCATGCCCTAATCATTGGAAGTTTCCAGAATGCCCTCTGCTGAAGAGATGGAAGTTTGGGTTCAGAGGTTCGCTAGGTAGCTGTAGTTCCCCAAACACCTCGCATGGTAGCTCATTGCTCTTCTCTAGGATGGTTTGACACTGAAGCATCAGCCGTCGCGAGGTTGCCTTGGTTTGCTCTTCAGGCAATCGCACGGTAGAGAGTTAAGCTCTCGCTGAATTGAAGTTCACGAGGTTCAATAGAAAACGTAGTCTCAAGCGTCGCGAGGTTGCAATTCAAGCAGTCGCACGGTAGATTAGTCTTCGCTAGGAAGCAGTGTGAGAACTGTGCGAGCTCTTTTCTTTATTTGGACTTCACGAGTTACCTCGCTAGGTTCTTTTGAGTTCTGACTGCGCGAGGTTCTTTGTCTGACTCAATCTTCGCGAGATGGGCTTTGCCTTCGCCAGGATTCTTTCTTTCTTGAATGGTGCACGAACTGTGCAAGGAGTTCTTCTTCTGAGAATTGTACCCCGCGGCGGCTGCGCGAGAAATCTTCTGAAGCTCTCTCTCCTCAGCTGTCTTAAGCGATCTTCATGAGATTGAGAGAAGTCAGCCTTGAACTGCGCAACACTGAGCGCTGTGTTCTACCTTTGATCTTCACGAGAGCTACGCGGAGTTGAGTTTCTGAAGCTCCCTAGTCATTCATCTGCGTGAGAGGTTGCTTGTAAAGCCTTGGGAAGCTCAGCTGATCTGTGCGAGGCTTCAAGGTGCATTCTTACTGAGGGGCATCTGGTGCCAAAGCAGGCTCCATAACAGGGTTCTTGGCCTTATTTCACTGCTGATTATTTCCTGAACAAAACACTTAAGAGGAGTTTATTAAGTGGCTAAGGGTCTAATCAAAGGTTAAGTTAAGGGGTGAAAAGTGGTACTTTTCAAGTCTTAACAGAAGAGATGGAGGAGAAAAAGGTGGTTGAAAGGAAATCCAAGGATAAGGCAAGGTCAAAATTCTCATGACCGATGCCTATTTTTTCTCGGTAGGCTCTGCAGATCCCGTATTAGTTGCTCATCCTTGTTATGGTTTTCAAGGTGAGCTTCTAAAGGTGGATCCCTCAGGTCCTGGCTGGCTTTCCGTGAGCCACTCTTTCTATTCTGTCGGTTCGGGGCAAGGGGAAGAGGTTATTACGATTAGAATTCGTTCAGGGCACTTCCCCACTCTGGGCTTCTCCGAGATTTCTAGTTTCCCGAATAATTCCTGATTCGGGCATTGCTTGAACCTGCTTCTTTTAAGTTTCCTGTTTCAAGTTGTATATTCAGAGGGTATGCCCTCAGTGTATTTTGTAATTATTCATTTATTTATGAAGTGATTATATTTTTCTTTTCATTTGTGGCAACTTAGTAAATTTTGGTTTATTTGGTAGCTTGCTTCGATTTGTTTTGAGTGTGATGCTTATTTATTTAAATTTGGTATGATCTTATTTATCTATTTTGATCTGGGGTATTCTTAGAGCAGTTTTTTTTTAGTTCAGTTTCAAGTGAATGGATGATGGGGGTATTTTTTTTTAGTTTTTCTTTAGTCTTGGTATTAGTTGGAGTGTTTAGGTGATGTTGAGGATATTTTTCTTGTTTAGTCTAGCCTTTGTTGGGGTAAGTTTTTTTTGTTTAGTTTTGATTGGAGTATGTAAACGGTGTCGGGGAATTTTTTGTGATTTTGGTCTTAGTTTGGAACATTTTCTTTTAGTTATCGGGGTACATATTTCTTTGAGTCTGGAATGTTTTGGGATTGGGCTTAACAAGGGCGTGGTTTAGGCTAATAATTAGTGTCAAAGATCAACCAAATTTAGGGTTGTGAGCGTGCTGTCCTGGGGATTTTTTTGTGTTTATGGGCAATTGCGCGCTTCACTCCGAGCGCATAAATCAATTGCATGCCATAGGGTGGACGAACATTCAAAACGTCAAAGTGTATTTAAGCGTCAGTTTCCCGTCGTTTGTCCGAATTAAACACAGGGTACTAGGCATGTGATTAGGGCGGTGGTTGGTCACTGTGCGGGTGACTATTTACATTCTCGCATCACTGTGTGGACGCTTGAAGTGATTACGCGCTAAGTAGGCTGCGTGCAACCAGATGGTCCGGTTAATTTGGGAGGGCGACGATTGGTTTACGTGCTTAAGACCGATTGTGTGATCCGAATTAAGCATGGTGAGAGTGGTGCGTGATTAGTTTGCATGCCTGGATTTACGCGTGCGATTCAGTTGTTCCCTATAAATAGTTCAAAACTTTTCCTTTTCGTCGAGCAATCCGTGCTAGTATTCGATTCTTTGTTTCCTTGTTTCTTTGTGCTTTATTTTTCATGTTTTCGTGCTATCTCGCGATCCGATCGTCCATTTTAGGCGTCGTTTCTTCTGTTTTCTTTAGTCTTTTGAGCTCTTTGTTCTAGGATGGAGTCTGAGGTTGGTAGTAGGCATAATATTACTATTTTTAAGTTGGACAGGATGTTAGGGGAGAAGATGGGTGAGACTTCTGAGGCTCAGACCGACGTGGTTGGGGAGGTGGATGTTGGGGAGGTAGTTAGAGAGGAGGTATTGGAGGGAGATTCCTGAGATTTCTGAGGGTGAGATACCTGAGGGTGAGGAGCATCAAGATCGCAGACACTTCCCACTGGAGGATTTCTTCGCTCGAGGCCGGGTAAGCATTTATGAGTAAGAGTTCTTCCATTTTCTTAACCACTTACGTTATCACATAGGCTTATTAGGATCAGAAAGCCCATCTAATTTATGTCAAACCTACATTGATCCTTGGTTGTGTGCTCACTCATGCATCATAACGGCATCTAGAGATAGGTAATGCTTTTATTCAGTCATTCTTATCATATTTTGTGTGTTTATTATAAATTATTATTGTATTTGAGGCATATTTAACTTGCTTTTTGTTTTAAATTCATTTATCTTTCGTCATAGGTTTGTGTTAGTCTTACTATTATTATTTGTGTTTCATTCAATAGGAGCCCCCGCAGCTGGCTATTAGCTCGGCATGGACCGAGTCTCATACTTGGTACCGTGCCTTATTGGAGCTCCAGCGGGCGTGACTGGTGTCTTTCAGTTTCAGACCTATCCTGGTGCTAGAGCCCTTTTAGGTCGATCATGGCCTGATCGCGATTATCTTGGAGAGGTGGAGGGAGGAGCATCAGGCGCTTCTCTTTTCAGTAGGCATGATGTTACCGACTCCGGAGGACTAGGTCCGTATCACTGGTCTTCATTTTAAGGGCGAGCCGATTATAGGGCGGATGGCAGAACATTATTTGGAGGTGTGTGAGGATATTTTGGGTGTGCCGTATAGGTCGAGCGGCTCGGGGCCAGGTGCAGTTCAAGTCACTTGATTTTTTGATACATTTGTGAGTGGCCTCGTCCCCCCGAGGTGCCATTCGGAGGCAAAGGTGACCTATGTGGCTCGTTGTGCGGTAGTAGGAGGTCGGGAGCCCATGGTGGAGCCGGGGTTGGCCGTGCATATGGTGTTTCGAGCATTTTTTATTCACTTCCTTGGTGCGGTACTCTTCTCTTCTTCGACTTGAGGAAGCGTCACCGGGTTATTTTTAATGGTTCTCGGGGACTTGGATCAAGTCCCCACCTATGTGTGGGTCACGACCACATTAGCGCACCTCTATGAGTAGCTTTACTGTCGGGGATAGGGTGTCGCATCGATCGGAGGTTTCCTTCCACTCATCCAAGTGAGTTTTAGTTAATTGGCATCATGATGTCTTTAGTTTGGTTAATTTTTGGTTGTTTAATGGTAACATCTATTTACTGTTTCTTCTTGTGTGTCATTGTTATTGTTGTTATTTTCTTTTCCGTTGTGGGCATATGATCATTTCTCTTTTCTTTGTTCGGGAGTTTCGTTGGAGGTGACATTCACATTTCCGTGGATGCACGTGTGGAGGGAGGCGTTTAGGGGTCGGCTCGTTTGCTTGGTTGTAGGTTATTTGGAGGTCATATGCGGATGAGGAGGATGTCGACGTGCCAGTGATTCAGTCTAGCCGACCCTTTTTTTATGTGGACATATGGGTCCATTGTTTTGAGAGGGTGGAGAGGATCCACACATCTCGAGTGGTACGACAGCTGGGGCTCGCTCAGGGAGTACCTCCAGAGATTCGCCACAGAGTGGCGAAGAAGATGACCGGCCCTCCTGGGGGACCAGGGTTACTGGGGCGCGTGATGAGGCAGACGACTGGGAGTATGTGCGGTGGTTTAGTGCATTGGGTGGCGGACGCCTCTTCACACGTCCCTTCCACGAGAGTGGCTCTTTCACGATCGGTGGGCCGGAGTCGGCGTCAGCTTTGAGGGAGAGGTTGGCTGGGTTGCAGGAGGGCCATCTCACCGAGAGCGTGCGGGGGGCATTAGACACTCTCCATAGGGCGATGGAGCATATGGGGAGTGCCCCTCATCTAGATGAGGAGATGTTGCACTCCTTAGCCTCCTCGGTTGCTCAGGCAAGGGCAGCGAAGGATGAGTTGGGGGCTCCACTAGCGGAGGCTCGACGTCTCCTGGTGAGTTAATCTATGGGTTTTTTTTATATTATGTGGAATTGGTCTTCTGGTCATTCTGACATAGTTGTGGTGTCTCATTTTATTTTATTTCGAATAGTCTGAGAGAGAGGATGAGGTTGCTCATCAAATGACAATGATTGAGTTGTTATGCGGTCAGCAGCAGGCTGACCGAGAGGTGGAGGCCAGCTTACAATCTGAGATTGACTGATTGGTAAGTATCTTTACAAATATAATTTTGTTATTTATTAGCATTGTGAGCTTGCCAATTGATATGTTTATTGTTATTCATAGAGAGCCGAACTCGCCGCTAGAGGTCCCGCTTCGGCGTTTTATCCGTCTTCAGTTGCTTCCTCCAGTTAGGAGGATCCAGCGATGGCTCAGCTTCAGGCCAAGCTAGATCATTGGGTAAGTTCCATTCAATCTTTTATCTTGTGTGTCATTGCATTAGTTTGTTGGGTGTTGTTGTTTCGCTTTCTTAGTTGCTTACTAATATCATGTGATATTTTAGCGTCGGGTTGCCGAGGATCTTCAAGTGAGGGAGGCGACTGCTGGAGAGTCAGGTATATTTTTTTGTGGCATAGTTCTATTTAGGTTATTTCGTCTTTATTTTGTTTTGATATGTCTTGTGTTGATTTGTTTGGTTCTTGGTGCAGGCTGTTCTGGACTTCGCTCCCGAGGCTCCTCCTCAGAATTCTGTTCCTATCCCTACTCAGGTATGTTTTAGTTATAGGATTCATAGTTTCTTTATCATTATAGTATTTTTTTGATATATTTGTTTATTCTTGTTGCAGCCGCCTACGTTCCCTATTCCTTCTGTGCCTCCTGCAGATCCAGTGACTGCTGAGACAGTTGGGCGACTTATGGAGGAGAGGCTAGATCTGGTATAATTCTTTCCTTTTCAAAGTTTCTTATTTTGTTCATGTATATATTAGTTCTCCTTTGACTTGGTGTGGTTATGTAGGTCCGCCAGCTTGAGGAGGCGCAGCTAGAGGAGGCGCGAGGGCATGCCACTCCTGAGGCGAGACAGATCCTTGGGGAGACGCAGAGTCGCAATGACTTATTTATCGAGATGATGGCTACGCAGAGGATTTAGACAAAGGCATTAGAGACAGCGCGTCGAACGATGCGGGTAGAGTCACAGGCGACCTTTGATCTACTGTAGTATTTTTTGGCGATGAGTGAGCAGGGGATACATAGGCTTGCTCGTCAGCTTGGTGGGTCGGAGTGAGGTTCTTGCGAGGTATCCTCCTCATTCGCGATCGAGGCAATCGGCTAGTCAGGTGAGTGAGGGGGGTTCTTTGGCGGGGCCTCGTCTTCTAGAGGTTCTGAGGACTCCAGGTGCCGAGATTGTATTTTCAGAGGACTAGTCTACGGACCTCCGAGCTGATGATACCAAGGACAGCAGCACTCGGCCATCCCAGTGGCAGCGTAGGGAGTATGTGTGTGTGTGTGTTTTCGTATCCATAGCATGTGTGTGTTGTACATATAGGGGGGATGCCCCCAGTGATAAGTAAAAAATAAATGAAAAGATTTTAACATATATATATATATTTAAAGAGATTTTCAATTTAGATGTACCTGATTGGCTCCTTTTTCTTCTTGCATCTACTTTTGCTTTTTTTTTTTAGTTGCTTTAGCACCATCGACCGTCATTGGGACTCGGATGCTTCTTGAGCTGGCCCAATGACAATTGAAGGTTGCCTCATATTTGCACATGTGAGAGTAATGTTGTTAGTAGTTTTGTTCTCCCCCTTGCTAGTTGTCAAGGGGGAAGTGTCTCAGACCGGAGTCTGGTAGCAAAAGATGAATATATGCTCTTTTTTTTTTCTTTTTTTCTTTTTTTTTTTTCTCTTTTTTTTCCAAAAAATGAAAATAATGCAATAGGGAAAGCAAATATCTAAGATAGAAACAAAACAAATAAAAATGCCCTAGTGTCGGAACCTGGTATGATTGGCAGTATGGTATCTTCGGTAGCACTTTCCGGATGGTAACTTTGTCGTTCCTTATCTTCTTTATGGACAAGCTGGCATTTCTAATATGATTCTTTTTCTAATCCAAAAGAGATGCCCCAATGTCAAGATGCAATGGAGCTTTTCTGGGTTTCGAGATGAGCACTTTGGGTCTATAAGCAGTTATGGGTATTTGGTGAGTTAGTTTTGAAGAAAAGTTGATCAATACTGTCATCAAATCGGGGAGGTCTCTTTGACTAGGTCAATTGTACAGGGGTCTATCTTGGGGTGGTGGTCATCCAATCTCATGGTTATTAGGGAGAACTATGGTAGGTATAGTAGGTGATTGCATCAGTCATCATTCATCGGCTTTCGGTTTCATTTCTAGGAACATCCTGTAAGGCTTTTGATTCATTGTCTGAAAATAATAAAAAAAGAAGAGGGGGGTAAGGCTTAGTGATGCGGGGAATAGTTTGTATCTAATGCTTTCCAAAAGGGGTAGGTAACAATCTTTTTCTCAAAGGGGATATGGGTTGCCATGATCGAGCTCTTCATCATGTTTCGGCACCATCAAAATCTCATATTCTATGGTTAGCAGGAGTTTTTCCTCCTCCCGCCACCTTACGACGACATCTAGTAGTATGGGGACATCAGGGATGCCTCGCATCTTGCTTATACACTTCTAGTAACGTTACCAGGGATGTCCTCATAGTCTGCTTATGCTTCCTTGAGCTCATTGACTTGTTCATTCGTCATAATGCTCTCACTCAATTTTTGACATATAAATGCATTTTTTTTTTTGAAAGCATCCTGCTATCGCAAGAATAATGAGTTTTGATTGAACCTAACATCTTCATTTATTTTTGCTCTAAAGTCTCCTCCAATGGCGGGGGAAGGGAAATGAGGATCGGGTGTTACTTATGCTTTTGAAAGATGTTAGATAGGTCACTAATCCTTTAATCAAATTACCCGAGTGAGGAAAGGTGGGCGACAAATTGGAGGTCTTAAGGATATTCTGAGAATTGAAGGCATACGACCAATAAATGAGTCGTGATAACTACGGGGGTGATAAGTATAAGTATTTAACCATGGGATGTGACAATCATAGGGCTAAGGGTAATATTTTCTAAGGAACATGGCATTCCAAGGGCTAGGAAATTCTTCTTCGTCTTGGTTTGCCAGTTTGTTGGAATTTTTAGGGAATGTTGTCGTAAGGGCCTTCCTAGTTCGGTTTCAAATTTTCTTTCGGATGGGCGTGCTTGGAAGGCATGATTTTCTTTAATACTAATTCCCTAATATTAAAGGTTTGTTTAAGGACTTTCTTATCGTAAGCCCTAGCCACTGTCCTCTGATATACCTAAGCGTGATTAGCTGCCCTTAGGTACGTTTCATCGAGCTGCTCTAGCTGCATGAGTAGGGCAATTCTCCTCTTGTCTAAGGATAGATCATCATCGAGTTGAATCTGTAAGGATGATACTTGTATCTCATATGGTAGGACTACCTCCATTTCGTAGTTAAGGAGGTAGGGAGTTTGTCCGGTGGCTGTACGAATAGTGGTCCTATAGGCCCAGAGTGCTTCTGGTAGTCGTTAAGGCTAGTCGATCCCATTACTTGTTTCTATTATGCATTTCAGGATTCGAAACTTCATTTTATTTGTAGCTTCTGACTGTCCATTGCCTTGAGGGTAGAACGGTGATGAGTGGCATAAATCAATGTCGTACTTCTTGCATGACTTCTTCTCCGTAATAAATTGTGGTCCGTTGTCAATGACAAACCTCGAGGGTACTCCAAACTTGGTGATGATATTTCAAACGATAAACCTTACGAGTGTTGAAGCGGTGATTCTAACATAGGATTCAACTTTTATCCATTTGGTGTAGTATTCAGTTACTGTAAGTATGAACGCGTGCTTCTGAGTGTTCCCAATGGTGTCTATGAAAGGTCCAATGCAATCGAAGGCTCACATCAAAAATGGCTATGGCGAGGTCATAGCATTCAATGCAATTGATGGAGCTTTGATGAGTGCGGTGTGTTCTTGGCATTACTTTGATGAGTGCAGCGTGTTCTTGGCATTGCTTGCAGGATTAGACGTAGAGGTGGCAATCTCTGATCATTGTCGGCCAGAAGTAGCCCTGTCGTATAACTTGATCGGTGAGTCTCTGTCTATAGGAGTGGGCCCCGTAGGCACTGACGTGTACTGCTCGTATGATGTATTGTCCTTCGGTGGTCGTGATGCATTGTAGTAGTACTCCTTTAGTGAAGGCCTCTTTGTATAATGTTTCTCCGAGTATGCAGAATCAGGTACATTGGTTCCTTATAGTCTCCTGTTCTATTTTTGTGGCATATGGAGGGACATATTGATGTTCCAAGAAGTTCCAAACGTTGAAATACTACTATTGTCCATCGTCAGTCGGTGATTTTTCAAATCTGAACATAGCGACTTCAATTTCTGTCTTGACGTGCTTATCCGGGGTGATTACTTCTTTCGGTCCTGTACTTGTGGGAAGGATAGGTAATTCTCTCTTGATGATCCATGCTACCTCATGGGTGGGCACTATCACCTTTTCAATGAAGAAGGTTTTGGTATTTTGCCCAATGGGTATTTGGATGACCGAGGCTAGCATGACTAAGGATTCCGTGAGCTCGTTTTCTAATCTAGGGATATGCGTGAAAGAGATTCTTTTAAACTAAATATTGAGCGGTTTCTAGGTATTCCATTAGTCTCCTTTCCTTAATTTTTTATTCTCCTATGACTCGTGAAATTTTTTATTCTCCTATGACTCGTGAAATTACTAGTTTAGAATCACATTTCTTTGGGTTCATTTTTAGCTAATATTTCTTAGCTCCTTGTAACACTAGTCAGAGCGCTTCAGCATGTCCTTCTCACATTTGGGACTTCACTAATATGTCATTGACGTAGACTTCTACACACTTATGCATCATGTCATAAAAGATAGCCATCATGGCGCTTTGATACGTGGCTCCTGTGTTCTTGAGCCCAAAAGGCATAATAACATAACAATATGTTCCCATGGTGAGGTGAAGGAAGTCTTCTCTTGGTTGGACTGCTAATTTGATCTAATTATATCTAGAGAAATCGTCCATAAAAGATAGCATCTCATGTCCAACAGTGTTGTCAACTAGAGTGTCAATGTGTGGAAGTGGGAAGTCATCTTTTGGGCATGCCTGGTTGAGGTTTCAGAAGTTGATGCAAACCCGCACTCTGCCGTCTTTCTTGGTGATAGGTACTATGTTGGCCACCCACTTAGGGTAAAGAACGACTCGGATAAATTTAGCTTTGTATAACTTGTCGACTTCCTCTGTAACTTAGAGGGCAGTTTGTGGGTGCATCCTATAGAGTTTCTGCTTAACAGGCTTTGCATCGGGTTCTAAGATGAGGCGATGTTCTACCAAACTTGGGTCTAAATCGGGCATGTCCTTGTAGGACCATGCAAAAGAATCGAGGTGTTCTTGCAAGACTTGTGCAATTTGTTGGCGTTCCTTAGAGTTAAGCATTACGCTAATCAGTAGATTCTTGGGTTTCTCTTCAGTACCAAAGTTAAGTTCTTCTGTGGGTTCTGTCGCAGCTTAGGTTTGCTCATCGAAACGCTTGGTAACCTGTTGGAATTCCAGTGCCTCCTCGATAGCTGGTGCTCTTTCTTTTCCCTCGATAAGTTTGTATACTGCAAAATTGCTACAGTGGGAGTCTGAGTTTACCAAAGATAACCCTTCATCGGCACAATCTATGACTGAGAGATCTTTGGTAAGGTGAAGTTCAAGACTACTAATTCTTTTCTCAAAGTCACGAAGTATCTTGTCTGATATGATCACTGGCTTGTTGTCTAGCAGGGATGCTTTACATCCTCGTGCGGGGAATGGGATAGAAACCTTAGGAGAAAAGTCTCCTTGTTGGCCATAAATTTGGTTCGGGATAAAGAGTTCCCTTTCTTTTATGGGGTTTACTGATTTTTTTAGATTTTATATTTCTGAATTCTTAGAGTTTTCTATTTTTTTTATTTTTTTTATTTTCGATAATAAATATGGTACAGGGTCAGTCGCCTCAAGGGGCAACAGGAGAATTGCTTCCTGTAGTTGAGAGAGCAAGACAACTGCTGGAGCCGTTTGGGCGATTCTTTGAGAAATGCGGACTTGTTGTGAATTTGGCATTTTTATTAGAGTCCTCATCTAATGAGATCTTTTGAATGAGTGATGCTGGTGACAGTGACACTAATGCTCGGACTTCTACTACATTGATCGCCTCTTCTTCGAAGAAGCTCTGAAGATCATAGTCAATTGAACTATCATCCTCTGGGTCATAATAATGTTGTTCTTCCCACCAAGGGGGGTCTCCCAAAGGGTTTCTTTTCCTTGATCTTCATGATACGTTAGGATGAGCATGCATGCTCGATAGCGAGGTTGATAATGGTGAAGAATGCAGAGGGATTCCCCAAGACATTCCCATCCTTCTAGGTTAGAGTCGAAGACGGTATGGACTTCATCTTCTTGATCTGATAGTACTTGAAGTCCTAGGTTGGCTCACTCTGCTAACTCGAGGGCCGGGAGGTCTATCCAATAGTCCTTATCATCACTCGGGGGAGGTTGCCACTCTCCCTCTAGAGATTTCTCAAATATTTAGAGTTGCGGTGAATCTGGGGATGTAGAAGTGTTTAGTTCAAGTTCCTCTTCAAATTTTGTGAGGGCGATGCGAGTGTTTCCCCCTAGGTTAATTGGATGACTGTTGGGATTTTCTGCTTCTTGTGCCAGTAGCTAAGCTAGTAGGTCATCACTTGTGTCGATGGTCACGAGGCTGAAATGATTTGATTCTCCTATCGTAGAGTGTCGGATCCAACTAGCAAAGCATTCTAATATACTGGTGCAT
This sequence comes from Chloranthus sessilifolius, assembly GCA_021018995.1. Classification (NCBI taxonomy): domain Eukaryota; kingdom Viridiplantae; phylum Streptophyta; class Magnoliopsida; order Chloranthales; family Chloranthaceae; genus Chloranthus; species Chloranthus sessilifolius. Next base: position 127,591,007 of record CM037589.1, on the reverse strand, counting down.
GCCCTACAGCGGGGTTGGTATGGGTAGGCGGTACAAGGGGAGTCCCAAGGGCATTCCCATCCCTCAAGGCCAAGGCTGAGGTGGATACTATATGAGTTAGTATTTTCTTATAGAGTATCATCTCTTTCCCATGTTAAGCGTAGGTGCTCTTCACTATCTTGCAAGGCTGCTATGTGAAAATCTTCATCGTCAATGGATTCCCAATCTTCTACTCGTGGGTCGAGTTCTGAAGGTTCTTCTCTCCTCTCTTCCGCAAATTCCTTAGTGTCAAAAATGGGTTTAACTCCTTAAGAGATTTATCAATATCATCGTTTAAATTGGTTAAATCGTTGAACGCTTTAGTCATTTGCTCAATTTCCACATCATGGGATCTAGTGAAGTATACTTCCTTATGCTTTGGCACATCTGCTTTCTTAGTGGTCCCATAGGCGAAGTGGTCATATAGAGACCATTTTGGTGAGGTAGGGGACAAGTCAGCTTGAGAGCCGTCCAATTGGTAACCTAACCTTATGTGGTTTTGTATTTGGGTTGGGACGACGGGTCCTACACGTCCTTGCTTATTTTTACTGAGTCCGGTGTGGGAAACGTATCCAAGTTGGTACATAAGGTCTCACCGTTTTTTCACGGTAGGGTTAATGGCATAAAGTTTGGTGAGGTCTGGGCCAACCTCTCTTCTCACTAATTTTTGTTGACGCATTGGGGGAGAACTAGGAGGGGTAGGGGGACGGACTTCCGCAATGGTTGTCTCATCAGGGATTTGAGTTTTTTGAATGTGGCCCGTGTTCAACACATAATCATGAGCGGTTGGTATGGTTGCCACGTAATTATTGTCGAGCCCCAGTGTGCTTGTGTTATTGTGTGGTGGAAACCAATTAAAAATAAAATTAAATAAAAGAATGGATTCAGCACAACTAGAGTCTCCTAGACCTGCAAGATACAGGGCCTATTGTAGCAAGTTTTGATAAGTAAGAGTTTGTCCCATAGAGAAATTGATCAAGAATCCAAAAATGGGCTATAATAGTAGGCCTCCAGATCTGGCTACAGATCTGACAATCCTAAAGAAAGGGAGTTGGGCGTCCCGACTACACTAAATTAATCCTAAAATAGAGAAATAAAATGTAGCCCTATCCTGAAGAAAGGGTGAAGAAGAAGGTGGTTATGGTGTGTACCAAAATAAAATATACAAAATGGTGAGAAGTAAGCAGGCTGAGTTCAGATTTAGAACAGTCATGTAACTATGATTTAGTCTATCTCTACAGTGCTCCTTGCTGAGACATTATCAAAAGCCTCAACAAGGTAGAAATATCTAGTTTAACCCATGCCATTTGGGGTGCTCTTAAGGCTATAGGCTGTCCACTCAAATGGTCACAACCTATCCTATAGAGTCTGTCAAATCCCATTAGTTAAACCAGAAGTTGCCCATCTAGTCCAGTTGAGTGAACTGATCATTTCCCTAGCCACAGGACCAGATCATGCCATGAATACTATTGCAATACTATATAATATCAGTGCTACAAGCTCCCCAGATTTGTACACAGATCTGGCTGACATCCATAGGTATTCCAACCCATAAGATCCTAAGTGCTTTGCTAAGGCCAGCAACTCATTAGTGCCCACAAAAAGGATCATGCCATAGGTTGAATAGGGCTTAAGATTCAGCTGGTCATTGCTATAAACGGCCTGCAATGACTCAGCCTCAAGCTGTAATTACTACAAAGGGATCAGATCTAACATCTGATGTCAGCTAGGTAAAATAGAGGGGAGCCAGTTCCTATATAAACCTCCTCACAAGGCTCTAGAAGCTCATGTGCAGGGGAGCAGAATCCTTCTCAAATATGTGAATGGATACAACCTTAGGGCTATACTCTGTCCACTCGAATGGTCACAGGGTATCCCATTGGGCTGTCCATACCATAAAGGCTTGAGAAAGAACATGAAAACTACTGCAACCACCATGGTTCACAGGCCTCCGAGCTCCTTAGATCTCACTATAAATCCAGCATTGCTTTCCATGGGGCTATCAAACCAAGGAAAATCAGATGGTAAATAATAGATCTACTATAAACTAAATGGGCTAGTCCCAAATACATTGATCCTATAGACATCTAAAGATACCATAAGATCTTTAGATCCAATTAGGCATTAAAACAACAATCCATTGATAAACACAAAACTTATAATGAACTGTCCCTAGGCTGCAACCTGTATACAACTGCTCATCCACAATCCCAATGTATACAAAAACCTATTACAAACTAAAATAAAACTAACCCTAGCTAACTTACAGGGGGATTAGCCAGCAAGTGCTAGGCTAAGAGAGAAGAAAAAGAAGGGAAAAAGAGGTGATCAAACCCTAACCCTAGCCTGCTGGAGCTCGCAGTCGACAGAGGATGAAAAGAAGGGTTGATGATAAAACTAGACTCAAAGTGTAGCCTATATACTCTGTCCATACGACCTTGGCTCTAAAGGGATTAACCCTAATTTTTTCAGCAAATGTGGCACTATCTCATCCCTTCAATGTCTTGAGTCGTGTGCCTTAAAATTTGTGCCTTAAGATGTGTGCCCTAGCCTTGGGAAATTCCCAAAAGGTCCTTGAGTTAAACTGAGAAGTGGGGAGCCCGTGCTTTGCAGGCCTGGCATATGCATTCACTGATTTGCGCAGTTACAGGGCCTTCACAGAGTAGCTTTTGGTTGGTGGGAAGTGCTCACTTGCGCACTTAATCTTCAGTTAATCACACAGTTCCTGTGCGCTGCAATTCTATTATGGAGATGATCTGGAGTGCCGATACTTCTCACGCATTAGAGCTTTAGAAGCTCTCTCTCTCTCTAAGTACTCACGTAGTTATGCTCCAGCGCTTGCATAGTAATTGGTAAGGCTTCAGAGTGTGTGAGATCTATGCGAGGAGAATTCTGGGAGTCTCTCTCTTCCAGGGCCATGCACGAACTCCGCGAGGTAAATTTTAGTTCAGTACACACATGGACTCGCTATGTTCTTCGCACGGCTACTTTAAGGCTTGATCTCTGTGAGAGCTTCGCGATCATAAATTTTGAGAGTTTTAATCGACGAGATCTTCATGGTGTCTTTACAGCTCTCCTCTTAACTGTGGGTCCTACCTGTGCGAGGGCATCTTCCACTGCATCTTTAGCTTCATGAGGGAGCTTCTCAACTCTACGAGATCTGTCTTTCTATGCTCTGATGTATTGCACTCGCGGCTTTTGCAATTTCTCCACTCTCAGCCAACTTCATTCCTCTGTTAGACATTTGGTCAATGATGATCAGCACTTGGTCACCATGGTGAGCACTACTAGGGTTTTCCATTAGACTTTGGTTCAGCTGTCATCTTTGCATGTCTTCTTCCTCTTCTTTAGGCCAATAAGGATGGATTTTGTGTTAAGCTGCACAGATTAATGCTAACTATAAAACACACTTAACAAATGATTATTAGACTGCTTCAAGGTCTATCAAAGGCTAGGTTAAGAGGTGAAAAGTGATACATTTCAGTGAATAACACACCCCCAAACCTAATCTTTGCTAGTCCCTGAGCAAAGGAAAACTTAAAATAACTATTCTAAGAATTTAAATGCCACTTTCGTAGGGAGCACGGATACATTTAGCATATGTACCAAACCTTTTAAACCCCTAGGTGATCCCTAGTGGAGGAGTGAAGTCTCCTGAGGGTTTTTAGTGAAGGTACCCACAAACTTCACCATTAAAACAGTTAAAAGTAGTGCAGTCAATGACAAAACAAATTTCAATGAATAAAGTCTCAGTCCACACCTATCCTTTTAAAATCAGAGGAAATTACAGCAATAATATAGCCATTTAAAACTCAAAATCAACATGCATGTGTATCACCACCACTTAGTTCACAACAGGGATACAATGTGCATATAATCAATACAAAGCTTGCCTTAAATTCAAAAATCAGGTTTGATACAACTCCAAAGAACTTAACATTCAGACCCGATTCTCACCAGGGCCATCTCTCAATAATGAAAATCAAAAGGGTGTTTACATTCTCATCAGCTCAAGAGCAGTTACAGACCCCAAATGGGCCTACAAGCATGAGCATAGGCAAAGTTTCTGATTTTTGACATCCTCATGACTTTTCGCCATAGATTAGACAACTCCTCATCTCCACATGACAACTCATTTCACTTTGGATCTACAAGGTCTTTTTCTTTTAATGGGTTGTAGTGTGGCTTATGGGTGAGGGATATAAAAAATTAATGGGTAAAAAGGGATTCAAAATTGAGAAATTACCAAGGTAAGGAGTGATTGATGATTTCACTACCTTCATTTGAGCACAACTTCATCTTACTTGATATATTTCAGAATCAAAGTGGCCAGCTTCTCCTCTTATTTTCAATTTTTAGATGATGTCCTTCTCTAGACTTCTCTTTCTTTTTCTCTCTCTCTTTTATTTTATTTTTTTGGATGAACTACCACACAAAAACCACTGATACACTGCTACTTATATGTTGCTTTTCTTCTCTTTCCACCAAATGTTGGACCACTCTCACTATCTTCAACTCCTTCTCCTTTACCTTCTGAATTCTCAGAGTGAGGGTACAGTAGAATCAAGTCAAGAGGTTAAGGTGCAACTACTCCAGTGTTTGTCAAAGAAAAGTAGAATTTTTAAGGCTCAACGAGTGTATGCAAAACAACAGTTTTAAAAGGTTGGATTTTCAAGCTCAAATTGTCCAAATGAAGGCCTTGGATCATTCCCTTAGTGTCCTGAGTATTGTCAATTAGTTTTGAATTGGAGGTGCCTAACTTCTAGTGAAAAGTTCTTGACTCAATCAGTCCTTAGAGCATAAATAATGTAAAAAACACTCTTCAAAAGAAAATGATGGACCCAAATCTCACTAGGTATGGTCCTCAATTTAACCCATGGGATGTATTTTCACCTTTTTCTCTCCTCTTAGGTTCACTAAGTACTAACTGAAAATTTTTTCTGATGTCAGCTTCATGGTGGTGCAAAGATTTTGCAATTTTTAGTTTTAACATGTCTGTAAAATTTTTTAATTTTCCATAAATTTTCTCATTCTAACAAGTTAGGTGGGAATTGATTTTATTCATCCCAATTAAACCAACACTGCTGCATTAAAGTTAACTGTTCTGCTAACAGACCTAGCTTGCCACACCCCCAAACATATGAGGAGAAGCGTCCTCACTGATTCAAAGGTGGATGTGCAGCAGGCTCCAGACCTAGAGATTAACAAACTAGAAACATTGAGAAGGAAAAACACATAATAAATAAGATAAAAACAAACACACAGATATACAAAAAGAACAATAGAAAAAGACATTATATTATAAGTAAAAAAATAATAATAAAAATATTACAAAGAGATAGAAAATTATAAACCTAAGGACAATCTAAATACACAGCAACAACATATCCCGTCGAAACAAAATGGTTCTTCCTCCTGGCTCAGGGATATCCTCGACTTGCTGCATGTGGAAGAGGAACTGCAAGCCAGGAGAGAGCAGAAAGAATGAGGATCTGGGAGAAGGATGTTGAGCAGGAGGTGGGGGGATTGAAGAGGATTGGGGGAGAAGCTGGTGGTTCGGTCTTTTGCGTCTTCTTCTTCTTCCGCTTATTTTTCTTCTACTCCTCCTTGGCGAGGATCCTCTGCACCTCCTCATATTCATCCCAGAGGAATTGTAGGGGGTCCGACTGTTTGGGTGGTGGCGGGTCCAACCACATAGGGTAAAATTTGTTGGGTAGATCGGTGGGTTTGTCGTCCGCCATATCTGAGAGAAGTGAAGGACAGTTAAGATTAGAGGAGAGTAGATGCGAAGAAGATGAACTACCCTTGTATTTAAAATGCTTGGACGGTGGAATATGAACGAATTAAATATTGCCTCCTTCTAAGGTCAATTGCCGAAATGAAAGTAAGGAAGGGTAGTTGGCAATGAATTGTGATTGTTATGGGAAATGGTAAAACACACAATTTATTATGGGGAATGGGAATATGCAATGAATGTTGGTCTATTTTTAGACCTAAGAGTTAAGGCGATGAGATAGGAAATCGAAGAAATTTCTCAAGATAAAAAGGGCTAATCCCGCGGATCACGCAGTTATCCACTGGTATTCGCAGTGTAGAAATCTCGCAGAGAACAGAAGTATCTTCGCGATGAGGAAAATCACGCCGAAGAACTTAGCTCCGTGAGCACAGAGTAAGAAGCTGTGTGTGCCTCACAAAGTTACTTCGTGGAGTAGATGTTGGGACTGAGTGCGCGAAGTAGTTTCTCATTTCTCGCGTAGCTTAATTGGTGATCTCTGCGAAGAACAACCATTTGGAGTTTCAGAGGTCTCGCGCAATAGAATATTTTGAAATCTGCTTTTCACGCCCTCATGACTCAGCGAGAAAGCTTTGAAATGGCTGGCGAATATGAAAATTAGGCCATAGAACCCCGCGAGAGACCAACACTCTACCTCTTTTCACAATTTGTGCCCTAGCCTGTACTTGTACAGTGTCAGGCACGCATTCTGCGGCCATTAGCATCCATCTTTGTATATGTATCCCCTTTCCAAATGATCATGACCCCCTCATACCAACACATGCATATCAAAGATTCAAAATGATAAAATTCCTTCATGCAAATAAATTCTATACAGTTATAGTGCTAGTACCTCAATCACCCAACAACAATGAGCATTCATCTCCCATGTTACTGACAGAAATGAACAAGTACTCAAAGCAGAATAAACAAAGCAGATGAAAAGAAAGAAATCTCCATAAAAAAAAGTAAATGACAGGTTCCTAATCAAACAAAAACAAACAGTAATTCTAAATAGATATGGCACACATATTACAAAGTTGTGCATCACTGAACAGTGGGAGGTTCATGTAGATGAATGGTTTGAGGAAGCTCCACTGGTTGTTCTATACAAATCTTGAGCCTCTGACCATTTACTTTCATGATCTACCCTAATAATGGATCAAGGATTTCCACAGCACCCGATGGGGAAGCTTTGATGACAGTGTAAGGTCCATCCCATCTGGATTTCAATTTCTCTGGAAAAAAATTAAGTCTGGAGTTGAAAAGCCAAACCTTAGTGCCAGCATTGAATTCCTTTCTTAACAACTTCTTGTCAAAGAATGCCTTTGACCTCTCCTTATACATTCTGGCATTTTCATAGGCTTCTAGCCTCATTTCATTAAGTTCTGCCATTTGCAACTTCCTGTGAGAACCAGCAAAAGTTAGATTTAAATTCATTGCTTTGATAGCCCAATAGGCTCAATGTTCTAACTCTACAGGTAGGTGGCAGGCCATTCCATACACTAGCCTAAATGGGGACATGCCAATAGGGGTCTTGTAGGCAGTCCTATAAGCCCACAAAGCATTATTTAGTTTTTGTGCCCAATCCTTCCTATCAGTCCTCATAGTCTTCTCCAGAATATGCTTAATCCCCCTATTAGAAATTTCAGCTTGCCCACTAGTCTGCAGGTCATAGGGAGTTGCAATTCTATGTGTAACAGAGTACTTCTTAAGCAGGTTCGGTAAAGGTCTGTTACAGAAGTGGCTCCCCCCATCACTCATGATAGCTCGGGGGATACTAAATCGTGAGAAGATATTATCCTTTAAGAAGTTAAGGACAACTATATGGTCATTGGTCCTTGTGGCAATGGCTTCCATCCATTTGGACACGTATTCCACTGCCACAAGTATGAAGCTAAATCCCATAGATGAAGGAAAGGTGCCCATAAAATCAATGCCCCAAATGTCAACAAGTTCAACAACTAGGATGGGCTGCAATGACATTGAGTCTCCCATGGAAATGCCTCCCATCGTTTGACATCTCTCACAGGCCTTGCAAAGTAAGTTTGCATCTCTGAACAAAGAAGGCCAAAACAAACCACATTGGAGCACTTTTGTTGTAGTTTTTCTGCCACTAACATGACCTCCACATGCTTGCTCATGGCACATATAAAGAATGCTGTGGAAGCCACTTTCTGGCACACATCTCCTAACGACCTGATCTGCATAATGCTTGTAAAGGTATGGATCCTCCCACAGAAAATGTCTAACCTAGGTGAAGAACAGATCTTTGTCCATCATAGACCAGTGTGGAGGGATCCTACCAGTAGCAAGAAAATTGATAATGCGTGCAAACCAGGGCACACTAGATTGCAAAGCAAAAAGCTGCTCATCAGGGAACAACTCATTAATAGGTGTTGTTGCACATTCATCCAAAATAATCCTAGAGAGGTGGTCAGCCACCACATTCTCAACTCCCTTCTTGTCTTTAATCTCTAGATTAAACTCTTGCAAGAGGAGGATCCATCTGATCAGTCTAGGCTTTGCATCCTTCTTTACCAGTAGGTATTTCAGGGCTGAGTGATCTGTAAAAACAACAATCTTAGACCCCAACAAGTAGGGTCTAAACTTGTCCACAACAAACACTACTACAAGTAGCTCCTTCTTTGTTGTGGTGTAGTTCAATTAAGCATCAACTAGTATTTTACTGGCATAATATATCACTGCAGGTAGCTTATCTCTCCTCTGTCTGAAGACAATACCTATGGCCAAGTCAGATGCATCATACATCAGCTCAAAGGGGAGTGAGTAATCTAAGGCTTGGATTACATGGGTAGTAGTAAGGCACTTCTTCAAGGCCTCAAAGGCCTCAAGGCATTTAGCAGTAAATACAAATGGCGCATCCTGGCAAAGCAGGTGGCACAATGGTTTGGCAATCTTGCTGAAGTCCTTGATGAACCTCCTGTAAAATGTAGCATATCCAAGAAATGATTTGATTTACTTGATAGTCCTGGGTGGGGGCAGATGTGAGATTAAGTCTACTTTAGCCTTGTCAACCTCGATTCCTTTGTGAGAGACCACATGGCTTAGTACAATATCTTGTGTCACCATAAAATGACTCTTTTCCTAACTTAGGACCAAGTTGGTCTCCTCACATCTTTGTAAAACTCTTTCAAGGTGACTCAAACACTGGCTAAAGCTGTCCCCATCCACAGAGAAATCATCCATGAAGATTTTCATAAATTTGTCAATCATATCAGAAGAAATTGCATACATGCACCTCTGAAAAGTGGTTGGGGCATTACATAGTCAAAAAGGCATCCTTCTGTAAGCAAAGGTGCCAAAGGGACATTTGAAAGAAGGTTTCTCCTGATCTTGAGGATCCACAGGGATTTAGTTATACCCTGAGCATCCATCAAGAAAATAGTAATAAGCCTTCCCAACAAGCTTGTCTAGAATTTGGTCAATAAAAGGGAGAGGGAAATGATCCATTCTGGTCCTGGAATTGAGCTTCCTATAATCAATGCACACTCTCCAGCCAGTGGTTTCTCTGCCTGGCATCAACTCCCCAGAATCAAATGCAACAACTATGATGCCTGAATTTTTAGGTACCACCTGGATAGGTGACACCCATTCGAAATTTGAAATGGGGTAAATCACCCTTGCATCCAACAGTTTCACTATTTCTTTGAGAACCACCTCCTGTATGTGAGGATTTAATTTCCTCTGCATCTCCCTTGAGGGTTTTGCACCCTCATCTAGGTGAATCTTGTGCATGCAAATTGAGGCATCAATGCCTCCAAGGTCAGCTATTGTCCACCCAATTACTTTCTTGTGCTTCTTAAGAACTTTCAGTAGCTCCTCCACCTGCTCATTAGTGAGAGAGGAGGAGACAATCATGAGAAGCTTGCTGTCTTGCCCCAAGAAGGTATATTTTAATGTGGCTGGGAGCTGTATTTGCTCCAGCTCGGGGGGCTTTCAGTTGAGGGCAACAAAGGTGCCTTAGTGGTTTGAGGAAGGGGCTGCAATGTGTGCTTCACTAGGCCCACAGAAGACTCAGTATTTGTGTTGTCTTCTGTCATGGGAATTTGGGCCCCTTTCACACCAGACTCCAAACACTTTTAAGGCTTTTAGTCAGATTATCCCAATCCAACAGATTGGATAATTCTCCTTCTATCAGGCCATCTAGTATATCTACTAAACAACAGTCCTCAACGTCAATCTGAGGTACTGTAGCAGCATGGTACACATTTAAATGAGCCATCATGTTCCCAAAGGTGACCTCCATTACCCCTGACCTACATTGTATGCAAGCATTTGCAATAGCCAAGAATGGTCTGCCAAGGATAACAGGAATTAGGGTTTTGCTTTTGCAAGGGTCCATGCCCAACACAAGAAAATTAGCTGGATAATAGAATTTGTCCACCCCCACCAAGACATCCTCTACCACACCTGTAGGCCTCCTCTCATACCTGTCAGCCAGTTGGAGCACAACTGAGGTAGGTTTAAGCTCCCCCAAACTAGCTCCTTATACACTTAAAAGGGGAGTAGTTTCACACTGCCCCCCAAGTCTAAAAGGGCTTTACCAATGGTGTGGTTTCTGATTATGCAGGGGATAGTACGTACCCCCGAGTCTTGTAATTTTTTTGGTGTGACAACGGAAAGGACTGACTCAACAGCAAAAACTCTTTTGGATAACTGCACCCTTGCTTTCCTCTTTTGGGTGCAAAGGTCCTTTAAAAACTTAGCATAGGCAGGGACTTAGTTTATGACATCAAGCAAAGGCAAATTGATTCTAACCTGCTTGAAAATCTCCAACATTTTCTCCATTTGAGCATTCCCTTTATCAGGAGGGGATGGGTCAGCTAGAGCTTGAGGAAATGGCAGCTGTGGCACTACTAGTGCCACTGCTGCATGCCCATTGACCTCATGTTCATATTTTTGTCTTTTTCTTTTATCTTCATTTATTCCTTTATATTGGGGCTTAGCATCAACCCCCTTATTTTGCCCTTGCTGATCCACAGCAGGGGGTATAATCCTTGGCTCTTTAACAGTAACATTTCTTTTATTTTTATTTTCCACGACCTCTTCTGTTACCTTGCCCACCAGATTATCAACCACTCTCCCACTCCTAAGAGTTGTGATAGCCATGGCATCCTTATTAGTAGAGGGTGTTTCTTCAATCATACACTGCCCTTTCAAATTTGTCAGGGGCTGACTAGGCAATATTCCTTCTTTCCTCCAATTCAGAGCATTACAAATCTGGCCCAGCTGGTCCTCAATCTTCTTGATGCTCTATCCATGAGAATTGACAGTTTACACCAAGCTCTCCGAATTCTGTATTGAAGCCAGCATTTTCTCTTCAAATGAAGAGGATCTGGGCTGTTGTGGGGGCAGGGCCAACTGGTTAGACTGTGAGGTAGGTAACAGGAAATTTTGCCTTAGTGGATAACCTTGATTAAACTGGTGCTGGGGTCTGTAAGGAGCTACCATTTGCTACTGCTGGGGTTGAGGATATGAATCTTGTCTCCTCCTCAGATTTTGGGTGGTTCCTCCAAGAATACCCAGCAATTGCTGTCCAAAAGCTTGAGCAGCATTGGCTTGCTTCATAACAAAATCTTGAAACTGGGTGGAAGATGGACAATAATGAATAGAATGTGTGAGAGACTGGCATATCAGACATGCTTCCTCCACCTGTGCAACCACTCGGGGCGGCATCACATTCACGAGTTTGTAAAATTTCAAGCTCAGGTTATCCACCTTCCTCTCCAGAGCACCTTGCACCTTCACTTCATATATTCCACCTCTAGGGGTGGCCTCTTTTACCATCTTAGCTAGAGTCTGGGTATCATTGCATGATAGAGACTCCTGCTACATAGAATTTTCCCCTATTATGTCAAACAGCTCCCAAGCTTCCTCAACTGTCTTGTGGAGGTAACTATCACCACAGAAAGAATCCACCATATCCTTGCTCTTGAAATTAATTCTTTGATAAAACACTTGGACAAGCTTCCATATTGGGATTTGGTGGTGGGGGCATGGTTTTAACGTCTCCTGTAATCTTTCCCAAGCTTCATAAAAATCCTCAGTTGAGGACTGAGTGAATGATAAAATATTTGTCCTCATCTGGCTAGTTTTGTTCATGGGAAAGAATTTGGCTAGAAATTTGGTTTGAAGGTCACTCCATGACTGTATGTTGTTGGCTGGGAGCATAGATAGCCATGTGCTGGCTTTGTCCTTTAGTGAGAAAGGAAAAAGCCTCAGTTTAGTGGCCTCAGGTCCCAAGCCAGCGATATTGAAGGTAGTGTAAAGTGCTAAAAATTGGTCTATATGCTTGTAGGGATCTTCTTTACTAAGCCTATGAAATGAAGGCAGCATATTGATGGTGGAGACTTTAATCTCATAATTCCCTTCAACAGAGGGGAATTGAATGCAGAAGGGAGAGTTGTACTCCCCAGGTGCATTGTACTCCTTTAATGTTCTCAGCCTCTCAGCTATGATGGCTGGTCCAGTTTCAATAGCAAGGCCCTGTGGGATGCATCTAGGTCTAAGGATCCTTTCAACCTCTAGATTTGGAAGTTCTAGCTCAGGTTTAAAGACCTTCTACCATGCATATACTCACACCCACAGTAAGTATAGAAAGTACTCACAAGCACACACAAAGAATAGTTCAAACAAAAATTAACAACTACATAGATTTACACCAAACAAACACAGGGAAGTGAACATAAATGGACTGAGATTTTAGGGGAAAGTAAATGCAAATAGAGCTAATTTCACTCCAAATGCAGCTCTAGCTTTTCCCTTCTGCTGTCCATTTATGCAAATTTCCACAAAGAATCAGTAGTACTTTTATTCTAGTTTAGGTACAACTACAAAGAATTTGGAAATCTAAATTATAGTACCACTCAGGTCAACTAAAAAGATCAATATCTCCAATAGCGATGCCAAAAACTTGTTGTCGTGCCCCAGTGTGCTTGTATTATTGTGTGGTGAAAACCAATTAAAAATAAAATGAAATAAAAGAATGGATTCAACACAATTAGAGTACTCCTAGACCTATAAGATACAGGGCCTATTATAGCAAGTTTTGATAAGTAAGAGTTTGTCCCATAGAGAAATTGGTCAAGAACCCAAAAATGGGCTATAATAGTAGGCCTCCAGATCTGGCTATAGATATGACAATCTTAAAGAAAGAGAGTTGGGTGTCACGAGTACACTAAATTAATCCTACAAATAAAGAAATAAAATGTAGCTCTATCCTAAAGAAAGGGTTAAGAAGAAGGTGGTGATGGTGTGTACCAAAATAAAATTTACAAAATGGTGAGAAGTAAGCAGGCTAAGTTCAGATTTAGAACAGTGATGTAACTCAGATTTAGTCTGTCTCTGCAGTGCTCCTTGCTGAGACGCTATCAAAAGCCTCAACAAGGTAGAAATATCTAGTTTAACTCATGCCACTTGGAGTGCTCTCAAGGCTATAGGCTGTCCACTCAAATGGTCATAGCCTATCCTAAGAGTCTATCAAATCTCATTAGTTAAATCAGAAGTTGCACATCTAGTCCAGAGGAGTGGACTGATCATTTCTCCAGCCAGTGGACCAGATCAACCCATGAATACTATTACGACACTTGTAATGCCAGTGCTACAAGCTCCCCAGATCTATGCATAGATCTAGCTGACTTCCATAGGTATTCCAATCCATAAGATCCTAAGTGCTTTGTTAAGGCCAACGGCTCACTAGTGCCCACAAAAAGGACCATGCAACAGGTTGAATAGGCTGTAGATTCAGCTGGTCATTCCTACATATAACCTACAATGACTCAACCTCAAGTTGTAATTACTACAAAGGGATCATATTTAGCACCTAATGTCAGCTAGGTAAAACAGAGGGGAGCCAGTTCCTGTACAAACCTCCTCATAAGGCTCTTGAAGCTCATGTGCAGAGGAGAAGAATCCTTCTCAAACATGTGAATGGATACAACCTTAGGGCTATACTCTGTCCACTCGAATGGTCACAAGGTATCCCATTAGTCTGTCCATACCATAGAGGCCTGAGAAAGAACATGAAAACTGCTGCAACCACCATGGTCCATAGGCCTCCGAGCTCCATAGATCTCACTACAGATCCAGCATTACTTTTCATGGGACTATCAAACCAAGGGAAATCAGATGATAAATAATAGATCTACTAGAAACTGAATGGGCTAGTCCTAAATACATGGATCCTATAAACATCTAAAGAAACTATAAGATCTTTAGATCTAATTAGGCATTCAAATAGCAATTCATTGATAAACACAAAACTTACAATGAACTATCTCCAGGCTATAGCCTGTACACAACTGCTCATCCACAATCCCAATGTATACAAAAACCTATTACAAATTGAAATAGAACTAACCCTAGCTACTTACAGGAGGATTAGCCAGCAAGTGTTGGACTAAGAGAGAAGAAAAGAAAGAGAAAAAGAGGTGATCAAACCCTAACCCTAGCCTATTGGAGCTCACAGTCGGCAGAGGAAGAAAAGAAAGGTTGATGATAAAACTAGACTCTAAGTGTAGCATATATACTCTTTCCATACGGCCTTAGCTCTGAAGGGATTAACCTTAATTTTTCTAGCAAATGTGGCACTATCTCATCTCTTGAATGTCTTGAGTCAAGCACCTCAAAATCTATGCCTTGGGATGTGTGCCCTAGCCTTGGAAAATTCTCAAAAGGTCCTTGAGTTAAACTAAGAAGTGGGGAGCCCGTGCTTCGTGGGGCTGGCATATGCATTCACTGATTTGTACAATTGCATGGCCTTCATGGAGTATATTTTGGTTGGTGGGAAGTGCTCACTCGCACACTTAATCTTCAGTTAATCATGCAGTTCCTTTACACTACAATGCTGTCACGAAGATGATCTGGAGTTCCTATACTTCTCGTGCAATAGAGCTTTAGAAGCTCTCTCTCTCACTAGGTACTAGCACAGTTATGCTCCTGCGCTCGCATAGAAATTGGTAAGGCTTCAGAGTGCACGAGATCTGCGTGAGGAGAATTTTAGGTGCCTCTCTCTTCTAGGGCTGCACACAAACTCTGCAAGGTGAATTTTAGTTCAGTACACACATGGACTCGCTATGTTCTTTACGCGACTGCTTTAAGGCTTGATCTCCGCGAGAGCTTCGCAACCACAAATTTTGAGGGTTTTAATCGGCGATATCTTCACGAGATCTTCACGATGTCTTTATGGCTCTCCTCTTTACTGCGCATCCTATCTATGTGAGGGCATCTTCCACTGCATCTTTAGCTTTGTGAGGGAGCTTCTCAACTTTGTGAGATCTGTCTTTCTATGCTCTGATGCATTGCACTTACTGCTTTTATAGTTTCTCCACTCTCAACCAACTTCATTCATGTGATAGGCATTTGGTCAATGATGATCAGCACTTGGTCACCATGGTGAGCACTAGTAGGGTGTTCCATTAGACTTTGGTTCAGCTGTCATCTTTGCATGTCTTCTTCCTCTTCTTTGGGCCAATAAGGATGGATTTTGTGTTAAGTTACATAGATTATTGCTAACTACAAAACACACTTAACAAATGATTATTAGACTGCTTCAAAGTCTCTCCAAGGCAAGGTTAAGAGGTGAAAAGTGGTACTTTTCAGTGAATAATAGTAATCAGTATCCATCTCCTAGAGGGGTGCATCAGCATATTTACGGACGATGGAGTCCTCGTATGGGAATTTGATGCGTTGACGGTATGGGGATGTGATGGCCTTCATTGACTCTAGCCATTTCCTTCCTCAAATAAGATTATACGTACTAGTGGAATCAAAAATGTGGAAGGTAACATCTTTCGTTACAGGTTCAAGGTGAACCTGTAGCTTGATAGTTCCTTTGACTAAGCGACGTGAGCCGTCATAAGCTATGAGTGACAGTGTGGAGGGCCTGACATCCTGCTCCATGTATTCGAGCATTTTTAACATGGGGAGAGGGCAGATGTTAAGTCTTGCTCCTGTGTCAATAAGTGCGTGTGATACGGAGAATCTTCTAATTATGACTGTAAGATATATGGAGGTAGCACTCTCGCGGAGTGACTCTTTAGGCATGTCTGTGTCTGTGAAAGTGAGCGTCGAAGGTTACGCCATGACCAAAGTGATTTGATGAAGCTCATCTAGGGTCGTATCCTCATCCACTTGCGTGTCTTCAAGTGTCCTTATCAACAACCGGTGATGATCAGGTGATTTCTTGATGAGCTCTAGTATGAATATCTAGGCCAGCATCTTCTGCAGATGCTACAGAAGGTCGTATTCTTACCCTGTCTGGAGCACAGTTTCTTTGCCTGGTCGATGGGCCTTAGGTGTAGATGGTTGGAATGGCAGAGGTGCAGAAATTGGTGGAGGGATGATGTGAGGTGGGGGAGGCAGGTTAACTTCTCTTTCTCTCACATTCCCCTGTAGTAGTTGTGCGTTCCTGAAATCCTTATTTTGAGGGAAAGGCAGAGGTGGATAATTGGTTCCTAATTTGAGAATCAGGCAAGTCGATTGTTGATTGAACCTGGTGTGGCTTGACACGGATGTATTAGTGAAATGGGTAAAATTCAAGGTTGGAACGCATACCTGAATGGTGTCACTCTAAGGTGGCAGGTACTCTGTGTAATCTTCCTCTTCTAGGAAAGCAGAGACCAACGACTTGCAAGAGTCAGGCTGTTCTTTTAGACCACTTTCTTCTATGTTCAGTAAACACTTAGTCTTTGTTTCATTGTCTCGGCTTGGAGTTTTTTGGGTGACACTTTCTACCATGTAGTAATTTGTGTTGTAGTTTGGAGAACGTGATCTCCATACTCAGATTCAGAATCGGACAAAGGGAGCGGTAATGGCATTGGTTCAAGATTTGGAGGGGTTGAAGGCTCTAGTGGGTGACTATGGGGAATGGTCTCCTAGCCCTAAAGGAATGGACTCGTATCTGAGTGAATTTTGGATAAGGAGGTGGATTCGGTGGGGCGATGCTAGTGATCAGGGCCAAGGGATGCGGGGATAAAGGAGCTCTTGCTGGTGTGGCAGAAGCAGCAAGGGGTTGAATGCTAGTGATTAAGCTAGAAGGTTAGAGGGGGAATCAATCGGAGAGATCTACGATGGTGAGTGAGTCAGTGTTGCTTGGTTGTGGTTCGGCATGATGTTATTACTGATCCCTAAATTTTGTTGGGGTGGTTGGTTATTTTTAGGGTTACGGTGTTGCTTGGTTGTGGTTGGGCATGAGGTTATTAACGATCCCTAAGCGCTTCTCAATCGATCTGACTTCGGTCATTCATGTCATAGATTATATCCCTGAGGATCCAACAGTCCTCTAGGTTGTGTCCCGCGTATCGATGGAAGGCACAGTACTTACTATAGTCTAGATTTGTAGGCCATGGGCAAGGTTTTTCTTACAAGAATCAGAGGAGATTCTGAGTGTTAAGGAGATGGAAAATGTTAGGAATTGTATCCGGTAAAGGAGGATAGTGTTCTCACCTTGGCTAGTAGGGACCTCTAGCTGGGTTAAAGTTTTATGGTGGGGGCACACTATTGTAATTCGACTTGTGGGCAGTCGATTTTGTGTCGTGTTTTAATTCTGGTAGGTATTGGGATATTAATTTCTATTATGATATTGGCCCTGATCCTGGTTCTGGCTCTAGTTTTAGTTTGCATATCTTTGTTGATCAGTGCTTTGGTTTGTATTGGTATACTATTTTTTATTTTCATTTTGTCTGAAATTTCGCGGTTGGAAGTTCTCGTTACTAGAGTTTTGTCCTTGGTTGACAACGGTGTTAACTTGCTAAGTTCTTGAGGCTTTCTTATTGTTTCTCAATTTTGATTCGTTGGAAGAGCCTATTTTTGACTTGACTATGATTAGTGCGAGATCTCCGCCTTTAATGTGTCGTGCTAGTCGGGATGCCCGAGAGTGGAGTGTGGTGAAGTCGGGGTAATCACTTATGACAAGTGTGCTCTTTAATGGTTCTCTAGTGTTATTGACGATAATGTCTATCAAATCCTTCTCTTTCATTGAGGTCCCGGTCCTAGCAGCGAGTTTTCTCCATCTGGCGACGAAGTTGGTAAATTCTTCATCAGGTCCTTGCTTGGCTGCCATTAGATCGTTGAGACTGACTGTCTCTTGAATCAAGTGTTTGTATTGGTCTTGGAATTGACCGATTAATTCATCTAAGGTCTCTATCTTATAAAGCGGGAGTCCCACGAACCAATCTAAAGCTTCCCTTTCTAATAAGCATTGGAAATAGTGAATGAGAAGTCCTTGATTATCATGTATGGGTCGGCAATCATTACAAAAGAGGGCTAAGTGATGATCAGATTTCCCGTGCCATTATAATTAGTAGATTTTGGTGGCTTAAATCCTATTGGTAAGTTAAACTTGACGTCTCGGCAAAATTTGTCAAATCCGAATGAGTGATTGGGGCGCTCTCTCTTGGCCATGTACTCATCGAGCATTTTAGGGAGATCTTCGATTTTAATGGTGCTGTCTTTTAGAGCAACCCGTGAGCAAATCTTGTCTAAAGGGTCATCATTGAAGAATGTCTAGGCAGGTTGTCTCAATGGTGTAGCGCGGACTGACACTTTGCTCGAGGTACGAAGTGGCCTCTCTTCTCGCTCTTGTTCTTTTGAAAATTGTCGTGACCTACTAGTTTCGTATGCAGTGGCCAACCCTCGAATCAATTCTTCGGAGTCGTCGTCTCCTCTTTGTATTCTTTGAATACTGAGTTCTACAATTTGTTGAGCGATAAGGTTTTGTCCGATGTTACCATCTCTCCCATTAAGATTACCGGTGTGTGAGGTAGAGAAGGGATTTTCTTGCTCACCAGCCATGTTAATCTCAGGTTGTCATAGGCTGGAATTATGAAATAGTTCTTCTTCGTACATGGGGTTGTCATGATATCCCCACAATGGTGGGTCTCCTAAACTCACTCTTCATATACCAGACATCTCGAGTCTTTGATGAAGACTCATATTTATATATAAGGGAATCTCAATGGCATGATGGAAAGAAAAAATAAAATTGGGAGATAAGATGAAAACTAACTATCTAGAAAAAGAGAGTTTGCAAAAGCGTCCCATCGTGATCGCCAGTCTATTGGTTCACGCTTTTTCTGGGTTCTTCTCGATCCCCGTTGAATCAGTGGCTCCAATTCTGTCCAAGTGGACTCTAGCGATGCAGCGTTTGGAATAGTGGAGGTAAAAAAAAAATAAAGGGGATTTTCTAGGAAAGTTCTTAGTTTGTTGTGATCGTTAGCTGCAGATATTTATCGACGTTGCAACACGTCAATGATCACGCTTAAGAGTGGGTATGGGTTACTTCTATATTGAATCGTCTGCTTGCGAATGTCAACAGCTATGTCTTTTTCTTATAATTTAGATAGTTGAATTTCCCTTTTATTTCCCTTTATGGTTATAGTTCTGGTCAGTTAGACTTCCCTGATTCTATTGTGGGTTTGGTTCGGTAGCAATCTATTTGGTTCGGTAGCAATCTATTGTAGTTTATTTAATTTAATATTCTAGTTCTATCAGGAGTCTATAATTTTTACTATTTCTATTCTTATTGAAAGTCTAATTAATTAAGTCTCCTAATACTACTAAAAGTCCAATTAATCTTAGTCTACTAATCCCATTAGAAGTCTAATTATGATCAGGTCTCCTAATTGTACTAGGAGTGCAAGCATGTTGGTTCTAGTGAAACTATAATTAATTTGAGCATGCTAATTATACTAGAATTCTAAGCAGAGCAAGTATTCTAGTTGTATTGGGATTCTAATTAAATCAAGTATAACAGTCTTACTAGAATTCTAATCGAAATAGAAAACTAATTTTACTGAAACTCTAATTTAAGGCATATGAATTAATTTTATTAAAATCTAATTATGACAAATAAACTAATTTTATTAAAAATCTAATTGATATAAATAAACTAATTTTATTAAAATTCTAATTAAAGCAATGAATTAATCATATTAAATTCTAATTAAAGTAAGATATTAACCAATTAAATTCTTATTTAAAGAAATTAATCAATCATACTAAAATCTAATTAACTTAATTAATTAATTATGCTGAAATAAAAAAATCTACAAATTAATTATACTAAAAAGATAAAAAACGTAATTAATTAATTCTAAAATTCTTTTAAAAAGGGGGTTTGGGTCCGCTATGCTAAGGAGGATTGGCCTCATTCCCGAGTACCCTCCGTAAGCTCCCTTGGACAAATCGGATGGCTGAAATTGATGATAAATTTGATTTTAGACTGTAAAATAGTATTTTAGATTTTTCGGAATTGATTTCGAAATAATAATTATGAATTATGTTATGAACTAAAATCATAAAAACTAAAATTAATATTTAGGAATTTTGGAGATATTAAAATAAGGAATTTAAATTTCTAGGACTGAATTCAGGTGTTCGAAATTAGAAAGTCAGATCGTGTGATTAAGGATTGGTTCTAGAATCCAAGGATTAGAACTAAAAATTAATGATAGGAATAGAAATTAAGATTTTAGAACAGAATTAAAGTCAAGGGTTGATAAATTAGACCATCGAATTTAGGACTAGTTCTGAATTCGGAGAATTATAACCAGATATAAAATATTTGCGGTCTAAAAAAAAAAAGGTGCTACAGTCTCGAACTGAAAATTAAAACCTATGATTAAAACTAAGAGAAATCCTAAGTTTATAGGCTAGAAGTCATGGTTGGAAACTAAAAATTAAATTCTTACCTAGGGTCGGGGCTGTGGAGAGGAATCTCGAAGATTCAAAGCTTGAATCTCGAAATCATGACTAGGTTGCTCTATGGGTTTGTCCTCGGAGTTCTCTGGTTTCGAAATCCCAAAAAAAATCCATTCTCTCTCGAAAATTTGCCCAGCCTCTCGAGCAAATTAAGAAGAAAATCTTCTATAGGTTTTTCTTCAATTACGCGCCCTTTTCAAGGCGTTTAACTGAATTATGCGCCAGTTTCCCGGTGCTTAATCGCTTTGAGTTAGTTACTGACTCAGTGAGCGACTGGCTGACTTGCTCAGCGAGTTTCCTAGTCCTAATAGCATCAGGGCTAATTGCATGCTTCTTAGGACGTGCACAATCCGATTAAGCGTTTCTTCATAAGCGCTCAATCAAGGAAACATAGGGGTCCAGGACTGTGAGGCTAGGTGGGATGTAGGCAAATTGCACGCTAATGGTGGAGCACTAAATTTGATCATGCATCTGGTGTCAGGTACGTGATCGAGTCTCGAGATGGTCTAGGAAAGGAAGCTTTGTCTGAGAGGGAGACTGATTGAGTGTTTGTGATCTAGCGTGCAATCGAATTACGCGCATGGTTTCAGGCGCTTAATTCGGGGTTGTCCGGGTTTGGTCTCTAGTCTAAAATGCAAGGCTATTGTTTTAGCCTGCATTCTGAATATATACTATTATTTTCGTATAAAGTCTCCCTATGTTGGGTCCTGAGCAACAGAGCTATTGTTTCAACCTGTGTTCAACCATCTACTATTGTTTTAGTGCATGGTTCCACATTAGGGTTATGAGGCCAAAGGTTGACCGAATAAAATTATATATTCTGAGAGGGCAAAATGGGAGTGTCTACAAGAGTATACTTGCATTGTGCCGCTCCAAGGTGGGAGATACTGTGTAATCTTCTTCTAGGAAAGAGGAGACCAGTGTCTCGCACGGGTCTGGATGTTCTTCTTGTTCACTCTCTTCTACATTTAGCAAACACTTAGTCCTTATCTCGTCTTCTTGGCTTGGGGTCTTTCGGGTGACACTGTCTACCCATGTGATGATTTGGAGGGGTTGAAGGTTCTGGTGGGTGACTATGAAGGAATGGTCTTCGAGCTCTAAAGGAGTGGACTCGTATCTGAGTGAATTTTGGGTAAGGAGGTGGGCTCGGCGGGGTGATTCGGGTGATCAAAGCCGAAGGGTGTGGGGGTGGAGGACCTCAAACAAGGGGTGGCAAAAGTGTTGGAAGGCTGGCGGCGAGTGATTAAGGTGGAGGGCTGGAAAGAGGATTGACCGAGGAGATCCACGATGGTGACCTGGCTAGTGTTCCTTGGCTGTGGTTGGGCATGGGGTTATTAATGATTCCTATGTTCTGTTGGGGTTCACTATTATTAGGATTAGGATTTCTGAGTGCTTCCCAGTTAATTTGATTCCTATCATTCATGTCATAGATTACATCCCAAAGGACCCATCAGTCCTCCAGATTGTGTCCCGCATACTGATGAAATGCATAGAACTTGCTATAGTCTAGATTTGTCGGCCATAGTCAGGGTCTTTCTTGTGAGAATCAGAGGAGATTCTGAGTGTTAAGGAGATGAAAAATGTTGGGGGTAGTATCAGGTAAAGGGGGATAGTGTTCTCATCTCAGCTGGTGGGGCCTCTAGTTTGGTTGAAGTCCTTGATTATCGCGTATGGGTCGACAATCGTCGCAAAAGAGGGCCAGGTGATGATTTAGATTTCCCGTGCCAATGTACTTGGTAAATTTTGGCGGTTTGAATCTCGTCAGTAAGTTAAATTTGACATCCCAGTAGAACTTGTCGAATCTGAATGAGTGACTAGGGCGCTCCCTCTTGTCCATGTATTCATCGAGCATCTTGGGGAGATCATCGATCTTGACGGTGCTATTTGTTAGAGCGACTCGTGAGAAAACCTTGTCTAGAGAATCATAGTTGAAGAATGTGTGAGCAGGTTTTCTCAACGGTGAGGCGTGGGCTGACACTGTGCTTTGGGTAGGTGGCGACCTCTCCTGCCATTCTTGTTTTTCTGAATCTTGTTGTGCCCTAACAGTCTCGCATGCAACAGCCAGTCCTCTAAGCAATCCCTCGGTGTCATCATCTCCTCTTTGTATTCTCTGAATACTGAGTTCGACAATTTGTTGGGCCGTGAGGTTTTGTCCAGTGTTACTATCTCTCCCATTGTGGTTATTACTGATGAGTGGAGTAGAAAAGGGATTTTCTTGATTGTTAGCCATGTTAATCTCAGGTTGTCGTAGGCTAGAATCGTAAGGTAATTTTTCCTCGTATACAGAGTTGTCATAATATCCCCACAATGGCAGATCTCCTAAACTCACTCTTCATATACCTGACATCTTGAGTCTTTGGCGAAGACTCATATGTTTAAGGGAATTCAAAATGATGCGATGGAAAGAACAAGGAAGAAAAAAAAAACTATCTAAACATGGAAAAGTTTGGTAAGAAAATGTCCCATCGTGATCTCCAGTTTGTTGGGGCGCACTTTTTCTAGGTTCCTTTCGGTCCCCGGGAATCAGTGGCCCAATTATGTCCTAAGAGGACTCTCACAATGCGGTGTTTTGGATGCTAAAAATAATGGGAGGTTCCCTAGGAAGATTCCTAGTTTGTTGCGATCGCCAGCAGTAGATGTTTAACGACCCTGTAACACGTCAGTGATCACACTTTGGAGCGGTTGTGGGTTCCTTCTTTACTGAATCGTCGGTCTGCCAACGTCAGCAGCACTGGCTCTCCTTGAAGTTTAGATAGTTTAGTTATCTTATTATTCCTGTTATTCCAATTGGCTTAATTTTCCTAATTATATTATGAGTCTAACTATGTGAACCTGTTGCGGTGACTTAATCTAATATTCTAGTGTCCTAATCCTAGTGTGAGTCTACTTGGTTTAAATATTCTAATACTATTAGAAATCCAACTTGCTAGGAATCTAATTACTTTTGAGTGACCTACCTTTATTAGAATTCTATTGTGATTAGGTGTCCTAATTCTACTTTGATTTTAAAAGGTCTCCTAATATTATTAGAAGTCTAATTAATTTAATATTTTAATTTTATTAAAAGTCTAATAAAGTAAGTCTCCTAATCCTACTAGGAGTCTAATTAATTTAAGTCTCCTAATTCTACTAGGAGTTTAATTAATTAAGTCTCCTAATCCTACTAGGAGTCTAAGTAATTCAAATGTTTTAATCTTATTGGAAATCTAATTGATTAAGTTTTCTAATCCTACTAGAAGTCTAATTAATATTAGTCTCCTAATTGTACTAGGAATGCAACTATTCTAATTCTACTAAGACTGATTAGAATAAGTATACTAATTGTACATAAATTCCAATTAAATCAAGTATACTAATTTTACTGAGATTCTAATTAAAACAAGTATACTAATTGTACTGAAATTCAAATTAAGGCAAGTATACTAATTTTACTGAAATTCTAATTAAAGCAACCAAAAAAAGGGGGGTTTTGGCCCGCTATGCTAAGGAGGATTGGCCTCGTTCTCGAGTACCCTTCGTAAGGTCCCTTGGAAAATTGGGTGGCTGAGATTAAAGTAAATTGAATTTTGAATTATAAGATAGTATTTTTTAGATTTTTAAAGTCGATAATTTTTGGTTATCATTATGAATTATATTTTGAAACTAGAATTTAAGAACTGAACTATAAATTGGGATTTAAAAAATATCAAATTGAGAAATTAAAACTAAAGTTTAAAATTTAAGGACTGAATTCAGGATCGAAATCAGAAAATCAGACCATATGATTAAGGACTGGTTCTAGAAACTAAGAACTAGAACCAGAGATTAATAATGGGACTGGAGATTGAGATTTCAGAATAAAATTAAGGTTTAAGGTCGGGGATTAGGCAGTCTGATTAAGGGCTGGTTCTAGAAACTAAGAACTAGAACCAAATATTAAGAATTAAAGTCTAAAAAAGGAAGCTACGGTCTAAGACTGAAATTTATGCTAACAGTTAAAACAGAAAAAACCTAAATCTAAGAACTAAAAATTAGGATCGAAAACTAAAAGCTAAAAGGAAAATTTTACTTAAGGCCGGGACTGCAAAGAGGGGTCTCGAAATTCGAAGCTTGAAGGCCAGTAACTTAGAGAGGAAAAGTCTCTAAAAATCTGTCATTCTGTGTTTTTTTCTCTCTATGCCCTTTGTTCGTTCTCCCCTTTTTTTGTGTCCCCTGGGTTGAAGTAAAAAAGTCTTTTTATAGGTTTTTTAATAATTACGCACCCTGTGGGGTACACATGATTTTCAATTACATGGACTATTTATGGCATTTAATTAAATTGCACGCCGGTTATCTGGCACTTATTCGCTTTGAGTCGATCACAAACTCAGTCAGCGATCAGTTGACTGGCTCAGCCGGGTTCTGTAGCTCTAATCATGTTAGGACTAGTTGCACACTTTCTTTGGAGTGCACAATCCGATTAAATACTCCATTCAAGGTGCTTAATCGTAGAATTTTGACAGTCAAGGACTGTGGGACTAGGTCGGGCGAAGGCCAATTACGCGCCTGTGATATGGTGCTCAATCCGATCATGCGTGCCACATGGAGTGCGTAATTGAGTCTCGAGGTGGTCTAGAGAAAGGAGGTTTGGTTTGAAAAGGGACTTATTGCATATTTGTGAGTTGGCGTGCAATCGAATTGCGTGTGTGGTACTAGGCGCGTAATTCGGGGTTGTCTGGGTCAAGGTTGGGTGTGAAATGCCAGACTATTATTTCAGCCTGCATTTCGACTATATACTATTGTTTCAGTATATAATCTCCCTACGTTGGGATCTAAGTCACAGAGCTATTGTTTCAGCCAGTGTTCAGCCATGTACTATTATTTCAGTGCATGATTCCCACATTAGTGTTAGGGGGTCTGAGCCACAGATCTATTATTTCAGCCTGTGTTCAGCCATATACTATTATTTCAGCATATGGTTCCCACATTAGGGTCATGGGGCTTGAGCCACAGAGTTATTGTTTCAGCCCGTGTTCAACCATGTGTTATTGTTTCAGTGCATGGTCCCCACATTATGGTTGTGAAACTTTCAGAGAAGGTAAGTCCTTTCCGAAAAGTCACGGGCAAGGTCAAAGGTTGACCGAACAACTTTATATATTCCAAGAGGGCAAAATGGGGGTGTCTATAGGAACCCATCAATGGTTGTGACAAAATCAGTAGTGGACCCTTGCTGCTATTAACCATATTAGTATAAAACAATTTTACTAGCCTTGAGTAGACTTGCGTGACTTCGGGCTTCCTGCATCCCAAAAATATTTGATAGCTCCTATGCTGATATCGAAATGTTCCTCAAGAGCGACATCTACAACTTTGGATTCCACCAGATGGTGTTTAGTTGAATATGGGACCCGATCCAATATTCTCTCAGAGGACATTAGCTTTTTTCCTTTATCAATACCCGTGCCCGTTTTAGGGGCAGCTATCACTTCAATTACTTCCTCTTCTTCAAGGGTTTCTCTAATAACCACCCCTGAAGTCATTGTTTCTTTTTTGGTCGGGCTACTACTTTTGATTTAGCTTTTTGGGCAGCAGCCCTCTTTAAAAGTTGTTTAATTGCGGAAGAGTCCGAGCTATTACCTTCCTCTTCTCCATCTCCTCTCACTCGTTTGTCGGTCGTCTCCGGCATTCTACAATTCCTTTTTTGTAAGTTGTAAAATAAATAATGTTTACTAAATCGCAACTTACATATATAAAATTGTAGTAAATTTTAGAGAATCCCCCAAAAAATTGCCTTGTTGTCGAGAAATTACTAAACCCTAATTTTCAATTATCTCGTCAAAACTCTAATAGGCTTTTGAAATCAACCCGAAAGTGTAGGGGAACTTTTTGGAAATAAAAATGATTGAGATTTTTTTTTATCAAAGAAAGTTTGAAAACTGGAGGGAACGGATGGAAACATAAATGGAATGTTTGATAATGGAGTCGACGTATCCTCTCTTGGATATGTAGGCCCTATCTTCGTGGTGCCCTGCTGGATCGGTCATCCCTTGCTTTTTAACCTAGAATCAGTGGTCGATTCAATCTTTTCAACTATGATTGATGAACTTTCTTATCAATCAAGTCTTAATCACTACGATTGCTTGATAAATAATAAAAACGTTCAATCGTATATCCATAGTAAAAATGGAAAAATCGACATACATTGTGATCCTTCATTCCTCAACAATTCAGGACGCAATGTGTTTATCATACTAAAAAGAAAAGAATATGATTATACATATTTTATAAAATGGGCTACGGATGAGTCGGTAGCTCGACGATCCATGAGGGTCTTTTAATTTGTATTATGGGGAGTAGCTGTCTCCCCCAGAAAAGCTTGACCTCTAGGATTATTTGTTGGCTGCATAGGTAATTGGCCACTTTCTCTCATTGCCACCTATGATGCTAGTTGTCCAATCTGGCTTTCCAGCTTTGTGATGGACTGAGTATGTGAATGAAGGGTCTGAGAGAATTGAGCAAGTTGGTACAAATCTTTTGAATGCTGGTGCGACTGCTGTTGCAAATCCTGAAGGATTTGATTAATCGTAGCATCAGACATATTATTCCGTGGTCCAATATGGGGTTGTGCCACCTGTATTTGGGGTCTCTGGTGGAAAACTTGGGTATGGGGAAATCAGGGCTGCACAACTAGTGGTGTTAGTTATGCTCCCACAGTGGAACCTTAGTTAAATCCTGAATGATTTCTCCATGACGGATTGTAGGTATTCCCATAATCTCCCCTATGAAAAGCCATTACTTGTTCTGTTTCCACCATCTCTTGGTATTGTAGCGCAGAAGGATTTTTAGCATATGTTTGAGTCTAGCAATTGGAATGGTTTGTCATGGGTCTATCCAGAGTGTTTGGGTTGGAATTCATGAGTGTGGCAATTTTCTACTCAAGGGCTAAAACTTTTGCACTCATGTCATCCTCAGCTTTCACTTTATCCTTATTGATCTCATAAACCCCTCCTCTCGCGAGTGGGGTATGACGAGCAATATCTGGATTAGTCTGCAGCAAAGGTTTTTTTGCTTTGAACTGTTGACCAGTTTTTCAAATAAATTTCAGGTCTTCTGGCCATTTTTAGCCATGAAGGCTCCTCCACTTATGACATCGACTATGGACTGGTTAGTCTAGGTCAATCCTTGATAGAAACTTTGTGCTATAGATCAATTTGGTACCTCATGATGAGGGCATTTTCATACCAAATCCTTCATCTGTTGCCAACTCTCATGAAATAATTCTCCTGGCTTTTGCCTGAAACCTTGGATTGTTTGGCGAATTTAGTTTGTTCTACTAATTGTAAGTATTCGCCAAAAAATTTGAACTGTAAATCTTCCCAAGTGGTCATACTTCTGGCAGGTGGTGAAACTAATCATGCCTTCGCCCTATCTTCGAGAGAGAAAGGAAATAGACACTGTCTTATTGCTTCTTTATTGGTCGTGGTCTGTAGCATTGTGTAAGGCTCTATGAAGTCCCTCAGATGTTGATAGGGATCTTCTCTATCAAGCCCATGAAAGATAGGTAGAGTCTGAAGTGTGTGGGGCTTGATTTCATAGTTTTGACCTTCAGCTGTCTCCGGTATAACTATACAAGAGGACTTGGTCAAAGCTATAGGGCTGAAATGCGCTTCAATAAAAAGTTTGTCAGCCATTGTTTGAGGATCTCTTACAGGGTATCGATTTAATGTGAGTCTGCGCAGGAGTGTCCGCTCAATTTCTAGGTCGAAGTCAAAATAGTCTAGGCTTCTAGACCGGGTATGATGCATACACCAGAAATTTTTTTTATACATAATCTTTTATATAATTTTTATTTTAGAAGAGCAGGGAGAGACAACAAATTTAGGCCTCTGCCTTCCCTGATCAGGGGAAGTTGAAACCTTGATTTGCTCTTTCTGAATAAACCTGCAAAAGATTAAGAAGTGATCAAAGAAAAATAAAAATATAAAGAAATATAAAATGAGAAAGTTAAATATTGATGTAAAAGAATAAAAATATTAGATAAAAATAGAAATAAAGATAAATTTCGCATCCCCAACAGCGGCGCCAAAAACTTGATCGCTATTTATGTGTGTATCTAATTATGTTAAATTCAAGTCTTAACCTATTGCAAGCGCACAATGGAAATCATAGTACTAGCATAGGATCGTTCCCACGAGGAAGTTTGTTTATCTAGTTATTTCTGATTTACATCTTCTATTTAAATCCTTATTTTAAAAACTTATATTTATCTTTTAAGATCTAATCTACAGAGGAAATATGAATAAAAGAATAGTTTCTTAATCTAAAGTTCATAAAATAAATCTAAATCCTCCTTCTGATTGAGGTCGTCAATCCCAATCTTCAGCTATCGGATATTTATGAATTTAAATAGTACCTTTACACCATATCTCTAGTTTCCTAGCATTGGTCGTTAATCAAGTCTAAGATCCTATCAATACAGATTTAATCTAATCAACAACTTCCTAAAATCTGGGCGTCAATCAAACTTTAGAAAATCACGATTTTCTCTTCTTTCATGGCTTTCATACTGGACGATTTTCTATTCACGATTCATCGCCTTTCTCTTCTGTATCATCTTTACCTTTTTCTTTTATCGTTTATGAAGAATCATCATTTTAAAGAATCGTAAAATTATAATTTTGTATTTCTTTCTTTCTTCTTTTTACTTTAGCAGCAGCGCAAAATCGTCAAATATGATTTCTCAGCTTTCTTGTATTGGCAAATCGTCTTTGCATGCTCAATCGCCATTCTTACTGCTATTTGAGTTCATTTTGATGAATATTAATACTTAGGCCCTCTTTTACTATTTATCTTTAATATCTACTCATCAGTAACATATTAGTAGCTAACTAAAGCCTAGCAACACTAAGTTAAGGGTGAAAAAATGGTAAATTATGTGACTGATCAACTATCGACCTATTCGCGACAATCACAGACTTCTGATACACTACTTTCAGAGGTCACTCGAAGGGGAAGCCCTCGACTGGTTTGTTAGACTCCTGTTACATAAAATCGACACGTTTAAAGAATTAGTCAGGCAATTCTCAGATCAATAGAAGTATCTGATATAGGAGGTCATCAGTCTCAGCGACTTGATGACGACGAAGCAAGAGACCGAAGAAGACTTCACTGATTTTATCATGCAGGAGGAAACTCGTTGCTCGCACAGGAAGTCAAAAGAGAGAAAAAGATGATATCAAAATCATCATATATAACATCAGAGAGCCCCTTTGAAGCTCTCTGATCATAAGCAATTGCCTCAATTTTGCTGCTCTTCACCAGCACGCCAGTCGCATCCAATGACACATAAAGGGAGGAGACCTCGCCTTTTCGATGGCAACACCGAAGGCCTCGATGTCCGGTGATTCAAAGCCCTGAAATAACAAAAAGGCTCAGGCTCCAAACAAGTCAATACGGTCACTAATCAAAATCAGAACAATGGGAATTATCAGCAAAGGAACTCCAATCAGGGTCAGTACCAGATTCAGCAATGATACACCAATCAAAATATGAACTAATTGTTATTCTCTGAAATATACCACTTTTCACCTCTTAACCTGACCTTTGATGGACCTTTGAGTTTATTAATAATGTGTTTTAAGTGTATTTTGTAGATAGCAAAAAAATAAGAGCTTAGAGCAGCAATCCATACTTTTAGTGCCAAGAAGAAAAATTTTATGCTAAGCTTTGGAGCAGATAGATTTATTGAGAAAGGACCATGGTGGTGTACACCATTGGGACTACATTTAGCATGCTTCGGGTTCATTTGAAGTCTTGCTAAGGGAGAATAGTGAAGCCCAAGTATATGGACTGCGGCAACAGACTTTATAGCTAAAAAAAACTTGTCAAGCAACTGAAAATAGCAGTTGCTGTACACAGTCAAGCAGCCCAACAGTAGCAGTAGCATCAATGTCCAACAACATTATCATAGCATCTACATCAATGCATGAGAGCAGCTGCAATGGATGAAGCTACATAGCTACTTTTGAGTAGTTTATATTGCTGTAAACCTAGGCTTTTGAGTAGCTGCACTTGTGGGAAAATGAAGGAGCAGTTGTAGACCAGTTGTACTTAAATTACTCAAACAGATCATTGTGAAATAGCTTGTCAAGCTGCAGCTTCAAACCTAACATGCAATGCAGCCATGAATCCATTCGAGCTATGCAAGGTTGAAGTTGAGTAGCTCAAGCTGATGAAGGACGAACCTGTCGAACAGTCTATAGTGCTGGCTATTGCGCAGTCGAGCAGCTTAAAGAGATGAATGTTGAAGTATTTGAACCCCACGAGGTGTTTAAATGTTGTGGAGTAAAACCCTACGAGTGGTTTCAATGTATGCCAAGCCAACTCCACGAGCTGTTCCATGCATGCATCCAACCTGTCGAGGTGTTCTATTTCTGAAGTGCAACTCCACGAGCACTTATGTGCTGAAAATAGACCACTCAAGTGGTTTAAAATGAAGAGAAAAGAACCCCACAAGTTGTTCTTCTGCTGGAATTAAACCCCACGAGCTGAATGTAGCTGAAATGAACTCCACGAGAAGTGTAAAATGCTGAAAAACAACCCCACGAGTGTTTAAATCTACTGAAATGAACCTGTCATGAGGTTCTGAAACTGAAATGAACCTGTCGAGCAACTTGTCGAATGGTGGTTTGAACCTGTCAAGAGGTTCTGAAGCTGGAAATGAACTTCACATGAGGTTTTGATGCCGAAATTGAACCTATCGAGAACCTGTCGAATGGTTGAATGAACCTGTCAAGCTCCTGTTTGAACCTGTCGAGCTCATATCTCAACCTGTCGAGGAGTACAAACCTGAAGTTGGCTGAAGCATTCAACCTATTGAACAGATGCCTGAGCTTGTAGAGATTGAAGTTCTAAAGCTCCAACTGCATGAGGCAAGGGTTCCAACCATCTATTACACACTTCAAGGATATTTTAGGGATTTCAATGCTTCTAGGGCACACATCCCAATTTCCCACACAGTTTGGGCATCTAAGGGCTGAAAATAGGGCACGAAGCTAGCTCCAAATGCCTCATTTCTAATTGGCTATTGCACATAACTGTTCTATGGATTGCTTATAAATAGCTCATTTTCTGTTTTGTAAAGGGAATCCGGGATTAGCCTGAGATCACATTTAGGTTTTCTATTTTTAGATTAGGGTTTTATTTTCCCCTTTCTTCTTCCTTAGCTTAGCAGCCCTGGTGAGTTAAATCTATGTAGCAGCTAGGTATAATGTAGATCTGTAATCTAGTTTTGTGTGAGCATTGTGAGCAGAGCTTTGAGATTTCTTGCACAGACTATTGCCTTGAGGGTAGATCATTGTAAGTCTTTCTTATTCAATGAAATGTTATTTTTAAAGTTCATTAAATCTATATTTTCCATGTGTTTTTATATATATATTTATAGATTTGATGCTCCCATGGGTGTATGTGCTTATAGCCATACACACATGGTGGCAGTAGTGGGTTTATTGCTCTAGTTTTGATCCCGTGGCTGGATCACATATCTGGGATGATTTGTGATCATTCAAGTGGATAGATTGTAGCCTTAGGATGAATCCAGATCACAGGGCTGTTGGATTCTTTTTCTCGGCCTTTGTGCTTGTACCAAAGGAGGGATAGCTGCAGAACCAACTCGTCTTCTGTTTTGTAAAGCAATTTTTAGAGAATAGATCTGAGATCTTGTAGAGATTGTAGACTTGAGAGCTTGGTCATTGCAGGCCTCTTTGTAGCTATGATTAGCTGATTCTAAAGCACCAAACAATCTGTGAGATCTAGGGGTTCTCACAATACTACATGGATTGTTTGATCCTATGGTTGCATGTGTTTGTAGCCTTGCAAGCATAGTGTCTGTAATAATTTTCCTGTTCTAACTTTAGCACCTGTGATTAGATCACTTCCCTAGGATAATCTGTGACCATTTAACTGGGTAGATTATAGCCGTAAGAGCAGTCCAAATCATAGGGGTGAGTTGGATTCTTCTACCTTGCACTTGTGCTTGTAGCCAAGTGAAGCAATGCTGCAGATCCTGCATCTTGATCTGTGTAGCAGTGAAGATTATCCCACAGTTGTCTACTTCTCATCATTTTATGTTAATTTACCACACCATCATCATTCTTCTTTACCTCCCTTCTCTTTAGATCTAGTTTTATTTCTGTTTTTAGTTTATTTTAGTTTTGTGATACCTAAACACCCTCTCTTTACCTTGCTTTCTAGTGTAGGTTTAGAGTTGCTAGATTTGGAGTTTACTATACGCCTTTAGGTTTTTAGATCTGGAGTTGCATTTAGTTATGTAGGTTAGTTGTTTTAAATTTCACTTTGCTCAAGGACTAGCAAAGGTTAGGTTTGGGGCTGTGTTAATCACTAATTTATACCATTTTATATCCCTTGGCTTTCGCTAGGGCTTAGAGTATTTAATAATTATTTTTTCATATTGTTTTGCAGTTAGGCAATAATATGTAGCAAGTGCATGTTTATTTGCTAAGAAGAGGATATTAGAGCAACCAAGTACTTCCATCTACATCAACAGCTGCATACAAATCATGTGGTTCAGCATGTTCTCGAGCTGTGCACTCAAGCAATTGTAGATGCTTCAGATACACCAAAGCAGTGCACCTTAGAGCAAAAACACATTAGCTGCCCATTCAGCTGCACACATTGAAAGAGTAAGCTGCAGCAGTGGGGGTATTCAAGTGAAGGATGGAGGAACACATCACACCAGCTGCACACATAAAGAATCCAACTATAGCAGTTGCACCCATGCAAGCATGCAGTGATTCAAGCAGCTCAGCTCCCTCACAAAGGATTCTTCACTCCATTCAACCACCTATCGAATGGAAGGAGCAGTTTCAGCACTTGGTGACAACATCATACTTTCAAACTACATACTAAAGAAACAGCTTAAACTTGAACCTGAGCATAAACTACATACTTTCGAACTACTCCTGAGCAGTTTAGCAAGATGGAATCTAAAGCCCACGAGTGTTTCAAAACTGAAAAGTGCTCTTATTAAGATGTGCAATGCTGGAACCAAACTCGAGCAGTGCTGCAATTAGAAGAATATACCTATCGAATTGTATAGAGTGCAAATAGACATACCTATCGAGCAGCCCAACCATCCTCTAGACTTGGAACTACTGAAGCCACATCCTGTCAACTAGTTCTGCATTGGAAGTGAACCTATAGACATATAGCTACAGCCTACATCCATCCTGTCGACTTCTGCTGGAACAACATCCAGCAAACCTCTTGAAATCTCCTGCAGTTCAACCTCTCGAAGAGTGCAGCTCCAAGCCTTGCAACCTCACGAAATGTTAGTTGGTCCATCCTCTCGAGAACATTGCTACACCTACAGGCATCCTCTCGACATTCAAGCTTCAGCAACCTATGGAAGATGCACTTCCAGCCAACCTCTTGAGCTTCAACCCTCCACTCAACCATCCTGTCGAGTTCTTCAGCCCTACCTTAAGTACCTCTCAACCGCAGCTCCCATCCTCCCACATCCTCTTGAATGGAACCTCTACACCTTCAGCAATCCTCTCGAGAACTACGTAGCAACCATCCCCTCAGCTATCCTCTTGAGTACACTATACAATCTTCTCTAATCCAGCCAGCAAACCTAATAAAAGGTTACTTCAAGCTGTCGAGTTTCCAGCTGCACTTCAGTACCTATCAAATGGAAATCTGCAACAGCCTTCAACCTCTCGAATCCCTCTTCCATCTTGTCGAATGGACACCTGAGGCTACTGCACTTCCACTTCAACCACTCGAAGGGATCATTCATGCAGCTGTACCTGTCAAGATTCAAGTTCTACCAAGACTCCATCAGTTGCCAGCCTTCATCAATGGATCCAAAAGACTATCTTGGGGACTCCATCAGCTGTAGCTATTATTAATGAACATTGGGGGAACTTTTGAGAACTCCATCAAACCTCAAATATATGCAGCAATTATGCAGGGCTATAGCTGGAGTTATTTTTGGTCGACAGGGGTAATTTTGGGAACTCCAAAGCACAAAAGAATTATGCCCACGTGCAAACTGCTTTTCAAACCAAATGAGGAATTCTTGGCGGGAAGCAAACTACTTCAGCTGTATAACAGAATTAGATCTCTCTCTTCTATCTGATTGGGTAGAATGCTAAGCACATGGATTAGCATAAAATTAACATGGAAATTCTCTCCTCTGATTGGCTGCAATTCAAGGCACATGGATCACTGCATATGTATAAATAAGCCTCCTTGCTGCTGTAATTCTTCAGCAAGGAAACTAAGGAATAGCTTTAGTTAGGTTTAGTTTTAATTTAATTTTTCCTTTTTCTGTTCCCCCTTCTCTCTCTAATCCAGCCTATTGGATTAGATCTAGGCAGCAGCTCAGATCTGTTTTGTAATTGTAATTTGACATGAAGATGTGTGGATTGATGCACATACTACAGATCTGAGAACAAGGTTATTATAAGTAATTTTGATTCCATAAATTGTTGATTTTAAAGTTCAATTAAATCTAAAGATCTTGTGGTGCCATTAGATGTCTATAGGATTCATGTATTTGGGAATAGCCCATTCAGTTTACCAGTAGATCTATTGATTGCCATATGATTTTCCTTTGTTTAATATCCCTGTGGGTGCCTAAGCTTGTAGCTTTGCATCCACAGCATTTGTAGTGATTTTAATGTTTCAATTTGAACCTTTGGATTGGATGAAGTCTATAGGATGATCTGTGACAATTCAAGTGGAGAGATCATACCCTTAAGATTAGTTCAAGCTTTTTGTTTGGTCTGAATTCTTCTACCTTGCACTTGAGCTTGTAGCTAAGTGAAGGACGACTGCAAATTCACATGTCTTGATCTGTTTTACAACAAGAACCAGTCCCTAGCTGTCTATTTCCCCCCATTTTCTATTTTATATTACCATCCATCTCCCTCATCTTTTAGATTTAGTTTTATATTTTTGTTTTGTAGATTAGATCTAGTGACACCGGAAAAACTCTCTTTCTCCTAGATTAGGCTAGAATTGCCAGATCTTTAGCAGATCTGGAGGTCTACTATACAAACTATCAAGTTTTAGATCACTACTCCCTGAGGGATAAATTCTTACTTTTAAAACTTGCTACAAAAGGACTTTATATCTTGTAGGTTTGTATATTTTAGATGTGTTGCTTTCATCTCTTTCTTCTCACCTTTAATCTGATTTTAATTTGTTTTAATAATCAGCACCTAAAATAGTCCCAACAAGTTTTTTTACTTGTTGAAAGATTTTTGTTGCTTCTTCTTATTATTAAAAATATGACAATGAAATTAATGTGAGGGAAGTGAAAAATGGTAAAACAAAATAAAATGGATTGAACACAACACAAAACCAAACACGGTCCTGCAAGAATCCAGGGCCTGTTGTAGCATGTTTTGAAAGTAAGAGTTTTTCCCACGGAGAGTGCTAATCTAAAAACCTAAAGGCGTATAGTAAACTCAAGATCTAACTACAGATCTAGCAAATCTAAGCCTACACTAGAAAGCAAGGTAAAGAGAGGGTGTTTAGGTGTCACAAAACTAAAATAAAACTAAAAACAAAAATAAAACTAGATCTAAAGAAAGGGGAGGTAAAGAAGGATGATGATGGTGTGGTAAATTAACATAAAATGATGAGAAGTAGACAGCTATGGGATAATCTTCACTGCTACATAGATTAAGATGCAGGATCTGCAACATTCCTTCCCTTGGCTACAAGCACAAGTGCAAGGTAGAAGAATCCAACTCACCGCTGTGATTTGGACTGCTCTTAAGGCTATAATTTGTCCACTTAAATGGTCACAAATTATCCTAGGGAGGTGATCTAAGCACAGGTGCTAATGTTAGAGCAGGAAAATTATTGCAAGCACTATGCTTGCAAGGCTACAAGCACATATAACCATAGGGTTAAACAATCCATGTAGATCTTGTGAGAACCACAAGATCTCACAGATTGTTTGGGGCTTTAGAATCAGCTGATCATTGCTACAAAGAGGCCTACAATGACCAAGCTCTCAAATCTACAATCTCTACAAGATCTTAGATCTATTCTCTGAAAATAGCTTTGCAAAATAAAAGAGGAGTTGGGTCTGCAGCTGTCCCTCCTTTCGCTACAAGCACAAAGGTCAAGAAAAGAATCCAACGGCCCTGTGATCTGGATTCATCCTAAGGCTATGATTTGTCCACTTGAATGGTCATAGGTCATCCCAGGGATGTGGTCCAACCACGGGATCAAAACTAGAACAATAAACCCACTGCTACCACCATGTGTGTAAGGCTACAAGCACATACACCCATGGGAGCATCAAATCCATTCATATCTATGTAAAAAGACAAGGAAAATACAAATTTAATGAACTTTAAAAATAGCATTTCACTGAACATGAAGGACTTATAATACTTCAGCATTCAGCTCTTAAAGCTGCTTGAGTGCACAATAGCCAGCACTATAGATTGTTCGATAGGTTCCTCCTTCATCAGCTTAAGCTACTCGACTTCAACCTTGCATAGCTCAAATGGATTCATGGCTGCACTGCATGTTAGCTTTGAAGCTGTAGCTTGACAAGCTATTTCTCAATGATGTGCTTGAGTAATTTAAGTACAGCTGGTCAGCAACTGCTCCTTTATTTTCCCACAAGTGCAGCTACTCAAAAGCCTTGGTTTGCAGCAATATGAACTGCTCAAAACTAGCTATGCAGCTTCTCTCATGCATTGATGTAGATGCTATTATAATGTTGTTGGACATTGAAGCTACTGCTGCTGTTGGGTTGCTTGAGTGTGTGTTGCAGTTACTATTTTCTGTTGCTTGACAAGTTTTCATCAGCTATAAAATCTATTGCCGCAGCCCATATACTTGGGTTTCACCATTCTCTCTTAACAAGACTTCAAATGACCCCAAAGCATGCTAAATGTAGTCCCAATGGTGTACACCACCATGGTCCTTTCTAAATAAATCTATTAGCTCCAAAGCTTAGCATAAAATTCTTTCTTCTTGGCATGAAAAGGATGGATTATTGCACTAAGCTCTTATTTTCCTGCTATCTACAGAACACACTTAAAACACATTATTAATAAGCTCGAATGTCCATCAAAGGTCAGGTTAAGAGGTGAAAAGTGGTATATTTCCGAGAATAACACACTCCCAAACCTAATCTTTGCTAGTCCTCGAGCAATGGAAAAATTAAGAACAATTATTCAAAACAGCAAATGCCACTTTCGTAGGGAGCACAGATGCATTTAGCATATGCACCAAGCCTTTTAAACCCCCTAGGAGATCCCTACCTAGGTGATCCCTAATGGAGGAGTGAAGTCTCCTGAGGATTTTCAGGGAAGATACTGTTGTGTCGGATTATCAGTGTATGCAGTTCTTATTGTGTGGTGAGAACAAATTAAAAATCAAAGTAAAATATAAGATGGAAACATCACAACTAAAGTAATCTTAAGCCTGCAAGATACAGGGCTATTGTAGCAAGTTTTGATAAGAGTTTTTCCCATAGAGAAATTGATCTAAAACCTAAAATGGGCTATAATAGGAGGCCTCCAGATCTGACAATCCTAAAGAAAGGGAGTTGGGTGTCACGTCTACACTAAATTACCTACTAAAAAATAGAAAGAAATAAAGTGCAGTCCTATCCTAAGAAAGGGTTATAAAGAAGGGGTGATGGTGTGTTAAAATAAAGATAAAAGGGTGAGAAGTAAGCAGTTTAGATTAAAAGTTCATTCAGTTATGTAACTCAGAATTATGGCTCTCTCTGCAGCAAGTCCTTGTTGAAGTACTATCAATAACCTCAAGAAGGTAAAAGAATCCAACTTAACCCATGCCATTTGGGGCGCTCTTAAGGCTATAGTCTATCCACTCGAATGACCACAGTCTATCTAATAGAGTCTGTCAAATCCCATTGATCAAGCCAGAAATGCTAACCCAATCTAAGGGAGTGGGTTGATCAAACCTAATCGAATGAATCAAATTAGGTTGTGAATACCATTGCAGACACTATGTCTACCAATGCTCCGAGCTCCCCAGATTTGCGCATAGATCTGGCTGACATTCATAGGAGTTCGAACCTATAAAATTCTGTGCATTGCTCAGGCCAGCGGCACATTGATGCCCACACAAAGGACCAGCAACAGGTTGAATATGACTTAAGCACAACTGATTATTGCTACAAAAGGCCTGCAATCACTCAGCCTCCCAGTCTGTAATTACTACAGAGAAGCCAAATCTAACATCTGATAGCAGCCAAGTAAGACAGAGGGGAGTCTGTTCCTACACAATCTCTCACTAGGCTACAAGGTCAAGTGAGAGAGAAAGAATCCATCTTAGATCTATAATCAAGTTTTCCCTAAGGCAATAGTATGTCCACTCTAATGGTCATAGGCCATCCACAGAGGCTCCCTTACCCACAAATGCTGAGATAAAATATGAAAACTGTTGTCTGCCACCATGGTCCCAAGGCTACAAAATCTCAAGCTTCCATGGGCCTTTCAATAAACTCCAATCCTAAATGTATGCTATAGCCTGAACAGAACTACAGACAAATTGGAAAATAACAGATTGAGTAAGCATTTAAACATAAATTCCACTGATCTGATGTTACTAACAATGAAAATTTTCAAGGCAGCAGCTGTTGAGAAATGGAAAATACCATTTTTCACCCCTTAATCTGGGCCTTGATAGACCCTTGAGAGAACTAAATAAGTGTTTTAAGTGCTTATATTGCAGCTAACAATAAAGACAGGCTTAACCATAAAAGCAGCTTAAAAGTGCCAATAAGATGACAATCCATGTCAATCCAAAGGAAGAAAGTGAAGAAACAACCTCATCAGTTGTTGAAAGGTCTGAATAGAAGAAGCAAAGACCTGGAAGAGAAGTATAGAACAATTCGAACAGAAAAATGCACTACAGAGTCCTTTACGCAAAGAACCTTTACTTTTCGCAAAGAACCTGAAACTCTGCGAAAAGGAATAAAACTCCAGGCGTAGCATTCAAGAAAACATCTGAGCTCAAGAGAGGATTGAACTGCGAAGAAGAAAACACAATTGAGCAGAACGAACATTGTGAAAAGAGCTTGAGTCACAACACTTTGCGAAAAGGCCCTAAGGCATGCGAAGAGGCATTACGGAGATTAGCGGCTTTAACAAGGGCAATTCGATGTCTGCATGCATCCCAATGCATTTTAAAACCTAGGGACATTTGGAGGTTCTAAGCATGAAGCGAAGGAATATTCTGCCGTGAGCACCTAGAGAGGAATAACTTGGCGGAACTCTAGAAACTCTAACAAACTTTCAAAATGCATAGCGAAATTGATGCCTTTTCACTGATTATTTGAACGGATCGAGGAATTACGATTGGCGAGCAGTCTGGATCCTCGTGCTCGACTACCATTGGTCAATACAGATCTAAGAACCTCTGATTGGTTGATACACATTTGAGCTGGACCTGGGGAAAGCTATAAATAGACGAAGCATTTGCCCAATTGGGGTATCCAGATTTTGAGTTTCATTTCTAATCCCCCATTTCCCAGCCAGACGACATGCGCAATCCTGTAATAGCCTACTTTGTACTTGCATTTGAGGCTGTGAGAATCTTTTAACTCAAAGGAGAGTTTGCATCCAAGACTGCAAATTCGAGAGCTGTTAAGCCGTGCTCTGTAAATTGTAAGGATGAATTTTAAAAGGTTGCTATAAACTAAGCATTCTCCATTGGACTCATGTCAAGGGTTCCCTCTGATCTCCTCAGTACATTAGACTCCTTTAGATTCATTGTTTTGCATGCAATTTCCCTTGATTCATTAATCCTGTGAGAATTAGTGTTTGCAACCTAGTCTCTTACAGCATTTGTAGTGATGTTTCTTGTTCTGAATTGAGGATTTGGATTAAAGACTATTGGATGGTTTGTGGCCATTAAAGTGGATAGATCATAGCCATAAGTGTAAGCCAAATCCTTGAATTAGATTTATCTCTCTTACATCTGTGCTTGTAGCCAGATGAAGATTGGATCACCTCTGTTGAGCTGCAGTTATTCTCATTAGATTTCAAAGACCAAATCAGATTTAGATATTACTTCTCCATCTTTGTTTCAATCATTTCCCCAACTCGGATCTGGATCATTTAGTTTAAATTTTACTTTGTTTTTAGTTAGTTAAACGTGATAAATTCAAACCTCTCATCTTCTCAGTTTTCTAGATAGGATAAAAAGCCAGATCTGGTAGCTTAGATCTGGAGGTTTATCTTACATTTTAGACAAATTCTCTGTGGACGATCTTTCACTCACTTACTTTTAAAACTTGCTACAATTGGCCCTGGTCTTGCAGGCTAATTCTCTTCTAACTGTGCTGATATTTCTTTATTTTTTTATATAGTCTAGATTCATGTAATGCATCATTTGCAAAACTGTTTTCAAAACACACATAAATCAAGCACACTAAGAAGTAACAACAAGTTTTTGGCGCCGTTGCCGGGGAATTTGTTCTAAAATAGGTAGACCTAAGTTTTTCAATTTTGTAGATTTGATTTTCATTTTAATTTTTGCTTTAAAACTGCACGTTGCATTCCAAGTGCTTGATTAAATGTCTACTGCAGTTTTGTATAGAAAACCTGTTTTACTGTAGCAGAATTTTTTTTATTTTTCTGAGTTTTCATTCTTTGCCTTCTAGTTATTTGAATAAATGTTGCTGCCACTCTTTTATCTTTTTGTCAAATTTGGGCAGTAGCCTGAGTTTTTCTTTTTATTTTTGTCAATATACTCGAATAAGGTACTGCTGCAGTTTTTGGATTTTTGCAGATCTGGAGCAGCCGTCCAACAAGGAGCATCTGGACTAAAGCTAGAGCAGATCTGCTTGAGTTTGCATCCCCTTCTCCTTTGCATTCATTTTCTATTTTTAAATTCTTGAGAACCAGCAGTTTTGTTGTGTTTAATGTTTGTTTTGATTATAATTTCTGCTGTCTTTTAGGCAAGCTGATTTTTTTTTTTTACAAAACCAAATACAAAATAAAAGAAAATGAAAACACAAATAGAAAATCTCTGAGTTGTTTCTCATTATTTTCAGCAGTAGTAAATAAGGGCTCTTGTTGAGCCCGAGCTGATCTAAAACAAGTTAAAAAAAAAAATAAAAATAGAAAATTATAAAAACAAAAAAATATATATATATATATAGATATCTTCCGGATGGACTGTTTTTCTCCATTTGCATCCACTTTTCCCATCTGGACCTGCTGAGATCATTTTTTCTTTTTTAGGAATCATGTAGGATAATGAGTAGTGAATCATAGGCTGTTTTGAATATTCAATGGACCCACTGATTTTATTTCCCTTCGAGATTTCTTCATCATAAATGGGTCTCAGCTGTGTGTGAACCCTGTTTTTAATATGTGCTCCCATGCTTCATTATTCTTTTTTTATTCATACACATCATCAACAAAGGGGTCAGTCTTATGAATCATGCTTTTCACTGTATTCCTGCTAATCATTTTTATAATCACTTAGATTCATAAGTATCTCAGGCTTTTGGTTTTTTTTTTTTTCTTTCTTTGGGCTTAGTATGTATCATTTGGCATTAGATTTTCTGTTTTAGGAATTTTAGTTTCAAATTCTGTTTTTAGATCGCTGATTTTTTTTTTTTCTTTCTTAGGTTAATGTGTCCTCGTTTTACTGATTTTTGTCATTTTTCTGTGAGTATAGTTAGTTTCTAACTTTGTTTTCCTATTTTGCATTCACAAATTCTATTTTTGTATCAACACTTTTCTTTCTCTTTTTTAACTTTGTATTCAGTCCCTTACCTTGCTTTTACTGTTTCTCTGTTATTAGCATTAGTTTCCTTCCATTTGCTTTGCAGTTCTTTTATTTTTCTGATCATATATTCATTTTTTAGATTTTATTTTGTAGCAGTTCTAGCTTAGTTTTGATATTTTTCTATTTTATCAGTAATTTCCTATATTTATATAACATTTTTTTTCCCTTTTCCTGCTCATATATTCAGTGTTATTTTCTTTATTTTCTGCTGCACATAGTTGCAAATTTTTTTTCTGCTTAGTTTTCCTTTCTTCTTTTATCCTCAGCCTCGTTTCGGTTCTAGAACATTGAGGACAATGTTCATCTTAGGTTTGGGGGTATGGCAGGTATGCCAATAAAATAAGTTAATGCTTGGTGCAGCTTATGATCAGCAGAATTTTTGAAAATGAAGTAATCTCACACCTGTTTTTTTTGAAAAATGAAGAAGTTAAAACTTTTTAAAATTAATTTCTAGTGTAATTCTAATACTTTCATGAAGTGAATGTCAGAAAATTTTCAAAAGAAAATTGATGTTTTAGAAATCTAAAAAGAGAGAAAGCAGTGATGATATACCTCAGGAATTTGATAGAAAACCACACCTAGTGAGATTTGGACCTGAAATGTTTTCTTTGGAGGTATAAATTGGAAATTTTGAATTTTATTTTGAACCTGCTTGTTATCACTAGAAGTTACACATATCCAAGTTAAAATATCTTGACAGCAATCATGATATTAAAGACATGATGTAAGGCCTCATTTTGGACAGTTTGAACTTCAAAAAGCCCCACCTTTTAAAAACTGCCCTTGATACACACCATTTGAGCTTTATAAATCAAAGATATCTTTGAAACCTCATCAACCTCATTTAGCCTAACCCTCACTCTGAGAATTCAGAAGGTAAAGGAAAGAAAGCTGAAGAAAGGTGAGTTGGGTAACAGTTTGGTAAAAGAAGAAGAATAATAATTGAAGGCAATGATGTATCAGCAGAAGAAATGTGGCATTCCAGTCAATGTTACTTTGAAAAAAAAAAAAAAAAAAAAAAAAAAAAAAGAAAAGGAGAAGGCATTTCATTGGAAGTTTGAAAAAGAAAGAGAAAAAGATGGCCACTTTGGCTCTGAAAATTCAAAGAAGAAGATGAAATTGTGCTGAATTGAAGAAGGTGTGTCTATCACCTCCTTACCTTGACTGACTTCTCAATTTTGAACTCCATTCCACCCCTTTTATTCTTGATAAATTTCACCCATAAGCCACATTACAACCCAAGTTAAAGTCCTTACTGATCAATGATGGATTGAGCTGTCACATGGAGATAAGGATTTGTGTAATCTATGGTGAAAAAAAAAAAAGTAGTAAATTCAGAACTGAAAAGCAATACCTATGCTCCTACTTACAATCCTATTTGAGGACTGCAATTGCTCT
The DNA here is from genome assembly GCA_021018995.1 of Chloranthus sessilifolius. NCBI lineage: Eukaryota > Viridiplantae > Streptophyta > Magnoliopsida > Chloranthales > Chloranthaceae > Chloranthus > Chloranthus sessilifolius. The sequence continues at coordinate 127,547,308 of CM037589.1, read as the reverse complement.
TGAGCTGTGTGAAATAGTGCAACCCTCATATTTGCATGGTGAGTGAAAACCCTGGTGAGAGTTGAGTTTGAAATCAAATTATTTGGGGTAACATCAAAACTGAATTCTCAAATAGAAGGCAAGCTTTTCATTAATTTTTCTTGTAAAAACTTTTTGACACCAACTGAGTGAATGGTAAAGGAATTACAGCAGAATTTTAGTTTTGAACTGATGTTTTCTTGAAAAACTTCTTACAACATGACTGATGCAGGTGTGAATAATCTGATTGGATAAAAGTTTGCTTTAACAGAACTGCATTGATCTTAACTGATTTATTGGAGAAGTTTGTGGGTACCTTCACTGAAAACCCTCAGGAGACTTCACTCCTCCACTAGGGATCACCTAGGGGTTTAAAAGGCTTGTTGCATATGCTAAATGCAACTGTGCTCCCTACAAAAATGGCTTTTCATTCTATTTTCAAATTTTTTGTTTGCTCAGGGACTAGCAAAGCTTAGATTTGGGGGTGTGTTGAGAACTGGAAAATACCATTTTTCACCCCTTAATCTGGGCCTTGATAGACCCTTGAGAGAACTAAATAAGTGTTTTAAGTTAACAATAAAGACAAGCTTAACCATAAAAGCCTTAAAAAGTGCCAATAAGATGACAATCCATGTCAATCCAAAGGAAGAAAGTGAAGAAACAACCTCATCAATTTGTTGAAAGGTCAATAGAAGAAGCAAAGACGGAAGAGAAGTATGGAACAATTCGAGAAAAATGCACTCTGAGAGTCCTTTTCAGAAGAACACAGACTTTTAAAGAACACAAACTCTGCGAAAAGGAATAAAACTCCAGGCGTAGCATTCGAAGAGCATCTGAACTGTTCAAAGAGAGGATTGAACTTTGCAAAAAGAAGAAAAAACAATTCGAACAGAACCAGAACATTGCGAAAAGAGCTTCAGGAGTCACAACACTTTGCGAAAAGGCCCCTAAGCCGTGCGAAGAGGCATTCTGGAGATTCGCAACTTTAACAAGGGCAATTCAATAATCTGTTGCATGCGTCCCAATGCATTTTAAAACCTAGGGACATTTCAGAGGGTTCTAAGCATGAAGAGAAGGAATATTCCACCCCATGTGAGCAACTAGAGAGGGAATAACTTGGCGGGAACATCTAGAAACTCTAACAAACTTTCAAAATGCATAACAGAATTGATGCCTTTTCACGATTGGTTGAACGGATCGAGAAATTCGATTGGCGGAAGGATCTGGATCCCGTGCTCGACTACCATTGGTCAATACAGATCGAGAACCTCGATTGGTTGATACACATCTGAAATTTGGACACAGGGAAAGCTATAAATAGACGAAGCATTTGCCCAATTGGGGCATCCAGATTTTGAGTTTCATTTCTAATCCCCCATTTCCCAGCCAGACAACTTGTCTGCAATCCTTGTAATAGCCTTCTTTGTACTTGCATTTGAGAGCTGTGAGATACTGCTGTAACTCAAAGGAGAGTTTGCATCCAAGACTGCAAATCCGAGAGCGGTTAAGTCGTGCTCTGTAAATTGTAAGGATGAATTTTAAAAGGTTGCTGTAAACTATGCATTCTCCATTGGACTCATGTCAAGGGTTCCCTCTGATGTAATAGCCCAAAAAATCACACTAAACTATGACCTCGGGATCCGTGCCCGATCGGTCATAGGTTTGACTAAATAGAAGTCCAGTAGTTAGCATGGGGTGTGATGAATGGACGAGATGTGATGGATTGTGTGGCTATGTGGTGTGTGTTGTAAATCTAAAGTCACATACACCTATTGAGGTGCATGTGCTCAACACACAAGCTAAGGGGGAGATAAAAGGGTTTAATAACCCTAAAATCAATAGTTTTGGTTGTTGAGAGAAGTAAAGAAGAGAGAGAGAGGAGTAAAGAGAGTGATCAAGCAAGGAGTTATTGTGGGTGATTGGAAGGGGGATTCAAGCATTAAGGAGGCCGATTCTGCGCAAAGAATCTGTTCAAGCCAAAGCTGGAACCCTAGCCTTCCAACCACTTGATTTGAAATCAATTTGAGATTGATTAAAGGTAAATTTTTGTGAATAAAATTCATAGGTTGAGGGTAAATTGGTTTAAATTATAGGATAATGGTTTAGAAAAATAGAGGAAAAAGAGTGGAAAACGGTTGGGAAGAACATGAAGAAATTTGAACACGCAATTCGATTAATCGAAATTGAGATTCGATTAATCAAAATTCGCCAAGAAGTTGAAAAGTCAAGGAACCCGAGTTCAATTAATCGAATTGAGTTTTGATTAATCGACTTTGGATTTCGATTAATCGATTTGGGTATCGATTAATCGACTGTGGACCTCTAGTGGACCTCAGGGGCTGGAGGAAATGACTTGGGGAAAATCGAGTAATCGAAATGGGATTTTGATTAATCGATTCCAAATTTCGATTAATCGATTTGGGATCGATTAATCAATTTTCGAAATTCGATCACTCGAATTGAGAATCGACTTGATAGGTAGGGAGTTTCGATTAATCGAATTGGGTTTCGATTAATCGAATGGGAATCTCGATTAATCGATTTGAGAATCGATTAATCGATATTGACTTTCGATTAATCAATTTTGGAAATCGATTAATCGAATCAAATTCAATTAATAGACCTTGGAATTCGATTAATCGACTGAGCTAATTTATGTTGACCTTTGAGTTTGACTTTAAAATTCTTGGAGGGTCTTGGACCTTCTTTATTACATCTTTAGTGATGTGTTTCACCTGTTATGTGGTACCATAGGTGGTACGTGTGAGCTAGTGCACAAGGAGCCACGTGGGACCTTGATGCGTTGAGCAAACAAAGACTTGAGGTAGGGAACACCTTGAACATGTACTTTATTTTACAAGAGCATGTATGTAGTGATGTAGAATTCAAATTCAAAATATTTTATTGCTTAAGAATTGTGAAAAGTGTGTGTGTGGGACATTCATAAGAGTAATTATAATGAGCCATCCCCAGGGGATGAGGAAGTAAAGAAATAAGAGCATCAGGTGTGATGCAAGTGAATGGATACATCCCAGGGATGTATCCAGGATTGAATCATGTTTGATAGGGCCTAACTGATATAAGATAGCACACTTACACGGTGAATAACTATATGTAAGGCACTGATATTTTTGTTATTTGAGGTTTGATAGGGTACCCCATCGACGTGGCGGGATATCCATGACTGACACGGCAGGATATCCGTGACCGATACGGCGGCGAAACCGTAGGCCAGTGCGGAGGCTTATCCGTACACAGTAAGCACACCCCAGGGGTGTTGATTTGAGACAAGTGAAACCCCGCCACCAATCCCCAGGGGAAAGGGGCTTGGGTACTATATTGTATTCCCAGGGAATACGTTAAAAGTGTCTATATAGATGACGATGATGGGTATCTCATCGGGGCTCGATGCTATATTGCTCGGGGATTACTTAAGTTGAAAGTTTAAGTTTTGCTTTAGGCCTTTTCAGCATCATTCATGAGTAAATAAAAGACACGAGTAAACTACCAGTAAAATGTAATACTTTTTAACTGTTTTTATCAGTAATTGCATAGACACATCATGCATGTCATATCATGGAATATATGTGAGTAATAATTTATATGTTCAACTGTGTTTTGTTCCCTATTGAGCTAGGATGTAGCTCACCCTATAGACTATACGTCGCAGGTCCACTACTAGCAGCGGCCGAGGCTTCAGGAGACGCTGACCCTGGTGAGTCGGACCTTGCGGCCGGCGAAGAGTTGGAGCCACCTCCTGAGGACTTCTTCTAGAGGACTCCGTTGTGCCGCTTTGAGGGCTTTTAGATAGAGATTTGTACGGCTTGGTATGTCAAGCCTTGTTTTGGTTAAACCATGTATATATTGAGTTGGGATTATCCTTTTGGGGCGAACCATCCGTGATGATTGCTATCATCGATGGTTTGGATCGGTTCTCCATTCATGCAGAAGCATGAGGGTAGAACTGTCTTTTGGAGAATTGCTTTAATATAGATTTAAATTTCGCAGTTTCATTTATTATTTCATTTTATGCTTGATATGCCAATGTTCCGTGCTTAGCTAAGGGGCACGGTCAAGATGATCGTGCTGATGGCACGAGTTTCGGAGTGATGAAATCCGGGCTGTCACAGTTGGTATCAAAGCACTTTTTCTTTTTGCAATTATGACAATCGTCCTTTTAGTCAGAACATAGGGGCTTCTGCTAACGAAACTTTAGTTTCAAATGCAGCCGCAAATGTCATCTAGAGGAAGAGGCCGACCAAGGGGAGGCCAACAGAGGAGTCTACGTAGTGGAGATGATTACATCTCTCCTACTAATAGAGTGCCTTTAGGAGGTACTGAGGCCCCAGGGGGCAGTAGTAGTAGACAGCATGATGAAAAGGATCGAGATCAGCAGGATCAAGATCTAAGAGAATAAGAGAGAGTGAGAGAAAGACAAGAAGATAGAGAGGAGCGACAAAGGATGATGCACACTATGGAGACTATGGCAGCTGCCATGGCACAACAAGCCGCATCCTTTGTAGCTCATGCGTCAAGAGAACCGCAGCCACCTACACCACCTGTAGGACCTACGCTGCCTGTGCCCTCATCTTTTACAGAGTTTAGGAGGATGAGACCTCCTTCATTTTTTGGGCAGGCAGACACAATGGCCACTGAGAACTGGCTTATGGAGATGGAGAAAGTCTTTTGCGTGCTGACATGCACGGAAGATGAGAGTGTGAGATGGGCAGCTTATATGTTGGATGGGGAGGCTGGGCCTTGGTGGAAGTCCGTGATACGGACTCGAGCTCAAGAGACCCCAGAGTTGCCTTGGACTTGGGAGGAGTTTGTTGAGGAGTTCAACAAACAATATTTTCCAAAAGTGGTGAGGAACCAGCTTGAGATACAATTTCTACAGTTAGTGCAAGGGAGAATGACAGTGAGAGAATTTGGGGTGGAGTTTCTACGACTTGCCCGTTTTGCTCCAGATTACGTTGCTACCGACGTGATGAAATCCAAGAGGTTTCAGCAAGGTTTGAAGCCTGATGTTAGGAGAGGCGTAGCTCCATTTCAGCTGAGGACTTATGAAGAGGTCATGAGTAAGGCATTGGTTGTGGAAGAGGAAAATACAAATAGATATAGACAGAGGGAGCAGCAGAGAGGAGGAAATGAACAAGGAAGGACGGGGACCTATGAACCGGTGAACAAAAAGCCGAGGTTCGTGGCCCAAAATCAGAGACCACAGTTTCAGGGAGGTTTTGGAAGGCCGGCGCAATAACAACACCAATAGAGGTTTCCACTACTTGCATCGGGGAGACCTTTACGCTATGAGAGCCCTGCCATGTCTACTGGCGCCACTATCACACAGGGTTCTCGTACTGTTTCTTCCGCACCTCAGGAGATTTGTGCCAAGTGTGGCAAGCCTCATAGGACAGTGGATTGCAGAACGAGAACTAGGGGTTGTTTTCGATGTGGCAAGGTGGGCCACCTGATCAAGGATTGCCCCGAGACGGATAAAAGAAAGACAGTTTCAGTTGCAGCACCACGACCCATTCAAGCAAGGAAGTCGATCGTTCAGGAGAGAGCCTATGCAGTCACTGCACAGGAAGCAGGGAACGTGCATGACGTCATCCAAGGTGAGACCCTTTTTAAATTAAAGAAAATCCCGTTTCATTAAAATTTTAGATAGAGAAGGTGCATGCATTAGGAATGGTATAGACTCTTTTTCTCAATAATAAACCTATATGTGAATTAAGGGTGTATTTTGATGTGTAAATTATTGTATGTATGTATGTATACTATAGGTACTTTAACTATATATGAAAAAGGATGCTTTGTTGGATATGACGCTAGAGTGTTGATAGACCCAGGGTCTACCCACTCATTCGTCACTCCACGTTTCGCCAAGAAGATGAAGATTGTTCCAGAGGCGTTGAATTTCGCCCTATCTGTGTTTATTCTGACTGGAGAGTTAGTAGACACGGAGTTAGCTTGCAAATCCATCATTGTAGCAGTTTGAGACTTAGAGGTGCATGAATTGGAAGTAAAGTTGATACTATTAGACATGCAAGGGTTCGATGTGATCCTTGGCATGGACTGGTTGGCGCAGCATTGTGCAACCGTCGATTGCAAGAATAAGGTAGTCATTTGGACCAACATAAGAAGATCATTCCGGTTTCAAGGAGTGAGGTCGTCATCTGTACCTACTTGATCTCAAAGATGAAGGGCCGAGAAAATGATCAGGAAGGGTTGCAGTGGATACTTGGCTTTCTTAAAGGAGGACAAGGAAGAAAAGAATGTCATTATGCGAGAGTTAAGACGTGTTTCGGAAAGAATTGCCTGGATTACCTCCAGAAAGAGAAGTAGAATTCGCCATTGACTTAGCACCAGGAACGGAGCCTATTTCGAAAGCGCCTTATAGAATGACTCCTGCTGAGTTAAAGGAGTTGAAGGAACAACTACAAGAGCTTATGGACAAGGGGTTTGTTAGACCGAGCGTGTCTCCATGGGGAGCACCGGTCTTGTTTGTCAAGAAGAAGGATGGGTCAATGCGACTATGCATTGACTATCGACAATTGAACAAACTCACTGTGAAGAACCTCTACCCTTTGCCTAGAATTGATGATCTATTTGACCAACTGCAAGGAGCAAGGTATTTTTCCAAGATCGACCTGAGATCTGGATATCATCAGTTGCGAGTCAAGGCAGAGGACATCCAGAAGACAGCTTTCCGGACACGGTATGGACACTATGAATTCCTTGTGATGCCGTTTGGATTGACGAATGCTCCGGCGTCATTTATGGATCTGATGAACCGAGTGTTTAAACCATACTTGGACTCCTGCGTCGTAGTGTTTGTTGATGATATTTTGATATACTCCAAATCCAAGACGGAACACGAAGAACATTTGAGGATTGCTCTACAGACACTACGTGAACACCAATTGTACGCCAAACTCAGCAAATGTGAGTTTTGGTTGGAAGAGGTTAGCCTTTTGGGACATGTCATCTCAAAGCATGGTGTCACTGTAGATCCAGCAAAGATGGAAGCAGTGGTTAAATGGGAGCAACTAAAGACAGTGACCGATGTCCGAAGTTTTCTGGGCTTAGCAGGCTATTATCGACGTTTCGTCAAGGGGTTTTCAAAGATATCGGGACCTCTCACAAAGCTGACACGAAAAGATTCAAGGTTTGAGTGGAGTGAGGCATGCGAGATGAGTTTTCAAGAACTCAAAATGAGACTCACTTCGGCTCCAGTGCTAGCGATTCCTTCAGGCAGTGGAGGATATGCCGTGTACAGCGACGCGTCATACAATGGCCTTGGTTGTGTACTCAACCAACACAAGAAGGTGAATGCTTACGGATCAAGACAGCTGAAAGAACACGAGAAAAATTACCCGACTCATGACTTGGAACTAGCAATAGTCATTTTTGCGCTGAAGATTTGGAGACATTACTTGTATGGTGAGACTTTTGAAATTTTCACCGATCATAAGAGCCTCCGATACCTGTTTACACAGAAAGAGCTCAACATGAGATAGCGCAGGTGGATGGAATTCCTCAAGGATTACGATTGCTCCATACATTACCATCCAGGCAAGGCATATGTAGTAGCCAATGCATTGAGTCGGAAAGGTTCAGCTCAGTTAGCTTGTTTAGTTTTGGGTATGCACCGATGGAAATTATTAGAAGACCTGGCATTCTATGATACAAACTTTGATTCAAAAGCTACCGGATCCTTTTTGGTTAACATATCAGTAAAGCCAGTGATATTTGAGCATATCCACGATCTACAGATGAAAGATCCGGCATTAACAAAGATTCATCAAGACGTGAGTGAAGGTATCAGGTCGGACTTCTCAGTTAAAGAAGATGGTTCTTTATTATTTAAGGGCCGTCTATACATTCCGGACAATGCCGATCTAAGGCGAACGATTCTTGATGAGGCCCATAAGTCAAATTATGCTATCCACCCTGGTAGCACCAAAATGTACCAAGACTTGAAAAAGAACTACTGGTGGCCGAATACGTGTCACGGTGTTTGACTTGTCAGCAAGTGAAGATTGATCATAGACATCCTGCGGGACTAATGCAGCCTTTACCAATCCCAGAATGGAAATGGGAATCAATCTCGATGGATTTCATTATTGGATTGCCCCGTACTTCCAAGAAGCACAATGCTATTTGGGTCGTCGTGGATCGATTGACCAAATTAGCGCACTTTTTGTCGTACAATACTATGTATACGGCAGGAAGACTGGCAGACTTATACATGAAGGAGATTGTAAGATTACATGGGATTCCAAGCAGCATAGTTTCAGATCATGATCCACTATATATATCCAAGTTTTGGAAGAAATTTCAAGAAGGAATGGGAACACGACTAGACTTTAGTTCAGCTTTCCATCCTCAAACTGATGGGCAGACAGAGCGAGTGAACCAAGTAATAGAAGACATGCTCAGAGCGTGCATGCTAGATATGCAAGGATACTAGGATGAGTATCTACCGTTGCTCGAATTCGCATACAACAACAGTTTCCAAACGAGCATTGGCATGGCACCGTATGAAGCTCTGTATGGACGACGATGCAAATCACCCCTCAATTGGGAGGAAACAGGTGAGAAACTTGTTTTAGGGCCAAAACTACTTGAAGACAATGCCACCGTTGTTCGAATAATCAGAGAAAGGCTGAAGTCAACACAAAGTAGACAGAAAAGTTACGCCGACATGAAGCGGACTAGTGTCGACTATAAAGTGGGTGAGCACGTGCTTGTGAAAGTGTCACCTATGAAAGGCGTAATGAGATTTGGCAAGAGAGGGAAGTTAAGCCCACGTTATGTTGGACCATTTGAAATTTTGGGACGCGTAGGTGAAGTTGCGTATCGCATTGGCTTACCACCACTGTTTGATCGGGTACATAACGTTTTCCACATATCAATGCTCAGAAAGTATGTAAATGATCCATCTCACGTGTTAGGAAAACAACCTATGGAGATGTGTGAGGACATGAGCATGATAGAGGAACCAATGGAAATCTTGGATCGAAAGAAACAAGTACTGTGCACTAAAGTGATTCCCTTAGTGCTTGTTCGGTGGAACAATCATCCAAAAGAAGAGGCTACTTGGGAACAAGAGGCCGATGTGAAAGAACAATATCCAGCCTTGTTCCAACGACGTGAGAATCCAATGTAAACCACAAGCATGTTTGTGGAATCTCCGTAATACTTGTAATTCAAGGGAAGTTTTGATCAAAGTACGATTTAAGGAACAAATTTAGTATGTACATGATCAAGTGTATGCATTTCTATGGAACTATGAACCACTTGATGTCATAAACTACCAAAAAGAAGTCAAAGAAACAAAGAACTTGAAAATCTGCAGAAATTGGGCAAAACCGATTAATCGAATTTCAAATCGATTAATCAATTTGGAATTTTGATTAATCGATTGATCGAGTTATAATTTCGATTAATCGATTTGGAATCGATTAATCGATTTTGAAAATTCGATTAATCGATTAATCGAACTGGAAGTTCGATTAATCGAATTACTAAAGGGACTTGGAAGAAATATGAAGTCAGAGGAACGATTTCGATTATCGAAGTGAAATTCGATTAATCGATTTGAAAATTCGATTAATCGAAGTAAAATTCGATTAATCGAATGACTTAAGGAATCCTGAACATTTTGGAAGTTACTGCACGATTTCAATTAATCGAAGTGAATTTTAATTAATCGATTTTGAAATTTCGATTAATCGAAATGGATTTCGATTAATCGACTGGCTCGCGCCAGTGAGCTCAAAAACTTAAAATTTTAAACAGATACGATTTCGATTAATTGAAATGGTTTCGATTAATCGAATTTGACTTTCGATTAATCGATTTGGGAAATCGATTAATCGATTTTTGTTTTGAAATCTCGATTAATCGATTCTGGATTTCGATTAATCAAGCCGGGGCCTATATATTGAAATTTAGGGATTTTTCTTCCCATTCGAATCATTTGCACTTGAGTTTTTTGAGCGCCCTTTCTTCTTCCTCTCCGGCCATCCATCCGTACTAGGGTTTTGCGCATTCTTTGTCGCTTTTCGACCGAGATCGCCCATTTTTTCACATCGAAACCTAAGGTAAACCCTAGATTTGTACTTTTTCCTTCAATTTGAATTAAATAAGCCCTAGATTTTGCTATTTCACCCACCATGCCGCCCAAGACCCGATTGTCTTCGAAGAAGGCAACCTCTAAGCTCCCGGTTCGGCGTAAGAACGCCGCACCACCACCACCTACCCAATCGCCGGTGAGGACTCCATCACCGTCGGCATAGGAGACCACCTCCGGTTTGACGAGCGCATCTATGCGCGAGTCTTCCCGTGAATCGACCCCAATGCCCCCACCACCCACTAACGTGGTGCAACCAAACGAGTGGTGGGCGGCCAAGACCTTCGAGGTCGAATACATTATTGACCCAACCCTATTCACAAATCCCGATGTACCGGGGGAGACCCAATGGGCTCGAAACTACCTCAACAACGCCGGTCTCGGCAACCTTCTCAAACCAATCTGGGGTTCTTACTACCCTAGATTGGTGAGATTATTCTACCAAGGGCTTGTGGATGGCCCGACCGACGATGTGATCAAGACCACCATAGAGGGTCGAGACTACACGATCACTCGTCGTCACATACACGAGGTGCTTGAGTGCTACCTCGACTTTACCCCTGAGACCACCCTATTCCCACCCTTCAAGGAGGAACCTCGCTTCGAGGAGGTCATGACCCGCATGACAAATGGTAAAAAGGGGTCGGGCTCCTCCATAAAGAGTGTTGACCTTCCCCACTATATGTGGATGCTTGACTCGGTGGTCAAGTGCAACCTATACCCTATGCGCCACGACACCGAACGCATGGAAAAAGTGCAACAGGCACTTTACTCGGCCTTCTGTGGCTGGTGGTTTGATGCCACCCTGCTCATCCTCGAGGGGATGAGGTATATCAAAGGGAAGCTAATGAAGGGTAACCTCCGGCCCAAGGAGAAGATGCCTTACGCTCGTCTTATATCGAGCATGTTGGAGTGCTACTCCAATGATCCATCCTACGCCGTCTCTCTTCATGAAGAGAGGGCTACGGACTGCGTGAAAACATTCTCCATGTCTTCATGGAACCGTAGCTACAATTTGCTAAAGCGGACCCTACAGGCTTCGGGTCCCGCTCCAGTCGCAGCAGCAGCAATAGCACCACCGCCACCCCCACCACCACAGCAGGACCCACCCGTGGGTGGGGCACACCCTACCCCTGCCGCGCCTTCAGTGGAGAGGGCCACCTCTCACATGGCAGCCTCACCAACACCGCCAGCCCACTCCGCACCCGCAACACCCACCTCATCCTACCGCCGGCGCGCCGCTTCATCAGGGCCGACCATCGAGGAGGTGTTGGCTCGTATGGTGGCCAACAATGAAAGGATGAACCGGAGGATGGACTTCCTTCTATTCCATACCCTCCGCCACATCTACCCTACCGACTACTGCCGCTACCTCACCCAGGAGTGGACAGCCGGACGCACAACCTTCCACAGAGGACCCGTCTTCCATCCTACCACAGCCACCACTGACGCGGCTCCTTCCACATCCACATCCGCTCCACCGATAGAGACACTTCCACCACAGCCGCCGCTACCTCCGCCTACCCAGCCAGCACAGTCTCCACCACCGTAGCCATAGCCTGCTCCAGCATCCGACCTGCCCGGCGAGGGGACTGCATGAGTCTTATTTTTCTTTTGTATGACGCATACATTGTATACATGTATATTTTGTACGCCAACTTATGTGGCACCTTGTAAACATTTTCTGATATTAATAGAAATCCAAAATTTTTGTGTAAATTGTTTCAATTCGTCAACATTTAAGTTAGATGCTTGTATATTGTAACTATCTGTATGCGTCTGAGCCTAATAGACCACCTCACCTGAGAGTGTGGGGGGGGGGGAGAGACCCAGACCGACGAACCTTAGGTTATTTTCGAGGATGAAAATTCCCAAGGTGGGGAGGATGTAATAGCCCGAAAAATCACACTAAACTATGACATCGGGATCCGTGCCCGATCGATCATAGGTTTGACCAAATAGAAGTCCAATAGTTAGCATGGGGTGTGATGAATGAACGAGATGTGATGGGTTGTGTGGCTATGTGGTGTGTGTTGTAAATCTAAAGTCACATACACCTATTGAGGTGCATGTGCTCAACACACAAGCTTAGGGGGAGATAAAAGGGTTTAATAACCCTAAAATCAATAGTTTTGGTTGTTGAGAGAGAAGTAAAGAAGAGAGAGAGAGGAGTAAAGAGAGTGATCAAGCAAGGAGTTATTGTGGGTGATTGGAAGGGGGATTCAAGCATTAAGGAGGCCGATTCTGCGCAAAGAATCCGTTCAAGCCAAAGCTGGAACCCTAGCCTTCCAACCACTTGATTTGAAATCAATTTGAGATTGATTAAAGGTAAATTTTTGTGAATAAAATGCATAGGTTGAGGGTAAATTGTAGTTAAAAATGGTTTCAATTATAGGATAATGGTTTAGAAAAATAGAGGAAAAAGAGTGGAAAAAGGTTGGGAAGAACAGCTCAGAAGGGGCTGAACCTGGCAATTTTGATTAATCGAAATTGAGATTCGATTAATCGAAATTCGCCAAGAAGTTGAAAAGTCAAGGAACCCAAGTTCGATTAATCGAACTGAGTTTCGATTAATCGACTTTGGATTTTGATTAATCGATTTGGGTATCGATTAATCGACTGTGGACCTCCAGTGGACCCCAGGGGCTGGAGGAAATGACTTGGGGAAAATCGACTAATCGAAATGGGATTTCGATTAATCAATTTCAAATTTCGATTAATCGATTTGGGATCGATTAATCGATTTTGGAAATTCGATCACTCGAATTGAGAATCGACTTGATAGGTAGGGAGTTTCGATTAATCGAATTGGGTTTCGATTAATCGAATGGGAATCTCGATTAATCGATTTGAGAATCGATTAATCGATATTGACTTTCAAGTAATCGATTTTGGAAATCGATTAATCAAATCAGATTCGATTAATCGACCTTGGAATTTGATTAATCGACTGAGCTAATTTATGTTGACCTTTGAGTTTGACTTTAAGATTCTTGGAGGGTCTTGGACCTTCTTTATTACATCTTTAGTGATGTGTTTCACCTGTTATGTGGTACCATAGGTGGTACGTGTGAGCTAGTGCACAAGGAGCCACGTGGGACCTTGATGCGTTGAGCAAACAAAGACTTGAGGTAGGGAACACCTTGAACATGTACTTTATTTTACAAGAGCATGTATGTAGTGATGTAGAATTCAAATTCAAAATGTTTTATTGCTTAAGAATTGTGAAAAGTTTGTGTGTGGGACGTCCATAAGAGTAATTATAATGAGCCATCCCCAGGGGATGAAGAAGTAAAGAAATAAGAGCTTCAGGTGTGATGCAAGTGAATGGATACATCCCAGAGATCTATCCAAGATCGAATCATGTTTGATAGGGCCTAACTGATATAAGATAGCACACTTACACGGTGAATAACTATATGTAAGGCACCGATATTTTTGTTATTTGAGGTTTGATAGGGTACCCCACCGACGTGGCGGGATATCCACGACTGACATGGCAGGATATCCGTGACCGATACGGCGGCGAAATCATAGGCCAGTGCGGAGGCTTATCCGTACATAGTAAGCACACCCCAGGGGTGTTGATTTGAGACAAGTGAAACCCCGCCACCAATCCCCAGGGGAAAGGGGCTTGGGTACTATATTGTATTCCCAGGGAATACGTTAAAAGTGTCTATATAGATGACGATGATGGGTATCTCATCGGGGCTCGATGCTATATTGCTCGGGGATTACTTAAGTTGAAAGTTTAAGTTTTGCTTTAGGCCTTTTCAGCATCATTCATGAGTAAATAAAAGACACGAGTAAACTACCAGAAAAATGTAATACTTTTTAACTGTTTTTATCAGTAATTGTATAGACACATCATGCATGTCATATCATGAAATATATGTGAGTAATAATTTATATGTTCAACGGTGTTTTGTTCCCTATTGAACTAGGATGTAGCTCACCCTATAGACTATACGTCGCAGGTCCACTACTAGCAGCGGCCGAGGCTTCAGGAGACGCTGACCCTGGTGAGTCGGACCTTGCGGCCGGCAAAGAGTTGGAGCCACCTCCTGAGGACTTCTTCTAGAGGACTCCGTTGTGCCGCTTTGAGGGCTTTTAGATAGAGATTTGTACGGCTTGGTATGTCAAGCCTTGTTTTGGTTAAACCATGTATATATTGAGTTGGGATTATCCTTTTGGGGTGAACCATCAGTGATGATTGCTATCATCGATGGTTTGGATTGGTTCTCCATTCATGCAGAGGCATGAGGGTAGAACTATCTTTTGGAGAATTGCTTTAATATAGATTTAAATTCTGCAGTTTCATTTATTATTTTATTTTATGCTTGATATGCCAATGTTCCGTGCTTAGCTAAGGGGCACGGTCAAGATGATCGTGCTGATGGCACGAGTTTCGGAGTGACGAAATCTGGGCTGTCACATTTGATTTCCTCAGTACATTAGACTCCTTTAGATTCATTGTTTTGCATGCAATTTCCCTTGATTCATTAATCCTGTGAGAATTAGTGTTTGTAACCTAGTCTCTTACTACATTTGTAGTGATGTTTCTTGTTCTAAATTGAGGATTTAGATTAAAGACTATTGGATGGTTTATGGCCATTAAAGTGGACAGACCATAGCCATAAGTGTAAGCCTAATCCTTGAATTAGATTTATCTCTCTTACATCTGTGCTTGTAGCCAGATGAAGATTGGATCACCTCTGTTGAGTTGCAGTTATTCTCATTAGATTTCAAAGACCAAATCAGATTTAGATATTACTTCTCCATCTTTGTTTCAATCATTCCCCCAACTCGGATCTGGATCATTTAGTTTAAATTTTTATTTATTTTTAGTTAGTTAAACGTGACAAGTTCAAACCTCTCATCTTCTCAGTTTTCTAGATAGGATAAGAAGCCAGATCTGGTAGCTCAGATCTGGAGGTTTATCTTACATTTTAGACAAATTCTCTGTGGACGATCTTTCACTCACTTACTTTTAAAACTTGCTACAATTGGCCCTGATCTTGCAGGATAATTCTCTTCTAACTGTGCTGATATTTCTTTATTTTTTTTATATAGTCTAGAGCCACTGTAATTTAGCAGCTATAAATCTGTTTTCAAAACACACATAAATCAAGCACACTAAGAAGCAACAACAACAGCCTTGTGCACAACAGCTCAAAACAAAATCCCAATGTTTAAATGACCTATTACAAAACCAAATAAAACAACACCTAAGTGCTTACCAAAGATTTTGTCAGCAAGTACTGGGCTAAGAGAAGAAAAAATGCAAAAAGAGGTGATCAAACCCTAACCCTAACCCTAGCCTGCTTGAGTTCTCAGCCGACAGAGGTCGAAGGAGAAAGTGAATGATGATTTTCTAAGTTACAAGCACAACTTATATACTTAGTCCCAATGTTGTGGTTGAGAGCAGAGTAAATCCTAATTTTTCAAGTAGATGTGGTACTGTTACAACCCTTGAATGTCTTAAGATGCATGCATCAGAATTCGTACCTTGGGGTGTGTGCCCTAGATTTAGGGAAATCCCAAAAGGTCATTGAGTTAAGATTGAGAAGTGGAGAGCCCGAGCTTCGCGAGCTGGCTTCTGTATCTCACTTCTATAGCGTAGCTATAGAGTGTTCGTGGGGTAGAGTTTGGCGTGAAATATTGTTGTCTCGTGCAGTAGAGCTTTGGGCAATCGCGCAACTGCTGCAGCTTTGAATGCACTCGTATAGAAGGATTTTTAGTGCTTTGATTGCTCGCGCAAAAGAGATTCAGAAACTCCATTGGTGAGGTACTCACATAGGTACTTCTACATCTCTCTTGGTTCAGAGTTAAGCTTCTAGGCGCGTGAGAGTTATGCGAGAGTTGCGCGAGAGAACTTCTGGGCGTCTCTCTCTTCTAGAGCCACGCGAGAACTGTGAGATGTTTTTACTGTTGTTCATGTTAATTGGTCTCGCAAGGTAGTGCGCGTGACTGCATGAAGGTTTGATCCTCACGAGAACTTTGCGAGCTATATTTCTGAAGGCTTAGTGCGCGAGAGCTTCGTGAGTTTCTTCACTTGATGATTGCCGCTGAAGTGCACGACTGCTGCGCAAGAGCTACTTTATGATAACCTCTTCATTGAGTTGTGTGGCTTCTTCGTGAGTTCTATTATATTGCATGTCTTAGCTGTGAGAGGGAGCTCTGCTAGTGACTTTCAATAGCACGAGGTTGCACCTCAGTTGTGCGAGATAGGTCCTTGGCTCCTCTGCTGCTATGCACATGCCTCTGTTGTAGCTTCCTCCACTCTCACCTATACTTCTTTCATCTGTTAGACTTCCTTGGTCTTATATGACATGCAAAATAGTCACTATGGTGTGTACCACCATGGTATTCCATCACTTTTTGGTTCAGCTGTCATCTTTTGCTTGCATTCTCTCTCTTCTTGGTACCAAAAGTACAGACTTTGTGTTAAGCTGCATAATTTATTCTTAACTACAAAAATAGCTAAAAGAAGAGTTATTAGTCAGCTTCAAGGTCAAACAAAGGCTAGGTTAAAAGGTGAAAAGTGGTACTTTTCAGTGATTAACACACCCCCAAACCTAATCTTTGCTAGTCCTTGAGCAAATCAAAATTTAAACAGCTACTCTAAGAATGTAAATGCCACTTTCGTAGGGAGCACGGATGCATTTAGCTTATGCATCAAGCCTTTTAAACCCCTAGGTGATCCCTAGTGGAGGAGTGAAATCTCCTGAGGGTTTTCTATGAAGGTGCCCACAAACTTCTCAATGAAACAGTTAACAAAAGTGCACACAGTGGTTAATCAGTTTGAAATAAATACAGTTCACTTCACCCTTGCTCTATCAAAGTTAGAGGAGTTCTAAAGTGGTATATGCAAACAATTTAACACCTCAGTCATGCATGCATGCTCATTACATCCAATCAGCTGACACCAAGAAAATAATATGTGCAAAACATTACCAAGGTTACCAGTACATCAAAATTCAGGTTCACACAATGCCTCAATGATTTCAATCTTAGACCCAATGCTCACCAGGGCTATCTCACATATATGAATTTAAGGGTGTATCATTTCACACAAGCTCAAAAGCAGTTACATACCCCAAATGGGTTTGCAAGCATGAGCATAGGCAGGTCTTCTAATTTCTGACATCATAAAGTACTTCTCACCATAAATTAGACATTCCTTCATCTTCACATGATAGTTCATTTGACTTTGGATCAACAAGGACTTTGCATGGGTTGTAATGTGGCTTAGGGTATGGGTTGTAAAGAATAAAAGGGGTAAAAGGGGATTCAAAAAATTGAGAAATCAACACAGTTAGGAGATGATTCATGACTTCACCTTCTTTATTTCAGCACAACTTCATCTCCTTCATTTCAGCACAACTTCATCTTCTTCTTGAAATATCAGAGCTAAAGTGGCCAACTTCTTCTCTTCTTCTCTAAATTTCCAATGAAGTTCTTCTTTTGACTTCTCATTCTTCTCTTTTTTTTTTTCTCTTTTTTTTTTTTTTGTATTCATATATATTTTCTTTTAATGATGGTTGCCATACATCTACAAGTGCTACACTATTATTTACAAATCTCCACCTCTCTTCTCCTCCTTTCACCAAATATTAAAATTTGCTCACTTATCTTCAACATCCTCTCCTTTACCTTTTGAGTTCTCAGAGTGACGGTAGGGTTGAATCAAGTTAAGAGGTTCAGATTCAAGTACTTTGGTGTTTGTTGAAGAAAAATGGGGCTTTAAGGCTCAAAAAGTGTATGCATAAGGGTAGTTTCACAGGTTTGATCTTTTAGGCTCAAACTGTCCAAATGAAGGCTTTAATCCTTTCCTTAGTGTCATGATACCTGTCAAAGAGCTTCTACATGGGGTGTCTAATGTTTAGTGAAAAGGGCTTGACTCAGTCAGTCCTTAGAACAGAAAAAATTGCCATAGACACTCCTAAAAGAAAAATTTATAGGCTCAAAGCTCACTGGGTATGGTCTTCAATTGCACTCAAAGGGGTATGCTTTTACCTGTTTCTCTCTTTACTGGTTCACTAACTACTGCATATAAATTTTTTTAGATATTCACCTCATAGAAGTATTGATTTTCAAATGACTTTAGTATTAAAAAGGTCTGCACAGTATAAATTTTCTCACTTTCAACACTGCTTAGGTAAAGTTCATTCTATCTATTCCTCACTTAGTTAAAACTATTGTACTTAGGTTTAACTATATCATTGGCAATCCTTGCCACACCCCCAAACCTATGAGGAGCAGTGCCCTCACTGATTTAAAGAGAATAGGGCATGTACAGTAGGGAACACAGACAAAATTGATACTAATATAAAGCAAATAAAAGCAAGAAACAAGGCACACACAAACAACTAAAAACAAACAAACTATCTATGAACAGAAATGGAATAAACAGAACATAACAAAAAGGAATTGCATTTCTAAAACAAACATGTGTACAATGCAAGGGAAGGTGTTGTACAAAAAATATATCCTAGCTAAGTACATGTGCAAAATTAATCATCTGAATCCTCTGCTATAGCTGGTGGAACTTGAATTCCTTTGCCCTTTGCTTGCCTCAAAGCAGCAACAGACAGTGACCTTTTGGAAGTAGTGCTTCTTGGCTTGGAGGTGCCTTTCTTTATGGGAGTGGGCTTTGGTTTTGAGGTAGGTTCCTGGATTTTGATTCCAGGCCTGACTTTGCTAGACTCCATTGGTGGAGGGGCTATTTCCTGGTGAGGTACATCAGGGTTTAATCATTTGGAAACTGCCTCAACTAACTCCCGGTCACTATGTTCAGCTAGGTTCTTCTGCAGTGCAACAATAGTCACTCCATAATTATAGGCCTTGTCCTTTGCTACTCTCAGGTCTACCTATAATTTCTTTATTACATCCACCATCCCCTCAGTAGTCTTTTCTTCATTGTATTATATCATTATTTCTTGCCAAACATGTTTGATTTTCTTTTTCTTCAATTTGTGGGATAGCAGCATTGCTCTGAGTTTATCAAGAAGGGGCTGTCTCACTAATGCTTGCAGGTCAGCATTCCTTTTATCACATCTCTCTTTATATAAGCATTTTTCTTCATAGCTCGAAGGAGTGTGCAGTATGGAAGTCGCAGGTTGACAGAGGCTGGTACTATGGGCTGGGTATCACTGAAGGAAGGGTCAACTAGCAATGGTGAAGGGATGGGTGGTGGCATGTTTGGGGTGGGTATTGAGGGTAGGGTGAGTTCTATCACCTCAGGGTCAGTTTGGGTGGAGGCATTTTTATGGGTAATGGCGGGGGGGGGGTAGGCAAATGGGAAGGTTGGATTAAAAGTGACAGTGTGGATTGAATGACTTGTAAGCTAGTTTGAATTGAAGCTTGGTTTTGGAGGGTGGAGTTCATGGAGTGTAGATTGGCTGTAATTGATGATTGGGTTTGGGTATCGGCCGATTTTTGGGCTTGGATGAAAACTAGTAGGTTAAAAATATGGGGTAGGAAATCAGGTGTGGGGGGTGGAATTAGTTGAAAAGGGGAAGTGGGTGCATGAGTGAAAGTTATGGCCTATGGGAACTGTGGAGGAGGGGTGAAATGGGGAGGGGGTGGTGAGTTTGAGAGAGGTGTAAATTCATAGTTGATGTCTTCTATGATAGAGGACATCATGGCTGAGTAACCCTCATCTTAAAGAGGGATTTGGTCATGGGTAGGTGGATTTGGAATGGAATGGTCTAAGGGTTGAAGGAATTTAGGTTGAAAAGGTGTGGAAGTTTCAATGGGTTGGGTGGGGTGTAGCCGGGAGCTATGTGGGATTTCAAGG
The DNA here is from genome assembly GCA_021018995.1 of Chloranthus sessilifolius. Taxonomy (NCBI): domain Eukaryota; kingdom Viridiplantae; phylum Streptophyta; class Magnoliopsida; order Chloranthales; family Chloranthaceae; genus Chloranthus; species Chloranthus sessilifolius. The sequence goes on along the minus strand of CM037589.1, from coordinate 127,527,350 downwards.
GTGGGAGGCTTAGGTTCAAAGGCTTGGGCTAGTGAGGGTGGTGGAAGGTCAATGGTTGGGTCTGGGATAGTGGAGGTTTTTGGAATTGTCATGGTTTGGGGGATATAGGGAGGTTGGGGTTGCTTCTGTGCCTTGGTTGATCTTCTTTTTTTTTCATAGGTTGCCAGCACAGGTAAGGATGGTTGAGGGATTGGTATGGTTTCTTTAGATGTGGAATGAATGGGTGAGCTTGGTGTGGCTGATGTGATGGGTGAGGGAATGGTTAAGGTAGCAGCAGGTATGGAGGTTGTGGGGAAGGATAAAGTGAGTTGGGCTGAGGGTTAGGGGACTATGGAATGTTTTAACCCTTGGGTTGAGGGAGAAGTGACTGGCATGAAGGGTGAAGAGGTGGCTGCTAAGGCAATGGCTGCAGATATGGGTGTGCTGCTGGTTGGCACAAGTGAATGGGCTGCCTGAGAGAGGGCAGCAAAGGGTGGAACCACAGATATAGCAACAGCAGCAACCTTAGAGTTGCCGGTACATTAGCCTTCTTCTTCCTCTTCTTAATGAGAGTGCCACTGATCCCCCACTGCTTCTTACCATAATTTTTGAGGTTCAGGGCAATTGTTTCTTCATTCATTTGAAATCGATATACTTCAAACTTCAGCAAGGCTGTAATAAGCCTACAGTAGGGAAGGGAATGGGGTTTCTTCTTGGTTTTCACCTTCTCCACAATGTCAGTCATCCCCTCAAAAATTAACTTGACCGCATTCAAGTAATGGCCCTTGTGGATGGAGAATTGTGCATCAGCAATAGAGAATCTCCTCTCCTGCTCATGTCCAGAGCAATAGACGTTTTTCCTCAGCACCCCATCCATAAATCTAAGTTGCGAGTGCAGATCTCCCTTCCTTATTGACACCCCTGATGCAGTGATTCCTCCAGTTAGCTCCTTGGCTATCTCTGGGTTGGTGGCTGTCAAAGGGGGCCCAAGCCACATTCAGGGCTATACCTGGCTGGTATCCCAAGAATTCTAGCAATTGCTGCCTGATTAAACAGCATCTCAAATTTTTCTATCAATACCAGCAGTGCTGGGTTCCCATCATCCCCAGTTTTGACTCTGATATTCTTATAAAATAATTACACTAGTCTGGGGAAAACTAGTTGCATTGGGGGTCTCAGTAGGTGCAGCAATGAGGATTTTGTGAGGTACTCCATGGAGGCAACTATTTAAGGTAGCTCCTCAAAGAAAGCCTTATAAAAAATTATCTCAGATTCTAACTTAATTGTTGTAATCAATTTAGATGGGACCCTGAGGTAATTATTATCTTCTTCCTTTTCATCCTCAGGGAACTAAGTGGCTACTTCATTGCCCATTTTCTATTTCTTCTTTGACTTCTCAAGACTTTTAGATGGAGGGTGCTCTCTGGCCCTCTTCTTTGAGGCAGACTTCTTTTTGGCACCCTGGGTAACATAGGGCACACCTTGGCCTTTCTTCATAGTTTTCTCAACTTTGGGCTCCTAAAAGGGTGTAGTTATCACAAGGGTCTCCACATTGGGGGCCTCTGCAATCCTTGTAGATTTCCAAGTAGGCACAGGGCTCCCAGCAGGTAGTGGAGTTACCAAAGCAGACAAGGTGTCTGGGAATTTTGAATTCGTGGCCATAACTATCAAATTTCTCCAAATTAGGGTTTCAAAATCCCAACAAATATAATGCACTCTTTCACAAATAAACTAGATCCCAAATTGCTATCATCTTACTCTAGATTAATGTCCAATTAAATCAACAGAGAGAGTGAGAAATCTTACCAAATGACAGCTAGGGTTTGACTTCACACATTGCAGCGATGTCCAAATCCCCCCAAACCTAGCTCAAACAGACCAGGAGGTGATGGGGAGCAAAAATGTATGAGGAAACTAGCTAGGGTTTAGAGGAAAGGATAGTATAGAAGAAAGAAGAAAAGGGGAAGCTCGAAAGTGCGCAAGGGAAGCTAGGGAAAAAAGATAGAATGAAGAAGATGGAGGGATTCGTAGGGTTTATAGGGCTAAACCGATGCTTCGCGCAGCTGTTGCTAAGTTCTTGTGGAATACATTCCTGGCACAGTACACAGCCAACCTTGCGAGAGGTTCAGTCACAAAGAAAAGCAGAGCTTCACGAGATCAAATTTAAAAGCTTCAAGTGCCTCGCGAGGCTCTTCGTAGAGTTAAATTCATGCTCAAGTGCTTGAAGCAGTTGCTCAGATCTCGCACAGCTAGAGTAGCACAGCCTCGCGAGCATTAAAATGTAAGTCTCAAGCATCTCGCGGGGCTCACCATCAGGCTACGACAGATATCCTTTTTCTTGTGAAGCTCTCGCACGGTACAAAGTATTCATCGAAACTCTGCGAGAAAGCTTCAGGTGACTTGCGATCTTAAAATTTAGGACATTTAGCCTCGCGAGAGGGCAACACTTAATCTTTTCGCTGAGCTAGTGCCCTGGACTGTGAATGTACAATATCATGCACCAATTCAGTGTGCATTAGCTCCACTCCATGACACATACTCCATTTCATCATGATAGTTAAGTTACCCTTTATCAACATTGTAACATCAAAAATTCATAATTCTAAAGATAATTAATTAGATCAAATTCATGAAATAGATTGTGAGAGTATCTCAACTATCAGCAAAAGTCATGAATATCACAATTCAGATGACAAATATGCACTTGCACTCAAAAGAACAATCAAGCAAAACACAATCAAACAAACAAGCAAAAAATCAATCTAAAGCAGTAAAAACTTCTAAGCGATCGCAAAACAACACACACAGTCAATACATATGGTACAAACATTCTTTTTGGTTCTTCACCACTCACCTTCTTTCCTTGTTACTCCAGTGACTTCATCAGTTGCCTTGGCCTACTAAACCACCATCCCCATGGTAAGATGATGCATCTCCAATCATGTACTACCCCTTTGGATTGGCCAAGGGCTGAATAGGCAGTGTACCCTCCTCTCTTTTGTTCAAAGTATTGCAAATTTAACAAAGTTGGTCTTCAATCTGCTTAATGCTTTGCCCATGAGAGTTCACAGTTTGGACTAAGCTCCCTAAATTTTGTATGAATGCCAGCATTTGCTCTACAAAAGAAGAGGATATGGGCTATTGTGGGGGCAGGGCCAACAGGTTGGGTTGTGGGGCAGGTAACTGAAAATTCTGCCGAGGTGGGTATCCCTGGTTAAACTAGTGTTGAGGTCTATATGGAGCTACCAACTGCTACTGTTGGGGTTGAGGGTAATTATCTTGCCTCAACCTCAAATTTAGGTGTCTCCTCCATGAGTACCCAGCAGGTTGCTGCCCAAATGCTTAGGCAGCATTAGCTTGCTCCATAACAAAATTAGGGAATTGGTTGGCTGATGGACAATCATGTAGTGAATGTGTGGCAGATTGGCATATCAGACATGCCTCCCCCACTTGTGCGACCATTCTAGGCTGCATCACATTCATCAATTTGTCAAACTTCAAGCTCAAATTGTCCACCTTCTCAAACTCACTCTGCACCTTTACTTCATATATTCCACCTCTAGGGGTGGGCTCTTTCACCAACCTAGCAGGGGTCTAGCTATCATTGCGAGACAGTGACTCCTGCTGCATGAAATTTTCCCCTATAATGTCAAACAACTCCCAAGCCTCATCAGCTGTCTTGTGGAGGTAGCTACCACCATATGAGGCATCCACCATATCCCTGCTCTTGAGATTAATTCTTTGGTAAAATACTTGCACTAATTGCCACATTAGAATTTGGTAGTGGGGGCATTGTTTTAATATCTCCTAAAATCTCTCCCATGCTTCATAAAAATCCTCAGTTGAGGACTAAGTAAATGACAAAACACTTGTCCTCATCTGGCTGGTCTTATTCATGGGAAAGAATTTAGCAAGGAATTGGCTTTGGAGGTCACTCCATGTTTATATGTTGTTGGCGGGGAGCTTAGAGAGCCAAGTGTTGGCTTTGTCCTTTAAGGAGAAAGAAAAAAGCCTCAGTTTGATGGCTTCAGGTCCCAAGCCAGTAATATTGAAGGTGGTGCAAAGTGTCAAAAATTGGTTAATGTGCTTGTAAGGATCTTCCTTACTAAGCCCATGACTGGATGGAAGCATATTGATAGTGGAGGACTTGATTTCATAGTTTTCTTCCACTTAAGGGAATTGTATGAAGAAGGGGGAAGTGTAATCTTCTGGTGCATTGTATTCCTTCATGGTTCTTTGCCTCTCATCCATGTTAGCTTGCTCAGTTTCAATAGTAGGGCCTTGTGGGGTGTTTCTTGGTCTAAGGATCCTTTCAACCTCAGGATTTGGAGGTTCCAACTCAGGATTCAGGGACGTTCTTCCAAGAATACACCCAAAAACTTAGCAAGGAAAATGCTTACAGCACTCAAAGAATTTCTAAACTAAAATAACAACTAACAAATTTACACTAAATTAATTACAAGGACTTCAACATTAAAGGACTAGGTTTTAGGGTAAAAGAAGTGCAAACAGAGATAGCTAGACTCCATCTACAGCTCTAGCTTTTCCCTTCTACTGTTGTCCAATTCTACAAGATTTCAAAAAAAAATAGTAGTACTTTTATTCTACTATGGCACAGCTACAAAGAATTTTTGAAAATATAATATAATATAATATAATACAACTCAGGTCTACTAAAAGGATCAATATCCCCGACAACAGCGTCAAAAACTTATTGTGTTAGATTACCAGTGTATGCTGTTCTTATTGTGTGGTGAGAATATAAGCTGGAAGCAGCACAACTAAAGTAATCCTAAGCCTATAAGATACAAGGCTATTATAGCAAGTTTTGATAAGTAAGAGTTTATCCCATAGAGAAATTGATCTAGAATCCAAAATGGGCTATAATAGTAGGCCTCCAGATCTGACTAAAAATCTAACAATCCTAAAGAAAGGGAGTTGGGTGTCACGTCTACAGTAAATTACCTATTGAAAAATAGAAAGAAATAAAGTGTAGTCCTATCCTAAGAAAGGGTTATAAAGAAGGGGGTGATGGTGTGTTAAAATAAAGATAAAAGGGTGAGAAGTAAGCAGTTTAGATTAAAGATTCATTCAGTTATGTAACTCAGATTTAGGACTCTCTCTGCAGCAAGTCCTTGCTGAAGTTCTATCAATAACCTCAACAATGTAGAAGAATCCAACTTAACCCATGCAATTTGGGGCACTCTTAAGGCTATAGTTTGTCCACTCGAATGGCCATAGTCTATCCAATAGAGTCTGTCATATCACGTTGATCAAGACAAAAATGCTAACCCAATCCAAGGGAGTGGGTTGATCAAACATAATCCAATGAATCAAATCAGGCCGTGAATACCATTGCAGACATTATGTCTGCCAGTGCTCCGAGCTCCCCAGATCTGCGTACAGATTTGGTTGACATTCATAGGAGTTCTAACAAATGAAATCCTATGTATATTGTCAAGGCCAACGGTACATTGATGCCCACACAAAAGACCGGTAATAGGTTGAATAAGGACTTAAGCACGGCTGATCATTGCTACAAAAGGCCTGCAATGACTCAACCTCTTAGTCTGCAATCACTACAGAGAAGCCAAATCTAATATTTGATAGCGGACAAGTAAGACAGAGGAGAGTTTATTCCTACACAATCTCTCACTAGGCTACAAGCTCAAGTGCAGAGAGAAAGAATCCATCTTAGATCTGTAACCCAGTTTGCCCTAGGGCTATAATCTGTCCACTCTAATGGTCACAGGCTATCCACAGAGGCTCCCTTACCCACAAATTCTAAGATAGAACATGAAAACTGTTGTCTGCCACCATGGTCCCAAGGTTACAAAAGCTCAAGCTTCCATGGGCCTTTCAATAAGCTCAAATCCTAAATATATGCTATAGCCTGAACAGAGCTACTGACAAATACGAAAATAATAGATTGAGTAAGCATTGAAACATAAATTCTATTGATCTGATGTTACTAACAATGAAATTTCTCAAGGCAGGAACCTTGTGCACAATAGCTCAAAATAAAATCCCAATGTTTAAATGACCTATTACAAAACCAAATAAAACTACACCTAAGTGCTTACCAAAAATTTAGCCTGCAAGTGTTGGGCTAAGAGAGAAGAAAAAATGGAAAAAGAGGTGATTAAACCCTAACCCTAGCCTGCTTGAGCTCTTAGCCGACAGAGGTTGAAGGAGAAAGTGAATGATGATTTTCTAAGTTATAAGATCAGCTTATATACTTAGTCCCAATGTTGTGACTGAGAGGAGAGTAAACCCTAATTTTTCAAGCAGATGTGGCACTGTTACAACCCTTGGATGTCTTGGGATGCATGCATCAAAATCTATGCCTTGGGGTGTGTGCCCTAGACTTGAGGAAATCTCCAAAAGGATTTAGAGTTAAGATTGAGAACTGTAGAGCCCGAGCTTCGCGAGGCTAGCTTCTGCATCTCACTTCTACCATGCAGCTGTAGTGTGTTTGCGAGGTAGAGTTTGGTGTGGAATATTGTTGTCTCGCACAGTAGAGCTTTGGACAATCACGCAGCTGCTCCAGCTTTGAATGCCGTCACGCAGAAGGATTTTTAGTGCTTTGATTGCTTGCATAGAAGAGCTTCAGAAACTTCATTCGTGAAGTACTCGTGCAGATGCTTCTACATCTCGCTTGATTTAGAGTTGAGCTTCTAGGCGCACAAGAGCTGCGCGAGAGAACTTCTGGGCATCTCTCTCTTCTAGAGCCACGCGAGAACTGCGTGAGGTTTTTACTGTTGTTTGCGCTAATTGGAATTGCGAGGTAGTACGCGTGGTTGCATTAAGGTTTGATCCTCATGAGAACTTCATGAGCTATATTTCTGAAGTCTTAGTGCGCGAGAGCTTCACGAGTTTCTTCACTTGATGATTTTCACTGAAGTGTGCGACTGCTGCGCGAGAGCTACTTTGCGATAACCTCTTCATTGAGCTGCGCAACTTCTTTGCGAGATCTATTATGTTAAATGTCTTAGCTGTGTGAGAGAGATCTACCAGTGACTTTCAACAACGTGAGGCTGCACCTCAGCTGTGTGAGCTAGGTCCTTGGCTCCTCTGCTGCTATGCAATGCCTCTATTGCAGCTTCCTCCACTCTCACCTTTACTTCTTTCATTTGCTGAACTTCCTTGGTCCAGTATGACATGCAAAATAGTCACTATAGTGTGTACCACTATGGTGTTCCATCACTTTCTGGTTCAGCTATCATCTTTTGCTTGCATTCTCTCTCTTCTTGGCACCAAAATCACAAACTTTGTATTAAGATGCATAATTTATTCCTGACTACAAAAAAAGCTAAAACAAGAGTTATTAGTCGGCTTCAAGGTCCAGCAAAGGCTAGGTTAAGAAGTGAAAAATGGTACTTTTCAGTGATTAACAAATACCCACAAACTTCAACACAAATAGTGAAGAAGAGTGTAGCCAATGACAAAACTGATTTAAATAAATAAGCATCATTCCACACCCATTCTTTAAAAATCAGAGGAAATTACAGCAATAAGGCAAACAATTTAAAACACAATTAATATGTAGTTGCATCACCACCATTCAGTTCACATTAAGAATACAATGTGCATAAATCAGCACTAAACTCTCTATTAATTCAAAAATTAGGTTTAGATAATCCTCACCAGGGCTATCTCTCAACAAGGAAAATTCAAGGGTGTTCATATTTTCATCAGCTCAAGATCAGTCAAAGACCCCAAATGGGCCTGCAAGCATGAGCATAGGCATTGCGTCTAAGTTTTGTCATCCTTAAAAACTTTCATCATAGATTAGACATCTCCTCATCTCCACATGACAACTCATTTCACTTTGGATCAATAAGGTCTTCTTCAATGGGTTGTTATGTGGCTTATGGGTGAGGTTTATAAAGAATAAAGGGGTAAAAATGATTCAAAAATTTGAGAAATCAGCATGGTAAGGAGGTGACTTATAACTTCACATCCTTCATTTCAGCACATCTTCATCTTTCTTGATATTTTTCAAATTCAAAGTGCCAACTTCTTATCTTCTTTTCAATTTTCCAACGAAGTGACTTCTCTTTCTTTTTCTTTTCTCTTTTTTTTTTTCATTTTTATTTTTCTATATATATTTTTTTATAATGGCTGCCACTCATCTACAACTGATACACTGCTATTTATAGCTTTGCTTTCCTCTTCTTTCACCAACTGCTGAACTCAGCCTCCTATCTTCAACACCTTCTCCTCCACCTTCTAAATTCTCAAAGTGAGGGTAAGGCTAAATCAGGTCAATGAGGTTTAGGTTCATTCATTTTGGTGTATGTCAAAGAAATAAGAGATTTTAAGGCTCAAATAATATATACAAAGGGCGGTTGAATAGGTAGAAAATTTTAAGCTCAAACTGTCAAAATGAAGGCCTTAGATCATCTCTTTAGTGTCATGAGTGTTGTCAACCAGTTTCAACTTGGGGGTGCCTAACTTCTAGTGAAAAGAGATTGAGTTAGTCCTTAGAGCAGAAAAATTGCCAAAAATACTATTCAAAAGAAATTTTTGATAGGCCCAAATCTCACTGGGTATGGTTTTCAAATTAACTTCTAGGTAAAAATATGCCCCAGTATTTTTACCTTTTTCTCTCCTCTCTAGTTCAATAAGTACTAATTGCAAAACTTTTCTTCATGTTAGCTTCATGGTGGTGCTAAATTCTTAAAATTTTCAATTTTAAAGTGTCTGCAAAAAATTTTAAATTTCCTCCTTTTCACATGGTTAGGTGAGAATTGACTTTATCTATCTCAATTCCACCAACACTGCTGCACTAAAATTAACTATTCTATTGGCCTATCTACCAGCCATACTCCCAAACCTAAGATAAACAATGTCCTCACTGTTTCACAAGACATGTATAGGGGCAGCAGGTTTGGTAAAAGAAGAACAACTAAATTACAATAGAAAATTAAAGAGAAAACTGAACTAAAAGATTGCAAACAATTAGACTAAAACAGAGAAAAAGAGAATATAAACAAATTGACAACTAAGAAAACAAAACATCTAGACACACTTCTAAATCAGCAACTATATGAAACAAAAGTTACACTAAAAATAAACAGCGGGTGAACTAAAACAGTGGGTATATGAAAGACATTAACTAAACTAAGCACTCCTAGAACAATAAACTCAAAAACAAAATTTCCTATAATGGTCTTAGTATGAATCTGGCAAAAAATATTAGATGATTGCATCCACAAACAACAGTACATCAGCAGTTTTGGCACACATTTTACTCAAGATTCATCACAGCAAACCACCTAAACATAGTATATACAAAATTATAAAACACTAAAAACATCAATGTTACATATGATACATAGCTGAGATCAATTATCAATGGAAGGTCTTAAAAGTGAATGAATTCAAGGGCTCCATAGAATTTTCAAACAGAATATGAGCCTCTTCTCATTAACCTTCATGATACTTCCCAAAATTAAGTACCATGATCTCAGTAATCCAAGATGGGGATTCATATATTACATAAAACAATACATCTCATCTGGAATTCAGCAGAACTAAAAAGATCTATAATTAAGAAGTTAAAAGTCATACCTTTGTAGATGTAGAGGCATCAAGCCTTAATTCTCCAACTCAGCAATAGCAGGTGTGTGGGAGATACAGGGAGCTGCTCCAGCTCCACATCAGGTGGATAGTCAATAACAGGCAACACAGGTGCCTTATATGGCTGAATGAAGGGTAGTAGGGCAAGTGTCCAAATGGACTGGTGTACTAACCCCACTGAGAAGCCCAAAATGAATACTTTTTCAGCACATGGGGGAGCCTCCTCAGTCCATACTTCAACAATTCTAGCATATACCTTACCCCAAACCAGCAGTGTGGGCAAGGTGTTCCACCATCTCATCAATGACTGCAACTATTTAACAAATTTTATTGCCCCCATCATAGCCTTCTCCTTATTAAAGGGAGAAGGCCCGATTAAAAGTTGAGGAAATAGTAGATGATGTACTGCTAGTACTCATCTGCTACTTAAAAAAAAATTGACTATATATATATATTTTTTATTTTATGAAATGACTAAAAAATAAAAGAAAAAACTACATCTACAATGAATAAAAACTAAACTCAGATTACTATACGTAGACCAAAACTCCCCCGGCAGCGACACCAAAAACTTGTTGAAAGATTTTTGCTGCTTCTTCTTATTACTAAAGCTTTGACAATGAAAATAATATGAGGGAAGTACAGAATGGTAAAACAAAATAAAATGGATTGAACACAACACAAAACCAAGCACGGTCCTGCAAGAATCTAGGGCTTGTTGTAGCAAGTTTTGAAAGTAAGAGTTTATCCCGTGGAGAGTGATGATCTAAAAACCTAAAGGCATATAGTAAACTCCAGATCTTACTACAGATCTAGCAACTCTAAACCTACACTAGAAAGCAAGGTAAAGAGAGGGTGTTTAGGTGTCACAAAACTAAAATAAAACTAAAAACAAAAATAAAATTAGATTTAAAGAAAAGGGAGGTAAAGAAGGATGATGAAGGTGTGATAAATTAACATAAAATGATGAGAAGTAGACAGTTGTGGGATCATCTTCACTGCTACATAGATCAAGATGCAGGATCTGCAGCATTCTTTCACTTGGCTACAAGCACAAGTACAAGGTAGAAGAATCTAACTCACCCCTGTAATTTGGACAGCTCTTAAGGCTATAATCTATCCACTTAAATGATCACAGATTATCCTAGGGAGGTGATCTAATCATAGGTGCTAAAGTTGGAACAGAAAAATTATTGCAGGCACTATGCTTTGAAGGATAAAAGCACATGCAACCATAGGATCAAACAATCCATTTAGATCTGGTGAGAACTACTAGATCTCACAGATTGTTTGGGGCTTTAGAATCAGCTAATCATTGCTACAAAGAGGCCTGCAATGACCAAGCTCTCTAGTCTACAATCTCTACAAGATCTCAGATCTATTCTCTGAAAATAGCTTTGCAAAATAAAAGAGGAGTTGGATCTGCAACTGTCCCTCCTTTGGCTACAAGCACAAAGGCTGGGAAAAAGAATCCAGTAACCCTATGATCTGGATTCATCCTAAGGCTATGATCTGTCCACTTGAATGGTCAAAGATCATCCCAGAGATGCGGTCTAACAACAGGATCAAAACTAGAACAATAAACCCACTGCTTCCACCATGTGTGTAAGGCTGCAAGCACATACACCCATGGGAGCCTCAAATCCATATATATTTATGTAAAACATAGTGAAAATATAGATTTAATGAACTTTAAAAATAGCATTGTATTAAACAAGAAGGACTTACAATGATCTGCCCTCAAGGCAGCAGTCTGTGCAAGAAATGTCAAAGCTCTGCTCACAATGCTCACACAAAACTAGATTATAGATTTACATTATACCTAGCTGCTACATAGATTTAACTCAGCATGGTTGCTGAGCTAAGAGAGAAGAAAAGGAAAAATAAAACCCTAATCTAAAAATAGAAAACCTAAATGTGATCTTAGGCTAATCCTGGATCCCCTTTACAAAACAAAAAATGAGCTATTTATAAGCAATCCATAGAACAGTTATGTGCAATAGCCAATCAGAAATGAGGTATTTGGAGCTGGCTTCATGGCCTATTTTCAGCCCTTGGATGCCCCGAGATGTGTAGGACATTGGGATGTGTGCCCTAGATGCATTGGAATCCCCAAAATATCCGTAAAGTGTGTAATTGATGGTTGGAACCCGTGCCTCGTGCAGTTAGAGCTTCAGAACTTAAATCTCGATAAGTTCAAGCATCTGTTCGACAGGTTCAGGCATATGTTCGATAGGTTAAATGCTTAAGCTAGCTTCAGGTTTGTACTCCTCGACAGGTAGAGACAGGAGCTCGACAGGTTCAAACAGCAGCTCGACAGGTTCATTCAACCATTCGACAGGTTCTCGACAGGTTCAATTTCAGCATCAGAACCTCACATGAAGTTCATTCCCAACTTCAGAACCTCTCGGCAGGTTCAAACAACCATTGGACAGGTTGCTCGACAGGTTCATTTCAGCTTCAGAACCTCACGACAGGTTCATTTCAGCAGCTTTAAACACTCGTGGGGTTGGTTTTCAGCATTTTACACTTCTCGTGGAGTTCATTTCAGCTGCATTCAGATCGTGGGGTTCAATTCTAGCAGAAGAACTACTCATGGGATTCTTTTCTCTTCATTTTAAACCACTTGAGTGGTCTATTTTCAGCACATAAGTGCTCATGGAGTTGCACTTCAGCAATAGAACACCTCGACAGGTTGGATGCATGCATGGAATAGCTTGTGGAGTTGGCTTGGCATACATTTAAACCACTCGTGGGGTTTAATTCCACAGCATTTAAACACCTCGTGGGGTTCAAATACTTCAGCATTCAGCTCTTTAAACTTGCTCGAGTACACAATAGCCACCACTATAGAGTGTTCGGCAGGTTCCTCCTTCATCAGCTTGAGCTACTCGACTTCAACCTTGCATAGCTCGAATGGATTCATGGCTGCACTGCATGTTAGCTTTCAAGCTGCAGCTTGACAAGTTGTTTCATAATGATGTGTTTGAGTAATTTAAGTATAGGTGATCTGCAACTGATCCTTCATTTTTCCACAAGTGTAGCTACTTAAAAGCCTTGGTTTGTAGTAATATAAACTGCTCAAAAGTAGCTACGTAGCTTCAGCCATTGCAGCTGCTCTCATGCATTAATGTAGATGCTATTATAATGCTGTTGGACGTTGAAGCTACTGCTGCTGTTGGGCTGCTTGAGTGTGTACAATAGCTGCTATTTTCAGTTGCTTGACAAGTTTTCATCAGCTATAAAGTCTATTGTCGCAGTCCATATACTTGGGCTTCACCATTCTCTCTTCCTAAGACTTCAAATGACCCCGAAGCATGCTAAATGCAGTCCCAATGGTGTACACCACCATGGTCCTTTCTCAATAAATCTATCAGCTCCAAAGCTTAGTGTAAAATTCTTTCTTCTAGGCACTAAAAGGATGGATTGCTACACTAAGCTCTTATTTTCCTGCTATCTATAAAACACACTTAAACCACATTATTAATATGCTCAAAGGTCCATCAAAGGTCAGGTTAGGAGGTGAAAAGTGATATATTTCAGAGAATAACACACCCCTAAACCTAATCTTTGCTAGTCCTCGAGCAAAGGAAAAATTAAAAACAATTATTCAAAATAGTAAATGCCACTTTCGTAGAGGGCACGAATGTATTTAGCATTTGCACCAAGCCTTTTAAACCCCTAGGTTATCCCTAGTGAAGAAGTGAAGTCCAATATCCTAACCGAAAATAGTACCCTAACCAGAATCAAAACACTCCCTGAAACCATCCTGCCAATACCCTGGGCTATAATAATGTACCCCCGCCCTAAAATTTTAATCAACAGACCCGAGGTCCCTATCAGCCTAGACGAGATCACTACCCTCCATTACCCAATACCATCCCCAATATTTTTTGCCTCCTAAGCGTTCAGAACCTCATTCGATTCCCACCAGAGGGCCATGGCCTTGGCCTGCTAACCTCGATTACACCAAGTTTTGCGCTTTTCACCGGTACGCGAGACATAACCTGGAAGACTGTTGGGTGTTGAAAGATATGATATACGACATGAACGACCGAAACTAGATTAACTGGAAATCCCTTCAGAATTCTAACCAAAATAACCAACAACCTCCGTAAAACCTTGGAATCATCAATAATTCTCTGTTGAACCATAATCAGGGACCGGCTACCCATGCTACCATGGTAGACCTCCCAGGACATGTCCCTTGTCACCCATCTACCCTCATCATGCGAGTGACTTATCCCGACGCTACAACCAGTTCAGATGACCATTCGAGGCCCACCATCATTCCACCTCACCCTTCTACTTTCATAACCCAAGTTAAGCCACCAACTCCTCCACCCAATCCAAACTTCACTCGAGTTTGAGTTCAATCTTTTTGAGCTCGGAGACCCATTATTCAACCCATAGAACCTTCTACACCTCCAAACATGGATGTCGCTCTCAGTGACATTGAGCTAGAATATGAGGACCATGTCCTTCAAACTGTAGAACAAATCGCGACATGGATAGACAACATCACCCGAAATACTACCAGTCAACAACACAAGGAGACAACTGAAGAAGACCCATCAGCGGTAGAGATGAGACAACAGGAGGAAGAACCTGCCAAAGAAGAAGTGCTAATCTTCGCATTTCTCGAAGAAGATGATTACACTCAATACCTCCCACCTTGGAATGGCATCGCTCCAGTACGCATTCCCTCATCTAACTTCGCTCCCTTCACTATAAGAACCGCAATGAATCCCTCAACACTTCAAGGTCAACAGCCGACATGCCCAGTCCTTAAATCTGAGACCAACTATCCGCCACTGCCATTTCCTCAGGAAAAGTAAAGCAATGACACACAACCGTTTGATCGAATAATTAAGGAGCGAGGAATAGGCTTGCCCCCTCCACCTCATGTGATCCCTCCGCCATCGGCATCAGTGTCTCAATCAACTTAACAGAATGGGTGTAGAGCGCATCGACTGTTAAGACCTAAAAAGTACCACTTTTCACCCCTTAACTTACTCTCTGTTAGACCCTTAGTCATTTAATAAATGTGTGTTAAGCCCATCTTGTAGGTAATAAGTAGCAGCTACAGATAAGGCCTTAACCATGCCAAGAAGCCTATTGTTGCCCCAGAAGTTCTTCAGAAGAAAGGAGGTTGGACCTAGATAGAGAATTGGCTGTAGCATAGGCACAACAAAGCAGAAAAATGTTAAGAAGCGAGCCTCGCGCAAATGTCACAGGGTTTAATTATTTCAGAGAAAAAGGCTTCGCGCAGTTGTTGCAGGATTATGAAGGCAGCACACAAACTACTCGTGCTGTTCTCGCGTAGATGAATGACAGAAGAGCCCAGAAAGTAGACTTCGCGTAGTTATCATGAGGCTCAGTCATAAGCTCTCGTGCAGTCCCGCGCAGTCTCCCACAGCTCATGAAAGGCGCCTTTAATCTTCACATGATTCACTGAGGAGAGAGAGCTCCAGACATTCACTGCTTGTATCGCGCGATGTACAGGATCTGACCTTGATGCTCGCGTGATCTAAAAGCCCATGCACATTGCTTCTTTGCGAGGATCTCTACAAGATTCACCAAGGAGCGAACCGCGTGCATAATTCTCGCGCCATTCAAATAGAAAGCTCAATCTCGCGATGACCAGAGAATTCCCGCGATGACCAAAGTATCAATCCCGCGACTACAATAGCTTCAAGTCAATTCAATCCCGTGACGCCAATTCTATCACATGACAAGACCTGGAAATCCTTGCTATCTAATGAGGCTCGGGATCTTAACTTCTCCCCACTTTTGCAGGGGCAATCTGGAAACTTTCAGCAACTAGGGCATGCACTCTAATGCTCTAATCTCCATGCACATGCCTCGAGGCATCCAAGGAACAGAAATGGGCCATGATTGCATTGATAAAATTAGGTTTTTCCTAACCCTAATGCTCCCACAACCGACTGCTATATAAGCCTAAGCCTAGTTTAGGTTTAAGGGACTTCTGTACTCCTTCTTGAATTAGCTGTAGAATTCTAATAGGCTAAGGTTAGGGTTTAGGCAACTTATTTTTCTCTTTTTCTTCTCTCCATAGTCCAGCACTTGCTAGCTATGCCTTTGTATATTTATTTGGAACAATTTTGATGGTATTTTATAATAGGATGTTATACTTATATGGGATTGGTGTTGTGAGAGTTGTTCTATACAAGGCTACTGCCTTGAGATCCTCCATTGCTATGTTGCAATGTAAGCAATGGAGGATTTTTTTAAGGATTTAGTTAGATCCAAGTGACCTGTGTGTCCAGGTTAGACACATTGCAGGCCTATGCCCCACCACAGGATCCACTAAATCTGAATTCCCATGGGAGCCTGTGCTGGTAGCCTTGTGAACATGGTGGTGGCAGCAATCTTCTTGTTCTGCCTCGGACCTATGTGAGGAGGATAGCCTATGTGGATATCCTGTGACCATTTGAGTGGACAGGTTATAGCCCTAGGATGAGGCCAATCCACAGATCTAAGATAGATTCTTCTTATCTGTACTTGTGCTTGTAGCCTTGTGAGAGATTGTGCAGAGACAGACTCCCCTGTATTTGTATAGACCCACCATCAGATGGCAGATCTGATCTGGCTGTAGAGATTGTAGGCTTGTGACTGGATCACTGCTATCTTTCTAAAGCAGTGAACAGCTAGGCTTAAAAGCTAGTACTCAAACTCTTGCAAGTTTTGTGTGTCCAGGCTAGTGCACATTACAGGCCTAGCCCCACACACAGAACTTTAGAGGTTGAAGTTCCTATGGATTCTTGAGCCGATAGCCTCGATGAAGTAGTGCCTACAATGATAAACTTGTTCTGACCTATCTCTTAACTGTGGTTCCCCTATTGGATAGTCTGTGACCATTTAAGTGGATAGGTTATAGCCATTAGGGATTGGATCATGGCACAGGGGTGAGTTGGATCCTTTCTCCTCTTTGGTGATATTGTAGCCATTGGACAGGATTTCTATAGCAGCAGATCTGAATATGAGTTATAAGACCCATCAGATCTGTACCTAATAGCTTACTTCTCACCCTTTTATATTTATTTTCTCACACTCCATTATTCTTCTTGACCATTTCTGTAGCTTAGGCATTAGGTTACCTTAGGATGTAGACAATAGTGACCTCAAATCCCCTTCCATTTAGGATTGCCAGATCTGTAGCCAGATCTGGAGGGCCTATTAAAGATAGCTCCCTTGGAGCTTTAGATCAACTTTCCTTATGGGACAAACTCTTACTTATTAAAACTTATTACAACAGGCCCTGTATCATGCAGGTTTGTGTATTTTTAGGCTTGTTGCTCTATAGTTTTCAATCCACCTTTGATTCATTTTCATTTACCCATTCTTATTATTGTTTCCAATAAAGTTAGCAGCAAGCACTTAAAATACCTTAACAAGTTTTTGGCACCATTGCCGGGGAAATCTTGATCTATTAGTAGACCCTAGATTTTCATATTTTTTATTTTTTGGTAGTTGTACTTGTGAATAACTGATACTACTGATTTACATTTGGAATTTTTTTTATAGATCTGGACAGTAGCAGAGAAGGAAAGTTGAACTGCACTGGGCGTCTAGCTACCTCTGTTTGCACTTCTCTAACCCTCAAAAACTCAGTCTATTTCTCCTTGAAAAATTCCATGGTAGTTGATTAGGATAGTTGTAATTTTGTTAATTGCAATGTGTCTGCTAGTAGTCTTCCCTGATGTTGGTGTGTGTGCATGTTAGGAAGGAGATCCCTCATTCCCACATTAGAGTCTCCTAACCCTGTGATAGAAAGGGGCAGAAGACCAAGAAGGCCCAAACACACCATAGTTGGCCCCCTTACTGAAACTACGACATCAGTCATGGGTGAAGAGCAACCCAGAACATTGAAGGAATTGAATGCTCCTGATGATTATAATTCCCCATTCAGCATTCAATTCCCAGATATTCAGGGAAACTATGAGATTAAAACCTCCATCAACCAAATGCTTCCCTCTTTCCATGGGCTCAGCAAGGAAGACCCTTACAAGCACATTGACCAATTCTTGGCCCTATGCACAACATTCTCCATTGCTGGTTTGGGACCAGAAGCCACTAGATTAAGGCTCTTTCCTTTCTCCCTAAAGGATAGGGCCAACACCTAGTTAGCTACTCTCCCAAACAACAACATCACTTCTTGGAATGACCTCCAGACAATATTTTTGACCAAATTCTTCCTAGAGATAAAAACCAGCCAATTGAGGAAAACAATACTTGCTTTTTCCCAATCCCCAACTGAGGATTTTAATCAAGCATGGGACAGATTTAAGGAGATGCTCAAACAATGTCCCCGCCACAAGATCCCTGACTGGCAGCTTGTCCAGAGCTTCTATAATGGGATTGATGAGAAAAGCAGAGACATGGTAGATGCCTCTTATGGTGGAACTTACATGCACAAAATAGCTGATGAGGCATGAGACTTGTTCGAGGTCATCAGTGAAAATGCTTTCCAAAAGATGTCCTTGTCAAGAACTGTTCAAAAGCCTTCTCCTAAACTGGGACTTGCTGAAACTTCCAAAGGAAAGATGTATGATGTAACTAGGAATAATGACCTGAAAATGCAGATGGCCAATCTTTTTTATAAGTTTGATAAACTATTATCTATGGTGCAATTTAGATTGGCTGCACAGGTGATGGAGGCATGTCTGATATGCCAATCTCCACAACACACAGTGGAAGAGTGCCCATCTGCAGGGCAATATCCTGAGTATGTGATGGAACAAGCTGCTACTGCCCAATCATTTGGCCAGCAATAATCTGTTGGCTACAATAAACAACCATTTGGATACCAGCACCAAAATGCTGGTTACTAGTGGAGAGACCACCCAAATTTGAGGTGGAGATAAGACAATTATATGCAGCCACAACAGATGTTGGCCTTACCTCAAAGGCCACAACAGCAATTTAACCAAGGATATGCCCCAAGGTCAAATTTCCAGCATCAGTAGCTGCCCCAGTAGCAAAATCAGTTGATAGTTCCCCCACCTCAGCCCCAAAATGCTTCTTTCGAGAAAAAGATTTTGACCTCATTGCAAAGCCTTGGAGTCTTGACTCAGACTGTGACTTCTCACAGTCAAAGCATAAAGAAAATTGAGGAGCAGCTAAGCCAAATATCCAATGCCTTGGCCAAAAGAGAAGAGGGCAGGTTGCCAAGCCAGCCAGTGGCCAACCCTAAGGGCCAATATTCGATTGGAGAAGGCTCCTCAAGTTTTGAGGGAGCTAATGCCATCATAACCCTAAGGTCTGGCAGGCTAGTGGACAACCAGGTTGGGAAGGAATAAGGAGAGATCATTTCCAA
This sequence comes from Chloranthus sessilifolius, assembly GCA_021018995.1. Lineage (NCBI taxonomy): Eukaryota > Viridiplantae > Streptophyta > Magnoliopsida > Chloranthales > Chloranthaceae > Chloranthus > Chloranthus sessilifolius. Next base: position 127,508,446 of record CM037589.1, on the reverse strand, counting down.
AGAACTTTCGAATGAAAGCGAAAGAGACTTTGTTAGAGCACAGAGCCAAGAGTTGCCTGCTACCCTGCAACATGGGAAAAAAAAGAGGCTATAGTTGAGCCTCAGTAGGAAATAAAAGATGAAAAAAGAAAAAAACAAAAGTTTAGTCATAGGCTTGCAGCTGAGGAATTAGCAATACCTCAGTTGTCATTTCCTCAGGCTTTGAGTGGCCGTACCCTTTTTGATAAGGGGAATGTATAGATAGAGGAAATGATGGAGACCTTTAAGCAGGTAAAAATCAATTTGCCCCTGATTGATGCAATTAGACAGGTCCCAGCCTATGCCAAATTTTTGAAAGACCTTTGTACCCAGAAAAGAAAAGGTAGAGGTCATTTGTCCAAAAAGGTCTTTGCAACTGATACAGTTAATTCTGTATTAAACATGACAATGCCAGAGAAGTTGCAAGACCCAGGGATACCCACTATTCCCTACATAATTGGAGACCACACAATTGGAAGGGCCCTTCTAGACCTTGGAGCCAGTGTAAACCTACTGCCATACAGTGTGTATCAGCAGCTAGGTTTGGGGTAGCTAAAACCCACCCCCATTGTGTTGTTAATGGCTAATAGGTCTGAAAGGAGACCTATGGGAGTGGTTGAGGATGTCTTAGTGGGGGTGGACAAGTTTGTTTACCCTGCAGACTTTCTTCTTTTGGACATGGGCTGCAACAAGAGTACAACCCCTATACCTGTTATTTTGGGCAGGCCATTCTCGGCCACAGCCAACGCATGCATTCAATCCAGGTCAGGGATCATGGAGGTAACTTTTGAACATATAAAGGTTGAACTTAATGTGTACAACAGTGCAAAGTACCCTCAGCTGGACAATGAGGAAAGCTTTGCAGTGGATGTACTAGAGGAAGTTGTTGAAGAAGAATTGCCCACTCTGTTGGAGTGGGGCAACATTGTCACAAGTTTAACTGAAGTTTGGGACATGGTGAAGGAAGGAAGCCTAGCTGTTATGCCAGAAGACATGACCACATTGAAGTCTTCTGTGGGCATAGTGCAGCATTCTATTTGGAAACCTACATTGCTGCCTCTTCCTCAAACCAACAAAGCACCAATCTTGCCATCCACCCAACAAGCCCCTGATCTGGATCTCAAGAAGCTTCTAGAAACATTGAAATATACTTTCCTTGAGAAAGATAAAAAACTTCCTGTAATTATCTCCTCCTCTCTTACCAATGAGCAAGAGGAAGAATTACTAACAATCTTGAGGAAGCATAAAAAGGCAATTGGCTGGACCATTGCAGATCTAGGAGGGATAGATGCATCAATCTGTATGCACAGGATCCATTTAGAGGAGGGCTCAACACCCTTCAGGGAAATGCAGAGGAAATTGAATCCTCACATGCAGGAAGTGGCCCTAAAAGAAATCATTAAATTGCTAGATGTTGGGGTAATTTACCCCATTTCTGATTCTGAATGGGTGGCACCTATCCAACTGGTGCCCAAGAAATCTGACATAACAGTCATCACAACTGAGTCTGGAGAGCTGAGACCATCTAGGGAGACCACTGGCTGGAGGGTTTGCATAGATTATCAGAAGCTCAACTCTAAGACCAGAAAAGACCACTTCCCTCTCCCCTTCATTGATCAAATTCTGGATAAGTTGGCTAGAAAAGCTTTTTACTGTTTTCTTGATGGGTACTCAGGGTACAACCAGATCCCTGTGCACCCTCATGACCAAGAGAAAACTACATTTACTTACCCTTTTGGCACCTTTGCTTACAGAAGGATGCCTTTTGGGCTGTGTAATGCCCCAGCCACCTTTTAGCGGTGTATGTATGCCATATTCTCTTATATGATTGACAAGTTCTTGGAAATTTTTATGGATGATTTTTCTGTATATGGGGATAGTTTTGGCCATTGTCTGCAACACCTCCACCTAGTCTTGCAAAGATGTGAGGAGACCAATCTGGTCTTAAGTTGGGAAAAGAGCCACTTCATGATAACACAAGGTATTGTGTTGGGCCATGTAGTCTCTAAAGAAGGGATTGAGGTAGATAAGGCCAAAGTTGACCTCATTACAGATTTTCCCCCTCCAAGAATAGTTAAACAAATAAGATCTTTCCTTAGACATGCAGGATTATACAGGAGGTTCATTAAAGACTTTAGTAAAATTGCTAAACCATTGTGCCACCTTCTCTGCCAGGATGTGCCCTTTGATTTTTCTGCTGAATGTCTTAAGGCTTTTGAAACTTTGAAGATATGCCTCACCTCTGCCCCTGTACTCCAAACACCTGACTATGCACTGCCCTTTGAGTTGATGTGTGATGCATCCGACTTGGCAATAGGTGATGTTTTGGGTCAAAGGAAAGATAAGCTGCCAGTGGTCATTGCCTATCTCAGCAAATTACTTGCTGAAGCTTAGCTGAATTACACCACAACTGAGAAAGAGCTTCTGGTAGTGATTTTTGCTGTCGACAAATTTAGACCCTACTTACTTGGGTCTAAAACTGTAATCTTCACAGACCACTCAGCATTGAAGTACCTATTATCCAAGAAAGATGCTAAGCCCAGGCTGATTAGATGGATACTCCTGTTACAGGAGTTTGACATTGAAATCAAGGACAAGAAGGGTGTGGAAAATGTGGTGGCTGACCACTTGTCCAGAATTGTATTGGAAAAATATGTTGATGATCCTACAAATGATGTTTTTCCGGATGAGCAATTGTTTGCCATCCAATCCTTGGTTCCTTGGTATGCACATATTGTCAATTATCTAGTTATAGGCAAGATTCCTGCCCATTGGACCAAAATGGACAAAGACCTATTTTTCTCACAGGTCAAATTCTTTTTCTGGGAGGAACCTTGCTTATACAAGTATTATGCAGACCAAATCATCCGAAAATGTGTTCCAGAAAGTGATGTCCCCAGTATTCTGGCCATGTGCCATGAAAATGCCTGTGGAGGCCACTTTAATGGAAGAAAAATAGTTGACAAAATCTTGCAGTGTGGGTTCTATTGGCCTTCTTTATTCAGAGATGCCAATACACACTACAGGACCTATGAAAGATGTCAGAAATTAAGACGGCTGCCCAAAAGAAACTCAATGCCTTTGCAGCCCATCCTTGTTATGGGCCCCTTTCCGTCTTCTAATGGTTATCATTTCATCTTAGTGGCAGTGGATTATGTTTCAAAATTGATGGTTTTTGCTTGAATGCACAATGTTGGATGGTGATTTTTGCTGTCTATGTTTGAATGGTTGATTTTAATGTGTCTGGGGGTACCCCTCGTTGTGAGTCATGCCTAGGATCCAGCCACAACATAAATGGAAATGGCAGAATGAAGAGCACATGCTCTCTGTTTAATACTTTGCTGTCACGGGATCCAAAAGGAGGCCTGGGAGACTCTTGCGCAATTCCCATAGAACCCTGCAATAGCTGTTGTGAGATTTAAAGTAAGCCTGAAAACCTCTCGAGCGATCCAAATAGAGCATGTCACTAGCTATCGCGAGGTTCAAAAGGAAGCCTGGGAGACTCTCGTGCAATTCAAATTGAATACTTCACTCACTGTCGTGAGATTCAAAAGGTTGTCACAAGATTCAAAGTGAACCTCAGAGCCTTTTGCGCAATCTGAAAGGAGGCCTGGGAGCCTCTCACGCAATTCACATATAATTCTTCACAAGCTGTCCCATGCTCTAAGGTAAACCTGAGAGACTCTCGCGCAATCCAAGTTGAATTGCACCTTCGCTAGGTTTCATTTCCAATCTCACGACTAGATATTTCCAAAGCACGCCAAGCTTAGAGACAAGTATTTTAACCCCTCGCTTGTCTCCCTTTCCAGTACTCTCTTCCTTCTTCATATAGCGAAAACCTAGCTTCCGACACTCTTCTACCTCTCTCCTCCAGCGTCCATCCTACAACCCATCATTCACACCAAGAATCTATAGATTTGTTCCTAAAATCGTCCCCATCAGTTGCCCTCTGCTCAGAGAACTCGCGGTGCACTGTGTGTCAGATCGATCCAAATCCTACAATTTTAGGGTAGCACTCAAATCTTAGTCCCCCATTTTTATCTTTGAAAGTAGAGTTTGGAATGGCCCCTAAGAGTGCACCAAAGAAAAGGGGCAAGGATAAGGCCGCTGTTGAGACCACTCCTAAGAAGATCAAGACTTCAAAGGCACCGAAAAAAGGGAAGGAAGTGGTTGAGGAGGTGGAGGAGCCAACCCCTGAGTTTTCTACACCCTCCGAGTTCATGACTTCAATCCCATAGGAGCCTGAAACAACTTTCGACCTGCCCTTCTTTGAGAAGGAGCCTCTCGCTGCCCCTGCCGTTCAATTTATGAGCAAGGTTGGCCTGACACCCTTGATGAGAGGAATTCCAGTATTAACCTACCCTAGGCTAGTGCAACTGTTTTATCAGCACATCAGGGTCACCAAGGATAAAGATGGACAAGCAGGTCTCCTTGTGTTGATTGATGATTTCGAAATGTTAGTTAGCCCCAAGGTGATTGCAGAGGTATTGGGCATCCCAGCCGCATTTGACCCTAGCTGTGGATATGGCCCCCCCTGAGTGCCTCAATTAATATAATTGCAAGGGCTCTGACTAGAGGATTAAAGGCATCAGAGGATTCTATCAGAAGAAGAGAGTTTCAGTCTGGACTCCTTTTCATTGACCAGGTCCTGTGAAAGAACATCTATTGCTCAGGCCATCAGCAGGAGAGGAAAGCTCCTATTACTGATGTTGTCTACTCGTTCTCTCTGGGCCATGGCTTCCATGCAGCCTAGTTAATCTTTGAAGCAATGAAGGATCAGTTGGAGAAATTAGGGCAGAACAAGAAACCACATACACTCCCCTATGCCAGAGTCATGACCAAGCTTCTTTTAAAGGGGGGGTACAAGATAGCAAAAACTGAGGAGACTACCACCCTTGCCCCGACAACTTTTGCCAAGAGGCAATGGGGAATCAGCAGGAGCCTGATGAAAGCACAGAAGAAGAAGAAGGCTGAGACTCAGGCCCTTCCCAAGTAATCTGAAGAGGCAGCTATTACAAGGCCCACCCCTGTTACTACATAGGAGATTCCAGAGCCTATCACCACCACTACTGCAGCCACCACATCCCCCCCACCTTTTACTCTAACATCCCCTACCCCTATTCCATCTCTCCCTCACCCTCTTCAGTCTTCATTATCCATCCTCACACCCTTTCTCCTGTGACTGGTACCTGGGAGGACACCCCCCCCCATGTCAGCCCCTCACCATCCCCTACCCTACCTCAATACACAGCCCCAATACCCCCATCATCTTCACATAAACCTAACAGCCCTCCACTCATTTCCTACAAGAAAAGGAAAACCACTGAGACAACCCCCACCATCTCCGAGACATCACCCACAATCCTTTTTATGCCCACTGACACACCTCACTTTAAAGAAGACACCACTCCTGTCATGCCTACTACATCCCTATTCACAGACATAGACCTCAACTTTAACACAACCACTAGTTTCCTTGACACTATGCCCACCCACTACACCACCCTCCCGAACTCCCCAACTACAACACAACATCACTCACCAGAACCCCAATCTCCTCCCTCCACTTTCCGTCATGCCCCTTCTTCACCTTTTCAACCTGTGCCATCTTCTACACAAACTCAACCTCCCAGCCCAGACACACTGACACTCATCCTCTCCCTCATCCAAGACATTCAATCCCAACTATCCACCACTACACACACCCAGGACCAGATTCAAACAGAACTCACATCCATTAAATTCACACTTCACACTTTGACAAACCCACCCATCCCTCAACAATCCACTCCAACCCCCCTGGTCCTTTCCCCTCCAAGCCCTGCCCCCACAACCCAACCATTCTCTTTCATACCTTTCACCATTCCCTTTTTTCCTCCACCATCACCCCCTACGCCTAGTGAGCCTTCCTCATTTTCTTTCCCCCATGCCTTGATCCCACCTCTTATCCTACCCCTCCAACATTCAGCGACAAACACACCCAAAATGGACCCGGAACACATTACCCTCCCCCAACAACTAGACTTACCCACTGATAACTCTATTTCCCCCACCCAGGACCAATCACATTTTACTCCTTCCACTTCCTCTCTTCCTATCGCACCTAAACACTCCTTTTACATCCCTCCCTACCTCACCATCCTCCATGCCATGTGAGACAATCCCTACCTTAGGAGGGATGTCCTGAGGGGCATGGCCTAGCTTAGGCAATCCATAGAGAACCCCCTGCTGTAGCAGCTCAGTGAAATTGAGGAAGCTCACAGAAAGCAACTACTGGGTATTTCCCTTTAGTGGACCAACATCTTGGAGGCCTATGAGAAGACAAAGACCATGGTTGCTTATCATCATATGAATTTGGAGCTGGAGAAGGCAAACACCAATGCGGAGAGGATGAAGGCCAAGATGTTTGAAAAGAGACTCAACAATACCTTGAGATCTTCCGACTCCAAACAGAAATCCATGACACTGACCTCCTCAAAGCCAAAATTCAGATAGCCTCTTTGGAAGTCGCATTGGCTGCTGCCAGAACTGTAGCTCAGCAGCCCACCACACTCTCTGTCCTAATGCCTGAACCTTCTCCAACCCTAGCTGCCCAGACTGAGGAGGCACAACCCCTTGACCAGCGAGATAAAGGGAAGTCCCCTGCTGCCCCTCCTGCTGCACCCCCTACTGAGAAGCCTCAACCTACCCCAACTCCTGCTGCACATCCTACTGAGCAAACTTATCCTAAACAGAGGAAAGTCACTGCTAAGAGGACTGCTTCCACAGCAGCCTCTATCAAAATAGGCAAAGAGCCAGCAGCCCTGTCTGAGGAGGCACCACCACATGGCCAGATTGACAAAGGGAAGTCCTCGGTAGCCCCCACTGAGCAAGACAAAGGAAACTCCTTAACCCAAAACCAGAAAGATGAGGGTGAGGGCACCAAAAGCTCCTACCATGAAGAAACCACCAGCCCAACCTAAGAAACCAAGGCAGCCAAAGAAAAAGAGCCCAGCTGAGAGCAAAGCAAAGAAGAAAAATAGTCTAACTGAGAAGCAAGCATGCAAGAAAAAGGACAAAGCTGCACTTAGGAAACATGCACAAAAGATGGGCTGGGACTGGTTCACAGATTCGGATTTTGATTCCTCATCCTCTTAACCTAGATTGTACTTAGGCTTTTCTTTCCTTTCACTTCTTATCTTCTCATTGTAATTATAGTTGTACATGTCTTCTCAGTTAATAGAATTTTTATTTTTATTTTTATATATTGATTTGTGTGCATTATCTGTGTGTGTTTACCTTTTTCTTCCTCACTATTACCCTGCATTTTCTCACCTTTGAACCAATGAGGACACTGCTCCTCATGTTTTGGGGGTGTGGCACGGTAGATCTGCCAATAGAATAGTTAACTTTAGTGCAGTAATGGTGGTGTGATTGGGATGAATAAAATTAATTTTCACCTAACTTGCTGCAATAAGGAAATTTGTAAAAAATTAAAATATTTTTGCAGACATTTCGAAACTGAAAATGTTACAATCTTGACACCACCATGAAGCTAACATCAAAATTTTTTTTAGTTAGTACTTAGTGAACCTAAGAGGAGAGAAACAGGTGAAAATACACCCCATGGGTTAATTTGACGACCATATCTAGTGAGATTTGGGCCCATCATTTTCTTTTGAAGAGTGTTTTTGGCATTATTTATGCTCTAAGGACTGATTGAGTCAAGACATTTTCATTAGAAGTTAGGCACCTCCAAATCAAAACTGATTGATAGCACTCATGACACTAAGGAAATGATCCAAGGCCCTCATTTGGATAGTTTGAGCCTAAAAACCCAACCTTTTAAAACTACCCTTTGGTATACACTCTTTGAGCCTTAGAAAGTCCTATTCTTCTTTACTAAACACCAGAGTACTTGCACCTTAACCTCTTGACCTGATTCAACCTCACCCTCACTCTGAGAATTCAGAAGGTAAAGGAGAAGGAGTTAAAGACAGTGAGAGTGGTCCAACATTTGGTGGAAGGTGAAGAAAAACAACTTATGAATAGCAGTGTATCAATGGTATTTGGGTGGCAGTTCATCATAAAAATCATAAAAATATTGAATAAAAATAAAAAGAGAAAAAGAAAGAGAAGTCTAGAGAAGAACATCATCTGAAAATTGAAAAGAAGAGGAGAAGCTGGCCACTTTGATTCTGGAATATATCAAGTAAGATGAAGTTTTGCTGAAATGAAGGTTGTGAAGTCATGAATCACTCCTTACCTTGCTGATTTCTTAATTTTGATTCTCTTTTTACCCCTTGATTCTTTATATCTCTCACCCATAAGCCACATTATAACCCATTCAAAAAGACCTTGTAGATCCAAAGTGAAATGAGCTGTCATGTGGAGATGAGGAGTTGTCCAATTTATGGTCAAAAGTCATGAGGATGTCAGAAATTAGAAGCCTTGCCTATGCTCATGCTTGCAGGCCCATTTGGGGTCTGTAACTGCTCTTGAGCTGTTTTGAATGTGAACACCCTCAAATTGTCAATGTTGAGAGATAGCCCTGGTGAGAATTGGGTTTGAATTTTAACCTCATTAGGGTTGTATCCAACCTGATTTTTGAATTTAAGGCAAGCTAGGTACTGATTTTTACACATTGAATTTCTAATGTAAAATGAATGGTGGTGATGCAAACACATGCTAATTTTGAGTTTTAAATGGCCTGCATTACGGCTGCAGTTTCCTCTAAATGTTAAAGAATGGGTGTGGAATGAAGCTTTATACATTGAAATCTGTGTTGTCATTAACTGCACTATACTTAACTGTTCTAATGGTGAAGTTTGTGGGTATCTTCCCTACGAAAGTGGCATTTAATTAGTTAAAGCTTTGCTAAGGGACTAGCAAAGATGACGTTTAGGGGTGTGTTAAGACCTGAAAAGTATCACTTTTCACCCCTTAACTTACTCTCTGTTAGACCCTTAGTCATTTAATAAATGTGTGTTAAGCCCATCTTGTAGGTAATAAGCAGCAGCTGCAGATAAGGCCCTAACCATGGCAAGAAGCCTACTATTGCCCCAGAAGTTCCTCAGAAGAAAGGAGGTTGAACCCAGACAGAGAATTGGCTGCAACATAGGCACAGTAAAGCAAAAAAATGTCAAGAAGTGAGCCTCGCACAGATGTCGCAGGGTTCAATTGTTTCAGAGAAAAAGGCTTCGTGCAGTTGTCGCGGGTTTCTGAAGGCAGCACACCAACTACTCGCGCTGTTCTCGTGCAGATGAATGACAAAAGAGCCTAGAAAGTAGAGTTCACACAGTTCTCACGAGGCTCAGTCATAAGCTCTCGCGCAGTCCCACGCAGTCTCGTGCAGCTCAAGAAAGGTGCCTTTAATCTTCGCACGATTCACTGAGGAGAGGGGGCTCTGTGCATTCTCGCAGCGATCTAGCCTCGATGGTCGCGAGATATCGACCTTCGAGGAACCGCCAGCGATCAAGAAGCCCATGCACATTACTTCTTCGTGAGGATCTCTGTGAGATTCACCAAGGAATGAACTGCGCACGCAATTCTCGCACCATTCAAATATAAAGCTCAATCTCGCGACGACCAGAGCATTCTCGCGATGACCAAAGTATCAATCTCACGACTGTAAGAGCTTCAAGTCAATTCAATCCCGCGATGCCAATTCTATCATGTGACAAGACCTAGAAATCCTTGCTATCTAGCGAGGCTTGGGCTCTTAACTTCTCCCCACTTCTGTAGGGCAATCTAGGAACTTCTAGCAACTAGGGCACACACTCCAATGCTCCAATCTTCATGCACACGCCTCGAGGCATCCAAGGAATAAAAATGGGCCATGATTGCATTAATAAAATTAGGGTTTTTCTAACCCTAATGCTCCCACAGCTGACTGCTATATAAGCATAAGCCTAGTTTAGGTTTAAGGGACTTCCGTACTCCTTCTTGAATCAGCTGTTGAATTCTAAAAGGCTAAGGTTAGGGTTTAGGCAGCTTCTTTTTCCTTTTTTCTTCTCTCAACAGTCCAGCACTTGCTGGCTAGGCCTTTGTATATTTATTTAGAAAATTTTTGATGGTGTTTTATAATAGGATGTTATACTTATATGGGATTGGTGTTTTGAGAGTTATTCTATACAAGGTTGCTGCCTTGAGATTCTCCATTGCTATGTTGCAATGTAAGCAATGGAGGATTGTTTTTAAGGATTTATTTAGATCCAAGTGACCTGTGTGTCCAGGTTAGACACATTGCAGGCCTATGCCCCACCACAGGATCTACTAAATCTGAATCCCCATGGGAGCCTGTGCTGGTAGCATTGTGAACATGGTGGTGGCAGCAAACTTCTTGTTCTACCTCAGACCTCTGTGAGGAGGATAACCTCTATAGATAGTCTGTGACCATTCAAGTGGACAGGTTATAGCCCAAGGGTGAGGCCAATCCACAGATCTAAGATAGATTCTTCTTATCTGCACTTGTGCTTATAGCCTTGTGAGAGATTGTGCAGAGACAGACTCCCCTGTATTTGTATAGACCCACCATCAGATGGCAGATCTGATCTGATTGT